>VBSM01003176.1:61698309-61853156 GCA_008086735.1 Cheirogaleus medius
AAAAAAAAAAAAAAAATTAGAACTAATAAACCCATTCAGCAAAGTTGCAGATCAGAAAATCAATATGCAAAAATCATTTGCATTTCTGTACAGCAACAATCAACTATCTGAGAAAAATGTTAATAATTAATCTCATTTACAAAAGTATCAAAAAGTTTGTAATTCTTATGACTCAATTTGACAAAGGAGGTGAAAAATCTGTTTGGTAAAATATATAACATATTTTTTATTTCAGAATATTATAGGGGTATAAACATTTTGTTTACATAAATTGCTTTTGTACAGTTTGAATCAAAGTTATAAGTGTATCCATCACCCAGATAGTGTATGATACCCATTACGTGTGAATTTACCCATCCTCTCCTCCCTTCTCCCACCTGCTTGATTTCCATTGAGTTTTATTTCCATATGTGCACATGAGTGTTGACCCATTAGTTCCAGTTTAATAACGAGACATCTTTAGGACCCTCCTAATTTGTCTTAGACTTACCAGAAGGCCCTCACTGGGAAGGCCCCTGACTCTGGGCTCTCCCTAACCTCCTCCTTCAAGTAATACCGTTCTACCTACCATTTCTTGGCCAAAAATAGGTTCATCTAATAGATTAACTATTTTAGGAATCTTTTGGTTATGAATGGCAGAAACCTTGACATTTGGGTTTTAGCAAACAGGCAGGAAGTATTAGTTCATGTAGCTTGCACCTACCTCCAGTGCCTGATGAGTCTCTTCATGTCTCTGTTCTGCATCTTTCTGCATTAGATTCACTCAAAGTCAGACAAGTCCCTCGTGGCTGCCCAGTGAACTTCAGACTTACCCCCTTTAGCCTTGCAACCCCAGGTGAAAGAGAAGTTCTCACTCCTGGTAGCCATGAAGAGTATCTAAATTTTCTTGACTTGTTTCTACTGCTCAACTCCAAGTCAATTATTGTAGCCAGGAAGAGCAGAGTGGAATGTGCTGCATGGCCTAATTGGGCAGCAGCAAACATATGCACAGACAGTGGTTCCTGAAAGGAGAAGCAAGGTGCTGTTAGCAGAAGTGAGGCAAACACCATGCAAGCAAAAATCACAGATCTACCACAGTAGCTAGCCTATAAAGGACTGGCCAACATACATACTGCTTTATCAAGGATATTCAGGCCCTTAATCTCATGGAAGTGTGCGAGTCTCTATAGTGATTTCTACCCCATTGTGGATGGGCAGGGGACATGGTTTCAGGTTCATTAACCCAGTTTCCCCAGGTATACAGGTAGAAATGCTTTACAGACAACAGTGAAAGATATTTAAGTCCAACTGAGATGAAAAAGTAACAAGGTTTTCCTTTGGTTTGAATGTGTCCCCTCCAAGTTGCCAGTGTATAGCATTAAGAGGTGGGGCCTTTAAGAGGAGATTAAGCCATGAGGATTCCTTCCTTGTTAATTGGATTAAGACAGTTACAAAAGAGGCTTCACCTGAGTGGTCGGTGTTCAGGTAGCTTGTTCACTTGCTATTCTGCTATGTGAAGACACAATGTTCCTTCTCTCCAGAGGATGCAGCTCTCACCAGACAGCTGAACCTTGATCTTGGACTTCCCAGACTCCAGAACCGTGAGAAATAAATTTCTGTTCTTTATAAAATTACCCAATCTAAAGTCTGATGGACTCTGTTAAAACAACACACAACAGACTAAGACAGAAAGACAGAGTTTAATCATGGTTATTTGTTGTTATCCACCATGCCTTATTATTTCTTCTTTATGTCTAACACTAGCAGGTACTTGACAATTGGTTAAAGAAAATTATGTATTTGTTGAGTGAATGGATAAAAAAATGAATATATCTTTGTTGTAAGTGCTTGAGATGTGCTGCAGTAAATTTATCAGATCCTCTAGTGTTTCATTTACTTCAAATTGTGTGAGGTTTTATGTTGATGTATTCTGTCCCATGCTGAACATCTTTATGGCATGTAATCACAATTCTCTCCGTATAATATAATGTTCCAGAGAAATTAAACCATTAAAACAGTCCATCATAGAGAGACATGCAATTGAAAGCAGACATGTCAAAGGTAACTCCCATGGTAGGAAGAACATTATCATTTGAATTGGCCACTAGTGCTATGTTTTTGTTATTAATATCATTATTTTCAATTTTAAGCCTGCAGGATATTCATTTAACAGAGCTTGTTGCAAACATGAACATCAAATTTATGTTCGCTGTAAAGTATTGCCTCCCATAAACAGAATCTGCTTGTTCAATTTCAAAATTGATACTGGATTAAGGAATAATCATTTTTAGCCTTTGGATTGCATAAAAAATCCTCTGGCTAGTTGACTGTATCAAGTTATATTTTGCTTCACAATAATCCACTCTAAAATTTAATCACTTAAAACAACAACAAATAATTTATTTTGCTCATGAAAATGCAATTTTGTCAGGGCTTAACAGGGCCCACTTATCTACTCAACATCAGGGACAGCTGGGGAAGCTTGACTTGGGGCTGGCAGATACCATTCTATGGTGCTTCACTCACATGCCTGGCAAGTTGGTGCTAACTATAATCTAGGAAGTCAGTGAGGCTTTGGGCTAGGGACCTTACTTCCTCTCCATGTGGGTCTCTTCATATGCTGCTTGGGCCTCCTTCCAACATGGTGGTTGGGTCTTAAGCATGGGCATCCCAAGAGATAGATAGTTTTCACTATCTTCAAACTAGGGTATGAAAACTAGCAAGTAGTTTTTCCTCTGAATTCAATTAGCCAAGCAGTCATAAAGGCAAGACTTAAGGGGAGGGGACACAGACCTGCCTCTTAGTAGAAGGAGGGTCAAAGAATTTGAAGGACATGTTTTTAAAATGTCAGTTATCTCTATCTTGAATCTTGCTCATTGAAATTAAGTTTTACTGATGAATTGAAATAATATCAATTTTGTAAGCTTATCAGAGCTAGTTTAACTTTTTAGACTATTAGACATCTCCCTTTGATTCAAGTAATATGGCTCCAATTCTTCAATGAAACTATTCCCAAGATTTGTAAATTCCCTTTAGGATCTGTGTTGACACACCTTCGTAGACCTGAGTGCCCCTGATCACAATACTCGCCTGGAATTTTGTTCATGGTGATAATACCCTTCACTGTAGCTAAAGAAGTAAGAGCTGAGATCATTGAAAGACTTGTCAGCCAAATGATGCCTACTCTTCTTGTGTGAAAAATGACCCTAACTTGGGACCTTTATTTCTTGCCAGAAAATTGTCCAAAACAATTCAAATGTGAACTCTTTACAGTACCTCTCTGCTTGATTTATTTGGGGCTATGGTTGATTAAACACCAAGTGGACACGTGAACATCTTCCTGAGAAAACAGTGAAGCTATTCAGTGCCTCCACAGGAAACACCATTCTTTTTGTAAGGCTTTTCCTGAGAAAAGACTTCAGAGATTATACAAACTGTATCTCCCCTGCCAGGAAAGTATGCTAAGGTTGCGAGTACCACACAGACATAAGAATGGGGTGAGGAGGTAGTGGAGGAGAATGGGAGTATATTTCTTTGTAACAACTGGAAAACTTTAACACATCTCCCTGGAATGTATATATTTGTTCAACTACCATGCGATGCTGTACGATGGATTTGGGAAATCCTTTCTGGAGATCCAGTGTGATCGAGTATATAGCAGAAAGGAAAGCATCTTTCCTTTTTACTCTTCTGGCTGTTTCCCTACAGGCAGGATTACATGTGAGGGCTTTCTCATGTATTGACAGAAATCAGTGCTGGTCACTATGTTTGGGAAACAGCTGACATCCAGTCCCTGGAAATTCTGTAGTCCTAGAGGGGCATGGGCAGGGGGATGAAGAACAGTGTGGACATTGACACTTGCTTTTTTCTACCCCCCAAAACCAAGATTTATACAACCTTGGAGAGACAAAATCCTGAGACTCCTGTTTTCCCATGTGGAACCTTTCAGTTGTCAAAGACGTATGTATGTATCCTGACATTGAGTGGAGAAAGTTTTCTAATATAAACACAGGGAAGCACTCTCAGTATGTGTGAAATGCCATCCTCCAAACTTGGCCAAGATCAGATGATGCAGATTTCAATTTCCCACCTTTCCTTTTCTCATGCTTTGACACTCCCCTGGGATATTCTAGTCTTTGAGCACAAATGACGCCAACACTAGTAGAAAAACCTGTTTGCTTCCTTGTGTGATGGTGGCAGAATGTCAGATCCTTTGAAAAGGTAGAATGCAACTTGGTTATGTTTCCCTTTCAAGAAACACCCACAGCCAATTTTATCAAGGGAACTGGAAAGAAATCTAGGGTGAGACTACTGTTAATTGGTTTTTAATTAATGATTCTGAAAAACTTATAATTATGAGTAACTGGTTCTTGGAGTCATACCAAATTTGTTCAAAACCAAGAAGCAAATATTCTTAATGCCTTTGAAATGCATTGTCCCCGTATCTTCAAACTTGACTATACTTTGGCTGTGCCTCCAAATAACTCATATGAATGAATTTATTGTGTTCTGTTTTTAACCTTATACATTTCTTATGCTAATGTATGTCTATTTTAATCTAACTATTATCCTTTTAAATATCAGATCTCAAAATGCAGCACATCAAAAAACGAACAGCATAGCTCTTCTTTACGAGTTATGAAGGTAATCTGCCTACACTGTTGTCTTGGTGATTGGGTTTTCTTCTTCACTGTGTTCCCCTATGGACTCCCAAAGCCCAGAGGTTGTACCCTCAGTTTAGTTGGCCTTTCTTCTCAGAAGAAGGGGATGTTTCTCTTACCACTGAAACATAACTGTCTACATTATCTTTATTTTACCTGTTGTTTCAAGAATCTGTCCTATGCTTCAAGGCTTTAGATTTATTTTTTAATTTTTCTCTAGAAGACCATTCATAACTTTGTTTTCCAAATCTTCTTTTTATTTTATCTAGAACATTGAATGAGAATTCTGCCTTCTTCTTGGCCAATTTCTCCATGTCCCCTTTCTTTTATTTATCCTGAGTATGTTATGTTTATTTACTGGACTTCTAAATTGGGTTATCCAGGACTTCCCCTTGATGTATGAATTCTGGATTTTCTCTCTCTCTCATAGAAAGGAGGTACAGAGTGGATGAGCGGCCTGTAGACATGGGTTTGGGATGCCAGTTTTATATTTATTTAGAAGTTGACTGACAGGATCAGAGGATGGGGGGACAAGTGGATTGAATCACAGGAGCTATATGTCAGAGAAATGTGAATTATTTTCAGAAAATTCGCTTATAATGTCTATAGAGAGGGGGGATGCCAAGGTAAAGGGTCTGATGATGGAGACACCAGATGAACACCCACAAAGGATAAAAGAATAGGACTACATCCTCATGGTTGAGAAAATCTAGAGGGGAAAAGACCAGTCATCAAAGAAATGGAGAACTGGAACGGTAGGGGTGGGGTTGAGAGTGAGGTGAGGTCATAGGTTCTGATCATAAACCCAGAGGATGGAACAAACTAGGTAACAATGATTCAGGAAGTAATTAATATTAGACCCAAACTAAGAAGAATGTATCTGCAGTCCCATGAAATGAGAATCTCAAGAAGAGCAGCAAGAGAGAGGTTGAAATTTGAAAAGGCCAGACTTGGGGGTATACTCTGCAGACTCAGCAGCTGGCTGAATACTTATAGTTTAGGCCTCTGGGTAGACTTTGTGATGTGAAACAGCAAAGCCTCCAAGACAAAGTAAAGGAACAAAGTAAAGGAGTTTGAAGATAAGATTTTAAATCCTGGCTCTGCTCCTAACTGCTGGGGAGTCTCTGCGGAAAAAGAAATTTGGGGAGCCCACTGTTTCAAGGGGTCCTTGGCAGATATTTTCCATTGTTGTTCTTTAATTTCTTTTTTATTTTGCTATGCTCCATACTCTGAATCACCTGCAGTAGGAATTTCTATATTTCTCCTTTATTCTGTCTCCCAGTTGTTAGGAGCTGGGGATATGGTAAGGATTAAATGGGATACAGTATGAGGAAGCATTGTATGAGCAGAGGAGCACGTAAACTGAATGCGATCCCTCTGAACTAGGACTGGTTTTCTAGAATGTCCTAATGCTCTAACCCTCTGCTTACATTAAGATAAAGTGAACCCTTAGTGTGCTTGACATCATAAGGTTTTGGAGGTGATATATTTTTCAACAAACGTTTGTTGAGCCTACAGTGGACATGTGGGCCTGGGCTAAGCCGTGGAGGAGGAAGGCAATCGAGGCTGCTATCTGGGGTCTGTAGGAGAGGTCACGGGGCATCCAGGTTTGTGAAGCCTGAAGTTAGTGTGATTTACAGGGCTCTTTTTTAAGAAAAAAAAATTCAAAATTACAAATTTAAATTTAAGGATAAAAAAGAGAAATTTTATTTAGAGTGAGAAAAGAAATTACAATAAATTTAAAATTTTTAAAAATCTAACAAATACCACAAGTATCACAAAATCCAGAGAACAAAAACCCAACATGCTATTTTTATTAACTAACTGCCTAATAAACTTCCATTTCATTTTCCCCATATATTGACTGCATACTCTTTGATCGCCTCTTCATATAACAATGACTTTTAAATATTAAATTTAAAAATTTTCTATAGGGAGACCAGAAACACAGTTTAGTCTTTCCTCTAGCATAGTTCATTGAACTTTTTTTTACTATTGATATTAATATTTTTGACTAGGTCTGATTGAAGGCCAAATCATTCATTTACAACTTTGTATATTTAAAGATTGGAAAAAAGTTCAAAACATTTAAAACCTTGTTTCACTTAACTACCCGCATAGTCCTGGTGCCAGGCAGAACAGGCCAGCCTTACTGTGCTGTAGCCTCTGGCCTCTCCTGACCCTGGGTGTCACAGGGCAGGGTGAATCAGCCCCAAGGGCAGTAGGAAGTATTCCTGGAAGCCAATCCTACACCAGACAGCTAATGTCACTACAATATGCATTGCAGTGATTATGAACCACATAAATATATATCCCAAATGAAAGTTTCTCTAACTCAACCCACCTTGAGCCGGATCCCCAAAGTGCCCTCTGCCATTCCAAGCTACCCAACATGAGGAGACATATGCAAAGGGGATCGGGGGCTGGTCAGAGTAGAAAGAGACAGTAGACTTAACTCATCACAATTAAAATAGATCGCAGCTGCAAATTTTACAAAGATCTTTGAACACACAAGGGCCTTGGAAGGAGCCTTTGCAGATGAAGGACCATAATGCTTAAGTTTTATTAACCTCTGTATAAGTTTACCTCTGAGAAAGCACAATTTGAGTGGGTGGGCAAAGACTTCACAGTAGCATCAGACTTTGAACTGAGGCCAGGTGCAGTGGCTCCTACCTGTCATCTCAACACTTTAGGAGACTGAAGCAGGAGGATTGCTTGAGGCCAAGAGTTTGAGATCAGTCTGAGCAACAGAGTGAGATCCTGTATCTACAAAAAATAAAATAAAATAAATTAGCCAGGCTTGGTGGTGGCGTGTGCCTGTGGTCCTAACTACTTGGGAGACTGAGGCAAGAGGATCACTTGAGCCCAGGAGTATGAGGCTGCAGTGAGCTATGACCACACCACTGCACTCCAGAGCAAGACCCTGTCTTGAGAAAAAAACAAAAACAAACCAAAAAACTTTGAGCTGAGTCTTGAAAGATAAAGAGAAATTTTTCAGGAGGTTGGTGGCAATGGCCAGGTCTAGTGGGAGGTGTTAGCAAAGTGAAGAAAGAAAGAATGTAAGAGGAAAGAAAGAAAGGAAACCTGGTAAGAATGACATTATTGAAGAATTTTAGAGAATATTTCAGCAAGGGATTGTTAAATGCTATTCAATATCGTAATAGGTCCAGGTAGTTGAGAACATGAAGGAGTCTATTAGGTCTGGCAATTAGGAAGCTGCCTGAGGACCTTTGCCAACACAGTCTCAGCGATGCAGTGGGAGTCAAAGCTTGATTTTAACGGGCTGAGAAGTGAATAGACTATAAGATAGCTGACTTTGATTCTATTTCTTCAAGAGGTATGCTTGCAAAGGGAAGAATAGGCATTGTGCCGTGGTTATAAGAAAGCTTGGAGATGAAGGACTCTTCGTTAATATTATCTTTACTTAAAGAAAAGTTTGACCAAGCATGTTTAGAATGCCCTGTAAGGCCGTTAGTAAGTGGAGGGGTTTTCCTGGTATGAACAGAGGGCATGTGGTCTCCATTTGCTCGTAATTTCACCCATCCCTGCTTCTCAGTACTCTGAAATTCTCTAGACTAGCTTACCAACACCAGCTGAGCAAACAAGCAAGTAGACAAGTTCTCAGGAGAGTCTGCATGTGTCCATCTTGACATTCTAGCCAGTAGAATGCACCTTGTCTAGCCTGCACCTTGCTTCTTCCCTGTGATCTCACATGTCAAAAGTATAGCTACTCAAATTCTCTCCTCTCCCATTTTCTGATCCCACGTCTCCCCCAACTCTCTCTCTCTCTCTTGTTTTCCCTCTCTACATCCTTTTTATGTGATATAGAATGTTCCCTGTGCAATTAACTATTCCTCAAAGTTTTTAAATGGCTGCCTAGTGCATAGTATTCTGTGACATGGATTAACCATCACTTATCCTAAATCTCCTTTTGCGGACATTTGATTGTTCAGTCATCTAAGTTTTTTGTGTGTGTGCTGGTTATTTTTTTGTAGATAAATTTCTAAAAATGTTAAGAAATGGAATCATTTGCACAAAGAAAGGCATGTTTTTATGGCTTTTGACACATATTGCCAAACTGCTTTTCTGGTAACTCAAATGTTTGATGATAATGAGAGAATGTAAGCCTTTGCCTTCAGTTGAACACATTTACATAACACGGTAACATGCAAAACCTGAAGCAATCATCTGACGCATTTGGGTAAAAACCAGATTCGATTGTTTGCGCCCACATTTTGAATTTACTAAGTAATGCAGACCTCCACATTTTCCACTTATTATGAACATTTCTTAAGATAAATTAAATTGCTTCAGACTTGCAGTTGGATTTCTCTGGTTCCCAGACTGCGGTTACTGCCGTGACCGGTCAGCCTGTGTGAAAAACACTTCCCGGCAGCCAGGAGGTGTGTTGTGCTGGAATCTAGAAACATGAGAACCAATAAGAGTTTTATTCACCAAGTAAACAAAAGGCATGGTGGATGCATTGGGGTAGCAGCCCAGGAAAATAACCTAACCGCAGGGAGAGAGGCTGAAAGACCCACCTCCTGGCTAGCACCCCATGGGGTCCCCAGCCTGCCCCTTTCCTGGGCATTTCCTGCTCCCCAGGTTCTAGGATCTTGCTGAATGGTGTGAGGACAATGGAAGCAGATGTTTCCAGTGGCTTTCCCTCAGATGGTTTTGCCAGATTTCTGGGAATATGTACAGAGCTTGAGCTGCAGAACCCCTGGGTGATCCATGAATATAAATACAGCACTAGGGGAAGTCCAGCTTTGTATTTTAAACAAAAGCCCCTTTTTAAAATGTCTTGGTTTTCAAAATGCTACCTTTCCCAAATTATACTTATGTGGTGGCATCAAACAAGAAAGCTCTTTGATAAAACCCTGCCTATTTCTGGAAGGGTGGAGATGGGAAAGATGTGGGTGGGAGCCACGTTTGGTCACAGCCTCCGAGCTACTGCACTTTGATCATTCTGCGGAGAAGGGGCGAGATGGCTATGCCACCAATCCACAGCCTCAGACTGAACCTTATTAATAAGTCATGTCTCATCCACTCCATTAATGATCAGCAAATGACTAGAACTCTGGCCAAGAGGCCTAGACATCAGTACAAGTGTCAAATAACAGCTGACACCACCAGCTAAAAATAGTACTTTGGATTTAAATGGGTGACTCAGACTTGATTTCCTATGCTTGCCTGGGATAATACTGTACAGAGAAGGCTTGTTTTAAATTATTTTTCTTTTATGTGAAAGAAGGGTTTTATTGCAACCATCTGGGCGGTGAGCTCAGAGTCAGCTCTGTGGGAGTTGAGTGTACCCACACTTCCACCTCCAAGGCCCTCGGGGGGCACTTGGCACTGTTGGCTTCCTAAGCACATCTGTGCACTTGACCTTGCAGTCCAGGTCAGCAAAGAATGAGAGGATGGTTCAGGAAGCTCTGTCAAAGTTTAACATCATTTCCAGAAACTTCTCCCTTTGCCCTTTCCTCATCATTCTCCTTCCCCACAAGATGAAAACAATTAAGAGGCTAACTAGTCAATGACGTATGAGAGAAGCCAAATAACCCAAGATACCCCTTGACAGAGATGGCAAGCCAAAGAACCAAATGTATCTTTCTAGAATATGTTTATATGCATGATGGATTTTAAAATGTTGGCCAGGTCAGGCATGGTGGCTCATACCTGTAATTCTAGCACTCTGGGAGGCCAAGGTGGGAGGATTGCTTGAACTCAGGTGTTCAAAACCAGCCTGAGACCCTGTCACTATTCAAAACAGAAAAAATTAGCCGGGCATGGTGGCACATGATTGTAGTTCCAGCTACTCAGGAGGCTAAGGCAGGAAGGTCGCTTGAGCCCAGGAGTTGGAGGTTGCAGTGAGCTATGATGAAGCCATGGCACTCTAGCCTAGGCAACAGAGTGAGACTCTGTCTAAAATAAAATAAAATAATGTTGGCCAAATTGACCAGATAATTTTTTTAATAAATTCTACTATGAAATAAACATCTGTCATTCATTTGAGTTAAATATTTTTTCACTAAAATGTTAATTAGTATTTGCTAATCAGATTGGTTAATGTGATTTTCCTAATTTCAATCAGTATCACAATTTGTCAGGCCAAGGGAGAATGATTAAATAAGGCACTCTCAAGATTTTTGAGCACAAGCTTCTCCCCTCAAACATGTTCCCACCCCACAGCCAATTGCCAGATCCCAGCATCTGTAGGGAACATGGTGTCTGTCCACACTCCCTGCCTGGCTACACCCAAGAGCAGAAAATGGAGCCTGGAAAAAATACTGTGAGTCCATTTTCCAGAGGGATCAGGGCCGGCAGTGCCTGTTCAGAACCAAGTACCAATCCCAGTGGGACAGCACAGCAAGAGGATGTCAGATTAGGAAACCTACTAGCTAGGAGCTGGGCGGAGCGGATGCCTGATGAGGTTCAGAGTTAAGGACTTAAAGAAAATTCCCTGAGCTGAGAATTCACAACAGCTTTACGGCAGCTTCTTAGGTTTCAGACATAGGTGTGGGAGGAGCACTTAGAGTTGATGGATGCAGAGACACAGCCAGCCGGTGGCACTGGAATTCAGAATCAGAGCCCCTAATAAAACGTTATTAAGAAATCACACCCTAATCACTTCTTGGCCTTTTGGGTAAGATAAAGTGTGAAGAAATTGCAGCCTATAGACTCCAGCCCAAAGAAATTGAGCTCTTCTCACAAAGTGCTGGCCTTTGCAGTGAGCCTAAGTATATACTTTAAGGACATGTCAGTAGCATCAATATCACCATTGGTTGCAGATCTCACCGTTAGGCTGTGTTCAGATGCCTGGGTAAGTTGGGAAAAGCCTTTGTGAGGCCCAGAGACACTACTTGGTGGCTGGGAGCGCCTTGAGAAGGGGAAACCCTTCTGACCTTATTTCTGTCCAAGCCCTGCTCTCTCCTCTCCTCTCTCTGCATGAGTGCCATTGAACTGTCAAACGCCCCAGATCCTTAACCCTAATGTTAAGGCCCCATAGGAGCCTCTTGAGCACATCTGCTGAGTGGGCCAGTCCCTGGCAGTGAGCCATCCACCTGTCTGATAGGGCTGGGCATGTTCTTGCCCCCTGCCCTCTCCAGCCCTGCAGCCCTCACACAAGGACCCTGCTGCTGACATCATCTTGTCTTGGGCTGGTTTTGAATCTTGGTCAATAGAACAGAGTTAGAGCTTGTGCCACACACAGTGAGCACAGCCCCGCCTTGGAACCTGCCCACCTCCTCCCCAAAGGAAGAACAGTGTGGACAGTTATGCAAACAGGAATGGAGACTCTATTACATGAGCCAGGAAGGTCAGTATCCCTAAGAGGGAGAAATGGCACTTACTTATCAAAAGGGAGTGGCTGTGTCTAACTGTGCCATTCTTGATTTGTCTAAATGAGGCTCTGCAGTGGCTTCTCAGAAGAGAGAAAGAAGGGGCGGGGGAGGGAGAGAACATGAGAGATACATGCAGGGAAGTGGGTAACCCTGGATCTTGTTATTGCAAAAGAAGTTCCACAGAAAATAACAATGTCTGGAGAAAAGTAAATAAAGTACGCTGTGGCTCAAGGGGAAATGGGGTGAAGGATGGACTTCCTCTTTAGAAATTGAACTATGGCAGTGGAAACTGGTTGCCAGTCACTTGGACTCATACACCATGTGAGCTTCCAACAGGTTGGAGGGTGGATGAGTTACTCCCAATAAATCACTTCCAGGGATTTCACTAATTCCTTGAATTCTTTTCTGAGTAGATCTGTGATAAACTGCTGAAGTATCGTGCCAGGCAGGAGCTGCAAATGCAGCAACCTAAATAATTAACAAAGGCAAGAAAAGACCCAGCAAAGGGAGGGTCTAAATTTTCTGAGATTAAAAAAAGAGCTCACAACCCAGATCCTATTTTTCTGTCAGTTTTTACAAAACCACAGCTACGTTGTCTAGCTGACACCTTAGAATTGCCCTTTACTGTAAACTTTTAAATGATTCTAGTACAAAGCAAAATTCGTTCCTGATTTGTTAGACTCATTATGAAAATATTATTGGTAATGCTGAGTTCAGGTAGGCAAATAAGACAATATTATATAACAGTCTGAAAGTGACTTGGCAAACTCTAGTTAATACTGGCTGTCTTGGATATATGATCCCCACATGAAGTTTCCTTTTTTGGAGATAGGTTTAAGAATGCTTAGCCACTGATGAGATAAGGAGGAAAATGGTAATTGAGATTTTAAACATAAGTAGCCAATGAAAGAGTTTTTAGTAATGGAAATAGGAAAGACCTCAGGGATTACTGGCTTGGGAGAAAGCTGATGTATTGCATGCTGAGTGTGAGATGTTAGTAAGACACCAAGTTAGAAATAGTACCTTGGAGGCAGGTGTCACTTGGAAGGAGTTTTGGTAATTAGTCATACAGTAGAACCCAAGAAGTAGATGTGATCAAGAGAAAGATGATGAGGGAGCAAAGCAGGATGAGAAAAGAGTGTCTGGAAAAGCCAACTGTGAGAGGATTGGCCAAGGTAAGCATCCTTGGAGGAGGAAGCGAGGGAAGAAGCCAGAGAGAACCAGCACAGAGCATTTTTATGGAGGCCAAGGGAGAATGTGATCCACAGTGGCTTACAAGGCCTTAGGTGGCCTGGGGTTCTGCAGCTCTCTGACCCCTTCCTAGGAACCCCTCCTCAAGCCTTTCCTCTCCAGCACTCTGGTCTCCCTGCTGTTCCCCGAACAGGCAGACATGCCCCACCCTGAGGCCTTAGCCACCTTCCACCTGGAGCACCCTCCCCAGGGGGCCACATGGCCCCCTCTCCCACCTGTGTCAAGTCTTTGCTTAATGGCTGCCTCTCAGGGAAGTCCTCCCCACCAACCTTGGGGCACCGAGACCTCCCACCACCTGCATCTCCCGGGCTCCCTGCTCTGCTTTACGTTTTCTTTTTCTCTAGCACCTTTATTAACACTAGATAATTTACTTACTAATTTGTCTATGTAGGTAATTAGTAACTGCTTACTAATATAATAATTTATATAACTTATGATGTATGTCGTTTAATGTCTGCCTCCATACTCCAATAAAATATAACCTTCACTAGGGCAGGAGTCTTTGTTTTATTATCTGAAGTGCCTAAAACAGTGCTTGGTACAGAGAGAGCCTCAGTGACTATTTGTCGAGGAAAAGAACAAAGTGGATGGTGCTGAGAAGGCAAGAAGAATGGGACCGAAGCAAGGTCATTGGATTGATGTTTTAGGAAGTCCTTGGCAACGCTGGTGAGAGCAGTTGCAGGAGAGCAATTGGAGGTGGGTGGTAAGTAGGGTGGAGTACAGGAAGCGGAAGCAGCAAGGCTCATAGTGCCTAAATTACAGAGCAAATTAATGTTTGGGCATAATATTTAAAACTCCAGAACTATAAATAACCATACCAGGACTTTCTGATGCTGGTATTGGAAGGCAAATGGAAGGCACGTAACTCGAAGGCAATCACAGTGGGTTGGCCTGCAAGGAGTTGCAGTTTCGAGGGCAGAATGTGACCCGAAGTGTATCCAGATTCATGAGATAACGCGCTGTTCCATGAGGGAGGTACACAGTGTGTTCAAGTATGACCTATTTTAAGACAATCCAACTTTTGCAAAATATAAACCTACAAATCACATGCGTCAAGGGTGATGGATTTAGATGTAGATAAGAGAGGAAGGGGAAGTGGGAAACTGAGAAAGCAGCTAGAGTTAAACAAAAAGCACAGGAAGAAAACAGCAGGGACAAGACGCCCCCCTGCTGAGGAAAGGCGACAGTCTGGGCCTGCCCCAGGGAAAACAACCCGTCCAAGGGCCACAGGGAAGGGGAGGGCAGGAGGAGGAGGCCTTCTTGGAAGTTAAGACGGCCAGAGGAAAATAACAAACTCAATTATAGAAAGATCTGCAGAAAGGGATCCGCTGGAAGAGGGAGAAATTGGAACTTGAGACAGTGAATAAGCCAGAAATCAGGGAGTCGAAGAGGAGAGGGAAAGAGAAAACCCTGAGGGCTGTCAGAGGAGGAATTAAATCTATTTCAAGAACAGTGCTCCAAGAATAGGAGAACCTACAAGGCCACAGGGTGAGGTAAAGGACAAACTCAAGTACCAAAACAAAACCCAAAAACAGGGAATGAAAATCGGAGTGTACCTTTTGTATGAGAAACTGGGGAGTGTTCAAGTGTGTGTGGAATTTGATGATGGGTCACTAGTTCATTCCGTTGTGCTGTACACTTGCATATGTATAATAACATAAACATCTCCAGGGTCAAATACAGAGAGGTGGGGCCCAGAAGGGGAAACAGTTGTCTAAGTTAGATCCACACGATGTTCACCTACGGATTCAGTAGTATCTCGACCCTAGAGAACCTGGAAAGTGGGCTCACCAGGAGCCCATTTATAGGTGAAATGTGGAACTTCTTGGGAAAATTTCACAACACTTTGCTTATCTGGGATGCAAGGCCTAATCAATGAGCTAGACCAGCCTACTGTTTGTGCTGGAGAAGACAGTGTCTCCTTTGGTTGAGAAGTGACCTTCCTGTATCTTAGGCCTTGGCTGGGGGCTTTCCTTAACCAACTAGAACCATACCAGAAAAACAACAGTTAGGCAGGACATGGTGGCTCACACCTGTAATCCCAGCACTTTGGGAGAGGGAGATGTGAGGATCCTTTGAGCACGGGAGTTCAAGGCTACAGTGAGCCAAGAGCACACCATTGCACTTCAGCCTGGGCAACAGAGGGAGAAGTTGTCTCTAAAAAAAAAAAACAAAAAAAAAACAACAGTTAACATTTATTGGGAAGATGACATGTACTGTTCTAGTGCTAAGCTCTTTAAGTATAGTCAATATTCATACACATAATTGGGTATTTACCTACTCACTAAAATTTATTTGTGATCCCAAAATCAATACTGGAAACACTTCTGTGGTCATTCATAGATAAGCACAGAGCAGAGGAAAATTCAAGTCCCCCAGCTGAGGTGGGACAAGACATCACTCTGCCTTCTTGTTTCAGCTCTCATAAATAGGGGGTCATTTGGGTGGTCTATTTAGTGCCACATTTTTTATGCATTTTTATGATTTTTTTGGGGGGGGGATTTCACTGTTTAAAATGGTCCCTGAGTATGTTGGTGTCCCTAAGCACCAGAAGGCTGTGAGCAGCCTTACAGAGAACAGTGTGTGTGTTAGATAAGCTTCCTTCAGGCATGAGTGATAGTGCTGTTGGCCATGAGTTCAATGTTAATGAATCAATAATAGATATTAATATCAAATAGTGTCTTTAAACAGAAACTCACATAAAACAAGGTAATGTATTGACTGACAAAAATGTGACCAGAGGCTCACAGGAGCCTAACCCCCAAAGAGTGCTGATTTGGTATTGGATAACTCAGTATTTGTGGTGAATTTATAGAATAGAGCTACTGCAAATAATGAGAATCAACTGTACATTATTGCATTTAATAGGAATAGGTCTATAAAGTAATTCTATAAAGGGCCCATTTTGTGAAAATACAGGCCTACAAGAATTTTAGGCTTAGAGAGGTTAAATACTGTGTTCATGGTCATAATACCTACAAGAGACTAGAGCCCAGCAATGACTCCAGACCAGCTCGTGGTGTTTATGTTGCCCTGGTAGGAAGGTGGAGGTAGAGGAAAAGAATGGATTCCATACAGTGGAGGGAGGATTTTATTCATGAACAAACATGAGCTGACTCCAGGAGACTCCTAGGAATTGTTTAATGAGAATTTAAAGTACAACTGGAATTTCTGAAATCACAGGTAAAGAAAGAACCAGGAAAATGCCATTTGTTATTGTTATGACCTTAGTTTATATTCCGGAATTGTGTGGCCTGGGGAAATTTGGGGCTCCATGAGGTTGTGACCTCGCTTTAAAAAGAATAAAACACTATGCAAATGTGTGGTGCACCACAAAAACAATGGGTGGGGAGCAGGAAATCCTAGTTTCTCCTCCTCATTCTGCCAGTCAGGCTACTGTCAGGCTTTGAGAAAGTCACCTTCCCAGTCCCACACCTTAGCTATCTGACCAGTAAAATGAAGGTGTTGGTGGATGATACCCTCTGCTGTCAGTTTCTCTGATGTAAAAACTGAACATCTCTGTCTGGCTCCTAGCTGGGTGAATATAAGTCCTCCATTGCATGGAATAGGCTTGGTTTATACCTCTTGTCCTGGCATAATCATAAATAGCATATTCTTCTACTCTTAAAAGTGTGCCAGTTTGCACAATAAATTATACAATTATCCTGTGCTTAACCAATATTTGTTCCTTGGGTCTTCTTGGCTTGGTGAGATACAAGAAAATCCTTCCCCCAGTTTTAGTAGTGGAGACCAACTGGGATAACTTCTTCCAGACTCAGTGGGTTCTTGGTGTCTGGTTGATGAGCAGCTTGGCTTGTACCTGCTGCCAGGTTCCCAGCCCATTTAACCTGGCTCTTGCCTCACACCTGGGACATTGAATATGAAATGTCCCGCTCCTTAAGCTGAGACACAATTCTGTTCTGTCATTTGCCTTCCCCAAAAGGAAATTATATCAGCTGGACTGTGAAAAGATAAAAGTTTTTAATATAGAGAAAAAGTAGTTTGATACTTTTGAATAGTATAGCTGATTCAAGGACACAGTATAGCATAAGTCATTATTAGTCATCTTAGATTTGGCGTTTTTTAATCAAATTACCTACAATCATAATATAATTATATCAATATTGATTGAATATAACAAAAATTAATTTTAAAATATAAAACTAACAAAGCTAGATTGAGAAGTCAGATGTTGAAACAAAAACTTCTGCCAACTTTGAGTCTTTCAAAACACATATTCTTTCATTCTCTTGCTATCACATAAAAAAGTTACATTAGTCACTACATGAAAAAAAATCATCTTCACTATTAAATAAGACATTCTACAGGGTATTCTCCATCATCCATTCAAGATCTATAGAAATAAAACATAAACAAGAAAATAGTTATACCTTATTCTTATTCTTTTCAATAGGTTAAATGCGCTATATAATTATAATGTTATTATTTGCTTAACAAAATATTTCCTCCTAAATGGAAAGTGAAAGACAAACTTTAGCCAAGGCCAGATTAAATAATCCTAAACTTTCTGAATGTCTTTTGGGAAACTAAAGAATCAATTACTCTAATTCTCTTATATGTGTTTCCGGTTCAAACTCTCCTTCCCTGTCTTTCTGGGTAACCTTCAGCTATTCAACTGAGAAAATGTAATGTGTTAATGATTGAGCAAACATTGAAAAACTGGCATCCTAATGGAAATTCTGTTTCTGCACACTGCTCATAGGTTTGAAATAACCAATTTCTCAACAGCAATTGCTTGATTTCCAGAAAGAGCTATGGATCAGGAAGAAGGGCTGGGGAAGAACTTGTATTTGTTGCAAATACAATTGGCTAATGTTAGGGTGGAAAGGCCAGTAGTTGCTCACAGAGTGGATGGAGAAAGATTTCTCACTCAGGGATTAAGATATAAAAGTAAAATAGTTTATTTTATCTTCTCAGAAGGATAGAAAGAATGAGAGAGAGAGAGAGGAAGAAAGAGAAAGAGAGAGGGGAAGGTGGGGAAAGGGAACAAGAGATGGCATGACATCTCAGAGAAGGGGATGCCAGCAGCAAGGCCAAGTGGCTCGCTGATTTTAAGGGGGAATGAAGAGAGAAAAACAATAGTGATGGCTGTCAGTTGATAACAAAAGTGGCAGCAGGTAGATGACAAAAACTGCAGGCATGTCAAAGTCCAAGAGTTGGTCTCCTGCCTTTCTTGGAGAAGGGATTATCAAGGAAATGAGACTCTGTCCTCTAGATCTGTGAAAGCAGATTCTCAAAAAACAATTTTGGAAGAGAGAGATTTACATCTCTTTTCCATTCATTCAGCTTTTTCAGAAGTCATGCAAAACAGAACTGCTACAGGGTACCTGTTCGTTAGACAACTCATAGGATTCATCTTTAATCATTACTGGGGAAATTGTAGGATTAAGTGCTTTTCCTGTGTGGGATTAGGTATTTTCCTGTTGTTTTTGCAAGGCTGCTCCTTTCAGCTAACTTCTGTCTCAGAATCCTTTGGAACAATATTGAGATGGGTTATCAGCTAGAAGATCATATTCCTTGGAACTTGCCAACCAGAAACTCAAATGGAAGACTGTGTCCTTGATGCTCTAAAACAAAGATGTCAAAGTAGCTTCATGTCCCCTGACAGTGCCTGCTCTGTGATTAGGAAATGACCCTGGGAAGATGCAAGGCCTGGCAGGGCCTTGGCTGACCTACGCCCTAACGAGGAAGACACCACCAGCAGCTTTTATCTGATGCAGTTCAGAGTTTAAAATATCATCCCCTGTCTGTGCTGAAAAGGGACAATTTGATCTTATGAACAAACAGTAAAAGCAATTTTTCATTAAAAAAATAATTGTTGGTTTCTTACAGTTTCCACAGTTATCTTGAGATGCTAAATGTTGTTGGATACTTTTACTTTGCTTCTGAGATATGTGTTAAGTAAAAATCTTTTTATGATGTTGGGCATTTGTGCTCAATTTTCTGTTAATAATTCTTCTATTTGATTATTAATATTTAAAAAAAGAAAAGAAAATGAATTTCTCTTTGTCCAGGGTCTGGTTCCCAAGATATTTGACTTTTAAATGTTTTCCTAAAGAATAGAGAATGAGGTTGCTATTTGCCGAGCCTGGAACAACAGAATTCGTCATCTGTGTATTTAAGTCGTTGGTACTAGTGTCTTTCTTGCTAGTCATTGTTCTTCCCAGCCACTTTCTTAGTCTGCAAAAGTTTCACCAACATAGACCTCTCACTTGTAGGCATCAGGTTATGATTACAAGTACGTCTCATCTTTCTCTTATCCAACATTTGGGATAAAATGAAGGTTATGCAATAACCAGTTCATATCTTGAACTATCAGCAAAGATTGACTAGGTCAAGCCTGGAAACACACACCATGTCTAACGCCAAGACACAAATCAAGATAGTGAAGATCCCGGTTCAGAAGCCGGCAGGCCATAGGCTGGAGGGATGACGTGAGTGATTGGTAACACCACGAGGAGGGCTCTGCTGCTGGGTCAGGGATGCTTTCTCACCCCGCTTTTGGATTTTCTACCCTGAGTAGCTGCATTTGGGTCCACCTCTGGTGAGCAGCCTTGGTAGAAGTGGGGGTACTGCAGGTGTCCCTGCAACTGAGTGGAGTAGCAGCATAGCTGCTAGGAATCATGGAAGTTTTTGCCTTCATAATCTCTATTTCTTATGATTAGAAATAAAACTAAATGATTTAAGTAATTTTGTTTAACAGAAGCCAAGGAAGAAAAACAGGTGGCTATGAAGTGTTATGGACCATCCATGGACCATAATAAGTCACTGAAATGTGAGCGAATGCTAGGAACTGAGAACCCTCTGTGCAAGGAAGTAACAAAAGCAAGTAAGTCCTCCGAAAAATTTTAACAGACCCAAACATATTTCAAGTAACAAAAATAAGAAGCATGCCCTTTTTGAGTCACAAAATGAACATTAAACAAAGAACTGATTCTATGCTTTCTGTACAGCCTGGTTAAAGGAAGAATGGGGGAGGAGGAATGCATTGAATGAGTGCAGTGAGTTGGAAGATAACTTTCCTGACTGGGAGGAAATTATCAAGGGTGAGAAGCCTAGGAGGAAGGAGACATATTTTGACCAGGTCTCATTCTTCTCTCTCGATGGTTTGGCCTTGAAAAGGGCCGATCACAGAATATTAAAAAAAATAGTTTGAAGCTTCCCAAGAGATGAGTAAACAGTTGTTTTTCAGAAAATGATGAGCTATTCCTGAGATTGAGCAGGTGAACAAAATGAAACCTTAAAAAGCTTTCTAGAAGAGGAAGCATTGGAGGGGATTTCATCCCCAGCTACTGGAGGTGTGATAGACAGAATCAAGATCTGGGACTTATTTGTTATCAGAAAGCACAGGTGATGAGTCAACAGTGCTTGAGGAAGAGAAAAGAAGGCAGACTAGCAAAGTAATGACTGACCACTGTTGAGATGTGATAGAGAGATTACATTATAGTTAAGAATATTCCTTCAAATTTTATTCTGTATTATGTTGTGCCATATATATGTGAAATAATTTAATATGAAAATGAAATTGCTTTCTGATAACTTCTTTTTTTTAATTTTAAAACGCATGGTCAACTGTTTTCCTGCTAATTAAGGAAAGCCTATCTGCAGACTCTCTGTACTTGTAGCAGATACCTGTGTGTTTATATGGTGGGAGATGCTATAATTTCAGAATTAATGCACTTTAAATAAATAATTAGCCTCCATGAAACTGGCTTTGAATATCTATGCCTAGTAAGTGATGGCAACTGTTAAACCCTAGGAATAAGAAATACGCACTCAGATTATCAGAAAAGATTGTAAGTTTTGGAGCAAGAGAGTTGTGGGTTCAAATCCCAGTTGCAGAGTAACCTGCTATGTTGCCTATAACCTCTGTGAGCTTAGTTTTCCCATCTGTGTTAACTATAATTCCTGATAAGCTATACTGTTGTAGGAATTAGATATGATATATGCAACGTGCTAACACAGAGCTTCAGGACTTCAATAAACACTCTTTAATGTTATTATGGGATACCATGAAACCATTAATATTTTTAGAAATATAGATACTAGACATATGGAGTATCTTAAACCTAGTTGTTTTAAAGTCCCATTCCTCATCTAAATATAAAGTCATAACATTGTATTCTTGAAAATAGTTTTCAGAAATATTAAGAGCTACAAAATTTCTACTGGAATATATTTGGTCTCACATACAGACCAGCTGTTCAGGTTTGCCTTAGATTGAGGGAGTTCCTGGGATGTGGGACTTTCTGTTCTAAACCTGGGAAAGTCCCAGGCAAACCCGGATGAGTTAGTCACGCTAGCCGCACCTCACAGCTACCTGGACTTGCACTACAACTGGGGTTCCCAAGGTGGGGTCCTCAGAACAGCCACATCAGCTTTACCTGGAAACTTGTTAGAAATCCAAATCCTTGGATCTCACCCTAGACCTGTTGAGTCAGAAACTCTGGGGATGGGGCCCAAAAGTTTGTGTTTTAATAAATTCTCCAGGTGATGGTGCATGCAGCATGCTACAGTTTGAGAAATGCTGGTCTATAATATGTCACTTATGCCAGACTAAGACATTTTACAGTGGAGAATAGAAAAAAGCGATGCATTAAGGCTGTTTCAATTTCTTTAAGACACATAAGTCAGTATTTTCATAGCTAGTAGCCCCCATCATTAAAATTTCCCAAATTCTCTATCATTTTATTACTGAGCTCTGATTGGGAGGAATGAAGAATGAGAAAGACAAGATACTACAGCCAACACGATAGGTTAGCTCAGGAAGGAAGCTGCATCTTGTTCAAGTTTCCAGGGAAGGAGAGTGGAGTTATGCAAACTAAAATGCTGGTGATAGTTGAATAGCTTCTTTACCTTTGCCAAATGTCGCAGGCTTGGTATCCAGGACTGGGACTTGGGCAGGAAGTCTGCGGGGAGGCCCAGATCGTACGTTTGGAAGGAAACACCCAGGAGCCTCCCATTTTAGTCCCTCCAACACATCACATAAGTCATTTCCTCAGGAAGGCTCTGGTTTCTTTTGCAAAGCAAACCAGGAGAATTTTCATAATACCTGATGACTATGTAAGACTTTGAATATTTGAATTTCTAGGATACCAGAGTATGCAACAATTAACTTTTTATCTTAATATTGACATCCCCTTCACATATGCCTCTCAGCACCTGATAGAGCTTTCTCAGTGAAGGGCTATCTTTTTGTGGGAGGTAGGGAAGGGCAAAAGGAAACTACCAAGTATAATAACATAATGATGAGTATAAACAAATAGGTGGGAGGTAAGTTACATTCCAATTGTTACCACTATCCTAGTGAGAGTTGTGGGAATGTCAGCAAATGACCAAGGTCATTTGACCTGATCATTTCTCATTGATTGGCTTGATTTTTGGATGAAAATGTGATCCAAGTACATGTCATCATTATATTTGCCACAGATTCCAATCTTTCCTCCAATGTGAGGCCTAACCTGACCTTCTTTCCTAAAACCCATGATCTCTCTTTGCCCAGGGTCAAAGAGAATGGTTTCCCTAATTAACACCTTTCTTCTTCATCCCACCACAAGGTCGTAGAAGTCAAGTCCTTTCCTTGTTAAACCTAAGAAACGTAAATGCCAGAGTTGCTGCTGTGGTGTGCTAACTTTCGTCACATTTACACACCCTGTCTTTTCTGTCTTACAATTGAAATGTTGAATAAACCATTGAAATGTTTTTATACTATTGAAATCTGAAACTTAATTCTAAAAGAAATATGACCTCAATGGTCTTACACCTACTTATGTTTCATAGGCCTTTCTGTCTGATTCTGGCAACCAAAGCCACGCTCCAGGGAGGCAATAGTTAATGGTATTACTGCTCCAGCTAGTTGGTTCTATTAATACTCTCAAAGGCAGTCACTGAACAGATGGTGGGTAACCTTCATATGGTCTCATATGATTTTCCGTTAATTGCCAAAGAAACATTGATGTTGAAGTTTCCTCACAAATCACTCTTCAAACACTACATACTGAAGATAACCACAGCTTCTTGCTCTCTAAAAAAAATAGAAATGGCATCCTTACTTTATTTCTAATACTCAGCCCTAATGGCAGTCCAAAAGTTATGGCAGACAAAACCCCTATGCCACTATAAGGAGGATGAGTAAATATTGTGTTAGAACATTTTAAAACCAAGAGTGTGACTACTGAGGAGTGGAATTTGAAGCTTCATGCCCATTTCCCGTTTCTGTCCTAGTCAACCTTTTCTGACCTCTAAGTCAATGAGAGAGAGGGAAGAACCACAGTTCTGTGACTCTTCCTAAAGAATAGCGTTGAGTTTGGGAAACAAAGATGGATTCCTGAGAGGGTGGCTGAGGGTGGCGTGAAAGCACAGAAACCAGTTGGCACGTCCCTCTTCTAAATAGCAGACTCATCTTCCTCACTGGCTCACAATGCACAGTTCCTAAGAATTCAAAGAAACACCTGGAGTTTTTTCTTTTATTTCTCTTTTTCTTGATCTGGGGCCAACGCTGGAATAAATCTAAAGTTGAATGAAAGACAGAGGGTTCAATGCTGAGCAAGTCCATGCTGGAGATGGGTAGCATCACCATAGTCCCCAAGACAAGGGGCCAAATGCCCTGGGTAATGATCATCTGGGACTGTCATTGTTCCCAATCATTGTTAGCATTGCTGAGCTCAATCTCTGAGCCAGGAACCAAGCAGAACTCTCCATGGATCTGTCTTACTCAGTCTTTGCCTCCATTAAGCTCCCTTTGACAGCTTGTCACAAGCCGAGGGAGAGCCTTTGTAAACTCTGTTCAAGGAGCCCTGTCGGCATGTCTTCTGTCTTGGCCCAGAAAATTGCTTAAGCACAGAGCCTAACGATATGGCTGCCATGATCTATTCACTGGAGTTGACCACTTATTGACTTCAATGTCACACACCTGTTTGTCACTTTTCCTTCCAAAAGGAGAGCCAAGCTGCACATCAGTGAGAAATGTTCTGCTCTCATCTGCCAGCTGTTTGTTTGTTTTTTCTATCTTTCCACATGAGAAGACATTTAATCAGGACCCACTGGGCAAGCAACATTGTCTGGCCTCTGAAGGCTGAGCTTTTAGCTCTTTCGTCGGAACACATGTGAAAGAATTGAATAATGAAATTTGGAAGATACTGAGTTGCTTCAAATCTCAAGATATTTTTGTGTCTTTCTCACCTTCTTTAAATAATATGGTACACTGAATTGAAGCCAAAATAACAACTTTGAATTCTAAAAAGTTTTAACACAGTTTATATGTTCAAATTTCTATTTTGTAGATCCTCTCCAGGGCCCAATTACTATAACCCAATCATACAATTAAAAAGATCCTATGCTGCTGAAAACAGTTTTATCAGATGCATTTCCTCCACTGGGATAAATCTGCTCAAAGATTTAAGCCATGAAGACCAAATCTATAGAATATGTCAACTCTAAGACTTCTTATTTACACAAATTTAGTTTTATTGTCAATACCTCTGAGATATTATAAAACTAAAGTTAAATATTTGCAATAAGGAATTACAAAATAGGAAAGATTTATATTTCTTCAATAAAAATACTTCATAAAAGTTGGATCATGACTAACAGAGAAAAAGAGAAAGAAACAAAAAGTTGTTTATATACTTTCTCTCATTTCACTGTTAGAACACTGAAGTGAATATTATTATTCTATGAAGTGAATATTATTATTTCCACTTTGAAGTTGAGGAAACTGAAACGCAGAGATTTTGAGTAACTGAACCGAAGTTATACATACAGCTAGTAAGTGAAGAAACCAGGATTCGAATCCAGATCTGTGTGCTTTCAAAATTCACTCTCATTCTTTTCGAGTATGAGGGAGGCTAATAATTACAAAACTACCCTTTGCCTCTCCTCTGACTTTGAACCCAATTCAGAAATAAGACAGAGCGATGGGGATCAAAGCATCAGTTTTCTGACTTATAAAAAAAGACCAGAAAATGTGGCTTTTGGTGTGTGGCCCAACAGGCTTGCTATGGCTCACAGGGAATTAGAAATCCTCACCCTCCTGGTTCCTGGCTTAGTGGGCCCCCTGGAAGGCCACACGCCACCTCCCACCCAGAGACTGTTCTGGAAGGTTTAGGACAGAAGTGAAGAGAAGATGAGCGCACGCTGGCCCGGGCTGGCGGAAGGAAAATTCGAGGCTGGGTGCCAAGCGCAGCCTGCCTGCGCGTCATCCTCAGCTCCTTGGCTCCGGCTGCTCGGAGGAGTAAGTGACTGGGGAAGGGAGGCGGGGGCGTGCCTCCCCTTCTTTCCGTCATACACAGAGGTAGAAATCTCCCAAGGGGAAATGGAAAAATATCGCTGCTTCTCCAAGCAATCCACCCCATCACACTGTCCAGGAGCTGAAGCCCACTTGCTGCTGCTGAATTGGGCCAGGAGAGAACATTCTGGTCCTTCTTCTCTGCTGTAGGCATGGCAGTGTGGCTGGGGGCTTAACGGTTCGGGGGTTTTGAATTGCAGACCTGGGCTTGAGTGCTGGATCTACTAGCTGTAGAGCTTTCAGCAAGTTTCTTAATTTCTCTCAATTTCATTTTTCTCAGTCTAAGATCAAAATCAGGGGTAGTTATGAGAGCAGTGAATGGCAATTATCCTGGACATACTTTCTTCTAAGTAAAAGAATGAATTATTGCAGAGCCTAGAAGCTCTGAGAAGTCACTGGTGACTGCATTTCACCCACAGGAGACAAGAAGAAATGAGGTGAAGAGTTTAGACTGGGGAAGGCATAGGAAAGGCAAGCTGTGTTTGCCAAACAACCTGTTAGGGACTGAATTGTGTCCCCACCGAATTCATAAGTTGAAGTCCTAACTGCCCCATACCTCAAATGTGACTCTACTTGGAGATAGGGTCTTTGAAGAGGTAATTAAGTTGAAATCAGGTCATTAGGCCCCAATTCGATGTGACTGGTGTTCTTATAAGAAGAGAGGGAGACACCAGGGAGGTGCTCACAGAGAAACAGCCATGTGAGGACACAGCGCGAAGGCAGGCATCTGTAGCCGGGAGCGAGGTCTCAGAAGCAGCCAAGCTTGCCTGCACCTTGATCTTGGACATCCGGCCTCTAGAATTGTGAAAAAAACAAATTCTGTTGTTTAAGCCACCCAGGCTGTGGTATTTTGTTACGGTGGCCCAGGCAGACTAATACACAACCCAGAAGGAATGCTCCTTCCCCTTTCTCCTTCTTCCACATTATAGTTGTTTTCTTCTTTTTTCTTTCTTGTCTCTTCTCCTTTCCTTCCATTTTTTCTTCTTGCTTTCCTTTTTTTAAAATTTTTATTTAGTTTTTTTGGCCTTCCTGTGCCTTCCTTTTGCCTTTGCATGAAAATGAATTCCACCCTCTACTAACCATTCGTCTCGTCCAGGTCACCAAAGCAAATGGCCTCAGTTGTTTCTTTCATGATTTGATTATTGTAGGATCAGAATGTGACTTACTTCTCTGGGAAAAATGAAACATAAAAAAATCATAAATCAGGCTTGGGCAAGTTTTCTTGGTTTTAGGAGAGGGAAAGGAGGGGACTCACAGGGTTTGAGGCTGGAAGCACCGTGTGGTTGGGTCTGGTGGACACGCTAGGCTTTACGTCTTGGTTTGAATCCAGACTAGGAAAGCATTACTTTCTAAAAGCCTTTGAGGGTTTGCGTCTGGAAAAGTCTATGTGAAGAGGTATTAGTTTTGAAAGAATTTGTGATTTTGTGGAACTAGAGGAAAGTTTCCACCATTGCCTTTTTTGTCCTAAGGTAGAACATTGTTGCTCCATCTGGGTCTTGGCCCAGTCCACACTGTGGGTAAAAGTAATAATTTATAACATCTCCCTGGCCAGCACTAAAGCCCTTTAGGAAAAGAGCTCAATGAAGCCCTTGCAGCCTAAGCCTCCCTATCATGGCAGGAGTACAGCTCCTCACCAAGATCTGCCTCTCTGTGAAATCCATGCCTTCTGAAAGGCTGTTTGTAAATAGATACCAAGCATGACTATTAAAAAATAATTTCTCTTTAACCATCAAATAGTGAAATAGTGTATCAATTTCATTATTATATAAGCACACATGACCAAATACAGCCAGAGTGGAGTCTTGGCTCAAGTGCTGAACTTGGATTTCCCCCAATGAACACTTTCACCATAATTCATACTGAAAATCTTTCCATTTACTGTGGTTGAACTATTTGCAGAATTCTCAGGCTGGGCTCAGTGGCTCTCTATTTCTGTGTGCTGCCACAGCTGACAAGATTACCGTGTTACTGAGGGTCTTCCCTCCCATTTGCTCCTGGAGTCTGTTCTTTGATTTGCAGCTCTAACCCCACAGCCCAAGGATCACATCCAGCTTGGATTCTTCTCACTGTCTTAGCAGCTGCACTTTGTTTGCGATGAGCTGTTCCCGTCTCTAGTCACTGCACTAGTCCCCTGCCTTTCTTCTTACCCACTGCCCGCAGGTTGGCTGCTTTAAGTCCCATACCTAGGAGTCCTGAGTGTGAGGGCAGTTTTGACCTTGCTTGCTTCTCTTTAGTAATGTCATTCAGGAGTTCCTCAGTTTATTTGTTTTCCAGGACTGCTGAAAGAAATTACTCCAAACTAGGTGGCTTAAAACAATACAAATTTATCCTTGAGAAGATAAATCAATACTTTGAGAAGTTTTAGAGGCAAGAAGTCCAAAATCAAGGTGTTGGCAGGTCCGTGCTCTTTCTGAAGGCTCTAGAGAAGAACCCTTCCTTGCCTCTTCCTAGCTTCCGGGGCTCCCAGCATTCCTTGGCTTGCAGCTGCGTCACTCCAACCCCTGCCTCTGTCATCGCATGGCTTCTTCCCTGTGTGTCTGTGTCTGTCTTTCCTCTTACAAGAACACCAGTCATTGGATTTAGGACCTGCTCTAATCCACTATGACCTCATTTTAACCTAACTAATTACATCTGCGAAGACCCTATTTTCAAATAAGGTCACATTCTAAGGTTCGAGGTGGACAGGAATTGGGGATGGAGCCCCATTCAAGCCAGTATACTCAGAGACTTGCTGACTCCTCTCTTTCTGCCCAAACCCACTACACAGGAAACAACGAACTACTGAGAAACAACAAACTACTGTTTGTCCTGGATTCCAAACTTGCTCAGAAGGACCCTGGGAGCCACATGAATATGAAGTATTGTTTCTCACTATGGAAATTGCAGCAGAGCATCCACCGGGCTCTTTGCTTGAAAGGTACTTCTTCTGAAACAGATACTAGACTTAACTAGCTTTGAAGAGTGGAACATATTTCATAATGTCTAATATATGGTTCATTATACTTTAAAGCAATAGGAAAAAAGAATACCCTGAAGATGCTGAGAGTAAGGCATGAAGTCGGTATGGTAGTCAAAGTAGAACAACAACAAATTAAAAGATGATGGAAATAGCTTTTTTAAAAATTGCCTTTACAAAAAAGATAATGAATTGTAAATTATGCTTGCCAGAATACAGCTCTCATAGTCCATCATGTACCTGATATTTTTTTCCAAGTTGAAAATGAATCACGGGGTTGAAGTCACTTGAAAGAAAGATTTAAAAAAAAAAAATTCAGTTACGTCTAAATTGTAGCAGTTCCACCCACCCTTACATACAATGCCAACTGAAATTCTGGCAAGCTGCTCAATGTATGTTTAAAGTCAGAATTTGGATTTTATGCTATGATATATAGCTGAGTTACACTGAAGAGAAAGCAAGGATACTTTGCTTATTATCCTCCTTTAGCTGAACCAGATTTATAGCTCAGAACAGAAATCACAGTAACTAAAGAGCAGACTAGGAGCTTGGGTTGATGAAAATCGCTTCTATTTAAGTGAACCCTAAGAAACTTGCTGGATATAATTGTTATAATAGCCTTAGAAAGATCACTTTGCCAAATGTTTTCATCTGAAAAAAAGTAAGCCAGACTGGACACGATCTGGAAAACCCTACTTTTTCTATATTGCCTTTTCCCATGAGAGCAGGAAAGCTCAGGATGTAGAGGGGAGTGAACAGAACCTGTCCCTCTCTGAATCTAGAGATTTGCAAAGAGGTAGAAGAGGCAGATATTGCTTATCAGGCAGAGAGCATGGAAAATTGGAAGGCTATTTTGAAATCATGCAGATGTGTGGACTATTTGAGCTTGTCTAGAAGGCTGTGTGAATGCCTTAAACAACATTTGTCAGGAAGTACCATAGGAGATTAGTTACTAGCATGGACTTGAGAACCAGACAGAAGTGTGAACAAGTCTCTCCTTTGTCTCCATGAGTAAATAAATTAATTTCTTTATATTTCATCATGTCCGAATAAGGGCTTACAATGGCATTTATTAGGTAGAGTTGTTGTAAGGCTTAAATAAGATAACACATGCAAAATGGATGGCAAATACTAAGTGTTTAGTGAAAATTAGCAATTACTAGAAACCTATATTGATTTGTTTTATTTTTCCTTTGGAATATACAGAGACTTCTTTCTAATGACTTAGTTAACTCAAAGACAATGTAAAAATCTACCTTTTCAGTAGAATTTTCACTGCACGATGTTTAGGCATAATGCTCAGGGGTTTCTGTCTCTGGCTTTGAAGTCTCCTCAACTATTGTGTAATGGGAAGAGCGCTGAATCCAGAGCCAGTAGATCTGGATTAGAGTCTGGATACTGCCACTAGCAAATCAGCCCAATTCCTCATCTGTGGATGGAGACCTACAGAATCATAGGTCTGTAGCTATAGCTAATAGGACAGGTAAGCCTACAGAGAGAACAGGCGAGAGGCCATGGAACTGAAACAGGGACAGAAGGTCAGTAGAGCCAGGATAGAGGTGGATGGTAAAGTTTAAGAGAAAAGAAAAGAGGGTGGAAGAGAAGAAGAACCAAGTGGTCAGAAGGGAAAGGCATGAGGAAGACAAATGAGGAAAATAGCGGGAAAAGGAGGAAGGACAGTGGGAAGAAAGAAGAAAACAGAGGGTGCAGTGAGAATCTCTGCTCTGCTTGGTTGTGTAAGTGATGGGCAGTAGCTGGATCCTTGTAACCTGAGTGAGCATCCAGGGCTGTGGCTGCCAGTGGCTGACTGGTCTGTGTGAGTAAACCCTATGATGTCAGCATTGCTATGTTTTTCTTTTCTAGGAATTAGGATTTGAAAATACCAACTTTTTCTTAAGGGGTCAGTGTTGAAGCAGACTTAAAATAGGACTTCTTGGAACATTCTTAGAAAAGGGAATAGAAAACAGAGGAAATTTTCATATAAATAATGCAGAAAATTTTTCCTGAAGTGAAGGACATGAGAATTCAGATAAAAGGGCCCTTCCAGTGCACAGCAGCACAGTAAAATGAAAAGACAACAAAGCTTCCAACATCCTGAAATTTTATGACATTCATGAACAATAAAACATGTTCCAAGTTTCCAGAGAGAAAACACAGGTCACACACTACATGTTAGTAATTTAAATGGCATCTTCTCAAAGGTAACACAAAACTTGAAGATACTAGAACACTGTCTTCTCTTCTACAAGAAAGTAATTTGCAACCTAGATTTTTATACCCAACTAAACTCTCAATTAAGAATGAAGCATTTTCAGATGTAGTCAGTCTAAAAAATTTACTTTCCACACACAATTTCCTAGGAAAGAACAAGATAATATGCTCTACCTTAATTAAGAAAAAACAAACAAACAAGAAAGAGAAATTCAGGAAACAAGGGCTCTATCACAGGAGAGAAGCAAAGGGAATTACCAATCTGTTGGTGAGGATAAATCCTTAAGAGTCCATAAAATAGTAATGATTATAGCAGAAAGACAAAGGACTGCAAGGAGGTTGTTGGAAGAAGAAATTAAAACTCATAGGACCTGATGTATTTGACCATGTTGAGAGGATTTTTGTAGTTCTGTGGAGATTTGGAAGAGGAATTAATGAAAAGTAAATAAAAATGGCATATATACAAACATAAAAATAGTATGAGGAAAAAGTTGTCTAAGCAAGAAATGTCATCATAGTAGATTGCATGGCTCAACTCTGAGCATTTTTATTGTTATAATGATGTAAGCATGAAATACTTATGTAATCATGAATTGTAATAAAAATTATTTTTTGAGGATGGTTGAGGGGAAAATGTGGGTGTTGAAAGTGCTGTATCTTCCAATTTAGGAATTCAATATGCAATATCTAAATGGGGAGAGATATCCAGAAATTGATATTAATATAAACATATTATAAATGTGGATATAAAGGACAAAATAAACAATTGAAAGAATTGAAGGTGGTTTTCCCTGGAGACTAGGAATTGGAGAGGAAAGTTCTGGTTTTTTAAATTATTGTTGTCTGGGACTTTGTAGTAATATTTGAATTTTTAAATTGTACATGTTGATACTATAAAGAATACAAAAATTAAATGTAAAGTATATACGGAATGTAGAGAAAAACATACCTCACTATGATGACTGATGTGAAAACTCAGAAAATCCCTAACAAATAATCATTCTATTTTTACTTTCCATCTAAGGAAACTGAGGCCCAGAGAGACAGAGACTGTGCAAGGTGACCCAGTTATGAAGTGGCAGAGCCAGGGATCAAACCCAGTCTCTCTGCTTTCCTATTTTAGGCTTCCTGGTAATAGCTACCCACTTCTCATTATCTTTTAGCTTGCATTGGTCATGTTGCTTTAAATAATATCCTCCATACTTCACAAAAAAGTCTAAATATGCAAAATGCATTCTTCACTAGGCATGTCTGAGCTAAACAAATAGAATCTTATGTTATCTTAGGTCTCTGTTACACTCTTAGTTTGGTGACACTCTGAGGAACAAAGATGAACATCCAGGTGAGTAGTAGGTACAGCTTTGGAATCTAAGCCTTTCCTAATGGAGAAATTCTTCTCATTAGATCATCCCAACACACAAGGACCTGATCTCATCGCTTAACAAATGTTCTCAATTTGATTCAGTGTACCTGGGAAATAACATTTCTATTTGCTGCCAAAATGTGATTGCATTAAATGTTAATAATGTACCTGTATGGGGATTAGACAGAATATTTTAATTGAATGTCAGCTATACCACTGGAGCACTCTTTAAGATTTACTTTTTCAAAAGTCTAGAAATGGAGATGAACTCTTAGTTCTCTGCTATTAGTTTTACATAGTCACTGATTAATATTGCCTCTCTTCCACAAGCACAAGCCATCACTAGACTTCTTGGAAATCAGATATTTTTTGTGTCCTTTGGCGCTAGTTCCTGGAAGTGTCATTATGATGTCCGCAATTTGCAAAATTCAATGGCAGCTCCAGTTAAATAAACAAAATCTAATTATGTCAAAATTGGACCTTGCCTAAAGTAGGATGATTGGTTTTCCTTCTATGTAATACATAAGCACCTGCAAAAATGGTAATGTCAAGATGTTTCTTACAAAACTTTTAAAAGAATTGGTGGGGAAAATTTAGATTGAGTTGCTACATATACCATCAGTTTGTTATTTCTAATCTAAGTCCTTGGGTTTTAGATTTATGACTCCTAGAATTTTATGTCAAATGATGAAGGAATGTACATCTTCAAAAAAGATTATCTATAACTTTCACGAAATTTCTGTAAAAGTTCATAACCCCCAAAACATAAAGAACAATTTCTCTACATAAAGAAATGGATTCCATGTAGAACCCTTGAATTAGGTTCTTCACAGTGGAAACACAGGATTTTTGTATTAAGTAGTAGTAAATGTCTGAGAGATAGAAAGTACTAAATATACCTTTTATTAGTACTGTTTAATTCCTTTTCTATTTCTGGAACCATGAATATCAAAGTTCATCTGAGACAAATTTCATCTCGCCTCCCACTCCAGCCTGCAATTTTTTTTACTGGCTTTTGAGGAGTCATATGGAGATTATCAATAGACAATACTCCTTATCACGGCTTGTTCCATGAAAGGACTATATATGCAAAGCAGCCCCCAAATGCCGACGGAGCTGGGAAACCAAAGGACAAGGCAGTCAAATCCATTGTCAGTAAAGGGTGTTTTATTAGGGTAACTTACAGACAGATGCGTGGTCTTGGGCAGCCAGAGACAGATAGATCTCCGCACTGTTACTCCCCAGACCCGAGGCTTATATACTGTGGGGGAAGAGGGTATGTGCTCTGTGTAGGACAGTTAAAGGCAATGTGCCAGAATAGGCAAGAAGGCTATATGCACCATAGACCATAATGTGTGAGATAACATCAAGGTCACTTTGATCTAAAGGCAGGATTTACAGTGAGTATATGTTCTTACACTGGGACAGTAAATAAAATAAAATCAGGAGGCATTCAAGAGCCTGGAGTTGATCAGAAGTCAACATGGCAGATTAGCATCCAAGATGGAGTCACTTTTGTCTCCCCATGGCTTCTAATTGAATTTTCTGCTTCTCTCTCCAGATCACACGCTAAACGTATTTAGTAGAAAAGTGAACATCTCAAACATTTGCATTATTTAGCAATGCCAATAGAGTGACCCTGTTCATCTCTCTCCTGGTTTCTTTCATTGATCAGAAGCAGCTTTTGTGCCATCGTTGCTTGTGATCTCAAAAGATCATTAAACAATTAAGCAATTATAGAGTAAATAAAAGGTCAAATCAATGATAGGTATGTGGCCTGGATTTACGGACCTTTTTTTTTAAAAAAAAAAAATTTATATTTAGATACTTAGATTTATAGCCAAGAGATTTTATCATTGTTAAATTTAATCTCTAGCAACCTGGACACATCCCATAAAACTTCTGGGAAGGAAATTTAATTGATTATTCTAGTTAATTAACATATTTCTTTAATATTTTAAAGATCAACTGTACTATATTTTATATTAATAAGAAACAAAGCACATGCTTTCAGAAAGTTAATCTATTGGGAACAATCTATGGAGTTTAAAGTTCCTCTTTAATATGTAGGATCAAGCTGGGTTTTCAGGTATAATAATAGCAGATGAGTTACCACACTGTGGAACCACTTTCTTACTTTTCCACAGCCGGAAATTAAATTTTGACTGGGTTTATTTGTTTCTTAGATATAAATTCATACTAATCAAATTAATGAACACTAAGGTATAAATCACACATGAATATATGTATTTTTAGAAAGCAGAACACATCAATGTCTGTTATACTTGTATCTTCTACTTTTAATACTCACTTCCTGGAACCTAGATACCTGGGAAGCAAAAGCAATTAACAGTTGATAGCTGACATAGAATTGTACCAGAGAACACTGTCTGTGGGAAGATTCCTAATGAGCGACCTTGGCCCCACCATAGCACAGTTCTCCAGAGAGGGAGTGATTTCCTAACTGCCCGGTGACTTGGTCCAGATTTCTTACATTTGTAAACTGGCTCTGTCACTTTCTAGCATCGAAACCTTGGATAAGATATTTAGTCTTTCTTAGTCTCATTTGCCTCAATTATCAGTAGGGGAAATAGCAGTATCTACCTCATAGATAGTAAGTTTGAAATAACAGGATGGGTATAAAGTATTTGGCCTCCTGTTGTTGGTACATAGTTAATATTAATAAATTGTATCCATAGACCACTCTTTTCCCTTCTCTTTCCTTTACCCTTTTTATTTTTCCTCCTTCCTTTATTCTTTAATCAACTACATCGATTTTTTTTTCCTTAAAAAAGAAGACAGAAACACATGTCTTGAGATATGTGTTTTATGTGTATGGTTTGAAAGTTTTACATAAGTGACATTGTGTTCTAGATCTCATTCTGTTTCATACATTTTTCATGCTACTATATGAGAATTCATTACCTCCAACTGTCACATAGTATCCTGCCATGTGTATAGGCTGTAATTTATGCATCTCTTCACTTGGCAATGGAGACGGGTGGCTTCCAACCTGTTACCACTCCCCAAACGACGCTGTGTTGAACAAAGACGTGCATAGTTCCCTGAGAATCTGCACAAGCTTTTCTCTGGAGTATATTTCCAGGGACAAAATTGCTAGGTCATATGCATACATTTATATATGGTGGACCCAGAAGGACAGGACATACTTTCACATAACTTTTCCAGTAGAGTGGGGAAGGGAATAGGATGGGTGATAGAAGATAAACGGAAATATGTTAAAACAAACCAAGAACCTTCCTCAGGTTGATGCTACTAGTGTGTCTTTGACTAATATTTGCGATCAATTCAAGGCTGTTCACCTGAGGTCCTTAAAGATGGCATAAAAAGAATATGGCTTAATGCATCATCAATATAAACAACACACCCACTACAGTGGCTTAGCATCACTATCTGTGCTCCATGGCCATTATGCCAGCCTCCTACTCGTCTACCAACCTGTTGCAGAACATCATTAGGTGATGTTTGTGAGGCCATTAAAACTCCTGAAACTCAGACTCTCTGTGAACAATGCAAAACTGTTACTCTGCATTGATAGCCTAGGAAACTTGAACTGTACAGCTCTCTGTTAATCATCCCTTGAGATTGCCGTGACTTAAATGGTCTCTTCAGTACTGACTACTGCTGATTCCCGATTAGCCAGTAAAGATTTCTTGTAAGGGGACTATTTTGCCACTTTCGACCCTTTCATCCAAAGAACAGAAGGTCTCACACTCAGGAAGTGTACTGTCTGTTAATATGTTATTTGGTCACACATATATTAGCAGGAGGTATGAAATCAGAGTTTTGAAGTAAGCAGTGCAAAAAGAAATGTCAAACCAAGATTTGATGTTAAATTTACTCTCACAAATGGGTATCACTTTTCTTTTTTAAAGAATGAAGTATCATTCAAGTAACTGTTTGCCAATGCCAAAAGATTGAAAATAACTAAACCTTTCATTTTCAGTAACACTTTTGGGTTTTTCATAGGCCCAGTGCTAAACGACAAGTACGGCAGCTTTTCAACGCTGTACAGGTGACTGTTTCTTCAGGAACCGAGGAGAGATATTTCTGGAAAAGTTGTAATAATTTTCTTCACAACTAATAATAAGAGAAATAATGTGAAAGAGAGGAATCTTTCCTGAGACATGTCCATTAATTCAGAGCAGGATTATTTTAATTTTTAATAGTTTAGGATATAATAGATAAGTTAATTAGTTCATTTTGCTCAAGTCATTATAATATTAATCCATTGTTATTTTTGATAATACCTATCACTGTAATTGTTTTACTATTTAGAAGCCAGAAATACACAATGGGAGGGCATGGTTGAAAGTAACAAACACCACTAAATTTCTAAAACTTTTCTATTTTATTGAATTGGGTTTTATTTAAATTTTTTATTTCTATTATTTTCATCATTATTGTACCTAAAATGTTTTCATTCCTCAAATCTGATCTGTATATAATATGTTCTGTTCACAATATTTAAACATACACATTTTGTCTCAAACTTTATATCAAACAAATTATCTTGATGTATTCTAGATTGCAGAAATTTCAAAAATGTAGGTTACAAAGAATTAATTTAATATGTAAATACCATTGCTATCTGGTTATCTTTATCTAAGAAAAACAGTCCTTCATTTGTAAACTCTCTAGGAGAGTTAACTGTAAACATATCAAAACTGATGGAGGGGATTTAGGACAAAAATTTGTGATTAGACTCAATCTTTTTTTTTTTTTTTTGAGACAGAGTCTGACTCTCTTGCCTGGGCTAAAGTGCCATGGTATCAGCCTAGCTCACAGCAACCTCAAACTCCAGGGCTAAAGCGATCCTCCTGCCTCAGTCTCCCAAGTAGCTGGGACTACAGGCATGCGCCACCATGCCCAGCTAATTTTTTCTATATATTTGTAGTTGTCCAGCTAATTTCTTTCTATTTTTAGTAGAGATGGGGTCTCACTCTTGCTCAGGCTGATCTTAAACTCCTGAGCTCAAGCAATCCTCTGGTCTTGGCCTCCCGGAGTGCTAGGATTACAGGCGTGAGCCACCGCACCTGGCCTTAGACTCAATCTTTTAATCCAGCAGTTGGGAGTTAACTGTGAAACCGCTGTCCTCAGAGCTTTGCCCCTTTAACTCTAATTATTTGTGTACTCATTGATTTAGGAAGCTGGAAGATTCACCTCTGGAAATAGCATCTTTCTGAATTGCATTTCTTTTAAAGATGTGTTTGCCGTATCATGTTAGGTGCAACCCTTTCAGCTGGAGGTGATGGTTTAAAACTGGTATAAAACTCATATTCACTTCTGTTCTACATGTGTTCACATACCCAATACTGTGTGTCTATAGTATAGCCTCATTTTCCATATCTAATGTAGCCTGGACTTTTTGGTGAGGCAAGAAAAGCAATTTGTAAAATCATCTCTTTGTCATAACCCTTAAGTAGCATCTTCTGGGCTGGAAGGTACGCTGGAAGTCCTGTGGCTTGGCTCAGCCACTCAACAGGAGGTCTGAACTGTGCTCACCTCTCTGTTTCTTTGTCTCATCAGGAAATACCCCGAAGAACAATCTCCAGTTTGTCTTAATTCACCTGCCTTCTGCCTTGATCACTCACGTCAAACAGAAGAGATTGCACTGTTCCTTTTAGAGATGTCTTAATTCTATAGTTAAAAGATTGAAATTTGACACAAAAATTCACTTTTTCTAGGCGTTCTGGTCAGTATTAAGAGAAGGAACAGGTTTTTTATTATCGTTGTTGTTGTTTGTTAAGAAGTATGATCCTACAATTCCACAGCATCATCTTTATAAGCAAAGCGTTGACAATCACCTGCTTGCTGGCCACTGCTCTGTGTTGGGTCATCTGAAGTCAATTACCGCTATCCTTGGAGGATGGTGTAAAACACCAGTGTAATCGTGAACTAATTCAATGATATGCTCATAGTTCCACTCATTTCAGCAAGTGGTTTTCTGAACAGGGAAGCATTTCACATATTCCTAACAGTACTAAATTAACTCAGAAAATTTAAGGGTTAGACCTCTTTGCTGCTCATCTATAGTTCTCAGCTGTCATCGTGATACACAAGACCCCCAGAGTTGTCTTGATCATGAGGGCTTGAGAGCATTCAGAAAAGCCTAAATTAACTGTAGTTTGGTCACACAGGTTGGGAAGCTGGCACATATTCTCTGGCGTGTGTGGTTTGGCCTCTGCAGAATTGATATCCTTAATCATAGGTAGCAGATGGAGCCGTGAATAAGTGAGTGACCTTCCAGGGTCCCTTTCCCAAATAGTGCTATCACAATTCAAAAGCAATCACTGTCCATCTGCTCGAGGTCAGCTTGCAGTGCCGGCCAGGGGCCTGCACTGTAAGATACTGGCTAGGGTTGAACACCTAATCTCCCTACCTCCAAACACAGATAACGAGAGAAAGAGAAAGAGAGAGAGAGAGAGAGAGAGAGAGAGAGAGAGAGAGTCGTGGCTTTGTAGAGCTTTGAGTGCTTAAGCGCTGATAGGAACTACCTTGTGCTGCACTTTGGTCACTCTGGAACATTCGACACCTGAGACAGCAGCTGATGCAGGTAAGGAACAGTCAGGCCGGATTTGTTGAGACTTTTTTTTACCAGATTGCAGAACCCTAGAATATTCATCAGTGTCAGTCTAATGCATGACTCAGGCAAGTGGAACAGATAATAAAAATGACTCCGCTTTTCAGAGTAAGAATTATCTGCCTTCAGAGAACACTAGATGCCTCTGGACCCCACATCCCTGTGGCAAAATGCTTTTCTCATCTATAGAACACTGCACAGTTCAGATTCCCTGAAGCCTGTTATGGTTTCTCCACCTAATAACCCACATTTATGATTTCTTGTATTAATAGAAGAGCCGCATAGACAGAGATGGAGTGCAACACCTGAAATAATAAGATTTTACAGGAAATAATGTAAATGAAGCCTTTTGCCCTTAATGACCTATAATAAAATGCTCTTGTTACCAAGCTCTGCGGCAACCCAGTGCAGGTTGCCATGGAAACTCCCAGCTGCTCCTCTGCACAGTTGCTTAATGATCAGTGTGATGTCAGGCTTTTGCGAGAACCACAGCTCAGATAAATCTTTACAGCCACCATGACAGTCCACTTGGGACTTCAGTTATGTCTGGGTGAGGGTTCCTGTGTCCAGGTATAATTAAAAGACACTCAGACCTGTGACTGGAAATGCTTTCAGCAGAGAATTAGGTCACCTTTTTAATTTCTCCATTCATTTTCATTTCTCCACATGACTACCCAGTCAGAAGTAAGCCAGACACAGGCAGCCACAGCACGTTACTGCGGAGGGTACTTCCCGTGCTGTGACCTGGCTGCCGTTTTGTGTGGGTAGGACATGGGGCTGGTCTACCATGGTCCACACCATAAAAGGTCACCTTTTTGTCCCCTATTCCCACATTCCCTGCATCCACCTTCCACTGTCACTGGGCCTAAAATTCCCATGATTACTCATGACTTGATTTAGACAACAAAGGCAGGAACTTGTCCCCAGAATATAACTTTCAACGTGTATTTATCATCTGGAAGGAAAAGACAAGACCTAGGGAATCTGTCCCTGTCCTTCCCTCCTTTTATTCTTTCCTCCTTTCTTCCCTTTCATTCTCTCTTAAAAAGATTTACAAACATAATGAGTGAGATGTGCAACGTTTAGGGGATGGTCATGCCTGAGGCTCTGCCTCGAGGGGGGAGAGGGAGCATGGGCAATGTACGTAACCATAATATTTGTACCCCCATAATATGCTGAAATAAAAAAAAATAAAAAAAAATTAAAAGATTTATTAGATGCCTATTATCGGCAGGAAATTACCAGAAACACAGGGATGAATAAGGCTCGATCCCTGTCCTCTAGGAGCCGACAGGTTATTGGAGGGACAGGCATGCAAGCAAACGCGGAGCTAAGGAGACAGGGGAGTACGGGGCCCACGTGGATAAATCCCACCTGAGGGAGAGCAGGAAAGGCTTTCCAGGGGAGGAGATGCTTGGGTGAACTCTTGGGAGGAGATTAGTGGGATTGTGGATTAGTGGGAGGAAGGGAAAAGGAACACTGTAAGTAAAGACTGAAGGCACGAAATGGCCTTGTGTGTTCGGGAAATTGCAAGCAATCCAGGGTGGCCGGAGCTTTGGCCAGGAGAGCAGCCCAGGGAGAAATATTAATAAGACCGAGAGACAGGCAGGGGCCAGAATGAGTTTTGACTGTATTGTGCGGGCCAGTAGGAGCTACTTAAGGGTTTTCAGGAGGGGAGGCAGAGGATTATAACTTCCCTTTAGCGAGATCATTCTTTCGGCAAAAAGCAGCATGAACTGAGGAAGTAGGAGACATGGGGCAGTTAAGTTATTGGAAGAGTGTGCTTATAGAGGACAGCTACTGTTTTTTGTCTAGCATCTGTCTTTTGGAAGAGAATCACCCTTCTCTCCTTGCCTGTACCAACCGCACGGGGGTGGACATATGCCCCCCTAGGCCATTATAGTACCTATACCTGCTTCACTGTGATGAGTCCAGGTGAGCACATAATCAGACTTTTCTAGTGAAATTTCATATGTGGACTCCAGAACATAGTATTCTATTTTTTTTCCCTTGAAGATAAAAGGATGTAGTTTTGTGGCTTTTAAAGGCCATCTTTCCTGCTACCTGGAGAGGACCCTTTGATCATTAACCTAATAGTCAGATGAAAATGGATTGAAAGATGGGGAAACAGAGCTTTATTGATATTGTGCGGGCACCTAACAATCTAGAACCTAGATCCAGCTGTGTCTGAAACCAGTACACCAATGGTTGCACACAAGCAATACATTTCTTTTTGCTTGAGCAAGCTTATTTTTTGTCACTTGTGACTGAATGATTCCTGACTAGGAAACCAGATAAAACTTATGAAAACCTGACCTGAGGCTGTAGGGGATGGAGAGGATGGTTTTGGCAAAGTTAATGAAACTACTCAGGAATTGGAGAGAATGGTGCAACTTGGTGGGAGGAGAAATCAGCCAGAATGATGCCCAGGTCCCTGGTTTAAGTGAATAATGATGGCACCTTATCAGATGTTGAATATAAGAAGAGGAACAATTATTTTTGGAAAAGAGTTACATTTTTTGACATTTTTTTCCAGATATTTGAGGGATATCCAGTTAGAATTTTCAAGTAAGCAATTGAGATTTTCTGTAACCTGCTCCCCAAAACATGTGCAAGTTATAGAACCACATGATGGTAAGTCTTCAAGTCCTGCTACTCATCTGATATTTTAATTCCTTCTAGTGAACATTTATTAAATGCCTTATAGTGCCATGTACTGTGCTAGGAGGGAAGACAAAATACATATTCACAGTCTGCGTTCTCCTGAAGTTCACAGTCTAGTTGGGTAGACAGACACTGTATCTCCATGGGCTGAGTGAGACAAGCTAATAGGGGCACCTACAAAGTACGGGGGTGACACAGAGGCTGGACCTATCAGCCATGGACCTACAGCTCTGACCGAGGGGTTGTGCAGTTTCTGCGTTGGTCCGTCAATTGGTCAATATATCTTCTTCTGGAATAGCTTGCTTTCCTTTGGGACAACTAGATTTATAGGTAGACTTATCCTATGGTGAGTGAATTGCTTCTCTCACTGGCCATGGTTCTATTCATTAGGTCCTAACAGAACATATTTAGTCTCTTGCTAGGCAGAATCAATCCCTTCTTTTATGTTAATAAGACATTCGTGTGTCCCTTTCATCTTCCCTTTTTCAGTCTAAACATCACATCTCTAGTTCTTTCCAATGTGCTCCATGTGAAGGGGATTTTGGTGGTTTTTCAAGTAGCTTTTATCAATATGTAAGATTATCTTATCAACTATTTGTTTATCTGTTGTTTCCTGATTGAACAGTCATCTCCATGTGAACAGGGTCCTTGTCTGATGTGTCCATCATTTATCCCCAAAAGGGAAATCAGTGACTGAAACAACGTAGGCACTCAGTAAACATTCGCTGGTGCGTAGTATCTAGTTTCTAGCCCAGCATCATCTCAGAGGATTTCTTATGACTGGCACTTGTTTGTCAGTGGTCCTATAATGTGCAGTGTACCGTGGAGAAAACAATGCTGAGATATCATCAGTGGTTGCCAATTTGTTTTGTTTCTGTATGTCTATATGATGCAGTCCACGGTTGCACTGGTCTTTCGAGGAGGTACATCACATTGTCACCCTGTATTGGTCATCTCAAATCACTAAGTCTTTTTTTCATGAAACTGATGCTATTATACGATATATCTTCTTCTTCTGTAATAGTGTCACTAGAGTCTTACATTTCTTGATCCTGAGCTCAGAACATCACATATGTTCCTGGTTGACTTAGCCCAGTGAATATCTGCAAGGTTCTTGCTTGTGATTCTGTTATTCAATCTCTAGGCTTCCAGAGGTCAGACTTTCTGCATTGCCTGCTATCTGTTGTGCCCAAATCCTAGCACATGGCCTGTCATCTAGAGCATTCTCAGTTGAATGTTTATTGGACAAATTTCTAAAGGCATGCCTTCTATATTTTTCAAGTTATTAATTAAAATGTAAAAAAGAAGGAATATTTTAGTTCTCTTCCAGAAATATCCCTCTTTTGGTATCCATCCCAAATCCAATGCATTTGGATTTGGTTCATTTTTCTCCTTCATCTTTCCTGATGTTTTGCTGTCATCTAGATATACTGCATTTGCACTGTAGTACCAATTTCAATGAAAGAAATGGGTTTAGACTGACATAACCTAATATTAAGAAACCCACACCAGCTCCAGGTGGTCACCAGTTACTATTCTTCTATTGATTCCAAACCCACTCTTTGTGGGAAGAATGTCACATGAGCTTCCTTGTGGACACTCTGGTGGGGAAAAGAATTTGTAGGAATCAATTGTGAAATTGCATTGACCTTTCACATTGCCACAGCAAATGAGGATGTGCTATATTGGTGGGGAGAGGTTGGAGTAAAGAAGCAGCTACCAAAAAAAAAAAAAAAAAAAAAAAACCCAACAAAACCCCAGAGGGTATATTTTTAAAGCCTATTTTGGGACTACATAAATTTTCATTTTGTTTAGGAAAGCATCACATATCCAGTGTACATTCAAAATATACCCATTGATTATTATAATCGGCAATGTCAAGATGGAGCCCCCTCCCCCTCTCTAAGCCCAAGGTTATTTCTGGCAGACTCTCACCCTAGGTATGGGCTTAGAGAGTGCTGAGTGGAGGAGACAGGAAATAGGAGTAGGGGTTCACTGTGCCCCATAGCCACTTCGAAGGCCCCATTAAGATTGCACTGGTTACATCAGAACTACTCTTTTTCTGTTTATGTCTTGGGTAATGATTCTGGAACACTATGAAGAAAGACCTTCCTTAGATTTCAATGCCCCTTCAAAACCAAAGAGCATGTGGCAGTGGAGCCAGCCAATCGCCACTTCCTACACAACACAGCAGGGTCCTTTGGTTTTGAGTGCCTTCAGCCAGAGTCCATCGGCATAAAGAGCCACGTCTCCATGAAATGTACAGGACATTTAATAACAACCACGGTATTTCCTACATGATTTACGGCTGCCTCTTTTCTGTGGGTTTTGGCAAGAAGATGGGAATTCAGATTTGGCTATGCATGGGGAAATTGAACAAGCTTGGAGAGTCGTTTTGTTCTTGTTCATTTGAGGAGGCTGTCGCTTTCCTCAAGTCTGTGGGGGTTAGGGTGTTATCACATTTCTGCTCTCCATGCCTTGTCTCATGGGGATATTATTTTTTCTCATAAAAAAAATCTTTTAGGTACCCTTAAATGGTTTAAGACAAAGTGTGCCTAAAACTTCATTTTTCTTTATTTGCTTTATAAGGCATAAGAAAGTCTCCCCATTTCTCTCTCCCTACCCCCTTTCTTTCTCTTTAGAAGTGTTTAGAAAAGCATGAACATCTTGGAGTCAGAATATCATTATAAAGCAAATTACTACTAAAATGAGCAAAGTGTTAACTTCATAGTTGTAAGGAGTCCTTGCCTTGTCCTGTGTGTTGAACTGATTGCTGGAAAATAACTAAACTGTAGGGAAGCTTTCAATTATGTAATATTTTATTACTCCTTCTGGGGACAAGGACCAAGTGTGGCTAATTCTCCAGTATGTTGTTTAGTGATACCATACTTGAGAACGTGTTTCGATGAGTGCTCTTTGATGCATAATAATACTACCTCCATAAACGTTTGCTGACCGATGCATTTATGGATTCCATGAAGGAACTCTTGGTATGTGACTTAATTTCACTGCTTCCCCAATTTCTCCACCAGATGGCAGAAGAAGGGCCAGGATATTGACCCTGAAACATTTTTTTTGATTCTCAGATATTAAATATGAGATGGTATCAAAAGTTGGAAATAAATGCTTAAATATATTCTTATGATTTTATTTTCATTATAATTACTACATAGAAATATCTCGAAATAAAGAAAGGGTGTAAAAAACTCAGGTGCTGGGTCAGAGGTTAAAAGTTACGCCGGACATTACAGACCAGGGCATGTATTAATGCTCTTTCTGGCATCCTTATGACATGGGAATAAGGAGAGAGAAGCACTTAATAATGAGAGTTTTTCACCCATTCCCCTTTAGTACCTGGAGATGTAAGTAGGGAATATGTATAGATATGCTCTTTTTCCAATGCTGCGATGGCTCTAGACCTTATAAGAATTACATCCTCTACTCCTATGCAGTGTGACTTTTGAGGATAACCCCTTAAAATTCAGCTCACTGGGTAAAGTGTATAAGAAAATTAAAAGAGGTATTCAGGGACTTAAATGCCATTAGCCAACAAAAGGAAGAGTCTGAATTCTTACAGCTGGTAAATGTTTGACATCCTGGCATTGTAAAGTGTTGCCCAGGTTTATTTAGTAAGTTCTTAAACAAACAGGGGAAAATGTTTTATTATTCCTGTATAAATGGATTTAAAGGAGAAATCTAAAAAACATAGTTTGTTTCAGCCAGGAAACAACTTCATTCATATTCTCACTGGCATGTCTCATCCATATCAAACCCAAAACATTTCTCATGGATTTACATAGCCTGTCTTTTGAGATAAATGGCTATTAGAATACAGTTAAGAGAGAAAAGGGCTGAGTCGAAAGAGATTATTTTGAGAATATTCTTTTAAAGCAATAACCTGCCTGCTAGAAATGAAACATTAATTTTAAGTCAGTGGGTCTAAGATTTTTTAAATCTATATTTGAGAAGCATATTTTAAGAAGCACATACACACTTAGGATATTTTATTGCATAGCTCCTCTGTTTTCTGAGGCCCTGGCTTAAACCTTTTCTAGTCACCATGGCAACAAGGACACAAATACAACGTGCATACCATGAGCTGGATCTAATGAGGAAGAATTTCCAACCATACACATAGTATGTATATTTGACCTAAGTATTGCAAAAGAATTTAATGCAATTTTAAACACAGTAAATTGTCTGAGTGAGTCATAAAATGGAAATAGTGTATGCAGCTAGGAAACTGTAATCTCATAAATGAACCCAGGGAAAATAGTGTTGGATCCCTCTTCTCTAAAACCTCCATCTTGCCTTCCCTTATCTCTCTTCCTGATGTAAAGAATGTCGTAGAAAACTTGAAGAAAATCTTCCTAAGCCTTTGTTTCTCTTCTTTCTAAAGTCCAAGCCTAAAATAAATGATTTATTTTTAGACATTGATCTTGCAAAAACACTTCAGCGCTTCCAATTACTGACTATAAATTGCTTTTCTAAAAACCTTTCTAAATGTTCACTCTGCATTCTGAAGGGAGGAAACAGACTGAAATGTCATTGCTCTTTGCTCTGATTCTTGGCCGTGGTGCTCCTCACACACAGTCTCAAGGAAGCAGAGATGGGCACATAGATTCTACAATGGAGTAATGGTCAGGTCCATTCCCAAAGTTTTGTCCTGGAAGTTGAATAACATCTCAAGAGGAACCAAAAGGGATCACACTCTGGTTAAGACAAGGGTGACACTGGTGGTGAGATGCCTATGCCCTGGGGAGTTTTCTTGCACAGGGGTGAAGAGCCACAAAGAAAAGCAGGGAACTGTGAGTGCCAGAGACACAAAGAGAAGCCCCGGCGGGGAGCCTTGCGCAGATGCTTCATAAATGCTTTTTGATTTGACTGAATGATCAAAGTGTGGGGTTAGTGTCAAGCAGCCTTAGCGCCACCGCCCATGAATGCCTTTGGCAACCCTCATCCTGGTCTATCTGGGGCTGTGGGGTCAGACTGTCAGAAGCGATGCCGTGCCCTTACGTCTGATGTGAGTGGGCAGCTGGGGCCGGACGTGGGAAGGGTCTGAATCGTGGAGTCCTGTCCTTGCCAGAGCCACATTCCTCCCTTGGAAGCGTGTGTTGAGTGCTTGCCCCGCGAGGAGCACAGGCTAAGTGCATATTTGAGACTCTGTGAGAATTGCTGCAACTCAGTCCCTCAGTTTTCTGATGTCTAAAATGAGGATAGTAGTAAATAAATAATAAGTAATAATATTTGTTTATGTTGATAATCTAACTCATAAAATTCCATGATGCTAAAAAAAATTTTTTTTAAGCAGCAGATGTAAAAATATAAGGTCATTTTCATCAGAATGTTCTGCTAGCATCCTTTCAGGAGGTGGCATAGCTGAGTGGAAAGAATGTTGGTCTGAGGGGCCAGAGAAATAAATTCAAGTCCAAGCTGGGCACAGACCAGCTGTGACACCATGAGCCTCTCATCCTCTCTGGAGTTTGATTTTCTCATCTGCAGAATTAAGCTGCTGATCTAGAAGATCTTCCACCTAATAATATTTTATTATCCTACATAGTATTAAGAAAGAAATTGAGAGCCTGGTTTCCCTGGGAAGGTCAGTCTTACTTCTGACTCTCTTAGGTAACCCTCTAAACAGCTTGAAAAAAGGAGAAAGGCTTTTATATTCAAAATTTCCAGATGGATTTGGGAAATCAGAGTAAAAGTTAATACATTTTACATGCCCAGAAACTGGGCCCTAGGTTGAGAAGGAAAGGAAGGCATTGCTACATAGCAAACACCTGCGTCATCTCTATCCCTGCCCTGCCCTGGCCACACATCCCTATCCAGGTGAACCACCTGGGATGGCCAGCAACCGACTAGCCAAGTGCAAAAAGGATGTGGAAAATGGCGGATAGTAGGAAGGAGAAAGAAAGAAAAGATTTTTCTGGACCCATGGTAAATATAATTTCCTTGGTGTTAAATGGAGAAAAATGGGCACTACTTTTGATTATTCAAGTCCAACTTCCATGACTTTTAACAATTTTAGGACTTTTTTCAATGGGAAAAAAGTATGCATTCTTGTGTATGTATGTGTATGTGTTTATACTTTATACATACACATGCACATGTGCATGCACACACAAACACACATATGCACATACAACATATATACATGTGTGTGCACAACATATATGTACACAAATACATGCATATGCACACACATGCATACATACATATCTCCTAAATAAGAATACTAGGAAAAGATCTCATCTTCTCACCAGTGGTCTCTGCTCAGTTTCTATATCTTACTCTTAGTCTCTCCCCATAAGGAATAAACCCAGTGAAATTCAAACTGAGACTTGAAAAGTACAGAAATCTCTTCTAGATATTCTGGTGTGAACATTCCCTCTACCCTGGCCCCTACCCTAGTGCCCCCACCATCACAAAAAATAGGGACAGAACTTGAAAATTCTAGCTAGTTTGGAAAACTATAAATGCCCACACTTTTTACATTTGCTACTGTTTCCATGACAAATTTTTCTTTTCAGAAGAAAAGAACATTTCTAAAAGAACAAAATTAAATCACTTTGAAGGCTCAAAAAAGGATTGTGGCTCTGGGAGAGTATTAAAATGAAATAACACTATATGTATCTAAAATCATTTATGACATTTATGAAATTCCCCAAGCACTTCAAATTTGCTAAGTTTAAAGTTCAGTCTTCTCCCTGTGTGTTTCTTTCTATTGGCATAGAATATAAAAGGGCAAACATCTTTAGAACTTTTTGGTGATGCAACAAAATCGGATTTTATTGATGGGGATCATTGTTGAGTGAGCTATTTTATGCTGAAGAGGTAATTGCTATTTCAGCATAGAGCAGAGTAACTATATCTATACACACGCATATATAGAATCAGTAATATATATGTATATGTATTTAGATAGATAGACTAATCCTCATTCCGACAAAATGTTTCTTTGCCTTCCCCATATTATTCTTCAGTTACTCATACAAGGATTTTACTATCATCAATCTATTTTCCAATTCTTTCTATATTTTATCTTCAGTTTTGGTTTTCCTCCTAGAAACTGTTGTGAAATGATACGTGATAGATGCTAATTTATGTCCCAAAGGGGATATTGCTCTTCAGCCTAAACAGACAGGATTGGATACTTTTAAGAGATCTAGCTGAGAATACATAGGCAGCCACCACACACACACACAAACACACCCCACATTAAGAGCAACAAGAAAAATAACTCCCTCTCCTCAGTGATTGTCTTATATTCCTCTTCCTGACCTTCCACAAAAACAATAAGAAATAACATTCTTATGGATTAAGATTCCCACTTGTGGCCATACCATTGTATAAGGCAGCCCATAATCAATTATCTTCAATTATAAATGAATTAATCACAGTTTCTGGGCCCTGACAGAAAGAGACAGATAACTTGCTTTGAACCACTAAGTATCTGAAAGGAAAGAGGGAGTTAGGTTAGTAAAAAAAATTATTTAAGTAGGGAGAGTAATGAAGGAAGGAAAGATAGAAGGAGTTAAAGAAGAACTTTACAGTATCATACAGAGTCTAATAGAACTGGATCCAAATCTTGGCTCCTCATTTCATCTTTGTTTTGTATACTTGAACTGGTTACCTAATCTCTAAGATTCTTAGGTTATTTATCTGTAAGAAAGAATTAAATACATATATAACTGTTTTGAGGACTATGTTAAATTATATAATGAATGTAAAGTATATAATACAATTCCTTTTGAAATAATTGTTATTTTTATTAATTTATAATTTCCAAGGATAACCACTATGCCCATATAACCATGGAAAAACTTTGAAACATGTCTTGCTTGAAGGATGATAACTAAATGAATTTCTTATTCTAAAAAACTGATTAAACATCTGAAGAGAAACTATGCAAAACAATGTTTAACATAAATAACCAGCAATGGAGAAACAAAAGTAAATTTGTACAGGTTTGTGCTACATGGTATGCCCATTGTCGACAGAGATAGGCTATGCAAACAGTTACTATAAGAGATCTGGAGTTACTGCATCAATATCAGACAAAATAGATTTTAAGACAAAAATTATTCTTAGAGACAAAGAGGGACATTTAAGAATAATAAAGGGATCAACATATGGCAGGATTATAACAATTATAAATGTACATGTACCTCACAACAAAGCCCCAAAATACATAAAACAAAAAATTACAGAATTGGTAGTAGAAACAGTTGGAGTTACAGTTGCCATCGTGGTTTGGAATTATAGTTGGAGATTTATATACTCCTCTTTCAGTAACTGGGAGAACAACTAGAAAGATTTAAACAACAGTATCAAACAACTCAATCTGATTGACATAGAGCAACTGCACATTCTTTTCAAATGCACATGGAAAATTTTCCAGTATAGATTTTATGCTAAGCAATAAAACCAGTAATAATAAATTTAAAAATTATAAGATCATTCACTATGATCCGCTAGGATTCAGCCCAGGGATGCAAGGGTGGTTTAACATATGCAAATCAACAAATGTGATACATCACATTAAGAGAAAGAAGGACAAAAACCATATAATCATTTGGGTAGGCACAGAAAAAACATTTGACAAAATTCAGCATCCATTCATGATAAAAAATCTCAACAATTTAGGTATAAAAGGTACATACTTCAATACAATAAAGGCCATGTAAGACAAACCCACAGCTAACATTATACTAAATGGGGAAAAGTTGAAAGTTTTTCCTCTAACATCTGGACCAAAACAAAATGCCCACTTCCACCACTTCTATTTAAGATAGCACTGAAAATTCTACATCGTGCAAACAGGCAAGAGAAAGAAATAAAAGGCATCCAAATTGGAAAGGAGGGAGTCAAATTATCCTTGTTTGCAGATAACATAATCTTATATGTAAAAAATCCTGAAGATTGCACCAAAAACTTGTTAGAACTAATAAACAAATTCAGTTTGTTTATAAAATTCAGTTTGTTTATAAAAATAAGATATCTCACTCTAGTCAGAATAGATATTATTAAAAAGATAAGAGATAACAAGTGTTGGCAAAGATGTGGAAGAAAGGGAACCCTTACACACTATCGGTGGGAATGTAAATTAGTACAGCTATTATGAAAACTGATACTACTAGAAGAAAGCATAGGGAAAATGCTTTATGACTTTGGACTGGGCAAGGATTTTTTGGATATGACCTTAAAAGCACAGGCAACAAAAGAAATAACAGACAAATGGGATTACATCTAACTCAAAAGCTTATACACAAGAAAGGAAACAATGGAGTGAAGAGGCAACTTAGTCAATGGAAGAAAAGATTTCCAAACTATCATTTGACAAGAGATTATTATCCATAGTATATAAGGAGCTCAACTCAATAACAACAAAAACAAAAATAAACCCAAATAATCTGATTTAAAAATGGACAAAAGACCTTAATGGACATTTTCAAAAGAAGACATGCAAGTGGCCAAAAGGTATATCAAAAAATGCTCAATATACTAACTATCAGGGAAATGCAAATCAAAACAAAAATAAGATATCTCACTCTAGTTAGAATGGCTATTACTAAAAAGATAAGAGATAACAAGTGTTGGCAAAGATGTGGAAAAAAGGGAACCCTTACACGCTACTGGTGGGAATGTAAATTAGTACAGCTATTATGGAAAACAGTATAGAGATTCCTCAAAAAATTAAAAATAGAACTACTATATGATCCAGGAATCCAACTACTGGGTATATAGGAAAACGAAATGAAATCAGTATGTCAAAGAGGTATCTGTACTCCCATGTGCTGCATTACTCACAATAGCCAAGATACGGAATCAAACTAAGTGTGGCAATGGATAAATGGATAAAGAAAATTTGGTATGCATACACAATGAAATATTATTATCCATAAAAAAGAATGAAATCTGGTCATTGTGGCAATATAAGTGAACCTGGAGGACATTATGTTAAGTGAAACAAGCCAGACACATAAATACAAATACTGCATGATCTCACTTTAGATATGTGGAATCTAAAACTGTTGGTCTCATAGAAGTAGTGAATAGAACAGTGATTACCAGAAACTGGGCTAGGGTTGGGAACAAGGATTGGTTGAAAACAGTTCAAAGGAATTTTTTCAGTTGATAGAAATGTGCTAAAACTGGATTGTTTGTGAATGCTTAGAGCAGCTTTTTCATAATTGCCAAAAACTGAATGTAACCAAGATGTCCTTCAGTATGTGACTGGGTAAATAAACTGTGGCATAACCACACAATGGAATATTATTCAGCCATAGTATGAAATGTGCATTAAGGCACAAAATGACATGGATGCATCTTCAATGCACACTGCTATGTAAAAGAAGGCAGTCTGAAAGAGCCGTATACTGTGCGATTCCAATTATATAACATTCTGGAAAAAGGCAAAATTACAGAGACAGTAAAATGATCAGTTGTTGCTAAGGGTTTTGGGCTGGGCAGGGGGGAGTATTGAATATGTGAAGCCCTGGGGATTTTTTTTAGGGTGGTGAAACTATTCTATATGATACTATAGTTGTGGATACATAGCACATTTGTCAAATCCCACTGAACTCATTTGAATAGCACAAAGAGTGAAATTTAGTTGATGTAAATTGTTTAATAAACATCATTTAGAAGGTCAGAGGATACCAGGGCACAATGTAGAATATGATAAGAGAATCTAACCGTGTCACAGATGTATGAAACAACCTCACCAAGGGAGGTAGGGAGGAAAAGTTTAGGAAATGAGTGAAGTCTGTAAGACCAAAGGCAAAAGAAACTCTACATAAGCACTGCACTCTGATAGGTGAAGCTGTTTTCCCTAAGGGTAAGAGTTAACAATTCTGAAATCACAGTACACATATAATGGAATTAAACAATGAATTAAGTGGATGGTGGATGGTGAGAGCCAGGTTTCTCACTGTTGGAGCTGAAGTTTAGACAAGCAAGGGGAGAAGCCTAAACTCATGTGATAATGCATCAGGGTTGGAGACATCAACATGAACTCATGTTTAGCTGAATATAGAATAGATGGCTATCTATCAAAATATTGATGTAAAATATTGATAGATATGGGTAAATACGTGGGTTTGTGTATACACATAGATTTTCTTACTCTGACAGCTGAGCTAGCCCAGAAGCAATGACATCCCAGTAGCAATAAGCAAACCTAGTACCCTGACCTTGGTTTCTAATATCATTCTCCAATAGAAGGAATCGGGGCTCCCTGGAGAAATGGCAGGAACTATTTAGGATGAGCCTGGAGTATCTTATAGTGCAAGAAAGTAAGAAAATATCTACAAAACAAAACAAACAAAACCCCACAATAGGAAGGTATTATGAAGGATTACAGGAGCCAACTCAATGAGCTCCCAGTGGCCAAAGCTGGAACAATTTGAGCAAAAAATGAAAGTAGTATTGGATGATAATCCAAAGTATAAAATAAATGTTTACAAGTCCATAACAATATAAATAATCAAAGAAATATGAAAGGGACACATTTCTCATGCAGAACAATTCCAAATAATTTATGTAGATACTTTACCTTCAAAGAAGTGGGCGTAACCCCCCACCCCCACACTCTGGAAGTGTGGGTGTGGTCTGCACACAATGACTGCCTTCAGGAGAGTACAGTATGGAAAGGAGGAATAAAAGAATAACTTTACATTGGAGAAAGCTGCTAAACACTACCTGAACCAGGTGATCGAAGTTAACAATAGTAGTAAGTCCTGTTGATAGCACATATCCTTGATAGGAAGTGATTAAAATGGCACGTTACCTCTGTGGTCTTCTGCTCCCAAACCAATAACTCCAGACTAATCATGAGTAAAACACTAGACACATCCCAACTAACGGGCATTCCACCGAATTGCTCAAAACTGTCAGGTCATCAAAAGCAAGGAAAGCCTGAGAAAATCTCTCAGTGAAGAGGAACCTAAGGAGACATGACAGCTATTAATAAATGTAACATAGTATCCTGGATGGAATCTTGGAACAGCAAAAAGGACATTAGGTGAAAAATAAGGAAATCTGAATAAAGGGTGAACTTTAGTTAATAATAATGTATTAATATTAGCTCATTAATTGCATCAAATGTGCCATAATAATGTAAGGTGTTAAGAACAGGGGAAACGGTGTTTGGGGTTTTTAGAACTGTCTTTGCAAGTTTTCTGTAAATCTACAACTGTTCTACAAAATAAGGTTCCTTTTTAAAAAAACAAAATTACCTCTCTTTTGTGTCATAATATAAGACAGATCAGAGAAGGCCATATAACAAAGTCTAGGATGAGCTGAAGTGGCATTATAAACATAAGTCCCCCTAAAATGAGTACTGTCTAGCTTTGTGGAGCGCAAATGCACTGGCTTAGTGCTAAAGTGGCAGCCAGGGAAGGTTTAGAATACGTGTTATTATTAATACATATTTGGCAGCAGGAATTTCCATTATTAGCAGCTGAAAAAACATGACATGGAACACTCGATCAGAACTGTACAGCAAAATACAAACTCTCCCAGCTTTGCTTTCTTTACGCAGCTGACATCTCCTAAGGAACGAATAGCTGAATTTTTCTTTTCAGAGCCTGCAAGATTTATTTCTTTTAGGAAAGTCTAGCTTTAATTATTATAGAATGCTTTCTTATGCCCAAAGACCCCTGAACTCATTTGATGCCTAAAAGGACTGTATGAACTGGGCTTTGTTATTATTATTAATATTTACAGGCAGAAACCTGTTCAGAGAGGGTAAGCAATTTGCTCCCAACGAAGCATCTGGTAAGTAGTGGAATTGGAACTTGAACATACGTCTTCCAAATAAAAACTTAATGCCAGATAGTAAGGTCACCAAGGTGGGCTTTGGCCTTCCCAATGGGCACTGGTACAAACAAACCAGGAAATTCTTCTGAGCAACACTCAGTCTCAATTTTAATCATTTATTTTCTTTTAGTTTGTTCCCCAAATGCTTTCACCATCTTTGCCTCTTGCATGAGTCTGAGCAGACTTTTTATGTCTCTGATTCCCACTTGGCTGGTGAGCGCTTGCTCTCCACCTCACCTGAGTCTGCCTCCACACTGCAGTTCTGCTTCTATCTCCTCACCCACCTGCCCAACACTGAGACCCTGGTCCCTGCTCCTGTTTTGCCTTGGTCTTGACCACATGACAAAGAGTATTAGATATTAGAGAAGACCCAAATGCTATTTGGAATAGAATATCTGCACAATTTTTAAAGGTTTGCTGGGAAACTGAAGTACTTGAGAATTCACAGAGTTATTATGAATATCTAATTCTACCTCATCTCTTTTCTGAGGGAGATAAGTCTTAATATGTGTCACTTCTGTTGAAGGAGATGAGGAATGGGGTCATTATTTTCAATATCATGGAAATATTTCACTGACCTCTAAAAATGCCTCCTATTAAAATGGTATAGAAACCAATTCTCGAGCAGAACTCAGACTTGAATAGAAGCAAAGAATAATGCTGCACATTAGAAGCGTCTCTTTTCAGAATAGGAGCTTAGATTTTAACAATCCAACCAGCTTAGAAACAATGGCACATCTTGAGATGTACTTAGATCTTTGTTGGTAGGTTTTCCAAAGAAACTTAGGGCCACTCTTGGTGGGGATGTCATCAGAGAGATTCATATTTCACACGGTGGGGTGGAGGACTTGGGGAAATGTCACTGATGACTTTTAAAATTGGTTGTTTAAACCTATATATAAAATGAAATTTCATATTGAGTTACTCCAGCCAATTAAAACTCATCTCAATTTGTGTTGCCAGAGTGCTAGTGTCCTCGTGCAGTGATGTGCTTCTTCTCATTGCCCTCTGCTAATAATTCTGAATTTGGATCTACATATATCCTTCCAGAGGGATTGAGACCTTTATACTTCTAAAATTGCAGAGCCAGTGGCTTTGTCTCCATGTGACTGTGTCTCAAGGGGCAGCCAGATAGCTGGGGAAGAGCAATGGGATGGAGCATTCTGGGGATGGGGAGGGGGGACCAAGACCTAGGATTAGCGGGGAGGGAGAAAGGTTGGCCACAGGTGCGACTCTAGTCCTTGACTGGTCTCTGTGGCCAGAGAAGAAATGGCAGGCAAGACTCAGTTCAAGAGACAATGACAATGGCCAGAAATCAGAACAGGGGTTACCAGGGACTGGAGTGGGGTGGGAATGGGGAATTACTGTTTAATGGGTTCAGAGTTCAAGTATGGGGTGATGAACAGGTTCTAGAGATGGAGAGAAGTGATGGTTGCCCAACAATGTGAATGTACTTAGTGCCACTCTACCATACATTTAAAAATAGTCAAAATGATAAATTTTATATTATGTATATTTTACCAAAATAAAAAAATTTAAAAGAAAAAGTAAATTTAAAAAACAAAGATAGGCAATTGTAGCATCAGGTTTCCCATGCAGAAACTCAGGTAGCAGGGACAAGGGAGAAGCCCCGTTCTCAGAACTGGCACATGAGGTGGCGACCAGATCTTGGTCTGTGTGTGACAGAAGGGCCTGCGTGCACTGCTGAGCTCCAGGTCAGAGCTGAGGCAGAGGTACATGTAGCCATGTGCGGAGATTTAGGGTGTGTGCTGGAACCTCACCGCTGCTTAAACCTGGGAAATGCTGACCCGGAAAGTGGGCTTAAATAGCCTCCACTCTGGAGGCCCAGGGAGCCTGAAGATGCTGGGTATTGGGCAAGACTAATACACATTGGTTCTCTGTGATCTCATTTTCCTCACCCGGAACGAATGTTGAGGGTGACAACAAAAAACATTAGCCCTGAGGAAAACCAGCTCCCACTGAAGGAAACAATTTTATGATGAACAGAGTGGAAACAGGATATAGAGTTCCTTATATTTTAGGCCAACTCACTAACTGGTAGACAATTCTTCCTTTCAAAGAACTCTACGCCTTTTCACTAATGAATTCATGTCCCCATAGAGCCACAAAGGATGAGAATTTGGCCCAAATGTATACTTAAATTGGATCGCCTTGTAAGAATGCTTTAAAAGAGAAAATGCAGCCACCTGTGACATATTAAGACTGTTAATGTACTCATTGACATAAATACCTGGAGGGTTTCTATAACAGCTGGAACAGGGCTCAAAGATCTTTTGCATCTGCTTTTTAATGTACTTCCAAAGTGACTTCATAAAATTGCAACCACTACCACCAGTGGGACTGAGGTTTTGTTTAACTCCCTGAGTCCTCATCTCCTGCCACTACTGAGGCACGTGATTACCCTTACCACCTACTCTAAAAGTCTTGAAGATAAAAATCAAACCCCAAATAAGTTACCAATTGAGAGACAAGACTTAAAAGACTCAGGCAATCAAGACCCACATGTCCCTGGCCACAACAACTCTCACAAAATGACATTTTCCTGGCTTCACTCTTACTCACGCTATAGAATCTTTATTCCCCTCAAATTCTTCCCATATGGGTCCTAGCAAGGCCCAAATTCCTCCCATATGGCACCAACCAAGGGATTAAACAATGAACCTTCTCGGCCATGAGTGGACCCCACACTGTCCAGCCAATTACAGTGCTGCCCCTGCCTGGGCTGTGCCTGAGGGGAGAGCTTGGCCTCTGCTGCCCCCAGGCAGGCCGATAGCCGAGATGCCCACGCTGAAGTTGACGGGGATCAAGGTAGAGGGAACTGACGTCTGGGCCACTGCAGACAGTGATGACAGACCCTGTGCCATCCCCGGGACCACACTTCCACTTCATCTCCACCCCTTTGCTCTGTTCAACATTTGTAGACAAGTGTTTATTAAGCATCTGTTATGTGCCGAGCACTGACATAGGCTCATGGTGTATAGTTATGTGCAAAGAAGCATCATGGAGCTCACATTCAAGGGTGCAGACTGACAGTAACAGGTGAACACGTTAATAAATGCCGAACTACTTATGTGGTGTGCTAAGAAGATAATAGTTGAGGGGCTGTGATCATGCATCAGAGCTGATGGAGAGGTCAGGAGGGGCCTCATTCAGGAAATGACATTTAACACATTGACTGCTGTGCTAGAAAAAAAAATTTTTTCCCCTGGGGCCACAGTGTTTTTTTACAAAAATAGAAAAAAAACACTTCAAAAACAAAACAATCCTTTCTAATTTGATGAAAAATTTGTTATTTTATTTTGTTTTCTGTGCATGAGATATATGCAATTCACGTGGCACTAAAATCAATTTTTACACTGCACAACACTTGAGTTGTATGTGACTCACGACATATTTATTGAATTTGTTTCAGAGAATTGAGTCTTCATATGCTTCATGAGGCCCTAGGCTCAAAACTAGCATGAGTTAAATACAACCCATGTGGCAATTATTTTGTTAAACTGAGACCCAATGGGTGAAAAGGAAATAACCCTTTGAAGAGCTGGTTGAACAGTTCTGCAGGCAAAGGGAACAGCCTTAAGGAAGAAAAACGCATGACATATTCAACAACCTAAAGTTGGAGTGTGGCTGGGCAGAATGGGAGGAAGTGGGGCTGGAGCCCTAAGGAGGGGCCAGGCTATGCTCAAGATTTGTGGGAGAGGCCTGAGATGCCATTAAAGGGCAGATGAATGGCAAAGTTTTCTTTATGTTTTGCAAAGAAATATAAAGATGATCTTACCTGCTATATGGAGAATGGATTGGAGGGAACCAGGAAAGGAAATGGGGAAGTTATTTGTAGTCATCTGGGTGAGAAATGATGGTAGCTCAAAGCAGAACAGTGACAGTGGAGATGGACACAGGTAAAAGGAAGCTGCATCTTGGACTGGGAAGGATTTGCTGATAGATTCAGCATGGAGGTATGGTGACAGAGAAGAATCAAGATCAACTACCCATCTCTGGCTTGATCAACTAGGTGGATGACGATGTAGTTACTAAGATCAGCAGGGTGAAAACCAGACTGCAGAGGAGAAATCAAATCTGCCACATATTAGGTTGGGTTTTCTCATGAGGCACTAAAGTGGAGCACTGAATAGGCATTTGCTTGTACTTATTTGTTAACTTAGATTTTTTGAATCCCTCCTGTGTGTAGTCACTGAGCATAAAGCGGTAAACATGACGGAGATGGTCCTTGACATTATGAAGTTTACAAACACACAGGTAGGAAAAATCTTAGACAAGTAACTAACCATGATGTGGAAATCAGGGGGCTTAGGGAAGGAAGAACAAGGGGAGCTGACAGTCTGGGTGGCTAAGGAAGATTTCTAAGGAACTCAGCTCTGAATTATAATGAAATTAGCTCAGTGAAGAGGTGGAGGCAGTTTCAGGCAGAACATGTGCAGAGCATGTGTAGGGGCCTGGAGGCAGGAGAGATTAGGTCTTTCCAGGAACGAGTCTTACAGAACTAATTCTTTTGCAGGAAGTTCTCAGTCCTCATGCAATTCCCCTGTTAGAGGGTTGGACGTGCTGGAGTGGCTAGAGGGTCAACACAGCTTGCGCCCCAGCCAGGACTCCTGCTATACGAAGTCTAAAAGATCTGAATTCATTCTTTCAATCAACAATTCCTTGAGCACCCAACTCTGGACCATGGAACTCTAGATGAACTTCTTGCCTCTAAGAAAGACTCGTCTCTTAGCGGAGGAATGAAGAGTGTTATATTAAAATTAGGTATGAAGAACCATGGGGAGAGCGAACAAGGATTGACTGGCGCTCCTTGGAGCACCAAGGAGACATCACAGAAGAAGAGGAGAGAGAAAGAAAGAAATGGCAACACTGACATCAGGTGAGCATGTGGGACACATATGTGTGCTTGAGAAATGGCAAGCAATGGGGCGGAGGGGGCAGACCATTCTTATGAACTCGGTTTATCCAATGAACGTAAGTCATTTCCTCCCTTGGATACACAATCTCTTTAGCCCCGAGAAGATCTCTCTGTGTTTGGCAATAGCTGTGATTTTTATAACGAGCAGGTTTCCTCAAGGAGATACGCTGGTATTGGAGGCTCATTGAATGATCTAATGCCTGCTGATCACACGAGTAAAGGAGCCAAGCTGAAAGCCACAAAGCTTTGTTCCCACTTGTCATGTTTCAGTCACCTTTCCAGGTGGCCCAAAGGAAACTAGGATAGAGATGGTCTCCTAAAGAGAAAGACAAGTCATCCATGTAGCAGTGCCTCTGCCCTGTCCCCACAGAAAGACACCTGGCCTTTTGGCAGCTTTCTGCATGCCTCGCTCCCCACCCCTAGTACCAACATTAGAGCGTCTGCCCTTAGAAGACTCTCAAGCACAGCCTCCCCTTTCTAGACTGCCTAGAAAAATGTGTTTGCTTTTGGCCATTTCTTAATTAAAGTGGCATTGCATAAAAACAGATTTTTTTCAATCTCATTAACTCAAACCTGTTAGAAAATGGAGGCAAGAAGAGAGAGGAAAAAAGTGGGAGTGGGGAGAATCCTAGAAAGAGGAAATGAATCTGTGTGAGAAGCTATTTCCCAATGAACTCCCATGTTAATCAGCTTTCAGACGTCAGCAGCGGAGACCACAGCCGAGTGATAATTAGGAACCAAGCAATCTTTCTGAAAGGAGTACAAGATGGAACACATTAGGTGAATTGGGTTTTTTCTTCTTTCTTTTTTTTTTTTAACCGAAGAAGTGAGTTGCTGTTCCTTAATAGCTTTGAAAAGCAAGAGCACTAAACATAAAGTCAGTGTGCCCAGAGAAGCAGAAAACTCAACCACGGGCTTTCTCTCATGTGCTCTGGGCAGAGTCTCATCATCTAGTCATAAAACTTCAAATACTCCGGTGGTTGCCAGGGGTTGGGAAAATGGAGACACAGATGAATAAGGGGGACAGGGAAATTTTATAGCAGTGACACTATTCTACATGATGCTGTAATGGTGGATACATGACATTATGCATTTGTCAAAATCCACAGAACATACAACTCAAAGTGTGCACCCTAATGGCAACCATGGACTTCAGTTAATAATAATGCAGCAGTATTGGCTCATGAGTTATAACAAATATACCAGACTAATGCAAAATGTAAATCATAGGGGAAGCTGGGGGGGGCAGTATTTGAGAACTGTATGTTCTGTTCGATTTTTCTGCAAATCTAAACCTGCTCTAAGAAATAAAGTCTATAATTAAGAAAAATTTAAAACACTTCAAAGTTAATTGCTAAACTTGATCTCTCCCTTCGTTTAATATTAGACTTGATGAAATGTGGAGACTATTATTTAAAGTCACTGTCTGGATGAGGTGTCGAGGGAGCGAATCTGGATCAAGCGGAGTCTGAGGACTTGCCCCAGTGCGCTCCCGTATTCAGAAATCAGGAAAAATAAAAGAGGCCCCACGAGAGGAGAATGTGCAGCAGCAAGTAGCAGCCTGTGAAATCTGAGACACAGAGGCAATTAGGTGGCTCTGTCGTCAATTAAAGAAGGTTTGTCAGAGAGTAGGAACCTGCATCAAATGCTGCTCCCTAAGATAAGAATGTAGAGTTGACTCCACCAAAGCTGGATTTGGTGGCTTTGATAAGGACAATTGAAGAGGAGCAGTGGGCACAATGTCCTGACTGGGGCAGGTTTAAGCGAATGAGTAGAGAGAGAGCAGGAAGAACAAGCATTGAAATCTCAAGTTTCTCTGTAGGGAGAACCGGAGTGATAGTGAGAAAGCTGGTGTTTGCAGCCTTCATAATGTAAGAGGAAAAGGCAAGGAAGGTAAGCGGAGACAGAGAGATTATAATTAGGGGCTGTGGATTGTAAAACCAGTGAGGTGGTGAGTGAAGGCCACGAAGAAGGTGGTGGGGATAGGGCTAAGAAAGTAAATGTTCTTATTTCTGAATAACTATAGCTGTTCAAGTTGTGGTGCGAGAAACAGCACGCTGATCAGTGTCAAAGTCATTGTGCCACTAATTAATTTCTGTGCTTCTAGTCACTGGTGACAAAGAACTAAGCCTACACTGAAGTCTCATTGTATTCAAATGATAAATGGAATACAAATCATAATTCCAAAGACTACCCTCCGTTTGATTTCCTTCTTTCTCAGCCTTATAATTTTTAATTTTTTCATTTCCCCATGAGAAATTTCTAATAGTTCTTGGTATGATTTATTATGAATTCTTTTAACAAAATCATTATCTCACTCTTTGCTGATTTTATATGACTCTTCTAATACAGAAATTGAAAGTTCGTTCTGAAAGAATGAGGCAAATTATTACATGAAAATAAGTAACTAAATATTATCCTGGGAGTTGGAGAAAGAAATAACAAAAATACCAATTATTTATTGAGGACTTATTTATGCCTGTCATTTTACTAGAAAATTTCTAATCTGTGCAACAGTGTAACAGGGGCGGGATTATTATTCTTATTTTACAACTGAAGAAGCAGAGACTCAGTCCACGTGTCTGAGAACGTATAGCTAAGAAGGGACAGAAGCTGGGAATTTGAACTCTAGTCACCTATGACTCCAAAATTCCTTCTCATTCCTCTACTCTCCCTTTGGATTTTTTCCATGCATACCTGCTTTGGGAACTGTAGCATCACTCTCTGGTGGTTTAGCGTTTTTGTTGTGAGAGGACAAGTTAGTAGTTTGCCATAGGTTGATAACCCAGTTAAGACCCCAGAGGTTATGTTTGTTACTTTCTTCCCTCATTCACTCATTCACATAACTGCCCTTATTGTAGATTGGGCACAGAATGGCACTTTTCCATGAGTGCTATCATGCTGCACTGCCTTTCCCCATAAATGACGCACCTCTGATTTTTCAATAGCTGGGGAAGGGGGCTACTCAGTTCTGACATTTTATTTTCAAAACTTCAGCAGACACAGAATGATTACTATTACCTCATTCTCAACATCTCATTTTACGAAATTACACAGAAAGATCATAGTGCTACCTGATAAGTGGTCATATTTTTAGAATGACCAAGATAGTTTCTAAAAATAAATGAGCTATTAATGGTTTTTCATTCTCCTACACACACCTACACTGACATTACAGAGCTTCTTTTGTTACCTTTCCCCTTGGTTTCAACAACTTGATAGTAATATAATCTCTTGGTTTGTTTATTTCCTTCTTTGACTTGGTTTCTAGCATGACTACATTGTAGTCATCTTTTAAAAATGTGGTTGTCAAGTAATAGGTATCTTAACTTCAGGTTGTTATTTTACTTGGCAGAAATATAATGATGCTTTGATATTTAAATACAGTTTTTATTGAAATTATAGTTAAAAGTAAAAGAAATTTAAAAGCACGATTCATCTTTGGTTTGAGGAATCAGAAAGTAGCTTATATCAAATCAACTGTCCTTCTGATAATATCAGATCTGGACAAATACTAAAATGCAGCCATTTGAAGGCATTAGAGAACAATCAAGGGAGAAAGGAGTTAAGGGATAAATATCCTGAAAAGAAAGGAAATACAATGAGGCAAATTGACATGATCTGTTGCTTTTCTCCTTGAGACATTTTGCCATTGCTAAACTGTGCAGGGAAAAAGGGTAAAAAGATCACACAAAGAGATTAAAAAGGCTGGCAAACTTTTGTTGGTATCCTGGTACTGAAAGATACAAATTTGAGTTCAAAGCCCAACCAAAAGTGAGAGGCAGTGGTAAACATTCTACTCTTTGAATTGAGACCCACAAAGAACTGCATACTGAGAGTAAAGGTAAACTGGAAATAGATACACCTTCACAAACGTAGAAACTCAGCCTTGATTTCTCCAAATCCCCCACTAGGTTACATGATCCTACTCTAATTACCTGCAAGATGAAAAATATATATTTTATGCAAGAAGATATAGCACCAGAGCCACTACAATTTTTCATAGGTAATATCCATATTCAGTTGAAAATGACTGGGCATGCCTGGAGACAGGACCAAATGATTGAAAATCAAGAGATAAAAAGCAAATGGTAGGAATGGATCCACAGGTAACTCAGATAGTGGAGTTATCAGAAAGAGACCTCAACTTAATGGTGATCAATGTGTTTGAGAAAACTTAAAATGAGCTGGAGAATTTCACCAGGAAACTGGAATCTTTAAATTAAAAAATCCAGCAGAAATTTTAGAATTGAAAAGTACAGTATATTAGATTAATAGTGTATTAACAATAGACTAGTTTAACAGAAGATTAGATGAGCAGAAGAAAGTGAACTGGAAGATAGGCAAAGTGAAAGAAATTTCAAATTAATGCACAGAAAGAAAAAAAGATGAAAATGCAGAAATAGTGTAAGCGTATAGGAAATACAGTAAAAAAAGCGCTAATATTTATGGATTGGGCTTACAGAAATAGAGGAGTGAAAAAATGAGACAGGACCAATATTTGAAGAGATAATGATGAGAATTTCCTAAGTGCATGAAATGTATCAACCCGCATATTCAAAAAGCTCTAAGAATTCAAAAAAGATTAAATACAAAGAAAATCACCCTAGGAACAATGTATTCAAACTATTGAAAGCTAAAACCAAAGCAATTTAAAAGCAGCTGGAAGAAAAAGACTTATTACTTTCAAAGTAACAATTATAAATTGATTGCTTCTCTACACAAATAGTGACAGTCAAAAGACAATGGGGTAAAATCTTTAAAGTGCTAAAATGAAATAACTGCTAATCTAGAATTCTATCTTGAGTGAAAATATTCTTCAAAAATCAAAGGGAAATAAAGATATATTCATATAAACAAAAAACTAGGGAAATAATTACCAGCAAAACTACACAATAATAAAGACTTAAAATAATTCTTCAGGAAGTCAAAAAATTATTTTAAATGGAATCATAGTAATGTACAAAGATTGGAAGAGTACAGGAAAGGATAAACATGTGAGTAAATATATTGATTGTATAAAAAAATAAATTGAAATATAAACATAATTTCTTATGGGGGGTTAAAATATATTCAGAATTAAAATACATGACAAAAATAGCACAAAGGCAGTAGGGAACAAATGGAGTTAAAATATTCTAAGTTCCTTACATTGTCTGGGAAGTATTAAAAATACTAACTTATTATAGAGAGTAATGAGTCTAGTGTATATATTGTAATCCATAAGTTAATCACTAAAATGATAACTAATATGTTAATGGCAGAAATAAAATAATGAAAATACTTGATTATTCCAAAAAATATAAGAAATGAGAAATAAAGGAATGACAGTTAATAAAAACAAACAATATGATGGTAGAGGAAGCAGAATAAACATTTAAAAAATCATACAAAGGCATATCATAATTAAATTTTGGAATATTAGTGATAAAACAAAATCTTAAAAGCAACAAGAGGAAAAAGACATATGTACAGAGGATCATATATGAGAATTACAGAAGACTTCTTTTCAGAAGTTATACAAGCTGGTAGACAATAGAATGAAGAGCTAAAATAAAGGGGGAAAAAAAGAAACAGTGGAATTCCATACCCAGAAAAACTATATTTCAAAAAGTAAGTAGAAATTAGGACTTTTCAACAAGAAAAAGTTGAGAGAATTCATTGCCAGTAGACCCACAATGAAAGAAATAAAATCAGAAGGAAATGGTATTATTTGAAATTTTGGATCTACACTAAAGAATGAATAGTGTCAGGAATAGTTAATATGTGGGTAAATATAGAAGATTTTTTTTCATTTATAGTCTACTTAAAAGATAATTAACAATTTAAAGCAAACATAATAGTTATGTATTGTGGGCTTTATAATATGTAGAAGAAAAATGCATCACAGCAATAGCACAAGATAGGAAGGGGAAGTAGACTATTTTTATAGCATGCATTAGGTAGTATTCTATTATTTAAAAGTAGAAAGTTATCATTTAGAAATGAATATTATGACCCCTAGAAGACCTGCTAAAAAATAAAAAAGACTTGTTAATAAGACAATAGTGGAGATAACATGGAATTGTAAAATGTATTCATTCTAAAAGATAGCAACAAAAAAGTAAAAGAAAAAAAAAGTTAAAAACAGAAATTAAATATTGAAATGGTAGATTTAAGCCCAATTATATACAAAATTATGTTAAAGTTAAGTTGTTTAAACACTCCAATTGAAAGGTAGAAATTGTTAAATTGGACAAAAAAGCAAAGTCCAATTATATTAACATTTGATGAAAGACATTTCAAGAAATATTAACAGGGACAAAATAGGATATTTCATAATGATTAACAAACTGCTTGAGAGGATATAACAATTATAAATACTTATGCCTCTGTAATAGAGCTTCAAAAAACATATGGGAAAAACTGATAGAGAAATGAGCATATCCACAATTATTGCTGGAGATTTCGACACATTTCTCTCACTAGTTGGTAGGAAAAAACTAGACAGAATATTTTTAAGACTATAGAAAATTGAATAACACTATCAACCAACTGATATAGTTGACATTTATAGAACTTCCACCCCAAAACAGTAGAATACACATTCTTTTCAAGTGCACACAAGATCATTACCAAGACCACATTGAGTACCATAAAACAAATCTCAATTTTGTAAAACAGTTGAAATCACACGAAGTATTTTCTCTGCCCACAACACAATTAAAGTAGAAATCAGCAATAAAAAGGTATGTTGAAATTCCTCTAAAAAATTGAAGACTATATAACATACTGATAATTGATTGAAATCATGAATGAAGTCTTACAGTATTGGCCAGAGAATCTTTAATATTTTCTTACAAATGAATAAATCAAATTAGAAAATATTGAAGCAACCTACCTCTAGACACATATTAAATTCTGGAGTTTATAATGTGTGGAAATAATTTTAGAATTTGAGGTAGATGGGGAACTGTCAGAGAAAGAGCATCTCTCGGCAGGAAGTATCATGGTTCCGGGATATAAAGACTCCACTTTTGAGGCATCCGCCATCTTTAAATATTAACTATTAAGTATAAATTGTTCTTCTTTTCAGGGATAAACACTAGCCACATTGGCCTCCTTGCTGTTACTCAAACAAGTTACATATGTTCTTGTATAAGGCCTTTGCACTGGCTGTTCCCTCTGCCTGGAACACTTGTTTTCCCCCATAAATTTGTGTGACTCACTCCCTTGTCTCCTACAGGTCCCTGCTCAGTGTCACCTTCTTAGTGAAGTCTTCCCTGACCATGATCTATGTGACCTTCCTGAATTAATTTTTCTACATAGCACCTCCCTACTAAATTTTTCTACTTGGCTACTTTCTACTTTCTTTTCTACTTTTCTACATTCTACCCTTATTTATTTTTCTACCCCCACTGAAATGGAAACTCTGTGAGGGCAAGAATTTTGACTAATTTGTTCACACTCTATCCCCAGTACCTAGAATGGTACCTGGCACATAGTAGGTCAATTGTGGTGCATAGTAGGCCAACCTACCATTACATATGCTTTTTTTTTTTTTTTGCTTTTTTTTTTAATGACAACTCATTCATCAGTCATGTATATGCTATTCTTGACACAAGAAAGGCTCCTTCCTACCATTTAGGTTTCAGTTAAACATTCCCTCCTCAAGAGAAGTCTTCCTTGACCACAGGATTTAAAGTACCCCCATTTCATCCTACTTATTCTCTCTTCCAACACTCTTCTGTATTTTCTTCACATGCTTATACATATCTGAAATTATTTTATTATTTGTTTATTTCTTTGCTATCAAGTTCTCACTCTTATAATATAGAGGACCAAGTCCTTCTCTACCTTGTTCACAGTTGAACCCAGAACCTAGAATAGAACATTGCCTGATACATAGTAGGTGCTCAATAAATACATGATGAATGAATGAATAGGTTTGTATCCTTGGTGCTTTTCATTATTTCTGGGTAATGCTCACATGAACCTACCTTTAAGTCTTACTTTATAACTTTTTCCTCTGAGTATTCTGACTTTAGTTTCTATATAAAATATAACTGCACATGGTGACCCCAGTGTCTTCCAATCTTGTAAAACACTCCAGCCCTTGTGTAAACAACAACAATAACAAAAGCCTAAGTAGAGAAATGTACCCGACTACCTTCAGGCTAACAAAGGTAAATTCCTCCTGTTCAAACACTTCTTGTTTCATCCACAGCCATTCGACTTCTGTATCTTTTACCTTTCTGAGATGAATTTACTGAGCAGCAAAAGTGAAATCCTTTAATCTTCCATTTTGGGGGCCCATGTTTGAAAGGGATTAAAGAGTCAAACAAAATTAGTTTCCAAACCTTCAATTTTCCAGGCCCGCAGGCATCCTCCCTCTCACTCAGAAATGAAGGTGGCTTTGAGCCATCTGTTAACTTCCCGTGAAACATTCCCACCCCCATCCCCGGCTGTCACTGCTGAGTGCTGTTCTTCTATTTTATATATGAAGAAAAAGAAAGAGGAAAAAGGAAAAAAAGAGGACCCCCCCAAAAAAAAAAAAGACATCTCCTGGCTACCCGCGTGCACAGCTTTGTTTACTGGTTCTCTACTTTCCTTGGGAGACCCTGCCAAGGAGAAGAACCACTTAGCTGACAACAGCCATTTCTCGTTAAACCCCCAATTTAAACAAGACCCAGAGTAGAAAATCGCAGAACAGGAAGCTTGAAAATTGCATTAAGCATTGTTATTAGACATGGGAATGAATAAACCCTTTATGATGCAGGCTCTTGGTGTGAGACCTAGAATCCTATAGGAGAAATTTAAGGTTTTGTGTGCAGGCTCCTCTGGGAACTCCCATTGAGTTACAAATATCCTGGAGACGTGTGAGCCTGCTGGCAGTAACCCAAGTTTTTTTGAGAGGTGGAAACATTGACTAAAGGTAGAGTGACCATATGTCGTGATTTCCCAGCAAGGACGGTCTCATATTACACCTGTTATCCCAGGGTCATTATTAATAGTGCCTCCTTTCTCTTTCAAAAATATCCGGGTTTGGATAATAAATTCTGTGGTTATCCTGAATAAAGATCAGTGTGGCTGATGAAACAATAGAAAGCTTATGTTGTTGTCTGTGGTGGATTGCAGACTTGTGCGGATGGCAGAGACAAATCTTGCCAAGTTTTGCCCACGTGCATCTAAGCTCATCTGCTGATTGATCCTTGGTGAGCTGGAATCTTGGGCAACCCAGCTCAGACTGTCTGAAACCAGACCTTCCAGCTTTGGTGTTGCAAAAACTGAAGGCAACCAATCCCAGAAAAACGTTTACAATTTTCCCAGTGAACCAAGAGAACTGAACTTGGATTCTCTCTTGTTTGATTACTTTCTCTTCTTGCCTAATTATTGACCCCGTATGGCTCAATGTGGTGGCTACTAGCCACATGTGGTTACTAAGCACTTGAAATGTGGCTAGTTCAAACTGAGATATGCTACAACTATAAAATATACACTATATTTTGAAGACTTAGTACAAAAAAGGTAAACTATCACATTAATTTTTATATGGATTACATATTAAATAGTGATAATTTAGATACATTGATTTAAATAAAATAATATTGAAATTAATTTCAAATGTTTTAGTTTCACTTTTTTGAATGGCAATTAGAAACTTAAAATTACCTGTGTGGCTTGCATTATTTTGCTATTATTAATAGATAGCACTAATCTAACCCGTTTAATTTCTACCCAGAGAGACCCGCTGAGCTGTAACTAAGCAAAAGATTCAGCTTTATTTCAGACTGCTCTTTGGAAATCTTTGTTTGTTTTCCTTGTATCAAGTATCTAGTAACACTTCCAGACTTAAATGAGGTAACATATATTAACCATCTACCACAGATAGGAACTCAATAAATGTTAATGCAATTCTGTTCCTCTAGGGTAATTGATTTCATCTCTCTTAAACAAATAGGTTTGTTGCCACTAAAGCACACTCCAAAATAATCAGTTAGGAAAAAATTACTTAGCATGAATTCACCTTGTCATTCATTCATAGTCCCTTACTTCAGTGGATATGATTAGCAGTATCTGTAGGTGATTTGTCTTATTTGTACCTGCATTTATATGTGCACACATGTTCTATTAGTAAAAGTTGCTGATATTATCAAGTTGAGTAAGCTGTGAGTATGAAATAAGATTCATAGTCAAGGATTTCAGTGAAACGTAGTGAACTGAAGAGCATAAATAAGGGTTTAAGTTGTTTTTCAGGAAGACAATTTCAGGAGAAATAGGAAATGCCTTTAATGTGTACCCAATAAATATAGAACCTATAGTGTAGGTCAGAGCAAACAAGTTATTGTCAACCAGTCAAGGATTTTGGATTTTATTCCGTTTGCAACAGAAAGCCAACTTATTAAGAAGGGTCCGACTTATTTAAGAAGATCACCCTGGCTAATGTTTAGATAATGAGAAAACTGCAATGGTGAAGAAAGTGGGGAGATCAGTTGGAGGCTGCTGTAATAGTCTAGGCAAAAGATAATGGCCTTTAAGATAGCAAGTTTGGAATATAGACTATGATTTTTAAAAATTTAGGGTAAAAACACATGAAAAGAAAAAAAATCCCATAAGTGTAGCATTTACATACAACTGTAAATAACATTGAGTTATAGTTCTTTCCAGTAATTTTTATATACATAATTTCAGCCTAGTTGCAATTTATATTGTACATATAATTTAAAATAGTGCTTTTAAAATTGAATATTGTAGAATATTTTCATGTTACAAAATACTACAAATATAGCCTTTAATATCTGTACCATATTTTGTCAATAGCTGACATTAGCTGCTTAACTATCTTCTACTGTTGGTCATTTTAGTTTTCATAAAGCATTTTGCTATTTTAAATTACATTGTTTTTATTACTACATTCTCAGAGTTGAATGCCAGAAGTGTAAGTAGTGGTTTAAAGGTTATGAACATTTTAGGTCTTTAAGAATGTTTCCAAATAGCTTTGAAATCAGGGAAGACAAAGTATTAAAGACAAGTATTTTTATTACTTTCAAATTTAGGCAATAGTAAGACTAGGCTAACAGTTTTCAAATAAAATACTCTTTGGGAACTTTCTTTATTAAATAAATGATTTTTAACATATGAATTATTTTATTCATTCAATTGTTATCTATTGAACACTCACTCATTCTGTATAAGGAACACTGTAGGTGGGAGAACACAAAGAGATATAGATTACCTCCTATCTGTCAGGAAGAGATTCTTATCAATAATTCTAAAGGAGTACAAGGTTATTTGAAAAGGACTTGTTTCCACAAATATTTAAACTATTTACTTGAATTCCTACTTATATTTTAAATTAGTAAATAAATTATTTCTATGTAAATAATCATTAGGTAAATTTTAGCCCCTGATAGAATTATTAAATACTACAAATTGGTAGAGTCAAATTAATACATTTTACTTTTGCTGTACATGAAAGTGCGTAAGTCTAAGATGTAGCTTGTGTCATTTAATGGGCTATCTAGATAGAAAATTAAGCCTCTATGGACACTTTGTTATCTCAAATCTGAGTCAAAAGTTAGCAGCCACCATTTGTTGGATGTTTTAGGACATTAACTGACACTATATTGAAGACAATATATTCAAACATGAAAAACTAAAATCTTAACACAAAGAGAGAGAGACACATTTTCTTCCTTTACTTCTTATACTTTCTGCTTCTCTTCTTTATTTCTTTTACTTTAGTTTTTCTAAAGAAAAAAGAAATTTTTAGCAGAAATTGTTAATAGAGACTCAACAACTCACAAACCCAAGTGTCTTGTTTTCTGTTGTAATTTACATCTTGAATTCAGCCAAGATCTAACTTACAAAACATTATGATCTAGAGGTTTTCAAATATATTATTTGGGGGTGAAATGAGACTACCCACTCCCCACACCTACCCAGCTTCCGGAGAAGTCAGAGTCGTGAGGCTTTATCATGTAAACTGGAGTAGGGAAGGGATAAATACTTTCTGATGTTTTTCTTTTTCTTAAAAGAGCATAACATTTAAATTATGCTAGTAGAAAGAAAATGAATCTGAGGTATAGACCAGATAAGGGCTTTCAGTAGGAGATGAATCCTCTCAAAGGACATTGTGCTAAACACTATGCAACAAAGACTTACCTGGCTGGGACTATCAGCAGGGCCCGGACAGCATCATGAGAGAGGTGGGGTCAAAGTCTTCGAGGGAGGCCCTCTCATCCTCCGCCCCATTTCCAACAGGACCAGAATTCAGTCTTCCCTCACTTATGCACCAGGTCGCATTCTAGACGCTGGATACGTCAGTGAACAAAACAGATGAAGGCAAAGAATAGTAACTACATAATAAATAAGTCATGATGTAGGCTGTTTGAGGATGCTATGGGGGATGCGAGGAGAGCAGGTAAGGTGGCTGGGAGAGCTGTGGCAGGTAATGGGGACCTGCGACATTAATAAGGATGAGCAGAATAGGCCTCAGTGGGAAGCTCACATTTGAGCAGTGACCCAAGGGAGGTGAGGGAGGTAAGGGAAGAGAGGGAGAGAGGGAGGGGAGGAAGGTAGCCATTTGGAGGATGGGCAGGGGAAGAGCAGTCAGGTAGAGGGGAGAACCAGTGTGAAGGATGGAAAGATGGACGCAGCGCACCTGCCGTGTCAGGGAACTGCAGGGAGCTGTGTGTGGCTGAGGCAGGGAGGGCGGGAGGGCAGGGCCGCAGGAGCTGAGAGCAGAGGCACACATAAGGGCCAGGTCACAGGGGCCTTCAGGCCATCGCAGGAATGTCGGATTTGATTCTGAGTAGAAGGAGAAGCCTTCCAGGGTTTGGAGCTGAGGACTGTCTTGGTCTGATTCATGTTTTAAAAAAAGGTCAGTCTAGCTTCTGGGCTGATAACAGAGGTGGGCTGCAAGGGTAGAAGCAGGGAGGGGGACAGGCAGTAGGGCAGTGATCCAGGCAAGAGACAAAGCTGTCACCGACCTGCTTGGCAGCAGTGGAGGCTGTGAGAAGTGGTCGGATCCCTTCTTCTGCCCCCATCCTGCCCTTGTTTCCATGAATGCTGCTCCTCCACTCAGCATAGCCAGCAGAAACAGGAGAAAAGAGAAAATTCTTGCTATGCTTGTGCAATTGAGGCTGTAAAACTGGCAGGATGTGAGTGGTCTTGGGGTTGATCATCTTTGTAGGGTTAAGTAGTATGTCCAAGAAAATAGGAAAAGTCAGGATATCAAAAAAAGAAAGGAGTAAAAACAAGACCTCAAGAAGAGAGGATTAGGGTCTGGGAAGGGAAAGAGAAGAATCTACATGAGAAACCCCTAAAAATCTAGGCCTTGTTATTAGGTGCCAAGGAAAGAATGAGCAAAACATCCAACCCTTCCCTTGATTCTTTGGCCCATGGACCAAGGGTTCTTAATGGGTGACTTTGCCCCTCAGGGGACATTGTTTGTTCTGACTGGGGGAAGGGAGTGCTACTGGCATCTTGCGGGTGGCAGAGGCCAGGGATAGTCCTAAACATCCTCCAGTGCCCAGGACAGCCCTTCACCACGAGGAACTCTCTGGCTCAGATGTCAGCAGTGCTGTGTCTGAGAAACCCTGCTTCACACCCATCAACTGACCCTTGCGTTACGAACTGGTCTTGTTATTCTCACCCTCTAGCATATTTGTTATCATTCCAGGGAAAGGCAGGTGAATGGTTTGAGGAAAGGGAGGGCCCAGGACTCTCCTCCCCAGTTACTGGTGCACCCAGTAGAAGATGGTCAACTCTCCTGACCCCCGCACTCTGAGCCCCACCCTGCACTCAGCACCAAGGCTGCCAGGAGGCTGGATGTACTCATGGTACACGAGAAGTAAAGTAAGAGAGGTGCAGGCTACACTTTCCTCACACTCGGAATGATCCTGATATTTGTTATTTTTGAAAGCTAGCTCATAAAATCTGCTTATTATGTGGCCAAAATATTATTGTAATTAGATTGTGGATTAATAGCTGTGGTGTGGGTTAAAAAAAAAATCTGAGAAATAACTCAAGACCCTAAGCATCACAACATGGATGCTATGGAGAAGTGTATTCCAAGTCAAATATGCCGTAAGTACCGCAGAAGGTGACACTGAAGAAACCGTTGGGTACTCTGTTCCATAGCCCCCCCTTCCAAAACCAATTTCAAACACACCTTGAAGTCAATGGCTGGTACTGTGGTCTTCAAAGTAGGGTGTGACATTCCAGAGGGTGAGCCTAACAGACTTCTATTTATTTATCTTAAATGGATTAAAATTCACCATTAACATAAGAATTGATACTGGTTTCTTCACTTGGTCCAAGTGTCTGAGGTTTGTATAACCTGCAGTCTGCAGGGGTTTCACAAAACAGAGGTGTTAATGGTAGCATTTGCCAGCACTAGTTCATTTTTAGTATAGTCTAACATTTTGTAGTTTACATGTGCCTGTGACCATAAGATTCTTTCGTATTACACAGAGGTTCCCTGGTTATCTCCTGGCAATTTACTTAAAAGAGCTGCTGATTTTAAAATGAGTTGCTTTCTTCTATAAAAACATGAGCGGTCCAAAATTGCTTACCACTGCTACCATGACAAGTGGCTAATAGTAAGGTAGTTCAACATTTTAAAAATATTGACATGCTTATTTTATTAAAAAATTTCTTGTCTGTACCATTATAAAATTAGAGATAATTTTTTATTATGTTAAAAATCTTTCAGAGTTTTAGTGGATTTTTGAATCCATTTTTTTTTTAAAATAAAAAAGTCTAGCACCTTCCAAATTGTGAGAAAAATGAATTGATACCAGAGAAGATGGAAACTTAATAGCCAAATTTTAACCAAAAAAAGTTTTTGTACATTTGTGAATGGGAATGAAAAATCAAAGTACTGTATTGTAAACTCAGTCTACAACTTTCAATTATGTCTTTGTAAGATATCTTTTTAGCTTGATGGTCATTAAAATCAAGTAATGAATTCAACTGTGGTTATAACCCAGAACTTAGAATCACTATATCACTAAGTACAAAACTAAGGCAAAAAAAATATTACAGAGTTCTTGTAGATTGTTTATAAAATGGCTGCACAATTCCCTCTGGGAATCAATGCCTTTTGCGTACTCTCTTCCCACACTGACGTGTGCCTTGGTTGTATGATTTGTTTTGGTAAAGGGATCACTAGCAAATATGATGCAAACAGGCTTGAAAACATGCTTATGTAAATTCGAACAATAATAAGATATGACTACATACTTACTAAAATAACTAAAATCCAAAACACTGACAACATAAAATGCTGGCAAGGATGTAGAGCAACAGGAAACTCTTGTTCATTACTGGTGCAAATGCAAAACAGTACAGCCACTTTGGAAGACAGTTGGAAGTTTCTTACAAAACTAAACATAATCTTACCAGATGATCTAGCAATCACACTCCTTGCTATTTACTCATGTGAGTTGAAAATTTAGGTCCACACAAAAATCTGGATGTGAATATTTATGGCAACTTTACTTCAATAGTGATTGGATAAACAAACTATGGAACATTATAAAATGCAATATTAGTCATAAAAAGAAAAGTGTTATCAGTCATGAAAAACATGGAAAACCCTTAAACACATAATGCTAAGTGAAAGAAGCAGTCTGCAAATGCTGCCTACCATGTGATTCCAACTATATGACATTCTGGAAGAGGCAAAATCATAGAGACAGTAAAAAGATCAGTCGTTGCCAGGGTATAAGAGCAGAGAAAGAGGGATGAATAGGTAGAGCTCAGGGTATTTTAGTAGAACTATTGCATATAACACTGTAATGGTGGGTACATGACATCACACATTTGGCAAAACCGGTAGAACTGCACAACAGGAAGAGTGAATTCTAATGTAAACTACGAGCTTTAGTTAATAATAATGTATTGAGATTGGTTCATCAATTGTAACAAAAGTACCACACTAACATAATATGTTCCTAAAGGAGAAACTGTATGTGGAGGGGGTAGGTGTATGTAGAGAGTGGGTATTTAGGAACTTTGGTTTCTCCTCAATTTTTTCTGTAAACATATATAAATGCTCTAAAAAATAAAATCTATTAATTTTTTTTTAATGTTTATACATTTGGGCTTGCCTCTCGTGCTGTCAGGAGCCTTAAGACCATGTGAATAAGCTCAAGCTAGCCTGCTAGAGATGCCACGTGGAGGAAAACCAAGTGATTCAGGCGGCCAATTTCCATCTTAGACCATTCTGGACCATCCAACCCCAGCTGGGTTGCCAGCTGACTGCAATGACTTGAATGAACTTGGATGTGAGCAGCATATGAACCACCCAGAGGAGCCCAGCCCAAGTTGCTGACCCACAGAATTGTGAGCTAATAAGTGATAGTTGTTTTAAATCACTAAGTTTTGGGGTGCTTTGTTATATAGCAAACGCTGATACAGAAGTATATTCAATAATAATGTTTATAGTGAGAGTAAATGGGTTCTATTCCATTAAGAAAATATGCTATTATTATAAAAGTATGATTTATTTTATTTACATGTCATCTTTTAAAAAATGTTGTATTTGAGCATAATAGATGCACATTATATAAATTCATAATATATAATAATAAATTAATATACATGTACATGTTTTATAATAGAAGTGAATAATCAAAACACTTGGAAGAGCACCTCATGCTGGAGATAAGGATCTCTGGAGATCCAGAAAATTCTTTTCCCTCTTTAGGTCCTTGGAGTGCTCCTCCTCCTACTAATCCTTTTGTTTGTTCAGCCATTTCTTAAATATGAAATAATAATACAGGGGAGTGTAATCCAGAGCAACTTGCAATTGTTTATGCCAAACAGAACTTAAGCTAATAAATAAAAATAAAATCTACAAATGTCTACTTAAACTTGTGTCTTAAAAAAACAAATCTTATTCTTTTTATGTTTGTATATCTGTTACTAATTCTAACCTGATATGAGAATTAGTATGAAGTCCTTAATGTAAACCACAATTCTTTTGAGCTCAGTCCCCAAAGCAGTAAGATGTGTAACTTAAATGATATCAATTTTTATATCCAATTAACATCACTTTTCTTCTAAAGAATTCTTATTCACTTGGCTGTTCTCCTTTTCCAGAAATACACTGAATTAAAAAAAAAATCAATCTCTGCATAAGCAAATTTGGTGTTAATTCTATCTGTTAAATAAACTATGAGTATCGTCTTCCAACATCAACTATAAATTGATCTAGTCTTTTCAAGCAAAAATGCTTATTTTTCCATAAGCAAGAGTACTGGAATATTGTTGCTTTAATCCCAATGTGCTTCACTTAGTCGAGGGGCGTCTACTTCTCCTATTCTTATTTTACAAATGGAAATATAGAAGTACTCCAGTGAAAAAGTATTTATCCAAACCTCACAATGAATGGATAGTAGATTGCACAAATGGAACCTGGGTTGTTATGCTGTTTAGACTTTTCTCTCATGTATAATACCTTCCACATCCTATATTATAGCAACAAAGAATGGTAATATATTATTTTATTCAATTGGTTTTTAAATTTAATTTCTATATAGAATGTACACTCTACATTCTATATAGAATGTTGCTTTAGAATTCAGGCATAATAAATTCAGCAATGGATGTCTATTGTGTCTTATAAATAATGACCATTTTGATAACCTTGATTCAAGGTGTGACACATATTGTGATGAAGGTTATGCTAGGTTAATTATATTTTGTTGCAGGCATTGAAAATTAGATTGCTTATTTACAGCCATTTATTACAGTTAGAAAGTACTGTCATCAAATTTGATTTAGATGGATTTTATTGAGCAGGAGGGAGTTAGTTTAATTGAAAAAGTTTCTATTTTAAAATATATGTATTCTATTTTCTGGGTTTGAACATGTAAGGCCTATACCTGCTACTCCTCTACTATTAATGCTTCCTGCAAGTACTTGATTTAATTAAATTGAGTAATGAAACCTATACCCAGAACAGAAATTTCAAATTAGAAAGGTGCATGAATATCACAATTATCTGAAGAGACATAACGGTAGCAGTTATACATCAACCTATCTTCAGATAATACAATCTTCTACATTAAGTGATTTCATGTCTTCAAGTAAAGGCCCAAATCTTACACTGTCTCAAAGGGGTCAAGAGAACACATTTGTATGAGAAAGACTGAGATCTCAAGATCATGAAATTGTGTCAGACCACGTTGCTTCATTGCACACTGAATATACAGATTCTTGTTTCCATCAGTAACTATTTGCTTGACACAACATGCCTAGAAGTACACTGAGTCCTGTGTACAATGCAATGTGGAATGGAGGGGGCAAATCTCAACTGAGCATCAGTTTTAACTGATCAAGAAGGCTCATTTGAGTGGCATCAGAGAAATCAGAAACCAACTCGGATCCAATGCAAAACTAGTTACAAAGCCTAGTCTACTTCATATTTATTTTTCAAAGAGATGCTTTTTTTGTGACATTCAAAGGTCTTTCTTAACTTGAGCAGCCTACTACTCCAGTCTCCTCTCTCGTGACAGTCTACTTCAAAATCTATGTTTCTGCTGTAGTGCTTTCTCAGGTCACAACACATGGTGTAGACTGAATGTCATATGTTGAAACCTAATGCCCAATGTGGTAGTATTTGGAGGCATCTTAATGTGACAACTTTGATAGGTAATCAGGTCATGAGGGCTCCCTGTGGGATTAGTACCCTTATAAAAAAGATCCCAGAGAGCTCCCTCATCCCTGCTGCCATGTGATGACACAGAAAACAAAACAAAACAAAAAAATAAAACAACTATCTATGAACCAGGAAGTGGGACCTCACCAGACCCTGAATGTGCTGATGCCTTAATCTGGGACTTTACAACCTCGATAACTGTGAGAAATAACTTTCTGCTGTTTATAAACTACCCAGTCCATGGCATTCTGTTATGGCAGCCTAAATGGACTAAGAAACCGTGCTTTATCTCACTGCTGAATCTCTACTTATAATATCCTTTTGCGCTGAAATTCCTATTGCTCTCTCCTCACACTCTGCTTGGGGACTGTCTACTCATCCTACAGCTCAACCTTCAGATAATCCATGAAGGCTTTTCTAAAACATTTTCACTTTTCATACCTCAAAGAGAATTTACTGTTCCCTTGTATTAATTGTCTAGGGCTGCCATTAAAAAGTACCACTGACTTGGATATTAAATAACAAAAATTGCTTGTCTAGCAGTTCTGGAGGCTAGAAGACCAAAATCAAGGTGTCAACAGGATTGGTTCTTTCCGAGGGCTGTTAGAGAAGGGTCTGATCCAGGATTCTCTCCTTGGTTTGTAAATGGCCATCTACTCCCTATGTCTCTTCACACTGCCTCCCCTCTAGGGGCCTGTGTCTAAATTTACCCTTTTTATAAGGGCACCAGTCATATTGGATTAGGACCCTCTACTGACCCCATTTTAAGAAGATTACCTTTATAAAGACCCTATCTCCAAATAAGGTCACATTCTATGGTACTGGGGGTTAGGATGTTAACATATAATTTTGGAAGGGCACAATTCAATCCATAACACCCTATTTTATTTATTTTTCTCTATTTATGTTGTAATAATTTCTTGCACTGGTGTTTGAGTTTTTGCCTGACATCTTTCACTAGATCATAAGCTTTGTTGGAGCGGGAACCACATTTGATTTTTCTCTGTACTCTTAACCTATTATAATTCCTAGCACAAAAGGCTGATTATTAAAGTCACTTGGTTGGTTTGCTAATTGAATGATGAATCAACAAAGATCCAGAATGACAGTAGTAAAGCTGCTCCACTTAAAGTGTAGGAAGAACTATAGAAATAAACGTCTGGAATTCTACATTTACCTTTTTTAAAAAAGGTTTATCTTTCCCACTAGACTACAGTTTCTTTGAGGATAGAAACTATATTTTATTCTTGATTGTGATAGCAATCATTAGTTAGCAGTTTATCTACTATCCACCCAACTCTTCCTTTTTACAAACAGAAAGTAAATTTTCTTGGGGAAGTCAATGTGTCTCAGACTCCTTTGCCAAATAGATGAGGCTATGTGATGGAGTTCTGGTCAATGAGATGTAAGTGGAAGTGTGGAAGGGCTTCCAGGAAAAGAGGAGCTGGCCCAGCTAGCATCTTTTCTTGCCCTTTGTCACTTCTCTTTTTCCTATGTTGAATGCACAGACAATGCTCAGAGATGAAGCAGCCATTCTGCAACAAAGTAAATAGCACAAAGTAAAAATGGCTAAGCAGAAGGATAGAAAATATCTTTACTTCAACTTCATTCTTCAAAGATTTTTTTTAGTATAGGATTCTAAGTTGACATTTATATTCTCTTAGCATGAAGAAATTATTTTTGCCATTGTTGCTGTGAAGAGGTTAGCCACCACTTTAATTGCTTTTTCTTTGTAGGTGGCTGTGTCTTCTTGCTGGCTGTTTTTTAAAATCTCTTTTTTGTTTGGTGTTTTGCTTCACTGTAATATGTTTAAATATGAATTTCTCTTGCTTATCATACTTGTGAGTCTTGGCCTTTGTGAACATAAGAATTAGATTCTTTTAACATTTAAACAAATTCTCAACCACTATCTCTTCAAATATTGTCTTTTTCTCATTATCTCTATTATTTCACTCTGAAACTTTCATTAATGTATGTCAAATATTCCTACTCAATTCTACATGTCTTTAACCTTTTTTGATGTCTTTGAACTATACTCTGTATAGCTTCTTTAGCTATATCTTCCAATTTACTAATTCTTTCTTTAGCTACATCTGTCTTATCTGCTGTTTACATTGCCCATATTAATTTCAATTTGCATATCTATTAAGTCTAGAAGTTCTTATAGTTCTCTATTGATTCTTTTACAAATATATTTGGTTCTTTTAAAATTTCTTATTCTTGTTCATATCATCAAGCTTTTCCTTTATTTCTTAAAATGTTAAATATATTTTATCTTTAGTGTCTGATAATTCCAATAAATGAAGCATTTGCAAGTCTGATTCATATGTTTGTTGTTTCTTCTAGTTTTCATTCATGGTGTCATGGTTCCTTATGTGTTTTACAAATTTTGACTGTAGGGTGCTTATTTTTCTTATAGCATCATTAGTGGGAATTCTTTGAGGTCTGGCTTGACATTCATGTAAGAGTATTTGGATTTGTTTTGCTTACATAATATGACTAGAGACAATGCTAACATGGAGTCCCTTTATATTCTTTACTTGGTGTTTTTTGAGACACAAAGGCATCATAAATTAAATTGCAAACCCACACAAAATCAGTTTTGTGGTTTTGAATTTTCAGGAGAGATTATCCACATCCCCTACCCAGCAACCAGGTTGTGCCAGGCAAGTTTCTTTGTTGTCTCTTCTGGATGGTGGTGTTACTTCTTGTTTATTGTTACACTGAAAGTATAGCCCTTTGTATGCCAGCTTTTTACTGTTGGCTTCTTCTCCTTACACGGACATTCAGTTTCACTTCCTGACTTGTGTTTACCAAACAATAGCTCAAAGTTTCCAGTATTCAGCAGAAAACCTCAGGAAAAAAAGACAACTTTGGCAATCTCATGCTCCATAGGGTCTCTACTTTCACTTTGTTTTTAATCTTTGAGGATTTCTTCCTTAAGCACAAGTTGATAGATTTTTCTATAGCATTCTGGTTTTTTCAACTAGAACATCATTCAAGGTTATCCATAAACCACACCACCAGAAACAGAAATAAAAAACATTTGTTTACATTAGTGAAAAATTTGAAAATAATCTGAATATTTACTAATAAAAAATTTATGGTACATATACATAATTAAATGTCATGAAATCATGAAAATAAATGTAGTTAGTATACATGTACCAACATAGAAATATATTTAACACATACTTTTAAATGAAAAAATCTAGTTGCACAACAGAATACACAAAAGATTCTGTTTATGTTTTAAAAAATGAGAAATGTATGTGTTTTTGTAAGAACGCATACTTTTATTTATATGCACAGAAAAAGATCTAGGTGTTTGTATGCTAAAAGGAATTTTATTTATATCATTTTTTTTTTTACTTTTTAAAATGAGAATATGTTCCTGTACTACTTGAGTTTATTTAAAAGTAAACACAAATTTAAAGAATTAAATGAGATAAGGCATATAAAGCCGTTAGTTCAATGACTGACACATCATAAGAACTTAATAAATTTTCACTTATATTATTATTTTCATTTGAAAGTAAGAGCTATTAATACATAGTGGAATATAGCATAATGTGATGTTGGTTTGTGATGCTCTACAAATCAATAGCAGATCTCATGCAGGAAACTATCTTTTAATGAAAAATATTGATCTTCGCCTTAACTGTAATATAAAGATAACTTGTTTCACGTGCTACTTTCAGATATTAATAGGGATTATTCCAAAAAAGTATCTGTGATCAAATGAGTTTTTAAAATGCTGAGTTACACAAAGGATAAAAATTTTTTGTTTTTGTTTTTATAGTAGGAGTTGTCAGAATTGCAAAATGCTAATATGCATTGTGAGTCTCAAAGAGGAAGAGCTTGTATGAAACACTCTCCAAATCTACTGAACCCCAGAATCTTTTCTCTCAAGCATCCCCAGGGACTTTTCCATGAAAAGCCTTTTTGGAAAAAATTCACTAGACCATAATACATATAACAGATACTACAATATCTATTTACTGACACTGAACAAATTGTGAGTTTTTATAGCCAGGTTGTCGTGATGCTTAATGGATAATGCATTCTCTTTTGTCCTTTAATTAGTCTAGAAAAGATTACATGTACAAACACTGACTGGTTTTGTAAATGAAGGCAAGAGACCTTTCTTGTCTATGTCTCAGTGCACAGAATGCTTCTTTGGATTAGCATTGATTAATAGGTGGAAAATATGATGCTGTCTAGAGCTGTTTCTCGGCATTAAATATCTTAAAGCCAAACAAAAAGGCAGGCATGGAAAATAAGAGGAGACAAGAACAAGACCCCTGATGTCCTTGTTCCTGCTGACTGTTACCACACAACCAAGGACCCTGCTGATTGGGAAAAAATGCACTGCCATCTGTAATGGGATGAAAAATATTTGTTGCACATGCTTGGGCTGCATAAAGTAAAACTCAATGAGGTCAGAGATATCAAAACAAAATATGCAATTTGTTAACTATAAGCTACATAAATAAGCTATGTAAGTAATTAATGTATACATCACACTAAATATCTCTTTCATACACCTTTTACATCTGCCAATTACACCACGTTTACAGAGAGCTGTTGTCTTGACATTCTTCATCCTTTTGAAATATGCCATTCAAATTTGTAAGTTTGTTCTTAAAGCATCAACTAAACAAAGGGCAGTCATAGAGAAGAAAAGAAGACAGAACAATATCCCTGATATCCTTCTTCCTGCCGGCTGTTAGCATCTTCTGATACAACCATCCTCGGGGCAAAACACTTTTGCTACCGGTGGTGGATTACAAAGAGAGAGAAATTGCTAGCTGAAGATGTAGAATGAGGACTTGTAATTTCGACATAAAGGAGGTGCTTCCATTTGTAACACTGGAGAGTGTTGCTTCTATAGTAGTGCAACTGAGCTTGACTTAAATGATTTCATGAAGCTCTTCCACGGCCTGAGATTTGTACCATGATTTTTTTTCATCAATTATGTAGAAAGCAAAAAAGAATTTGAATTCTTTAATTCTTTAAGGATGAAAGTGGTAACTAAATGCAGTGTTTCCTGACTCTTGCCTCTGAATGGGTGTGATGAGGTGAGTGCATGGGTGAGAAGGGGGTAGACAGATTACTGTCTGAGCCTAGGAAATTCTCCATTCTGACAAGGCTGAATTTGATCCTTCTCATAATAATAAGTGGCAGAGCCTGAAATGTGTCTTCTATTGTCCTGTATTTGTTAAAATTATTCATCTGTGCTCTCTTGCTACCATGAAAATGACAGTGAAAAATAGCTGTCCATTAACACAAAAGCCAATGTAATACAGTAATGATGCTTGAAGCTTCCAGCAATGCTGGAGTTTTTAGAACTTGTTAATAATAAATTACCTGCAATGCCATGGACATCTTATAACTCCTTTCTTTGGTAGGTAAAACTCTCCATTATAAAGTGATAATACACTAAGTCATGTGTCACAGCCTTCAGTAATTTTTTTAAAGCTATTTTACTTTAAAACCACGGTTGCCAACACTGGATTCATTTTACAGATATGAAAACTGAGGCAATTTTACCAAATGATTGTGTCCGAATGGATCAGAGTATTGAAATTGAGATCACTGGTTTAGTTCCAGATTTAAATAAGGCCTCTGGTATATTTCTTCATATGACAGGCACAAGTACAGATCTTTGGTTAATGAACTGAGGTTGGAGTGGAGATGGGGTTCCATTAATCACAAACTCTAGGTCACTTGTTTCATCCATCAAATTCAAGAACAAGAAACAATTAAAAGGTAGACTTGGGCCATATTTCTCTAAGTGTGGTTTGGAGCCACCTGGGGAGTAAGCAAATGTTCTCTTAGAGGAAAGGAAACAAACACAAAGCTTGCAAACAGGAAGGCAAAACACTCTTAAGTCCAAGACCCTTGTTGATGAGCTCACAGGCTCAATCCTCAGTTATCAGTGTACAGGAGGGGTCCAAGGCAAATAGCAAGTTCAGACAACTGAACTTGCTTCCTTGAGATGCTTCCCTCCTCTCATTTCCCTTAATTCCACTCAGCAATTATCCAAGAACCTGATGGCTTCCTCCTAATGACAGAGTCTGCAGGAATCCGAACAGGCCTAAGCATTTCCAAAGCCCAGAGCCCAGGGAGAGGGACTGCATGCAGGACTGTTCTTCCCAGTGCTATCATCTGAGACTTTCTCTTTGTGTATGCCAAATCAGCATGTTAGATAAAGGCTTGCTCACACTGTTCTCATTCTTTTCTCTGAAGAAGAATTCATAAGAAGATGAATTCTGAGATAACAAATTGTGTGACTTTTAACTGGATGCTTCCCTGTGGGCCTTTGTTTCCTTATGGGTAATGGGAGTGGGGAGGATTGAAATAGGTCAGGATCCCAAATCACCTGCCCTCCAGGGAGCTGTGACTACACAGTGGCTTAAGTTCCTCCCTGCTTCAAAATTCGATGGTGCTTTTTTGTTGAGCAGCATTAATATTAGACACAAACCTGGTTCTTTGACCACCCACTTCCAGATTAGATCTATATAGGCTGTTATTTTATAAATTCCTAAGGTTGTGATCCTCAAATACTTCAGAAATACAGAAAACCACACACATAACAAGTTCCTGAATATGGACTACCTTTCCTCCTTTGACAATTGAGTTATGGTTAATGGCTTGTGAAACAGTTGCAAATCATGTGTCTATTGCTATCTTCTTTGTATAGTTACAAAACTCAGGATTCTATTCCAAGTAAGGAAGTAGATCTCTCTAGTTCTACAACTGTCAAAACTTTAGGCAGATTCAATAATAATGATTAGGAGGAAAACCTTGAAATTCAAGCTCTCTTCAAGTAGAACACATAATTTAAACCATCCTTACAATCCTCTTTCAAATCAGATACCATAACCAAATTTCTTATCAGACCTTACTAGATTGAAATTCCATTTCTTCTTTTAAGTTATACCCTGAAGAAATTAAAAGACACATAGAGCAGAAAGTGGGAACAATGTGTTGAACAAAAAAGACCTGATACATCCTCATAAGGTTATTGGCCAAAATGCCAAAAAATAGAGAAATAGCCATGAATATATGTTCTTTTTTTTTCTGGATGTGAATTGATCTTGTACAGCCTGTCATATTCACTATGTTCTTTCTCATGGAAAAGATTTCAAAATGACCTGCCAATAGGATCTCAACCAGCTTAGAGCAAAAGAAATGGCATCTCCCATTCTGGAGTTTTAACAGGAAATTGCTTTAGAAGAGTTGATTGGTCTGTCTTTTCATATGACACCTGATTCATATCCTTGACAGATTTAATTTTCAGTGAAGGGAGAGCTCATTAGTGATTCTTGGAAACAGCCCTGTATATTGAGAGCCAATTCTCCTAACTTGTCTTGCCCATCCTCATGCAGTATCTACCAGAAAAGCAACCCTGCCTCCTTGGATGGCTTTTGACACCCAAAGCCAGGGGAGTTCCCTGACACACTGGGACTCTGACTAGAGTCAGTGTCCAGCATCCTGCAAGCACTCCTGGAAATATCAACAAATTTTCCATCTTCTCTCTTGTTTCCATTACTCCCTGGGAAGGTTCAAATTAGGCAAGCATCAATATTTTGATGTGGTGACATGATAAATAGCCACAGTCAGGGCTTTCAATTGCATTTTTGAAATGTCAGACTGAATGGGGTAAAACAAGCAAATAAAACCAACCAAAAACACCACAAAGAGAATACTAATTAAGCACCCTGAGAAGAGGCCCTATGGAACAATCTCTAGCAGAAAAAACCCCTCAATCTCAACATGTACAAAACTGAATATACAATCTACCCTGCAAACCCTGATCTGTGTTTCTTATCTTAGAAAATGGCATCACTACCTAACCCATTTGCACAAGCAAGGAACCAAGAAGACATCCTTGAAGACTCCCTTGCCCTCAGTCACCGTGTAAAATCCTTCACCAACCCCTGTGGATTTTACCTCTTAAACTCCTCTTGAGTCTGACTCCTCTCCACCTCCACTGTTATCATCATCGCCCCCCATCTCTAGTCACTGATGAAAATGGCTGGCTGTCTAGCCTCCTCTGTTGACGCTGACCTTCTCTCAATCCATTCTTGTGCCACAGCTAGAAGAACCTTTTCCAAGCATAAATCCAATAATAACATAGCTCCCTGAATAAAGTCCAAGACCTGTAATGGCCAACACAATTCTGAATGTTCTATCCTTGCCCACCTCTCCAGCTTGGTTTTGAGCCACTGTCCTTCACACACTGTGCTTCAGTCACTTGAACCTCCTTCTGGTTCTTCAAACTCATATGCCTACCACAGGGTCTTTGTGGGTGACGTGCTGCCCAATGTCTTTGCTAATGTCTTTGTCCTAATGCTCTTTGGTCCACATTTCCACCTCGGCTTACATAATTAATAGTTGTTCATCCTTCAGAGCTGAGATAGTGTCACTTTCTCAGAAGGCCCTTTTGTGGTTTCCTCAGTTCCGCTCATGTTCAATGTCATAAAACTGTGCTCTTTTCCTTCAGAGCACATAGCTAACTTGCAATTTCACATTCATTCATGTGCTTATACGATCATTCCCTGTGTCCTTTACTCTAATGCAAGTTCAATATAGGCAGGAACCATGTCTAAATTTGCTCTTCATTGTGTTTGTTTGTTTGTTTGTTTGTTCTACTAGTTTCTGTGAGAAATATGCTTAAAAGTGTCCACTGTGACTGTGGATTTTCCTATGTCTCCTTTAATTCTATCTGTTTTTCTTTATGTATTCTAAAGGTACATTATTAAACACTATAAATTTAAGACTATTTTATCACCCTTGTGGATTGACCCTTTCATCATTTTAAAGGATCCCTATTTGACTTAGAATTTACTTTGTTTGATCTTGGTCTAACTATTAATACCACAGCTTTCTTTTGGTTAGGGTTTGCGTGGGATATCTTTCTCCATTCTTTTATATTCATTCCTTCTGTATCCTTGTATAGAAGATACTTCTCTTGTAAACATTGTATTATTGGGTGGCATTATGTTTTAATATAGTCTGATAAGATAAATTTTAAAAATTGTTTACATTTAATATAATTGCTTAAACACTTGGATTTTTTACAATTTTTCTCTGTTTTGTTCCATTCATTCTCTGTTTCTTTTTTTTTTTTTTCACATCTTGGGAGTTACATAATTTTTTGACTTTCTTTTAGAGGTTACTCTAGAGATTCAATGTGTACCCTGCATTGATTAAAGTATAATATAAATTCATATTTTTATCAATTATTTTACAATGAAAGCACATTTGAACACTTTGACTTTAGTTCTCGTTTTTCTTTTATGCTATCATTGCCATGTATTTTAATTCTACATATATTTAAAACCCTATGAGAAATTTCTAGTATTGGTTTATCCAATCAATATTTATTTAGATCTACTTAAATATGTATTATTTTTTTAATATTCATTATTTCCAACAATTTTTTTGCTGTCACTTAGCATCATTTTTCTTCTCTCTGAAGATCTTTCTTGTATATTTACTCTGAGCAAGTATTGGTGGAAAATGCCTCCAGAAAATACAGCATCCAAGACTCTGGATCCAGCTGAAAATTTGCTAGAAACACAAATAAGAGAGGAGTTGTTCCACAATTATAAGATTAACAAAATCCAGACTTTGGGAAATTCTGTAAGTTAAATAGGCCTATATCTTCTAAGGAGAAGAAAGGAATAAAGGAAGCTCTAGAGGATTTAAAGAGACTTACGTGAAATATCAGACATTTTTTAGTGGGCAAGACTATAATGTCCAAGCATGCATATCTAGGTGAGAAAACAATAAACACAAGAAAGAAATTACAATAAAAGTGTAACAAAAGGGTAAAGGTTACTTTAGGGAAGACAGTACATTATGATCAGGGTAACACATGTAAAAAGCTTTCTAAGTGGCTGGGAAAGTTCTATTTTTTTTTATGGTAGTTACAAGAATATTTGTCTTAATATAGTTCATTAAGCTATACATTTGTTTTGGGTGGTTTCTGTGTATTTTATTTTATAATAAAAATATACAAAATTTTAAACAATTTAAAAATCAGTAAAATTTAACTTCAATATTGAGGGACATTTTTTGTAATCCTAGTTTGGCAGGTTATTTTATACCTTAAAATGGTATACCATTGTCTTTAGTGTCCATAATTTTTTTAAGAATTCAGCTGTCAGCTTTATAATTCATCTTGAAGATAACATGTCTTTTTCCCCCTACCTGCTTTTAACATTTTTATCTTTGTCTTTGGTTTTCAACAATTTTATTATGGTATACCTTGCTGGAGATTTTATTTGTCTATCGTTGGATTCACAGAGTTTCTTCTGTCTCTGGCTTGATGGTTTTTATCAGTTTTGGAAAAGTCTTTTAAAGTATTGCTTCTGCCCATTCTTTCCCTTTTTCCTCTTTCTGGCACTACAATGTCCCAAATATCTCTTGCCCTCTTTTTCTCTTGCTTGCATTCCTTTTTCTCTCTGTGGTTCAGTCTGGATATTTTCTACTGACCTACACTCTGATTCATTATTTCTCTCTTCAGCTATGTCCAATTTAATTCATTTATTGAATTTTAATTTTATTGATTATATTTTAATTCTAGAATTTTCTTCCTATTCTTTTTATAGATTCCATTTTTCTGTTGAAATTCTCCATCTCATCATCAACTTTCATTAATATATTTAACACAGTATTTCAAGTATTTAACACAGTATTTAAAATATGTGTCTGGTAACTCCAGTATCAATATAGTATCTGTATCCTCTAAGGATCTGTTTCTATTGTCTCCAAATGATTTTGATCAGTTGGCTTGTCTCCCAGTACACTAGAATATTTTTAATTGAATGCCAGACCTTATTCTATGAAAAATTATAGAGATTGTTTGAGGCTCTGGATGATGTTATCTTTCTTCATAGATGATAGTGCAGGCAGTTAAACTAGGCAAGTCACCTTAACCCAATCGAGCTTAAGCTGCTGTTAGTCTTTGTGAAAGCTGGTCTATAGCTAATTTGCCTTTATGCTTAAAGCATTGCCTTTTAGTTGTCCCAGCTGAAAGTCTAGGGTGTTTCTCGGTGCCCCTCCTCCTTATTGGACCATGAACTCTAATTTTGTCCGTGAGTTTGCTGAAAACCATCTTCAGCTCTTATGAGCTGGCAAATGCTTCAAGGAGAAAGCAGAGCTGCATTTTGATTTTAGTTCATTGTATTTATCCTCCCTCTGGAATTTTGTCTACTAATGCCCTTGCTGCCTTGGTAGCTCTCATATTCCTTCAAATAGATTTATTTTAAATATATTATCCATTTGTTCCCCAATTGTTCTCTGTGAAAGGGTCTGTCTCATAGAAACTAGTCTGTTTGATTGTAAAAAAAAAAGTCTATCTTTAAATATCTACTATTTATTGATCATTTCCTCAGAGGCCCTTAATTTTCTCAAAGTACTCTGAGTTTTTTTCTTTACAGAACTCTCCACAGTTTATAATTAATTATTTTTATGTTTCTTTGTTTGACATTCATTCCCCTCTTACATTGTAAACTCAGGTCGTATCTGTTTTGCTCACCATTTAATCTTTGATATCCAGCCCAGATGAGGCTCTCAATAAATATTTTTAATAAATAAATGTAGGCTCTTGGTCTAAGCATTTTATATACTTTATGTCATTTAATCTGTCCTGTAACCAAATGGAGCAGGTATTGCTATCTTGTTTTAGAGAAGAGATAACAGAAAATTAGAGAGGTAAGTAAATTCCCAAGGTTGTTATATATTAAGTGTTCTGTAAAGCTCCTCTTCCTGGACGCTTAATCCTTATGCTTTTGCAACCTGTACATGCAGCCAGCTTTTTATTTTTCAATATGCAGGAGATAAGCTATGCTTCAGTTCCTTCTCTTCATTTTCCTCTTCCCCCTTTTTTCATATTTCACATTTTGCATTTTTGAGGTCTTCAATGCTCACAGTCATTTCATTAGTGCATGAACTGGAAAAATAAAAGACAATGAAGCTCACATAGCTGAGCAAGGTGTCTGTGCACCAACACACTCCTCTCTCCTTGTGCCACAGTGGGCAGCTTTGGGACCTGGACTTGTCCAGTAAGAACTTTTAAAATTTTATTTCATTTAAAATATACTTTATTTTTCAGAGAAGTTTTAGGTTCACAGGAAAAATGAGCAGAAAGTACAGAGAGTTCCCACATACCCCTCCACACACACATACAGAGTGGCACATTTGTTACCATAGATGAACCCACATTGACTCATTCATTTTTATGCTGTATGAAACCATCTGGGATTGTGTGTTTGCCCAGTTTCAGCTACCTTGTGTTAAGAGTCCTCTTTTGACCTACAGTTAAAATAACGAAGTCTCTGCTTCTTTGTCAGCACTTATTCTGTTCTTCACATGCTGCAGTAAAGTTCACTTACCCCTGAACTTTGGCCGTTCTAGCACATTGCAGTGTTCGCATGCTCAAAACCAGGCAATTAACTTTAATAGCGCGTTCTTTAAGAAAATCAGGTACAATCTCTGAAAGCCATAAATGATCACATTGTCGCGTTGTGTCTGAAATCCTTGTGATGCTGCTCACACTCACGGTGCTCTCTCCTCCTGCCCACCAGACCAGGGCCTGGCTCGGATCCCACCACAGCTGCGAAGCCTGTCCTAACAAGCTCCAGCCCACAGCAGTTTTTTTTCCTCTTTGGCACCATAACTGGCACTAAACTCTCCCCGGGAAAATCATTAACTCTCTCTGAGCTTCAATTCTCTCATTTGAAAATGTGGATCAAAGCACTTCCTAAGGAGCTTGGAGATAAATTTAAATGTGTGCAAATGTGTCCATGCAAGGTACATGGTAGATCTGCAGTAAACATCAGAACCCTCTCTCCTTACCTGCTCTGGGAAGTTTGTCTGGCGGACAGGTCACAATGCGGGGGACAAAATTATAACACTCTATAAAAATGTGCTTGGGCACACATTATAGCAAAGAGAACAATAGCCCGGTGATATCAAGTCCTTTCTGGGTTTGTAAAGACAGGGGACTAAGAAGTAGCTAGAGCAGAGCAGCTAAAGGACAGTGGAGATTCCAGTGGAAAGTCAAGGAAAACGTGGGAACAGGGGCACCATCTGGCCTGGGGGTAGCTTATTAATCTCCATCCATTTATAGGCAAAGGGAAATGGAGCAAAAAATGATTGTCATCAAGACAGATAGCCATGTGCAAGTCTAAGTGGAGACTGAGCTTCCAGCTGCAGCAGACTGAGGACGTGCATGGGATTTGGACAGACATCAAGGAGGAGGAGAATGGTTTCTGTGGGGAGGGGCAAGAGGGTGCAGAGAGATCCATGGCCCTAAGCACAAAATGAAGGTCCTTCAACACTATCATAGGACGAGACGATGAGGAAAGCCACTTGACAGTGGTGGAGTCCTTGAAAGTGAGGAGGAATCTGAGAGTAAGGCTCTTCGAATGTCTGGATGGGGAGGATGGAATTTTTCCTGCCATCAGTGAGGAGCCATTAGGAAACCTTGAGCTGGCACGTCACATGATCACTGAGATAGCTGAACAGCACAAACTGCAGGGGAAAGAGGCTGTAGGCGAGAGAACAAGGGCAAAGTTCTCAGAACAGTCTTGGCGTGAACTGAGACGGTCTCACCCCAGATGGCAGCAGCGGGAATGGGACAGAAAGGATTTATGTTCAAGCCCTGTCTTCTGAAATATTTCTGTGGCCTTCACTTCTTCTGGATTCTTTCCCAACACTCTATATGACAGACTACAAGTGTTTCAATATTTTTTTTTTACTTGATGAGCATTAAAAAATCTTCTTAAAAGTAAAAAAGAGATAAGAAAATGGACTTCATTCTAAGGATTTATTTTAAAAAGCATTGTAAGGCAATGAATCGACAAACCTCCTCCACCACCCACCATCAGAGAGAGAACTAGAATATAATATAAGTAATTAGGAATAATATAATATAGCATCAAAACGGGTGCTATTCCACTCAGGAAGCAAACAGCATAACTATGACAACCATTGTGTCATTTCTTTTACACAGTAGACAGGCTTGGCACAGGCAGAAAGAAACAAATGCTCTGTGGCCTTGGTGAGTGCATTGATCCAAAATGCAAAGGTTGAAGGTCATGGTCATGGAGAAATAAAGTGAGCTGATGAGAGAACTGGCCGTGCTCTCAGGTGAGGAGAAGACAGAAGTGGGCTGGGGAGACATATGCCCTTCCTCCTTGCTCTGGAGCCAAGCCCAGGCCTCCCTCCCCTGCCCACAGCGTGAACTGAACAGAGACGTGTCGGTGAGCATCTGATGGAAGAGCTTGAGGAGGAATACATTGAGGGGTGTGTCAAGATGCAGAAAAGGATGCAAAAATGAATCATCCACTTTGGGGGAAAGGTAGAAATTTCTGAGAGCAAGGATTGGGTTACTGAACTTAGAGATGCAAAAGGGAGTCCTGTGGTGCGGGGCTAGAAACAAGGGGGTCAATGTAGGTGTGTAGGAAGTTTCCACAAGGGACCCTATCCTGAAAATTCTGTTTCTAGAAAGTTTCTTTCCTTGTGCTTTTATGGTAACAGCCCAAAGAGCTAGCCTTTCCCTTTGTCTGCCTGAGGTGGCCAAGGGGGCTGTGGAAAGCTGGTTCTCACTCTTCCCTGCCATTTCTGTAAGGCTGGAAGCAGAGCTTTGGAGGAGAGTTATCAGGAGGACACTGTGGTGGGTTGAAAAGGTCCCAAGATGATGGGTTAAAGTCTTAACTCCAGGCACCTGCCAGTGTGACCTTATTTGGAAATAGGTGTAATGAGATGTAATCTCATTAAGATGAGATCATATTAGACAAGGGTGTGCCCTAATCCAATGACTGATGTACTTAGGAAAAGAGGGAAATTCAGACAGACAGCCAAGGAAAAGGTCACGTGAAGATGGAAGCAGAGACTAGAGTGACACGTCTCTAAGCCAAGGAACAGCAAGGATGGCCAGCATCCACCCACAGCTAGGAAGAGGCAGGGAAGGCTCCTCCCCTAGAGTCTTCTGAGAGTATGTGGCCCTGCTGACACCTGCATTTGGGACCTGCAACCTCCAGAACTGTGAGACAACACAGTTCTGTTGTTTCAAGCCACCCAGCTGACATAGGAAACTAATGCCCTGATACTCTACCCCTAGCCCATGGAGACGCAGGCATGGCATCAGGGAGGCATCTGAGGGACCCTGGGCAGGGTTATGATTCACACTGTCCAGCCCAGCTCACGACTGAGCTGTCTGCGGAGGGCTCCAAGGAAAAGCATCGCCACTGTGGACGCGGAGGTCCACGTGAAGTCCCTGTGGTCAAAGAGTAGACTCCAAAGCAGCAAGTGGCGCACCTTCCATGTCCTTAATGACGATGCTTTCCCTTTGAGCTCCCAGTGACCAATTAGTGCACTGATCCCTAATCCTCAGAAATCAGCATTTTGAGCTGGTAGGAACATAGTAATCTTTGAACCCCTGTTCAGGAATATTTCAAAAGCTCTTCAAAAATTGGCCCAGGGTGGTGATGGTTAAGGAGGGGGTTGGCATAGAAGAAATGTTAGGTATTGGGTGACTAGAAACTGGGCTTTTGCAGTTCCAAACACACATTTAAAGATGAGGAGGAAGCAAGGAAATCCCAAAGGTCAAGAGAATCTCAGGCAAAGCAGGGGCTCTGCAGAGCGGGCCATGCTGATGTACCGGAGGGGTCCCTGCACTTCACAAACATTGCCGAGGATCCCAAATGGGTGTCACACTTTGGAATCGATTATGTCACTGGGTGGCTCTTGGTACAGCCTGAGATGGAGTGCTTTCTCGAGTAGCAGTGGAGGGGATGACTCACCCCACCATCTCATCTCCCCATGGAGGCCTGTCACAGACATTTCTGGAAGGGTAAAGGATGATTCTGCTTAGTAGCTGGTCCACCTGCGGACTTTGCCCCTGACGTCACTGTCTTTAGACCCAAGAACCAGTTCTCAAGAGAACCATAAAGCACAGCTACCACTTGTTGAGACGCCTTCTGTGCCAAGCCCTAAGTGTCCTTCTGCTGTCGTCTCACCCAGTTCTCACACTAGAGTGGATTCAGGGATGTCCTTGGTCCTACTTTGCATATAAACACCGTACAGCTCAGAGACCTGCAGTCACAGTCCCAGATCCTAAGTGACAGAGCCAGGACTGAAATCCAGCCATGCCTCCCTCCAGGGACCTATTTGTCTGCCCTGTTGTGACATTTAGTATTATGAAACAATACTGACCAAGGGGGGAATGAGCGTTCTGCAGTGCCTGTACTTTGGGCATTGTTGGCCTTATCTGAGTCTCATTTACTGTCCAAAACACCATCCACACTCCTCCCACTGCACAGCCGCCTCTACCCATGCCTTCTTGGGAAAAATTCTTTGGTGTGGCTGGCAGGACTTCAGAACTGCATGTTTCTGTTGAAGGAAAAAAAAAAAATCTGGGTTAGCAATTTAGTTGCACTTGGACTCAGCCCTTTAGCCTGAATGTAGAGAAGGAAGTCCAAGTCCCTGGAATCTGGAGAAGGAAGTTTCTGGAGCTAAGCCAGGGTGACCTTTCAACAAGGAACACTCTTCTTGAGGCAAAGGATGAAATCTCCACTCCTCTGTGAGGCTGCCCCTCCACTTAGAAAACCATTTTCCCACTGTCCACCTGGTGACCCCACTAGGCATTTGGAAGTCTCAAGTCAGGAATTGTCCCTCCAGGAAACCAACCCTCTCACCTCCCAGCTGGGCCCAGGGCCCCTCCTGTGTTCCCACTACATCCATGCGCCTCCCGTGTTACACTGTGGGCTCCTTAGGGTCAGGAACGGGTCTTACGGCTCTAAGAACCCGCAGTGGTATAAACCCGTCATAACAGCTGATGAATAAACGGATGAAGGTGGCCAGGCCACGCCATCCTGGGAGTGTAAGAATAGAGTTTAGATCTGAAATACAGAGGGGGCTGGACACCTTCCAGCCCAAACTCCAGAAACTTCTCCCTTCTTTCCCTCACCCTCAGAGTCTGACCCCCTCACAGCCACTTGCAGCAATGATCCTGTAATGCCTTGCGAGGTTCCCCTATGTCTGTGAAGTGAGAGGCTTCAGAGGAGCTCAGTGCCTTGATTTGAGGCCACGCTTCACTCTAGAAGGCTGAGAGCTGAGGGCCTTGTCCTGAGGAGTTCCCAGCAGGGAGGACGGAAAGTGCAGCTTCAGAATCCTACTTGATTATGTTGATATTCACTGCAGGCAGTTATGGCCAAGGTGCTCGTGGTTGGGGAAACAAGAATCAGAGGAAGAGGGTGCTTCCTTCCCATTCGATAGTCTGAAACAGTCAACATGACCTTCTTGAGCTAACCCCAGAGTTTTAGAAGTATGGGCTAGAGGTCACCTAGAGAACCTGGAGCCAGCCCTGAGCTGACAGCACAGGGTGAGAAGGCAGAAACTGGGGAAGGAAGTTCATCTCCCTGCAACATGACGACTCAAAGGGTAACGGAGCGTGCACGGGGCTGCCTGCCGCAGCCAGGCCATGCCCTGTTCAGCCTCCTGCCGAGGGTCTCCTCTATGCCAGCCCCCGGGGTTGCACAGAGGCCAGGCCCCACTGCAGCCATGAAGGCTGGTTATTTGCTCACTGGCAACCCTCACCATCAGGCGAGCTGGCTCAGGGTGGCGTGGCACCTCCACTCACAAACCTCCTGGATCCCTGGGAGAAGCTGCCGCCCTGGACCCCTCTGTCCCCCTCCAGGTGCTGTCCCTGTTTACTCTTTACACAAGAATGCGCTCAACAGTACGTGAAGCAAATTGGAAGCAGGAGGCTGGTGGCCAGACAGACCCAAGGTTAAAGTCCCTGATCTTACATTATGCAAGTTGTGTGTTCTCCCCGGGCCCTATTCTCTTTATCTATACAAGGAAGCTAAAAGTCCCTATCTTGCAGGTTGCTGTGATGATGAAAGCTGTGGTTCTCAAGCTTGGCTGCACGTTAGAATTCCCTGCAGAGCCTCAAAATGCCAATATCTGGGCCCCACCCAGCTCAATTACATCAGTCCTTGGAGGGTGGGCCCGGGCGTCAGTATTTTAAAGCTCCCCAGGTGATTCATAAGTGCACCCTAGGTTGTGACCCCTGGATTAGACTTCATGTATGTGATCTGGATGACAAACTGCCTTCAGAATAGAATATACCATTTGTAAATGATACCAATGTGAGTAGTATTACTATTATGTTATTGCTGCTCTTAATCTTACTTCTGCCAAAAAAAGAAGTCTGGTTATGGGGCTAAAATATCCAAATTGTACATAACAGAGCACATATAAGTGATGGTCACCAGCCTCGAAGCTTCTCAGTGAAATGATAACAAGGAGTGACTTGAAACTGCCAGTCAGCTGTGAGGCCCCAGTTCTTTGAGGTCCGTGCATGGCCCGTGGCGTGACCTCTCGCTTCGTTCAGCCTGGGTCTGAGCCAGTGGAAACATTTCCGGTTGAAGCCGGTTCCCTCATTTCCAGTACTGACGGTCTCCTGGGAGGCAGCTGTCAACTGTTGCATCCCAAGTTACCTTTGCTCTGCAGTAAACAGATGAGTCACGGTTGGCCCCTGCAGGTCAACTAAGGAGCAGCCCTGGGCCATCCTGTCTGCTGGCTTAGGCTGCTGAGACAATGCCCTTGGTGCCGTAAAGTTGGGCTTGACACTCTTAAAAGTTATCTTTGTTTGCTGATGGTTTGGCCAGTGTTGAGCTATTCCTGGCTGCTAGGGCCCTGCTCTGAGCATGATTAGGGGGAGCGGCCTGCAGGTCCCAGGAGGCAGTGGCTGCCCCAGGGGGGTACCGATGTCAGTGGAAACCCCCCAAGCTCCACTTTAGATATCAGTTACCTTCTTTTCCAAACTAAATCTGTGCTGGGTGTTGACAGCAGAAGGGCCCACTGTAGGTTAATGTTTCCACTTATTCTGGTTGTGGGGTGGGTGGGCAGGGCTAGCTTTAGTTTTATGGCAAATATTTAAATACTTCTCAAATCTATTCACTTCTTTGCCTCAAACCACCCCCTGCCCCGAGTCTGGGCCAGAATCATTAAGAGAAGTCACACTAGTGCCTGCTTCATGGCCACAACCTCACCCCGGGATGTCTCACTTCCTCTTAGTTCCCACAGCAGCCAGGACGGTCCTTCCCGATGTCAGTTCGGACCAATCCACTCCCCCACTAGAGACCCTGCGGTAACTCCCGCACCCTCAGGCTGAAGCCACACGCTCCATGGTGGCCTGGCTGCAGGCAGGAGGCCTCCGCTCCTCTTTGCCCCAGGCCTCTTTGCCTTCCAGGTCTGGGAACCACAGTCCTCCACCCACCTGGGCGCTTTCTCCAGTGTAGCTGACTCTTGGAATCCTTGGGTGTTGAGCTTGAACTTTACTTCCTTAGGGAAGCCTTTCCTTCCTCCTCCTCCAAGCTCCCCACACGGGAACCCCTCGCTTTCTGAGTTTCCCATCCTAACACTTCTCAGGCTTCTTCGTCACCCTTTGCGTCTCCAGAATTCAGGTTCCGTGAAGGAGGGGCCTCATCCACACACCTCACCCCCATCCCTAGTCTCAGCGCCAAGCTGGTGAATGCATTTCGCATGAACCCCAAAAGCACTTGCCCACAGCAAGGTAACAGAAGTGACGTTAACAAAAGAGGATGGTATCATGCACAGAAGCAGCAAGAAATGTCACCTGTTCACCCAGTAATCAGGAACCAAATAGTTACCCATCTTGTGTAAGGTCCACAATAGCAGTCAAGGTCCATGTCGTGTGTAAGTTACATTAGATCTTTTCATTTACATAAAATACACACTCTGTTGGTAATTGTCATTTCATGAAAGAATTTTGGTGAGTGACTCAGAAGAACGGGCACGGTAGCTGCTGACAATTTTTTAGCACCTACTGTGTGCCAGGCACAACAAGCTTATGAGGTAGGCCGTATTTTTACTCCCATTTTATGAATAAAAAAATTGAGGGGCCTGGGAAATTAAATAATTTGCCCAAGACCATAGAGCTGGTCTGTGGAAATCATATCTGAAACCAGGCACTGCTATTCTAGGGCAGGCACCTATTATACGGTCCTGCTACGGAACCGCCTACCTACCACCTTCCAAAATTTAGGGTCTCCCACATTTGCAAGAAAATCCCCTGGGCTGAGGCTGTGCAGTACGTTTTACCTGCCCCTTTCAAGAGGTGGCGCTCTTGTTAGTGCCTCAGAACATAAAAGGGTGCGGTTTGATTTCTCACCTCTGTGCATTATTTCTTCAGTAAAGAGTTTATTATATAATCAGCGACCAAGGAACTGTGGCCCTTAGGCCATATAAAGGTGTTTCATTACATATGGTGTAATCTTTAACTTCATGGAAAGGACCCAGGGTTCTATGGCTTCTCATCCTTTTGTGACCCAGAATCGTGCTGATCTGAATGAGCTCTGTGACTCGGGAGAAGTCGTCATCAATCGACATTAACTGCAAGTCCTCTTGGCAAATGGATCCAGGTGCCCTCAGTGTCTGGCCGTTTCCATGCCAGCCTCCCTGTCTGTAGAATTTACACAATGCTCCAACTCCCCAGTGTCAGCGAAGAGCACAGTGGAAACACTATTTTTGGCCTTTCCACTTTAATTAAATTTCCTACAAGGAGCATCTGCTGGTTTTTCCTAGTTTTGCTGGTGCCTCTTATATCATTAGTGCGGATCCGCTGAGCAGGGGGCCGTAGCCTACTAATTGTTACAGGCACGTAGATGCTGGGAGGGCTCAGCTGTCAGCAATATTGTCATTATTGCTATTTATTAGCTAGACATCCTCTTCCCCATACTTTGTAGGTCTTGTGTTCCTGAGTTATTGGAATCATACTGGCTTCCAGTAGTAAAATCACTTGCTATATCTCTAAGCCTGGTGACAATTCTGTTGTGATTAACTCTTTCCCAACTTATTGGATCTCAGAAATAGATCATTCCATACAAGGAGTTCACAAATGCTACATATATCTTCTCCTTTTGATAATAACATACTTCTGTAAAATATCATATGCACTTTCTCATTTCATCTTCACAACATCCTTATGCATACTTGTTATTCTTGTGTCTGTTTTAGAGAGGGAAATGCTGAACATACAGGGTTTGCTTGTGTGTTTTGTTTGTTTTTAAGTGGCTGACGTATCAAATGTCACACAACTAGTAGTTAGAAGGCTGGGTTATAAACTCAGGCAACTGACTTCAAGCTGAACTCCTTTGTGATTACTGTGCTGCGCTGTTCTACTTTACATTCTTGTACTATTTTTAATTTGAGTCATTTTATCCATTATAGTTATAGCCATGACTACTTGTTTATCAAAAACATGATCCTGAGTAATTAGGATATATTTTCCAGCATCATTTAATTTCCATTACATGTATTCTCCCAGCCCAAGCACACACGCAATTATGCACACATACACCCTGAATCCAGAAATAAAAACTTTAGTATGTTTTCCTTCTCATAGCATCAAATTGTTCTCTTTCTCATACACAATCACCTTACCAATTCTTTCAAGATAATCTAGAACCTATTACGTGTAAGCCTTTTTGGAAATTAGGGGCACCTTTTTGAGAAGGGAACAGTGTCCCTGATAAATATATGGAATTCCAGGGAAGGTACATTCAGGGTCTGGATGCTGGACAGCAAGTACTTGTCTCTTCCTATAGGTTGAAGTGATGCCTGAAACTTCTTTGGACTGATGTCATTTCACTTGGAAAATTAAGAACATGACACATTGGGTTGGATCAGCCCATCTATCCCTCTCTCGGAGCAGAAGCAGTGCAGAATGTCCCTTCTAAGATCCATGGCAGGCTGTGACAATACCCGGATAGTTGTACACAATGTTCAAGCAACAGCAGCAAAGGCAAGAGCCCTGGGCCAAACCTCGGCCGCACCCCTTCCTAGTCTTGTGCCCAGAGGCGCCTCACAACCTCTTTGAGTCTTGCCTTTGATTTCTTCTAAATGAGCCTGACAATACCTGCCCTCCCTCTTGACCCCTCAAAAGCTAGGATGAGGTGGCCTGGGAAAGTGGTCAAATAGTGGCAAGAACACAGCAGGCCCTGGAGAAATGTGAGTCTCAACCTGGCACCTCAGTGAGGCTGACTTAAACCCTCCGGGGAGTGTCTAAGCATTTTTCCTGTAGGAGAATTTGTTAATATGAGCGCATTGCTAGATCTCAGATCCCCATATTTCCAGAGGTATGACAGAAATGAAGTTTCAGTCACTTCATAATGAAACTGCAAAGAAACTAAATGGAAAATAAGTGATTTGAAGACTCTCAGAGACACAGGGAAGTAGTGTCTAAGAATCATTTTCTTTCTTCTATTACAGATCTTAGATTTGGGGAGTAGATTATTTAGATTCGTCCTTTTTCTAAAAGTTAATTTAGCTAACTTTTTAAGGGTTGGACTGTTTAAGGTTACAAGAAGTGAGGATAGATAAAGGTTAATAATAATTTGATGACAGGACAAGAAAGTATAAATCACAGTAACTGTAACAGCACGAAATCCATCTTCCCCCTTTTGGGACAATGACTATTATGTGGACAGAACCCAGAGAAAACACTTTACCAGTATTGTTTGCTGAAGAGAATTCCGGTAACTAAATCAAAAACATTATTTTTGTGGGCCCTCTCCCAAGGCGAAATTATCGAAATAATTTTGTTATTACAGGCTCACCTTTCTAGAGAAGATTTTTGTGAGAGGATTTCATGAAGGTTCATTTTTGTCTTTTAAGGATAAATGTTGACGAAGAAATAGAGAAATCAACTAGAATCTTCAGGGCATGTGTGAGTGAGACTCAGCACCTTCATGATCTCTTTCTTTTTCTTCTGAGAAATGGGAATCTCTCCTGTATGTCTGTGCTATTGTACAGAAATGAAAATTTGCTCTCTGTCATGCTAGGTAGTGGAGTGGGCAGAGGTGGACCCCATCACATTTGGTCTTCCAGCCGTTTTCCCGCTTCCTCTCCCTGCAGAAACCCACCTGCAAACCACTGCCCCCAGTATTTCAGGTTTTCAAAGAGTTATTTTTGTTATTAGTGGCTTACAATTCACTAGCAGAAGGTGAAAGATGGTTCTGTGGCTCTGTGGTTATTTAGCTTCTTGAGACTTGCTTACTTATGAAATAAAGCAAGACGGGAGGAGGTGCTCTTGACAGTGAGAGAGACCCAGGATCAATGATTTTAATTAGCAGAAGCAGCGCTGACTGGCAAGCCCAGATGGCCACTTGAGACCACTAGAACTTCCCTTGCTGGTGCCTGTTTAAATGGATGCTGGATTGTGTGTTAAGTGTCATTTTGACTTTAGAAAAAAGAAAGGAGAAAAGCCACCAAAAATACTTCTGCTGGTATTCATTCATTCATTCATTCATTCATGAAGTATTGATTGAGTGCATAGAGATGGGCAAAGACCTGTGCTCATAGCTATGGTGATCAGAGCCACGCCCAGTGTGAGCAACTGAGGCGCTCATCTCAGGGACATCATTTAAGGGGATGCAAAAAAAACCACTCAGGAATCTAGATAAGTCACACCTTCATGCAATATTTGAAAAAAATTTTTTTTAATTTTTATTTTATCTTATTTTTAAACTTATAAATAATAATTGTACATATTCATGGGATACATAGTGATATTCCATATTTATAATGTATGGTGATCAGATCAGAGTAATCAGTACATGAATACAATATTTTAAGAAATTAAAATTAATGCAAAAACTATGATGAACAAAGTATCAAAATTTCTAAGAAAGGAAGGTAAAAAGTGATAAATGCAAGGAGAGGGGTTATGGATAAATGTCATATACAATGAGAGGAAGGAGAATATATTTCTACATGGGAGTCAGTAAAGGTTTTGGAAGAGGCTGTGTTTAAATTGGACCTTACCATTCTCTGGCTGGAGATTAATACAGAAAAGATTCCAGAAACCCAATCAAGCCTTTAAGTGAAGAAAGAAGCATTGCAATGTCAGAATAAGGGAAGGGAATTCGTAGGCTATAAATGGAGACGGTATGCCAGGTGTTGATGAACGCGTGTATTTATAGGGTCAAAGCAGGTCTGGGAGGCCTTCCCATGGCCAAGGAGGGGGCCGTGCATGGATGGATTCATTTTACAACCACCTTATATAAATGAGACCCTTCTTTCCAGCTCTGAGGATGGAGACAGAAGCCAGTGTATGGAAACAGGCAAATAAATCACGCTTGTGAATGGTGAAGGAGGCATCTTGTACCTAACAGGTATCTTCATTCACCAAGTTAAATCTTGCCTCAAAGACTGGTTTGTGGCCCAGCAAGCAGTGGTCAAGAGCCATGTCAGTGACAAAAATCCTGATGTAGAAAACCAAACTCTTAGAAGCCACAATTACACAAAAACAGGAGAAAGCATGAATTCAGAATCTCCAACAAATTAATATCTGAGATAGACGCTGGACTAAGCCAAAGCATTTGATTCTGAATCCTGTAGTTCATTCAGGGTCCACCCTCCTCCCCCTGACCACCTTTAATTGGGGGCAGGGACCTGCAACCTCAGGGCCACATGTGGCCTTCTGCATCCTTGAGTGCAGCCTTTTGACTGAATCCAAAGTTTAGATTCAGTCTAGGGGCTACACTGGGGACCTGGAGGGCCACACGTGGCCTTGAGGCCACAGGTTCCCCACCCCTAGGAGGGTGCCTGCCATGCAGAGTGGAAGGGAGTGTTAGAAATAATTACTAGGGATCACCTAATCCACAAAAAGTCTCCCCTGGACTGGTGGTGGGCAAGCCACGGTATGGTCACCATAAGCAATTATTTGTTCAGTTAATAAATAAACAGCACAAACCTTGCAGATGGAATTTTTCTAAAATTAGCTCATAGTCACATAATATTTAATTGGGAGAGAGAGAAATAAACCACTTGAAGATGAAATCTATGGCCTTTTATGCCCCTCAAATACGTTCACATTCCTTTTCCAGAAGGAGCCATTGTACTCACCTTCAACTGGATGGATTTAACACCACACTGACTGTCACATTAGAAAAAAAATGTTTCCTTGAGACCACAGTGTTATATTAGGAAAATAGAATAAAAACTTTGAAAACAAAACAATCCTTTCAAAGTTCATGAAAAATTTGTTATTTTTCATTGTTTTCTGTGCATGAGTTATATGCGACTTGAAAAATAGTTCTTGCGGTTCCCGAGGTGAAGAGATATGTGAGTTACATATACTTCATGAGGCCTTGGGGTCGAAACTAGCGTGAGTTAAATACGGCTCACATGGCAGTTAATGTGTTAAACCCATATCATTAAAGCTTTTACCGCACGGAGAGGCTCTACTGTCTCAGAAAATCAAGTGATCAAGTTACCAGATTATAATACAAATGTTTTTTAAGAATGAAAAAATGTTGTTGCTTACTTTGGCAGGACATATACTAGAATTGGAAGAATAGAAAGGTTAGACCTAAAGTGTATTGATTTATTTGTTTTGAACAGAGCAATAGGAAATAGTTTTTCATAGAATCAGAGGGGGTGAGCATTGAAAGGCAGCGTGGACTTCACTTAGTCCAGTGGCTTTCAGACGCTTTACAGACAGACACCTTACAGCTGAGGAATCCTTTCTCCAAGAAGCCCTTCAGCTCCCCCAGTATATGAAAGAGACCAAAGGGGGCTGCCCTGGCCAGAGTGGGGGAAGGGCTGGAAACCTGAAATCACTGCTTTCCCCTAACCCCAAACAAACCATCTTTTAAAAAAAAAAAAAAAAACTCTGAAGAAAAAAATATATTCCCCAAGGACACAGAAGCCCAGAAAGTTTGGATGATTTGCTCAGAGTCACACAGATGTAAGCGATGGGTTTGGGAAACAGCTCCCGACTCCAGATTCCTAGGTGTTCCTGCTGCACTCACGGATAGGATCCCAAATCCAAATGGAGCCTTTCCCCAAGTCTGGCGTTTGTGAAGACCACTGGGGTGAGGACCCAAGGCCACCGGCCCCGGGGTTTGGGTGGCTCCACACCTGGCCCAGCCACCCTGAGGGGCAAGAGGGGTTTTTATCTCTGTATTTCCCATAACCCATCCCTGTGGGGAACACGAGCTGGGAAGCTGTAGGCTACGTAGCTAGCCTGGCCTACTGCTCCTCCCGAGAAAGTCAAGACAGGAAAAGACTTTGGCTTGATCGTGTTCTCACTGCGCTCCCAGTGTGTATCATGCACTGTGTCCTAGCACTCGCCCCTAGCAAGGTCCGTGCACCTGGGACAGCAGAGCCCTCCTGTCTAAGGCATGTAGACAGCCATGTTATTTTCACACCACAAAATCCTCTTAGCACCTATGTGATCAAGTCCCCATCCTAAAGGCTGTGGTGGAAATGAAATTGAATGAGGTCATGAAATATATATCTGACCAATGCTGTCTAAGAAAGATCAACCAGATGTCACTAGAGCATGGGAAAGGCTCCACAGAGAAGGGACATCTGGACTGTCTCTTGAAAGATCAGTAGGATTTCAGCAAACAGAGAAAAGGAGAAGGGCTGTCCAGGTAAGCAACAGACTATGTGGAGTCATCAAGGTGGGGAAATTCAAGAGCTGTTAAGGGAAAAGTTTGCTGTGTGGTTTGCAAGAGCACAGTGGCCATGAAGTAACATACCAGCAAGAGGGGACAGGCCCAGATAACAGAAGGCCTGGAGTGTGTACCAGGAGGCTGGACTTGACCCTGTCTTCATTCCCAAAGCAAGATATTAGACCCTGCTGGGGTACTCAGCACTATGGTAGGTGTTGGGGCTTAAAATGTAAAATTATAGTCTTGGAGATGGGGAAGAGATGTAAAGAAATAAAGTGTCATAAGCATTATTATGGAAATCAGTATCAGAAAAAATAGGTACACCGTGGGTGGCTGTGGTCAACTCCATATGAAACTTAAAAAAGCCTTTGTGAGAAGGCATCAAAGGTTTAAGAACAGAACTGTTGGGCCGGGAACATGAGTAGAGTTACATTTTAGCAAGGTTACCCTCACGGCATCATGTGGCATGGTTTGGAGAAGGGAGCAATTGGAGACAAGATTCCTGTCTGGAGGTCTTTGCATTGTCCAGAAAACAGACAACAAGGGTAATGGCAGCAGGAAGGGATTCGGCTGGTCCGTGTGACCAGATACGGAATGAGAGCATTGCATAGTAACTACCCACAGCAAAGTCCAATTCCCATAACTAACCTAGGAGACCAAAGTTAGGTCGATTCTCTACCAGCTGTAGAGGAGGACCACCAAACACTGATGTATTCCAGATACTCAGACTCACAAAACTTCTCTCATCCCATAATAATGAACTGTCATATTATCCACTCAATCTTAAATAAGTGACTCCTCTTTGTAAATACACCCCTTTTAAGTCCCTCTTCTGGTATCTCAACTAAGATCCTTTAACAATCCTTCCACTCTTTGTTTCCAAAGTAGCTAAATCTTTCCAAAGTAGATTTATGGGAGATAGAGTAGTATAATCTTCAAATATTTGAAGATTTAATCATGAGGCTTAGATACATTCTCCATGTGGAGGGAAGAACAGACCTTTCTGCCTCTGACCCCCATGGGTTTGCTATACATAATGATAGTAATCCAATAAATCTTTTAGTGACCATATATGCACCCTGCCCTACCCATACTATAGCTCAGAGATGAGCAGAAAAAGATGCCTTCAAGAAATTAACCTGAAGAGCAGGACCTCAAGATAGAGGTGAAAGAAGCTGAGAGAAGCTGCTAGGAGTGGGCAGACTCAGGAAAAGCCTTTTTCCTTCTCAATATGTAGAGGAAGGTGATTCTTGCTGGTGGAGTGAGGAGGGCAGGTATGAGGCTCTATAGTATTTGGATCTGTGACTATTCTTTGTGCCTGAAATGGTACAATTTGCACACAGTCACTTAAAAAATGTTTATGGAACTGAATTTCAAGGAAGCAGATTTCAGATGAATACAGGGAAAAACTTGGAAAAGGAGGGATAGTGTCTTGAAGGATGGAGGTCATTTTGATAATATGGGGGCTGGATGAGCAGAGGGAGACACAGGAACCAGTCACCTACTGTGTTCTGGCTGGGGCAGGGCATACAGAGAGCAGAAGACAAGGTTGGAAATCTTTTTGGGATCAAATGGCAAAGTTTATTAGGGCAAGGTGAGCAGTTTGCATTGGGTCTGGGTAGCTACTTACGATTTTGTTACAATAAAATGGTAAGATTTAAATTGTCTTTTGGGGACAGTCATCTGGCAACAATGAAATGTAAAGATTATAGGGAAAAGAGAAAAGGGTCAGGGAAATATGTTGACAGATAATTGTCCCAAAGGAAGGTCATGACTATCTGAACTAAAGATGGAGAAAAGGCAGCATGAGAAAAATAGTAAAGTTAAAGTGTGAGAGAGGCACTAAAATGGCCTTGAGATGCAGAGCCTGGGTAACTCGAGGGGAGTTAGTTCTGTTGATGGAGAGGAAACATGGAAAGGATCATCACAAAAAAAAAGGTGGAAAATGAGAGGAAGGTGCAAAAAAATTGCTCATTTGGAAAAGCATCGAAATGGATATCTACTACGTCTGCTTCATCTAGATTTTAAACACATCTGGGAAGCAGCTCTTTGGTATCTTGTAGCTGCTTTATTACAAATAATGGTGGGAGTGCCGAAGTTAGCAAATAATGTACTATTTCATACAAGTGGGTACGGATTCAAAGTTATAGCTCTAATAACCACCCAGCATCCACATACATTCTGACAGGCTTCTTAAGTGAGAGAGGAGGAAGCAGAGATGTAGCAAATTTATCACAGCCCTGAGTACACCCATGGGAGTGCATCATCCATTAGAACAAACCATGCCCATTATTTCACATGCGAAAAGTAAGAGAATCACTGCTTTAAGAGATTAAGACCTGTGAATTTCTTTGAATAGTATCAAAGAATGTTGAATGAATCAGTGAAAAATTACCTGGTCTTATTGCAGACCCTAGTGAGCTGCTCGGGCCTAAGTGCCCTTTGTGCTCTCTTTGTCTGTCTGCAATTACTTGGAGGGACCTGAAGTTCTACCTCTTTCTTACACACATGTAAATGAATGACTGGAGTCTTGTAACAACTCATCCTGGCCTGGAATTTGACTTAATCTGGGTCTGTCTTCAACCAACACGAGCACAGACTTTGGAGTCAAACAGTCCTAGGTTTGAAGCTTGGTGCTCCACTCAGCAGCTGTGAGAACACAAGGAAGTTAACTAATCTCTCTGTGCCTCGGTTTCCTGATTTTCAAAAATCAGGAAAAAAATCAGCATGCGAGTACCACCCTTAGAAGTTGATTCTGGGGATTGGGAGGGATGGTGGATGCTGAGTGTCTAGCATGGTGCTGAAAATAGGAGATGCACATGAAGAAAGATTCTCTTCCATCTCCCAGCCCACCTCCAGAACTGCGATCGCTAGCAGACTCTAAAACACGGGAAGACATGAACACTAACTCCCAATAAACGAGGCTTGCCCAAGCTGCTTAAAAGGAAAAAAAAGAACTTTTGCTTTAGACATAGCTTTAAGGAGAAATATTGTTTCTCTTTCAACTAATACAAATATATTTAATATTTGAGATGCTGGATAAATCCACTCAACATTGTTTTGAAAAATTCAAGCAGTAACAGACCAGAAATTGAGAATGACAGGCTTCCGCAGACACACTAGCTCAGCTATACTACTTATCCCGGAGACTTTCTGCTCAGAGATTAACTGTAACCGTTTCATTTCATTTCACACTTTCCCATTTAAAATGGTGTGTGGCTGAGCTAATGCACTTAGCATAGCTATTTCCTGTTTGGTTTTCCATTCCTGTTTAAATACTGTATAAGATATTGCGCTATTCCCTGTGTGAGCTCTAATCAGTAATGATAATTTTATTGTATACACTTACATAACCAGTGACCCACAGAGGCATCTGCTCCTTGCCAGTTGTGTGACCTTAGGCAATTTACTTATCCTCCTTGGTCTCAGGTCTTCAGCTGAGAAAATAGGTTTAATAATGCCCCCATTGTTATGAAAATTAATTATTGGGAGGATTGAGATAATGTACATACATTTCTTAGCATATAGTCCCCTTCCCAGATTCCTATAAGTGAGGCAAGATGATAATTCACATTCTGAATGTGCTAGAACTATTCTAAGTGCTTTCTGCACATTAACTCACTTAATCTTCTCAAGGACCTTATGAGCCAGGATCCATGATTATCCCCATTTTATAGAAGAAGAAACGAAGACATAGAGACATTGAGAAGCTTGCATAAGGCCATGCAAACGTAAGTCCATGCAGTTGCTTCCAGAGCCTGGATTCATATGCTCCATGGCCCTCGTCAAATTCGGGTTCCTGACATTAACATTCTTGGATGACATTAACATTCTTGGATGATGCCATATGTCTGTGATTCATAAATTTTTGTGAATGAAAGCCAGGCTTTCTTTGAATATAGTTAAGGTGCTGGACAGAAGTTTAAAAATTCTATGGTTTTAGTCTCTTTTCCCAGGAATAATACTAGATACCAAGCACGTAAAGTAAATGGCAGCCCTACCACCTTCCGCTGCTTTGCTAAATGTCCTCTTCATTTAATCCCCATATTAGAGAAAACCAAAATCTGCCCCTTGAGCTTCACACAAATCGCCTTACGTTCCCATGTGAGGTAGGCTTGCATCCCTTTTGCCTGCTGTATTCTGATGGAGAGGAAAGGTGTGCCTTTGATATTGCTGGTCAATTCCATTCCTTCCATCGAAATATTAAATCTATGTATAAATATGTGTATGACCTCATCGTCCACGGTGGGCTTTCTCTAACATCTAACGCACGGATCTGTGTGCCAAAAATCCCGTCCCTTCCTTCAATTTCCACACACACACACACACAATCTTTATATGCACTTTATTGTAACTTATATGTACTTTATGCCATTTACTGAAGACATGGATAGAGGGGTTTATATCATACCAATTAAAACAGTTTAAAATTGATGTCATATAATTTTTTTTCCATCCACTGGGGTCTATACTAGGTGGTGCAACACTCTCCCCACCCTTCTAACCAGATCCTCACTAGTGAAAAATATTACACTTTCCTTTCCTTATGCAGAGCAAGGTAACCCTGCCTTTGTTCTATTTTTTCCTTTCACAACTTTCCCGAGGCCTTCTTGCTCAACTCTTTGCGTCAGGTTGACTCATCAAGGTAGGAAAAGTTCTGAAGCCAGCTGCTTAGCTGGTGCATTTTCACCCTTTTAGATGCATTCAGATTGTCCACCACCTGAGTGAGTAATGCATCTCCATGAATAACCTACTCTGGCATCCCAGAAATGCCTGTTTCTTTGTATGAAAGCTGTTTTCCATTTCCCCCAACTCTTGAGGCCTCTGGCTGGAGGTGAAGAGATAGTAAGGTAGAGAAGCGGCTACCTGGGAAGGCTCTCAGCATCCCAGGGGTGGGAGAGAAAGGACACTGATGGAAGGACCCTGGGGTAGAGCTTAGGTGGCCCCACTGGGAGTGACTCAGCGAAGGGACCCTGGCAGAAAGAAGCCCGAAGCTGACTCGGCTGAGAGCCCTACAAAAATGATTTTCCATTTTCAGTAATTGAAAATCAGGTCCGGGTCTACTCTGTTTTGTCCTTTGCCCATGTGCAGCAAGCGGCCATTTTCCTCCCTCTCCTCTATGTCTTTAATCTTGTGATCAGCATTCCCAATTAATATTTGTTTAACATCAAACACGGGGTAGGTATTTGGAGAATGGATTGAGAAGAAAAAGCCTGAAAAACTGCCCTGGAAAACTCTTGGGGTCTTTCCTGGAGCGACTGCACTAAGTAACTTCAAAGCAAAGGTGAAACCCATTTAGCCCGAACTCGGTCCCAGCCAGCTTCCAACGGGGGAGATGAAGAACACAATAGGAATTAGTGACATTTCCAATTATGCCCAATACATGGACCTTGGCACACAATAGGAATGTATTTGTAAAAGTCAAAAATGCCTTGGGAAGGTGTACACTTGCAAAGTAGAAAGCCGTTGGACCCTGTTGCCATCAGCCCTGGGAATGCAGACAGTCTCGGCCTATAGGACGGTGCCCGGCCGCTGTGAAGTCTTCCAGCAACACTTCAGAGCAGATGCCATCAGCCAGTTTCTGCTCATGGAAACCATTTTGCCATCAAAGAAAAATTACATTTTCCCCTCATTTAATTATATGGATTTTTGCTAAATTAAATGCACAAAGAGGCTGGGAGCCAACATCTACAAAGGAGAAATCTCAGACTCCTCTGTTTTCTGCTGGTCTGTGCTTCCTTGAAAACAGGCAATGGAAAATGTGGTAAAAGTTTTAATGCTCGTGCTAAAAGGAAAAACACCTCTCCTTTCCTTTACGTTGGCCAGCCACACCTGGCAAGGCAAAGACCGGCTGAGTGAAAAGTCACTTGTGCAAAATCCAGCCCAACTGACAGTCGAGCTTAGCAAGCAGTGACTTGGAAACGAGAAAATCAGGGAAAAGAACCTCAGCTTAAAATGTATTTTCTTTCTGGTATTTGAATATATACATATATAATTTTTTGCATTGACAAGAAGTAGGTCATTCACCTTTAAAAAAAATGTTCTCAAGAAAATATCCCAAAGCATACAATTTAAATGTATATTATATTAATGATTGGCACACAATGGGAGGTAATGAAAAGTAATGGAAATTATTTTCCATAAAGTAGGAAATATTTGCTCTAAAATCTCCAGTGTGGTGCCAGTCCTTTGTGAAACTGAAGAGAGGAGGAGACAGGAAATAGGGACACCTAATAATTCTTCTAAGTCTCCTCTCTAATTCAGCCAGAAAGGGATTTACATGTTGTTCTTTGCTGGATCCTGAAACATGTGTCCTCACGTGGGAAAAGAAATCTGGTTTTTGGGAGAGGAGAAAATTCTACTCTTAGCTTTTCCACATGGCTTTATTCAAAAATTGTTTAATTTTTTTGGAAACAATTTCTCTCTTTGAAAAATAGAAACACAGATGCTCCTAACAGATCCTGTTGGCCCTGTGTCTTGAGATTGCACTCAGAAAGGTGAAGCAAGTGGAGATGCTTCTCTCTGCTGTTGGGTGCATGGGGTGGTGCCACACGGTCACTGCCCCAGAACTTTCACCTCCCTGTCCTGGCGCCCAGGCCAACCTGAGATGCTTTGGAGTCTGTACATAATACCAAAGTCTGCAAAATCCTTCCCTAATGTTAAATTCCCTAGTCGACTCTTAGGCCCCTTTAAACCGTGAACAAGACGACCCTTGTTCTGGAAAATCTATCTATCTTGCCAACACACACACATATACAAAAACACAACTGTTGGGCAAATAAATCTTTCCAGAGAAAATAGATTCCTTTCCAGTTCAGTCAACTGTACTGAGCTGGAAAGCGAGAAATGTTATTTTTCCAGGATGAAGGGAAAACAAGGTCTCTCCTTGTTTACTCTGTCTAGCCCATTTCTAAAGGAGGTCAGTTTAATGCCTTCATTAAAAAAAAAAAGTCTCAAGTGTTGTTTATCAGAAGACACTTGGTTCCTTTCAGGCTGGGAGTCGCACATTGGAGCTCTGTGCTTTTCCCCTTTGACCTAAGATAGACATATCAGGGCTGAAGCCTCTGCTGCTCTAGAGATGTCGAAAGCGTCAGGAGTGGGAAGGACAGAGGGTGGGGACAGAGTCTGGTGATGTGGGATTCTTCGCCACTGGCCAACCTCCCCATTGCCAGCCTGTGTCCCACCTAAGTCACTGTGCATGAAAGGCAGAGCTCAGTGAATTGATCCTTACTTCACTCAAGGCCACACACATTTCTCAGGCTTCCTTCTCCAGATTCTCCATGATCTGAGGACCTGGATCAGCCCCTCCGAGAGTGAGAAAACATGGAGTAATGAAGTGCCTGGCTGAGGAGCACGGACAGGCTCTAACTTGGACATGTTGCTTGTCTGTCTATTCCTTGTCACGTTCCTCAGAGCTTATCGGAGCACGTTTCAGGGAAGTCCTAACTACTGCTGTGTTAACTGGACACTCAGCTCCTCAACACGTAAACAGGCTTCACACGTATAGCACTAGTGCATAGTTGTTGCCCAGCAAAAATTTGGTGGAAACAAATCAAATGTGTTTTTAAAATGGTAAATCTGGGAGATTAAACTTAAAAAAAGAAAACCACTTATTATAACAAATCTTCCCCACATAATGACTTCAACAACTAGAGAATAATAGACTTGAAGTAGATCTGAGAGAAGTCATCTGGTCCTACTCCCACCCAGAGCAGGAATCCCCTCTCATGTGGGCAGGATGTCCCATAGACGTTGCAGAGAAAGGCAATAATTTCATATAGTTTCATGTGTTCCAAGCGTGATTAGTCCTTGCCTTACTCAATGTGTGGTTGCCATAAGCAATTGTATCTTGCTTAAGCAACTGTATCTTTCTTCTCTGCCTTATTCCAAACTGATGCCAAGCACAACGGGCTAATATATAGCTGCCAGGCTGCAGTGGCCTGTGAGCCAGAGCCAATGGAAACGAATGGTTGACTCCTTCCCTATCTTTGTTAAATGGCTGGCGTAGTTTGGATCTTCCTAGGTGCTCAGAAGGAGTATGATTTGTTTCAGAATTCGTATTTTAAACTCCAAGGGGAAGAGGCAGAAAACCTGCAGGTCCATCAAGGTGCAATCACAACTGCTCCAAGGATTCCTGGCTCCAGATACACTTCTAAGGCCCCATTCAGCCTGATTCCAGACTTTTCCAAGGCAGAGATGAATGAAAAGGAGGCACGTTGGCAAAGACTTCTTGCTAGAAGTACTAACGACCCAAGGACTATTCCAAAGAAACCTCCATTTGTAATGACTGAGGTGGGGAAAAAAACGTCATGCTGTTTCTTTGACAACCTCTCATTATCTCACAATGATACAGATGGCCTTGTCCATTTTAAAGGCAGTGTTTAAATAATACAGGATTTTAAAAATTGCAACTGGACCTGTGCTGTTCAATGCAGTAGCCACTGGCCGTGTGTGGTTTTTTAACACTTGAAACGTTGCTCTTTTGGAATGAGATGTGCTCTAAGTATAAAATACACACCAGATTTAGAAAACTTAATACAAAAATGAACACCAAACATCTTATTAGTAACTTTTAAATTGATTACATGTTGATAAGATAATATTTGGCATATACTGAATTAAATTAAATATATTATTAAAATCAATGTGATCTATTTCTTTTTACTTTTTTAATATGGCCACTAGAAATTTTAAGCTACATATATAGCTTGCATTATATTCCTCTTAGTACTGACATAGGCTACTCTGCAATGTAGAATTAACAAGGTAAGAATTAAAGATAAGGGCCCATGATAATAATAATAATAATAGCTATTATTATTATTATATAATAGCCTTTGTGGCACATCTACTATGTCTGACAATCTATATTTTACACTGATTTTAATTAATCCTAATAATATACATGAAAGGCAATTATTATTAGTCCCATTTATTGAAAGGCTAAGATCCTGCCCCAAATTGCTTGCATAGCAAGTTAGCAGCAGAGCTAATATTTAAATTCTGAGTTTCTGGCACCAGAATAAATGAGCTTTCATTCTGAAATGACCTCTCTTAAACATTCTTTATCTCATTTTAAAAATATATGCCCAAGAATGTTGACATTAGGTGACCCGGAAAAAACAAGAGTATCTACTCCCTCTCCTAACTACAGCTTAAAAGTTTTGATTATCTGAAAAATCAGTGTTATCTATTTATTCTTCTATTATTGAGAATGAATTAATAAAAACATTGGTTATTAATAAAAAGATAGTTTTCAACTATGAAAATTCACGGAATTTTAACTGGAAGAAATTACAAATTAAACTTCATCTTTCCTAAACACAGAAGAAAAAGGGAATTGATTTGATAGGGAAGAAGTCAATATTCATTGAGCACCCACTATTTCTATCAGGGTGTCTCATAAATTCATAATTCTTAACAGGTACAAAATGGAAAACATCATCTTTATCCCCAAACCAGCTCCTCGTCCTCCTTCATTCTTTATCTTGGGCACAGTCAACTGAAACTACGCAGTCCCTAAGCCATAAACCTCAATCCTTTCTCAAGTGCTCTCGTTTCTTTACCCTCCTTTCAATCTCGCCAGCTCACAGGACGCAGGTATGCTTACCTTGCGTGGGTAGCACAGGTACAGAGTAGTACAGATCGTTCTTCCCCGTGGCTGTGCCAGTCCTCGTTCCCACCAGCAGGACGTAGTCCATAACCCACCAACACATGGCGTTATTCAGCTTGCTAATTTTCTCCAAATAGGTATATAATTATATCTCTTCATTATCTTAATTCACTGCGTTACTTATGATTTGTTAGCTTTTGAGGTTTATTGCTCTGTAAATTGTATGTTCATATATTTTGCCCATTTCTGTAACGCAGTTGCTGCTTTTTTCTTCTTCTTGTTTGTTTTTAAGTTCTTGTCTATTCTAGATAGGAATCCCTTGTCCATTTGGAACGTTGTAAATCTCTTATTTTTAAATACATTTTTAACTTTATCCGTATGTCTTCAATAGAACAGAAATCTTTAATTTTGACATATCTCAATAATCCATTTTATACCATATGGGTTTTTTGAAGTTTTTAAGTTTTGTTTAGAAGTTCTCGACTGCCCCAACATCACGTACATTTTAGGACAAATTTGTCATGGATCTCAAACTGGAATTTTGATGGGATTACATTGTACTTACCAGATAAATGGAACGGTTGACATCTTTATGATATTAAATCTTATCATATAAAAATAAGAAATGTTTCTCATTCACTCAGGTTTTTTTCTGTGTTCTTTATTGGAACATTTAAGGAGGCCCTATGTATTCTTGTTTGAGTCATTTACCAGATATTTTTAGTATCTGTTTAGTATCTGCTGTTGCTATTGTGAATGGTAACTTGCTTTTTTGTTCTGTAACATTTTAGAGTTGTTTGCTGTCGGAAATCCTCTTATAGTTTGATCATATATCCACCAAGTTCTTATAGTTTACCTGTTGATTCTATTGTTTATTCTGAGTAGATGAGGATACCATCTGCAAAAACTGACCGTTTATTCCTTCCTTACCAATCACCTTATTTCTCTTTCTTTCCTTCACTGTGGGCCAGGTCTTCTAACACGATAGTATTGGTTGAATAATACTATACGGTGGCTTATCACAGTGAGAATACGTGTCTTGTTTCCTGTCTTAACAGGAATGCACTTAACGTTTGTCCATTAAGTATGATGTTTGCTGAGGGTTTGGGAATAAAACCATCATCCATTTAAGGGAATTAAGAGTTTTTATCATAAACAAGCAAGTAATTTATCACATACTTTTTCTGCATCAATTGAAATATCATGAGATTTTAAAAAATCTAATTTACTAATGTTCTGAATAGTGTTGGCAGAATCCCTAATAATGAATCATTCATTAATCAGGCTGCATTATTTTAAAACTGTTGGAATCAATTGGCTATCATTTTAAAAGACTTTTTCATCAACTTGCATAAGAGGAAGGGACTATAATTTTCTTTCTTTTTAAAATACTGCATTCATCTGATTGCACCAATATCATAAAATGAGCTTGGCAGCTTTTGCTCTTTATCTCTTTTGAAATAACTTAGAATACAGATGGAAATTTATTGTTCCTCAAGAGTTTGACAGAACTCACCTTTAAAATCATTTGGGCCTACAGCTTTTTTTGAGGAGGAAGTTATTGATTGCACTTAATCTCTTTAAAACATATTGGTCTAGTCAAGTTCCCTATTTCTTATGCCAATTTTGGCATTTAATCTTTTTTCATTTTGATGAAGCTTTTGAAATTTTTAGCTTATAAACCTCTTTTAGGATTTTAATATTTTTTTGAAAATGGTCCTTGCTTCTAGAAAATTCAAACAATATAGAAAATGTTAAAGAAAAAATTAAAAACCCACCCAAATCCTATGCCCCAGAAATAATCCTAATGTAAACATCTCTCTATATGTATATAGTTATAATTTTTATAGCAGATATCTTTCCATGTAGGGAATTATAATATTAATAGAAATACATACAGTATTTATTGCTATATACAGCTATTGACAGAAGAATTATGTACATATATAGACAGAAGAATGGATGCTTGGAAAGCCATATGATGGATAGATAGCTAGATCACCCTGCAGGTATTCCTATTGTACTCAGAAGAACTGGGGGTTTTTTGTTTGTTTTTTGCATTTAATGATTTCAAATACATCCCTCACAGGCTTCTGCACTCAGTGAGAGTGGGAACCTATTCTATGTGTCATTGCAGCCAGCATGGTTTCTGGCACCTATTCTGGGCTTATAGGATGTTTACTAACTGAGTGAGTAAATGAATGAATATTTGATGAGATGTGCAAACATTGTTCTGGGAGCTACATACATTTTCCTTAAATAATCCTCCCCAATTCCTTGCAAGGAAGATAGTATTATCCCCATTTTACAGTTGAGAAAGCTGAAATGGGAGGTAAGTAACTTGCCCAGGGTCTACAGAGCAACCTGCTGGCCTCTGGCACGGACTGCCTGGCTCTGACACCCTCTCTTTCCACTATTCCACACTGATACTCAGAGCAAATATCCCAGCGTAAGGGGAAGTCAAAATTGCAAAAGGGCCAAAAGAAATACCAAGAACCTGCAGTTCCCTCATTGATCAAGTAGTTGTTAAGCTCCTCCTAATCGGCATAGGAACTGGATTTCAATGATTCCTAAACACAGCTCCCACTTTTTGTCCCCAAAAAAGCCAACAAACGGCCTAGGGTTATGCTTTGCTTTGGTGTGTGGGCTGGGAGAGAAGAGAGAAGCACAAGAAAGGTGGTTCCCAAGGGGCGGGGGGGAGGCGGGCAACTGGAGGAGGGAAGACAGCGCTCCAAGTCAGCAGGGACCCAGCAGTGAAGTGACGGACAGAAAGAGGGCCCTGTGGGACTGCAGTCCCCAATCCCTGGGCCGCAGACCAGTGTGTGGCCTGTTAGGAACCAGGCACAGCAGGAGGTGAGCGGCGGGTGAGCCAGTGAAGCTTCATCCATATTTACAGCTGCTCCCCATCACTGCACCACCCCATAAGCTCCACCTCCTGTCAGATCAGCTGCCCCATTAGGTTCTCATAGGAGCGAGAACCCTACTGTAAACTGCACATGCGGGGGATCTAGGTTGCGCGCTCCTTATGAGAATCTAATGCCTGATGATCTGAGATGGAGCTGAGGCGGTGATGCTAGCGCTGGGTAGCGGCTGCAAATACAGATTATCATTAGCAGAGAGGTTTGACTGCACAATAAATGTAATGCATTTGAATCATCACGAAACCATCCCCCTGCCCCCTCCATATCCCCCTCCGCCCCCGTGGAAAAATTGTCTTCCATGAAACCAGTCCCTGGTGCCAAAAAGGTTGGGGACCCCTGCTGTAGGAGACAGAAGCAGCCCTGCTTAGAAAAAGCACCCATTTTGGGCCCACCAATAGGGAAAAAAGGCCCCCCTGGGCTGGCCATTTAGGAGGCTCCCTTCTTCCCGAGGACACGGCCCCAGGCTGTATGCACTACAGGGGGAGCCAGGCAAGAGCGAGACTCAGCCCCCACTGCACTGGCTTGGCAGAGTGCCCTTATCAGAGCAGAACCCTACCCCAGCACCCTGCCCCTGGAGACATGTGCAGGAGGGCAGCCCTCATCATAGCTCCCTTCATTTAAGGTCACTTTAACAAGTCATTAGAACAGATCTTGGTTGGTTTGATGACATCTGCCATTTAGGATTAACAAATATGTCAGTCAAAAAGATTATAACCCAAGGAGGGAAGGCAGGCAGAATAGGTTATTTTCTGGTGATTTTCATATTACCAGAAACCCCAGTTAAGAATTTCAGATTTCTTACTATTGTTTTCAAATATCACCAGTTTTCTAAGAAGGTATATACTCTGAAGAAGGGTGTGTTTAAAAACAATGTTTTTTTGTATCCTGCTCATGTCTTTTTAAAAATGTTTAAATCTTTGTTGAAGTATAACATATACACGCGGTAAAGTGCACACACATTGTACAGCTCAATAAATTTTTACAACATGAATACACCCAAGTAACTGGCACTCAAGACAAGAAACAGAGTTATTACCAGCACCCAGAAACCCTCTCCTGTCTTCTTCCAGCCACCGCTCCCTCTCCACAGGTAACCACCACTTGCTCTGCCCGTTTGTGAATTCTAAATAAATGGCATCATTCACTGGGTTCCCTTTTCTGTCTGGCTTCTTTTCCTCAACCTTACACTTGTAAGATTGATACATGTTCCTGCCACTGGCAATAGTTCATTTATTCTCATTGCTGTATAGTATGCCTTTGTAGGAAGGTACCATAAATTATTTCATTCATTCTACTGTTGATGGACATTTGGGTCATTTCCAGTTTAGGGCTAATGTGAACAGTTGCCAGCCTGTTTTTAATGTTTGATCGTTATTAACATATTCCTGTCAAAAGCCACACGAAATGTGAAATTCAAGGGCTGATAAATTGTTGTGGCTGTGGGAAGCAAAAATAACTGTAAAAGATAAAGATCTTTTTTTTCTCACTTGGAAAACTTAAAGATATGGTTACTCTACCAGGCAATTATATGCTGTATAAGCAATTATATGCAATTCCTTGCATAATACTTCTCATTAGCCCATGAGAAGTAAACCAGATTGATGAATTTGTAGGTAAAGAATGTAGGTCTATGCGATTCCAGCAACAGCTGGTTAATTGTACCCTGTGCCTTTAGCAAAGCTTAATTTGTTTCATACTATGACAATGTGACATTTCTATAATAGTATTCAACATATATCGCTCTCTGATCGACTTCAAACTCTGTGAGGTAGGTGGCAAGTGGCATCGCTCCCGTTCTCCAGAAAAGGGAGTTTAAGCAGATCGCTTTCTCTCTCTCCTGACGTGCTAAGGGTGGTGATTCGAAGTGGGGCTCCCGCCTGTGAGCCCAGAGCTGTCTCCCGCTGTCCTTCCGCAGGCAGCCTCACAGGACGCCCGGTAGTGGCGGGAAGGCAGTGGGAGGAACTGCAGCCTGAAAGTGGGAGGAATTCTATTAATACCTTAGATTTTTATAGTCTTCTGTCTCTGGAGTACTTGGAACATCCTTTCAGAAGAGCTGGCCAAAGTTTGTGACTCATATGCCAACATGAAGAAGAATGTCACCTTGGAGATGGGTTTTCACATGGCTCTTGCAACTCCTAGGACTCTTTACAGGGCGGATTTCTCATCCCTGGTAATTATGTTCAAGAAATTGATGAATTAATCAAGGCATAATCCTCTTTTCTCCTCCGAATGTTGCTCACAGCATCCCGGCTATTAGGCTTCCTGGGCGTCTCCAAACAGCCCATTCCGGGGGTTCTTTGCCTTTGTGCTGTGGACTTCTGCCCTCAGCCATCTGGGGATGCCTGTGGACTCCTTCTAAGAATATTGTTTTTAAATGTGTAAAATAAAATACATGGGACATCTTCTATAACCAGATCTAGAGGTAAGAAAAGAATTAATATAATTTTAAAGTAATGATGAGTATTCACAATATTTGAAGCTATCTGCAATAATGTAATGCGATGTTAAAATATTTTAATTTCTATTGATGATAGTCACAGATACCACTAATACTTCTGTGCTTTGCTGCCTATATTCATAGTTGAAAGAGATTTGAAGTTACAAGTAGAGCTTACTAAAAACTTCAGATGTATACTTTTTTCCCATCTAAATTCACAGACCTCTGAATTCTGTTTCTACTTTAATGTCCCAAAGACGACTTCTACCCTGGGTGGCCACATGTGCATGCACACGTGCGCACACACACACACACACGTGTGCACACACATACACACGTGTGCACACACATACACACACACACCTCTAAACAGCATGGGCTATCTGGGACTTCACAGCCATCTCTAGAGAGCCAGAGCGACTCCGGGCCAGTGGTACAGCCAGGCCAGAGATTGGCCAGCTATGAGCTTGTGACTGTGATTCTCAGACTTGGCTACTGCTGCCAGGTGAGAATTGACCTTGGAGGTAATCACGGTCAGTTCCCAGCATGGCTCCCTGTGTCAGGGTTGAGTAACAGGCCTTCTTTTAAATGGTGTTCTAAACAACTGGGGAAGTTTAGATGATGCCCAGGAACTACTGTTAATATTATGCTGATGCTAATTCGGTTGATGAACGCATTATGGTTATGAAAGAAAATGCCCATGTTTTTAAAAGATGCACACTGAAGTATAGAGAGGTGAGTAACATATCTGGGATTTATAATTAAAGCTTTTTAATTACTCTGGGTAAAAGGGTGATGAGAGAAGCAAGAGTGGTGAAAACTTGAAAATTCCAGACTCTAGGTGATGGTTATACAAGGGTTAGTTATATTAGTCTCTTTGCTTTGGTGTATATTTAAAAGTTTTTATTATGAAAACCATAAAAATAATTTTTGGACCAAGAAATTAGGCAAAGAATAATTTGCTTTTTATAATAATCATTACTTAATTTACTTCAATGTAAAACACAATGACTCAATTTTATTGTCTTTCAGAGTAAATATACAAGTTCTAAAAACTGGTTTCCTTCATACCTTTCGCCAGTGTTCAGGCCTGGTCTCACCCTGGTCCAGGAGTTTATGTTCGAGCTGTGAAGAGATAAATGTATACACACGAGACCTGAGCTGGGAAACAATGTAAGACGGACTATGATGTAGCCAGCACAGTGATAAAGATGGGAAATGTGACAGGAGTTCAGGAAAAGAGGAGACCAAAAGAGGAAGGGCTGGAAGGCAGGGCTGGTGGCTTTGAGTTCGAAGCTGTTCACTGCCCATTGGTCTCGGAGCTTAGGATTCATTGCCTCTTGCTAGTTTAGGCATCTTTCTTTGTACTCATTTCTCCACGGTAGAATTCCTCCTGGGTTCTTAAAGCATGTCAGCAACAACATTCTTACTCTCAGTACCTGCCTGTCTCCTGGGAGGCTGCGTGCGCACCTGCCTGGTCTCCGTGGACGTGCGCCTCGTGCAGCTCAGGGCTGCTCCAGAGCATCCTCTGCCCCAGACGGTGAGCTGCAGCCCAGGTGCAACCTCCACCACAAACATTCTGACCCCTCAACCCAGTGTGCTCCCTGGCCTTGTGTGGTGGTGATGCCTGCCAGGCAGACAGCTGGGGACTAATGTGTCTGAATCCAACAGTGGCCTCAGAGGAAAGCCCCTTCCTGCCAAGTGTGAGGGAAGGGGATGCTTCATTAGCAATAAAGCAGAGGGGTAAATAGCTAACCATGACAGGGAGCCCACTTGGTGCTAAAATCACATCCTGTTGAATGGGCTAGAATTATCTCTCAAAACAGAAAGAGAAAATATCTCTAGAACCTATTCAAAGAAGACCCAAGTTCAAGTCCTGGATGATCTAAGTTAAAAAAAAATTTTTTTCTTACACTGCCCAGGTCATCTACACCAAAGAAAGTTTTTCTTTGCTTTTTTCCGTTCTTCATTTATTCTTATTCTGAATTGTCTGAGGCACTGTGAGCAGGTTACTCGGCCAGGCTGAGTTGGCAAACGGGTGTAGCCATGTGGGAAAGGAGATGGGATGACACACCTGTCCCATTCATGTGCACAGCACTGGGACACTGCTGTGATTGCAGGAGCCATTGGCTCCTTCCATGGCTTAGAATCACAAGTTTGAAGTAAAAGAGAAAACATATCAAATCCATGATACCTAAAGGTGGTGGGGTTCAAGGACTCTGTCCAGGACACACTCCCTGACTAATAGGCAAAATTTCAACCCCAGCGGTTACCCCTCCCCCGTGGAGCCTGCTTTCCGTGGGTTCCATATCGATGCCCACACCTCCCTGGATATGGGGGGGCTCCACAGGAGACTCGGGTCTACAGGGCTTAATTTCATTCCACCTCTGGTGTGTAAGGAGATGAAAACAAAATGCTTTCACAACAGCAACAACAACAAAAGGACTGTTGCTGTTCTGTATCTAGGAGAGAAGCTTCTCAAAGCAAAAGACATGAGGATATGGCCTTGACTTATGAAAGCAAGATCTGGGTATGGCCTGGAAGGGCTGAGACACAGAAACACCAAACTTCTGCTTGCTAAAGTCACCAGAATTTTGAGTTTCTCTCCAGGGACAAACAGATGTGAAGGTCACGTGAAGGTGTCAGGCAAGGGGCTCGAGAAGGGCCATAAGAAATATCTTGGGGTGAGAATGGCTATGACACTTTCCAAGAACAGTGGCATTTAATTTTCCATTCTAAATGATTTTTCTTCTGCATCATCCTGTGACCCTTTGCATAACCCCAATCCTCCTGTAAGTCTTTACATATGGCAGCTTTGTGAGAGGAGCTTGGGGAAGAATGGATGTGAGATGCCATCCAGGCTGAGGGGAAGGAGGGACAGGTCAGTCATTGTATGCTGTGTGTGGCCACCAAGAGGCTACAGTGGAGACAAGGCTGGAGCACGGGCCACCCGGCCTCGGGCACAGAGGTGAGATGACCCCCTTTCATTCAAAATACACTAGAAGCAGGTGACTGATTTCCCTGCTTTGGATGAGAAACCCCCTCCACACACACACACCATTCATCATTCCTAGTTCTTGGCTTCTCTGAAGTTCTATTTATCTCCCATTACAGAATTTATCACATCATACCGTATTATTTCTGATGGACTCGGATGTTTTTATAAATATACTTGTGAACTTTCCTTTATATCTTTGTACCAGTAAGGTGCCTGGCATGTGTTACAAATTGTCTGTCGAATGCATACTTGAATAAATGGCCGCTACACACCTGTGTTAACAGGATGGAACTGACGCCCTCAGCAGCCTCAGGTCTCATTCATCATCAAGCAGCAATGCCAGTTTCACTCCCTCCTCTCTGCACCTCCCTGACCCATTTGGATGAACCCCGGGCTCCAGGAAGCATCGTTCTGTGATGTCCCACACTGGAATCCACGGCACTTCTCCACGTGCCACAGCTTCCGACTGAGGAGGAGGTGTGGACAGGCTGACGTGGGCTTGTCACTCTCACTGGGCCTCATACAGGGGTCAGCTTATCTCCAAGAGCGGCAGTGGCCTCGTGGGTAAGCCGAGTGGGCAGGTGTGGCCTCCGAGTCTTCTGGCAAGTGCCCGGAAGCTGACTGTCCCACAGCCCCCCACATTGAGCTCCCGATTTCCCGTCACAGTGTCCAAAGTTCCACCATCATTACCTATTCATGCTTTGGAGTCTTTCAGAGGTCCCCCAATTAGTGAGTGATACCTTAATTTGGTATCTGTGTAGGCTTCTGGGATGGGGGCGGGGGATAGGTATGGAGGGCAGAGAGAAAAAGAAATGGGAAGGATACACAGACAGGCTTTGCCCCCTTCCCTGGTTCCTTCTAACAGACAATACTTTCTAGAAAGAATATCTTTGGCCCTTCCAGAGCTGCCCAGACAGCACCAAGAAGCCCAGATGGTCAGGACTCACCACACATCTTCTTAAGCACGTACTTTCTCTCCCAGCCACACGTCACCTGAAAACTGCAGCACACGACCAAGACGAGAGAGGAGGAAAAGATTAAAACAAAATGTGCCGAGCGGTGAAGGCGCTGTGATCTTGGCCTGATGCCCGGGCTCACACCTCCAGGCTCCCTGCTCCATCCAGGTAAGACCTAGGACCTAAAGAAGAATTTTTGTCTAGATAAAGGCTAAGAATTTAAAAGGAAACACAGGACTGTATTTTCTGAATCCCAAATTGGAACGTAGGTTCAGATGAATCTATAAATTTTTCAACTATGAAGTCTTAGAAAAAAAGGAAAATAAATTAAATTGCTGTAGTTTATATGTAATAAATCTCCTTCATTGATTAATGAATTTAACTCTAAGGACCCTGATCCAAGAGAGGGCTGTCCATCAGGTCACCTGCTTCATCAAGGCTACTTCTGGATCGACTGCCCCTGACCACCTACGCCATGCCACACACATAGGCTGTCCCCTGGCATCTGCATTTCATTTGCCTTCTGTGACCAGCTTGAGCAAGTGATTTGTTCTGCTTTCTCTTCTCATGCAAAGTAAATATTCACTTTTCTACCTGCTTTTGCATTTGTGATTTTGTTTCTTTTCATCAAGAGAGCCCCATATTATGTAAGTTTCAGTGCCTGCAAAGTTGGCTCTGCCCTAACATACATCTACTCACGTAGTGCGTGTTCTTAGTTTGCATATTACATAAAGAAATCTCAGTTACTGGGTATCCTCATAACCACAATTCTTAATTACCCAGAATGTTCTCTGCATAATGCTCTTAGAAGCAAGTAATGAAATTAGAAGAAAGCAAGCAGATAGTGGTGATTTCTATCTCAGAAATGTAGCAAGTGTTCCACCAATCCCCAAACTTTTCTCTATCAGTACGCATGGAAATGCATGATAATAGCTAACACTCTCATTGTGTAAACACGGTGAGCCAGGCCCTGTTTAGTCTTCACAGGCACCCACTGAGGTAGGTACTAACTCATTTTACAGATAAAGAAACTGAGGCTCAGAGATATTAAGCATTTCCAAAGTTACACGTAATAGAAGGTATACCTGGTTGTTGACCCAGGCCATCTAAGTCCAGAATCCAGATCTCCACCTCTGCACTATATCACCTATGTAGGAGCATTGTTTATGTTTGAAATGATGATCCAGCGGCACAGAAATAAATCTTTGTTCTGTTTTCTTCTGACAAATGCTCTCTTTTCTTCTTAGCATGCTGGTTAGATGGAGTTGTGGTTGCTTCCCTTTCAGTTTCCTCCCTTCTTCAACTAGGAATGAAAGATATCTCTGGACACCCAGGGTAGCTTGACACATCGTCAGGGGCCATAGTTGGCTGAGTGGTGCCCCCAAAGACATCAGGCCCTAATCCCTAGAATCTGTGAATATTACTTTATATGATAATGTCTTCACAGTTATGACTGAATTAAGGACCTTGAGATGAGGAGATCATCCTGAATTATCTGGGTGGGCCCTAAATACCATCAGAAGTGTCTTAACAAGAGAATGGCAGAGGGAGATCAGACACTCACAGAGGAGTAGGCAATGTGAAGACAGAGGCAGAGACTGAGTGACGCAGCCACAAGCCAAAGAACACCAAGCAATACTGGCAGCCACCAGAAGCTAGAAGAAGCAAGGAACTGATTCTTCCCCAGAGCCTCTGCAAGGACTGTGGCCCTGTTGACACTTGACACCCAGAACTATGAGAGAATAAATTCTTGGTGCTTTAAGGCATCAAGGTTGTGGTCATTTGTTACAGCAGCAATAGGAGACAAATACAGGGGTCAATATGGCAGCCAGTAGTTTGAGTGCAGTACTAATCACAGCTGCCATGCACTGCACCTGCACAATCGATCAGGTTTGCACTGTGTGACACACAGTCCTCTATTGCATTCCAATACGGCGAATGAAGAAACTGAGGTCACACAGCTACCACGTGGCAGAGGAAGGATTTAAACCCAGGTCTGTCCAACTGCAAAAACCACAAACAGAAATACTACACTACACTATCAATTCCCACATTTTATGTAGAGGTTTATTATTATAACTTAAAATGATAGTTCTTGATAGCATGATAGTTCTTAATGATTGCCAAGGCTAGATTTATCTCTTAAACTTTCTCTCTTTGTCCATATACCCTCTCCCATTTGGTTATCTGTTGGTTCTTCTTAGTGCCACTTAAAAAAATAAGGTTTAGGCTGGGCATGGTGGCCCACACCTGTAATCCCAGCACTTTGGGAGGCTGAGGCAGGAGGATCACTTGAGGCCAGGAGTTGGAGACCAGCGGGACAACACAGCAAGACCCCCATCTCTACTAAAAATAAAAATAAATTAGGATGTGGTGACATTGACCTGTAGTCCTAGCTACTTGAGAGGCTGAGCCAGGAGGATCAGGGATTAAATCACTTGCTGGCACTTATCCTGCAGAGGACCTCTGCACTTCATCCTGAGCAACAGAGCGAGAACTTGTCTCTAAATAAATAAATAAGCAAGGTACAAACTACTATTAACCCATTTTCCAAATGAAGAAACTGAGGCACAGAGAGGTCAATTCACTTCCTGGAACTCATCCCACAGAGCCTGGTCCTAGAAACTCTGCTATCATTACTCTTCTACAAGCCCCTACAGAATCTTCGTTTGGGTCAGTGAGAAATAGCTCACAACTTTCTACTTTTTAAAAATTGGCTTTTAGTTCATAAAGCAGGTGTGCCAGTTCTCTGTGCACAAATTTTAATCAAACCACTTCAAAATGCAAAAGCAGCCAGGTCTTTGTCTCTGAGATAATAAAATCACAAATGATTCCTGTTCAAAATGAAGCCTGTAATATTCTGTTGCTAGTGGGTTGTATGCATTTTTCCTGTTTTAACAACGTGTACTTCTCTCTCCATCAGAAACATTAGGTCACAAAAGCCAATCTCATCTACATCTTTACAATGTTGTTTATCATCTTTTTGCATGCGGGAGATAGAATTGGTAATGAAATAGCCAAATTGGATTCCAACGAGGATTTGTCCTGACTTAGAGTACTTTCAGAATCCATTCAGAATGCCTCTGATTTATCATTAAGCCCCCTGAAGCCATTTATTTCGGGCCAGCTTTTCCGGGATAGGACATCAATTGTGTGCCAGTTACTGGGAATTATAACACAGCTGATGAAGTATGACAACACAGAGTCCATTGGATTTGTGGGAGATTACAGGAGGGTGTTACAGAAGTCAGAAGCTATTATGCTAAAAATGTTTCCGAGCAGAGAGAGAGCCTGAGAGTAAGGAAATACATTCTGTCCTGCTGCCTGACATCTTTCCTGTGGCCTTTGGGTTCAGCTTGCATGAGTTCCCACTCTCACAATTCCTTCCCCTATCCTTGCAGTTTTTTAGCATCTACTTTTGCCCACTCTCTCTTCCCTCAAGTAGGTATCATACAAAACTGGGAGCAGAGATGGGGGTGGATTGGTGCTTATGGCTATGCAGTGGTGGGTGGTTAATTCAGCCACATCCTAGATACAGTTATGTTAAGAAAAGGGAAGACAGCATGTTATCGAATGAGGTTTTATCTGGTCCATAAAGTCCAAAATACTTCACAAACCATGAATTATAGTCTTTTCTTACACACAGCAGCAACCACTTGAAGGTGTTCCAGGTCAGACTTTCCCCTTCCCACAATACACATAACATGTCCAGAAGCTTGTGGAAGGGCAGTAGTGAATTGTTTCAACCTTTTTGGCAATATTTTCTAAAATTACCAATGTGCACATATTGTGATTCTATCTTAAGAAAGAAGAAAAACATGCCCTACTATACAGGGAAATATGCACAAGAGCGTTTATCGCAGCCTGGGGCCTCATGGTTAAAAAAAAATTCTGGTAGGAAACAATCTGCATTTCCAGCAATAAGGAATGTCTGAAGAAAGTGTGGTGAATATATATTATGGAATATTATGCAGCTATAAAAAATAATGAGGTAGATCTATGTGCATGAACCTGGAAAGATGTCCACATGGATTAAGTAGAAAAAGTCAGTTACAGAGTAACACACACAAAATACTATATGATCAAATTTTATTAAGGCTTAGCATTCCCAGAAAGAGTGCCATCATGGTAATATCATCTGTAAGTTTGAGGTGGCTCATCAGCATACCCATAATGCAAAAGGAAGTGTGAATCACAAGTTGGGCTGGTTTCAATCTAGCTCTTGTTGGAGACAGTGGATGGACTTCATAATTTGTTCATGCCCTGCCTTTTACTATCCTGGTAATCCTCATGAAGTAAAAATACCTTTTAGTCTCCAGAGAAATCCCTAAAGCTAGGGTTCTGGTGGGGTGTTAAATTTAGAGGTGGGATGAAAGAAAGCATTTCAGAGTTGCCTGTTAAAAAGACCTATGGAGTCTTAATTTGCAGAAGGTTGAAAATGGAAGATGGGGAAGAAATCCAGAAGGTGTAAAAACACCTCAGGTGATCTGGCTACTCTTCCTTCCTTTTTAAAAACCTAGTTGCAAATAACAGTCTTAAAGGTATATGCCTTGCTTCAGTTAGCAAGAGACAGCTGTAATGATGATAGTGACAATACTATTAACAATGTCCCAGACCCTGATCTAAGAGTATTAGCACAAACTAATTCACATAATACAACAACCTACAAGGAAGGTGTTAGTTCTTATTATTCCCATTTTATGAGATAAGAATAGACGGAGTTAGGGTTAAGAGTCATTACAAAGCTAGTCAGTCATAGATCCCAGGTTTAAAATCTAGGAAGTTGAGCTTTAGAGTGGACAGATGGACAGATGTGAGTCAGAGTGAGCAGAAAAGGTCAGGCTCACAAGCTCAAGGAAACATTTTCATGCCCAAGTTTCTCATTTACCTTGTCCCTTGGAGGAGACATAAAGAGTTGTTCTATTTCTCAGAGCTCACCCACTGCTGTACTCCTGGTCACTGAATTGCCCCTGCCCGTTGAATTGTTCACTGTATCTAGAGAAATGATTCTGAGAAAACATGCTCTATTATTTCTCTCTTTCCTCTCTCGTTTCCTCCCCTGCCATGGAAACAGACTCCTTTCATATGCAAAGAACTGTGTTGCATCTTCCATTAGAGAACTGTGCAAAAGTGGGCTGAGATTTCATGATGTCTAGCTCTTCTTGACCATGTTCCTAAACAGGTGTTACCTTCTAGACCTGTGTGTCTATAAAATTAGCCTGTGACTACTGCCTTACATCTGAAATCCTTTGCTTTGGGGAGGAGGAGGTGAAGGAGACAAGCATGTAAATGTTTTCTCTAAAGAAGGTTTGTTCTCAACCCAAAATATGGAAATTAAGTCTTTCTTGCTTTCAAGAATTATATGATGTTGTGTGTGTGTGTATTGGTGGTGGGGGGATCCTCAGAGCCAGTTCTGCCACTTTGTAACAGTATCTTCAACTAAGTCACTTAGCTTTTTGAACCTCAGTCTCATCATTTGTAAAATGAAACCATAAATTGCTGCCCTACTTACTTCACAAAGTTGTTATATTGATCTAAACAAGAACCCAGATCTGGCTTCATGTCCATGGCATCCATTCATGCACCCATCCATCCATCATTCCTTCATTCAACGTGTATTGTGTCTTCTAAGAGTTAGCTGAGTAAAAACATGTATGTACACTGGGAGGTTGAGGAAGAAATAGAGAGAGACATCCCAGATTGAGAAAGGACATTGAAGGCAGAGAAAATGAAGTTATCAGGAGGATGGTGTGAGCAGGGATCTATAGCAGCCCATGACTCCACATTCTAGTATTTTACATATATTCCAATTCCTCTGTGGGCATTAATGTTCAAGGTTTAGAGTCATCTCTACCTCATCCAGGCTGGGCTCCTTAGTTGACATCTGCTTTTACCTTTTCTCTAGGTCTCCACAGCTCCCTCTATTAAGCATGACTGGTGAGCAGAAGTGGACAAGGCTTACAAGCCAGCCCTGCTCCTCACATCCAGCCATAGGAAATATGTATGGTGATTTAAATTCATGCCTGACATAAAGATAAACTTTGAGTATTACCCATGGTGTATAAAGTGCAGGTTCTACATTTACCAAAAAGGATTTTAAAGGTAATTCATGGTGTGCACCTTGGTATAAAGGACATATATGAATAATAATTTGAATTTGTAAAGTGCTTCCCTGGGTTCTGTTGGATTTATCTTTGACGTATTTCATAAAGGTAAAGAGATATGAAGATAGGAAATGTTACTTCACTGTCTTCATTTTCTAAAAGAAGGAATGAGACAGGAAGCAGTATGTGGCAGATTATGCAGTAAAATCAGTAGCTGAACAAAGACAAGACTTCAGGTTTCCTGGATTCCAGGGCAGTTGACTTCTCCATTTGAAGTGATAACTGAGCATGATAGCTTTTCATTGCCATTCAGATTATGGAGGGTTTCTTCCATTCTGATAATATTGCTGATAACTGTAGAAATAGCTCATTCATCCATTTATCAATCTCACAAACCCTTAAACTGGGGGAAAGGGAGTGGAAAGAGGCCAGAGATGGGAATGAAACAGTAATCAGGAAGTCAGAACCTCCATTGCCCTGAAAGCCAAGTTTAGTGTTAGGCCTACATCCTGAGGAGCCACGGGAAATCCCGTAAGGGTTTCAAGTAGGGGGATGTGGCGACCAGACTTGCATTTTGCAGCAATCACTCCGGGCTGCAGTGGGCCTCACTGGAATGGGCAAACCTTGGAGCAGGAACTCTAATCAGAAGATTATGGCGATTCAGCAGGTGAGAGAGGGTGGCAGTGAGGAGCAAAGTGAATGGATCCTATCAAGTTGTGAGAGCCGCAGGATCCTCCCTTCCCGAATTCCACTGTTTCTAGATTTCTCCTTACAGGAAGCCCGCAGATGTCTGTTTCCAGTAGGAACATCCGTCCCCGCTCCTTCTCCAGCCATCCCTTGTTCCCAGACCGGCCCTGGCCCTGTAACACTGAGGAACGAAAGAGGAAGCAGAAGGCCCGTCTTTACTGAAACGAGTTATAAATATTTCTCCTGACGCCGGATTCCAGAGCCTGAGGGTCCCCTAAGGCCTGAAGCAGCTGAGGCTACGGGCTCCACTTCGTGGCTTCACCAGCAGCCTAAAGCTTCCTCCAAGGTAACTTCGCCAGGCTCCTTGGACTGAGGAGACCCACAGGCCGCGCGCTGTGCCGAGCCTCGGCAGGCCTGAAGGGGGCGCAGCCAAGCCACTGCCAGCTCTCCCACAAGGCCGTGCGCGACCCCGGGCCCAAGCCTCCTGCAGCCCTATTGGCCAGTGCTCCTGCCTCTCAGCCTCGTGCCCGCCCCAGCGCCCAGCCTGGAGGCGGAGTCCCGAGTCTCCTCCAGGGTCTCCTCCCGCGCCCGAGTGGCACCTGCGGCTCCTCTTTCCAGGAGGTTGCCTGCCTTTGGCGTCGTGGTTCAGATGCTCGCTGCTGTTTCGCTACTTACAGCGGCCTTGCATGAACACTTTCTCACCCTGGGAGGTGGGCAGGGCCGGGATATCCCTGTTTTACAGCCGAGGGCAATGAGTCAGGGAGGTTGAGTGACTTCCTATGACTTCCTATAGCACCGTGTGCCGGGATTTGAACAAGTGGCGACGTACAGGCCGTGTTTTCTGTTTCGTAGCATTAACTCAGTCGTTAAACCATTCTGCACCTATTTCCTCATCTGTGAAGTTGAGTGGGGAGGATAATAGCCACCTTGCAGAGCTGGTGTGCAGAATTCATAAACTAACAGAAGTACCGAGTACACTTAATGAATAGTGTTTGCGTAGCTACAGAAAAAATCCCAGGTCTTCTGATGTCTAGTCTGGGACTCTTTTTGCTAAACCAGTGATTCTCAGAGATCCAGAGACTTCAGGGGTCCAGGGGCATATTCAAAGGGGTTCTGTGAGTTCTCACATAGGAGAAACACTGGAAAATATACTCTTCTGATGGCAGATAATAAACATTATTTCCATTACAGTTGCTACCGATAATGTACTTTGTCGACTCTTTGCGAAGCACTCGTCTAAATGCTTTATATACATTAAGTCATTTGATCTTTACAATGACTGCTAAGGTACATCCTATTATAATTCCCATCTTACAGATGAGGAAACTAAGGCACAGAGAGGTTAAGTAATCTATTCAGCAAAAATGTGTGGGAGGTGAGATTTATACTCATGCAACCTAGATGATAAAGCCACACACATTAATATTTGTGCCCTATGCTATGGCAAAAATGTTTGTGCAAGAAGTCTCTTTAATAATGATACTTACATCACCATTTACAAGATGCCTCTGACTTTTATTAAACTTCCGAGGTGCAGGAGAAATAAAAAACAAAAACAGTGACAGGACCCTAAGCCCTAAATTGTAGAAAAGCTGCATACAGACTGGTTATTAGACACTCAAATTGCGAGTGCTATGTTTGGAATTCTGTTTTATCTGAGTGCTTTGGACTGACATGTGTCAGTGGCTCCTTGGAGCTGCCGGCTATGGAAGAATAGTTGAATGACAAGAGTGGAATGGAATGTAGCAATCATCTTATCTGACCACGCAGACAACTCCCAGGAGATGAATGCCTCACCTTCTCATGATAATTTTAAAGACTTTCTGAGAAAATGATAATATTATCCAATTACCTCATAATCACAAGGAACACTACAGTGACTGCAAACTCTATGTGCCTCATTCAACAGGTGTCCCAGAACAAGGAAAAAGAAAGAATGGGAGGGTGGTAGGAGCTGGTAGACCAAAGGACACCAAGGACTTAAACGGAAGGTTAAACCATTTGAAATGTGAGCGGGGACTTATTTGCCTGGAGAGTGAAAAAGGGTAGTACCTATAGGAGGAAGCTGGAAACATCTCCCCCTGAGAGCCAGGTTAGAGTTCCCGCTAAGGTGCCCTTGGCCTCTGCAGCTGTGGTGGCCTCGAACTACACAGCACACTTCCATACACAGCTTTTGTATGCTCAGAGAAGTCCTGATGCTTAATGATTAAGGTAGCTCTGAAAAATACAGAGTGTGAAGAGGGAGCTGAGTGGTGGCTGAATTTTGATCAATGTTATATGACATTTGAATCTGGCTGGTGACAAAAGGAAGATCTTTTGGGAGACAGGCCTGTGTTCCAACCCCTTTATCTGCCCCTTTGGATCAGTTAGCTGTTGGGGGTAAAAAACATATTAATTCCTGTCTCTGTGGCTGGTATAAAGCAAAGAGAGACATCAGATAGCATCAAACAAGTAAAAGTAGTGCTGGGGGTTGGGTCCCAAGTGATCTGTCAACATCCTGAGATGATATTTCCAGTGACCAGAGAAAATGTAGTCTCCATTAAGAAGGGAAATCTAGGGTGATTCCTCTAGAGAAATATTGGTTGCAAGATTTAAGAAATAAAAATGCAGACATAGACAGAAGATGCTGTAAGAGGCTGGGAGTGAATGACACCATTTGCTTTGGAAATGGAACAAAGACTCTGGCAAAGGCTGTGGATTAGATGGTTCACAAGCGCTTGGTCCTGGGTGTGGGGCAGGGAAGGTTGACCACATGGGACATGAGCAGGGCAGCAGAGTTAAAGGCCCAGGGATAAGCAGTCAAAAAGGGTGACTCTCTTTGCAGAAAGAATGGGATTTCCCACAAGTTCCTCCATTCAACCAACTGGAAATTCTCTCTGGGGTATGAATAATAGCTGTTGTGCTGCTTGGTATGCAAAGACGTTTAGTGCACATCTGCTTTGTGCTGGGCCTTTGCTAATTTGCTATAAATGCTAACCTTTCTTAAATGACCCTAAAAAGGATGATTTCTGCCCAACACTCCAAGCATCTCAGGAAGAGTGAGAGAAGCAGCTGGCTTAGCAGATCCTTCTAAATAGCTTTGGAGACATAAGCCTGGGAGATCCAGAATGAGATAAAGAAACCAGTCCTCTCGTTTGGAACTTGGAACGTTTGAAAATGGGTGTTTTGCTGTTTACCTTGGGACCATCGTTTTTGAGCAGATTTGTTAAGTATTAGGTTTAACCATATGATGTGCTGATATTTAACTGTTTTTGATACACGAAAATGGCAATTTCATATAGCTGAATCAAATAAAGTCCTAAAACAAATAAGATATTCTATGGGATGTTTAACTTAGTTGATTGGGGTCAGGGGAAGAAACTAAGGAACTTTGTGTTCCTAATTATAAGTAATTCATTAAAAAGAGTCTTGCAGGCTCTCCAGTTAAAAATTCTAGTTTTGTTTATTTATTCATTCATTGTAACAACATAAAAGATCATTGCACATCTCCCATGTGTCAGTCACTGTGCTAGAGACAGAGAAAAATAATGGCCCCTGCCCTGAAGGAGCACACAGAATAGAGGTAAAGGAGGGAGGCTGGTGCAGAGGGCAGGGCTATGGGGAGGGGCCTGGGAGGAGAGAAGAGGCCACAGAGAAGGCACCATGAGGGTGGGGAGGTGGAGGAGTAGAGGAAGAACAGGAAGGGTATGGTCTTAATCAAAGAAGGTTTTGATGTGGGAAAGATAAGCAATAATTAACCAAATAAATGGTCAAGGCAGGAAGGAAAATTCCAGACAGAATCGGGCAGAGATGACCATATGGTTTAAAGAAACAAGTTGTATTTAGAGTGAAGATAGGTTTATTAAGTCTACAGAAAGGCATTTCTCAAAGAGCTTTAGGCGTCTCAAAGTCAGGGACCATGTCATATGCATGTCCATATAGCCAATGTTGTGTCTAGGACAGTGCCTAGCACACAGGTCCTCAGTAGATGTTGAATAACACTGACCTGCAAAAAAAAGTCTAAAGACCCTTTTCTGCCATACCCCCATTAGTCTGAGTTGATACGGTTTCAATGTATTGCTTGAAATGTCATGCAGGAAAACATGCACTTCTAACCTGTCTCTAGAAAGAGAGGTGGTTATGTAACCTTTTAATCTGTGTGTATAAGTAGATGTCAAAAGTGTATCTTGCCTTAGGGACTGTCTTAGTCTGTTCAGTGTTGCTGTAATAGAATACCTAAGACTGAGTAAGTAATAAAGAAAAGAGTAATAAAGAAAATAACTTATTTAGTTCATGGCTCTGCAGGCTGGAAAGTACAAGATGCATGGCACTGGCATCTGCTCAGCATCTAGTGAGATCCACGTGCTAGGTCAAAACATGGCGGAGAAGGTCAAAAGGCAAGTGGACACGGCATAGAAGCAGAACCTGAGATGCATCCTGGCTTTACAACAGCCCACTCTTGCGGGAACTGACCCATTACCGTGAGAACCAATCCAGTCCCTTGAGAGCGAAAACTCCAGAAAGGAACCAAGCCATTCATGAGGAATCCACCACCATGACCCAAACACCCCCACAAAGCCCCACCTCCCAAGCACATGGGGGACTATGTTTCAACAAGAGTTTTGGTGGGGACAGACAAACCATAGCTACACCATAGCAGAGACTTTTTTAGTCCCTTGTTTTGAGTATTTAGTATAATCTCTCTATAGAGCAGGTGTTATAACAGACCTGGGAATGCAGTTGTGAAGAAGACAAATATATCACCTGTCTTCAGTGAGCTTAACATTTAACAGATAAAATTAATAGCTATTTGTTCATTTGTCATATATAACATATAATTAGACAAACATTTTCTAATTATAAACGGGATATATAAAATGGAAAAACATAGCAGAGATGCCACGGAACATGTACAGGAGGGCCTAGTCTGTCTGATGAGGGTTAGAAGGGTGCTTAGTAAGATCTTGGCTCTTTAAGGAATACACACTAAGCTGAAATCCTAGGATGAGGAAGGAACAGTGTTCCAAGCAGAGAGAACAGCACATGTGAGGACCATGAGAAAGGGAGGCCTAACTTCTAACAGGTGTACTAGGTGACTGTCACTACACATTGATAATAAAAACCAGTTCTCATGATCATTATAAAATATAATTGATTCATTTGTCATTTTAATCCTAAAAATCCTAGCACATGTGGAGGAAACCTACTTCATTTGCTAATTCAATACATATTAAAAAATTACAATGTGTCTGACACTGTACCAGGTAGTGGAAATTAAAGAGAGAAGAACCTCATGAACTTCTAGGAGTTCACAGTGTTGAGAGGAAACAGATGAGGCAACTTGCTCAACAACTGTGTGGTTGTTTCTACGCTGGGTGTGGAACAGGCAGTGCACAGGAGAGAGATGGTCATGTCTGCCAGGGTGAATCAGAGAAGGCTCTTCGATAAGCAGCACCTGGAAGAGGAGGGTGTTGCAGGGAGGAAGAATGGCACGTGCAAGGGCACGGAGGCAGGAGGAGACAGCACGATGTGCTTAGAGAAGAACAAACAGTGAGTCATACGCGGGGCTGTTGGAAATAAAAAGGAAATGAGAAAGGAGATGAAGTTTAAAAGGTAGGTAGGGGTTAGATCTTAAAATGTCTTGAAAAGAAGTTTATATTTTTATTTTATTCTAGAGTCAATGAGGAGTCACTGGAAAATTTTGAGTAAGGAACTGACATAACTGATGGATTGGAGTAGTCTGAAAGTAGCGGTGTGGAGACCAGGAAGGTGGTGGTTGCAAATCAATGGTAAGGAAGGTAGATGCACAGAGCCACGATCAGGACCAGAGAGGAGACAACACAAGAGAGATGCTCAGTAGATACAATTGAGGGACTTTGAGAGTGACTAGAGGTGGAACACAGGAGAATAAGTGAGATGGAGAGATCTATGTTGACCCCAAGGCCTGCAGCTCAGGAAAGTGGGTGGGAAGTGGCATTCAGAGAGACTGGGATCACTCCTTATCTCTCAGAGCCCAACACGTAATCCCCAACAGCTGACTTATGAATAAGATCTTGAATCAGCAAATTAGTGGTATTTTTAGGATTTAACATTCTTATAGCCTAAGAGAACCCTCTGCAAAGAAAAAAAAAATCTCAAGAAAAATAAAATATTTATCAGGCTCCAGCCTTTCCCAAACACCTCCTCCTTCCTGACTCCCCCAGACTGTATAGTCTAAGCAATAATAGCAGACATGTATTAAGTCATTACCATCCATAGCCAAATAACTACGAAACCACAAGGGGGCAATGAAAATGGCCATCAAGGCACAGAGTAGTAATTACTTTCCCATTAGCACCAGCTACACTAATATCAACATAGAACAATTAACATTCCTAACCTCCTAGTTACGCTGTAACCTCTGTGTGTCTTGCAGGAGGAATAAGCAACAACACGGCAGCCGAGCAGCGAGGGGGCTGCATCCTGACCGCGTCTGTGGGTGAGCAGCTGCGCTGTTGGGTGCAGAGGCAGTGGGAGAACTTGGTTGTGATTGCCAGTCATCTAGCCAGTCCCCAGCCAAAACCCATCTAATTCAGCTGCACTTTCTTTGGGCCCCAGGAAGTGAGCATTTGAGTGGGAGAAAAGCTACGGCAGTAATAACACGACAGGCAGAGTGAGTCCCTCGCATTTATGTCTCTTCATTCTGTCCATCACTGGGCAACCATTCTTTGTGCTTAAAGCTATACATCCTTGTACATTGTAACACCTTATTCTTTGAAGTGGCCTCTCTGCTTTGCAGTGTGCCAGGGAATATCTATTCTACTAATTTCCAGTTAGGCCAACCACAATGAACAACAAGCCATTTCGACCTCCATGCTGGTTTATGTTCTCTGTGTTCTCGTAGCATCATGTTACAGCATGGGTCAGGAACTCCATCCAAATTGCCTATTTGCTAGTCTGTTTCTCCCTCCAGACTATGAGTTCCTGGAGAGCAGGTACTGGGTCTTATCTGTGTTTGTAGCCACAGCTCCAGCACCCAGCATAGTACCTGGATACAGGGACGACACTCCATAATGCATGGATGAATGAATGAATGAATTAGTGAGTGAGTAAATGAATGCTTTTCCTGAAATTCAAACATTGGTAGTTCAAAATGTGATTATGTAGAGGACAGGCCAGGCTAGTTAAATAGACTTGGCCAAGCAGAATTAGGCGACATGTAAGATAAAGGAGACTCAGTGTACCAGCCTCCCTGATGGAGGAGGTCAGCTGGCGACGAGCCAGGTCCAGGTGCCAGCTGCAGATGCAAGGCCATGTTCCTCTTCCAGCTAGGAACATCCTGTGGCAGACACGCACTCCAGCTCTGAATATCCGAATCGCACTGAACAAAACGGCTCATTATTGCGCAGGCAAAGAAGAAGGGCTCTCTGCAAGTCACTGTGTGTGACTTAAGTTGGGTTCCCTAGAAGCAGAGCCTGAGAGAAGGACTCTTGTTCCAGTGATTTATTGAGGCCTTGCCCTGGAGGAAAGGGGGTGAGGGGAGTAGAAAGGGCAGGAGGAAAGCCAAAGGGAGCTCAGCGGAGACTAGCTGCAGCCTGCCCGCCCTGAGCTGTGGCATCTGCCCCACCTCCAGGCAAGGAGCTGCATGTGGGTCATTCATTTGCTGCAGGCTACCCCCTGAAGGCAGGAATCCCCCTGAAGGCAGGAATTGTAATCCCCTCCCCACCCCCCCAAGATCACAGCTCTTGTTTCAGTGGAGGGAAAGTCTTCTGGGGAAGTGGGCGGTGTGGCTGTTGGCACTCAACATCCTACCATGGAGGATGGGTGCATGGCTGGTAAAGGTGCTCCGGGCATGGCACCCCCAGCATCTCCTAGAGTTGTATAGTGTGAACTAATGTTTATTATAGTAATCACTACCATGTATCGAGCACCTACTCTATTTCAAGTGCTGTGCTAAATTATATATATACACACATATATATTTCATATTAATATATATGTGTAAATATATACTCATGGGATATTACCCAGAAAGGTAATATGCTATCATTACCATTGGACAGATGAGGAAACTCACAATGTACTATATTTCATGCTTAGAACAATTTCCTTCTTGTCTACATTCCTATGATAGAATCAGGATATTGTACATCCAACTGGCCTGAATTCCATGCATTCATTCAATTCATGAATTCCACTGATGTTTTTGGGCACCTATTACAAGCCACAACTAGGCTAGGCCCTGGGGACATATCAATGAACTGGTATTCTTGGACCCTGTCCTCAAAGTATAGGACTAAGCCTCAGGCCTAGATCCAATACCCACGTGACCCAGTTAAAAAATATTGTTTGGGCACCTGCTACATGTATTCTGATCCATCATGCCCTGATCAGGAAAGAATCCAGACCCCAAGTCTCTGTAAAAATCCACTTGCATCTCTCACATAAAACATGCTACTGGGGTAGGAAAACCTGTTTTCTACATTTTGTACATACCCAGCACCACAAGCCGTTACCTATGCACAGTGGAGATTGAACTTGGTGACCTCTAAACTCCCTTCTAGCTAGCACGTCCTCAGATTCTTCTTCTTATTTTTTTTTTTTGAGACAGAGTCTCATGTCTGGGCTAGAGTGCAGTAGTGTCATCCTAGCTCACTTCAGCCTCAAACTCCTGGGCTCAAGCGATCCTCCTGCCTCAGCCTCCCAAGTAGCTGGGACTACAGGCATGCACCATGACAACCAGCTAATTTTTCTGGTTTTTTGTAGAGATGGGTTCTCCCTATGTTGCCCAGGCTGGTCTTGAACTCCTAGCCTCAAGTGATCCTCTAGCCTTGGCCTCCCAAAGGACTGAGATTACAGGTGTGAGCCACCGTCCCTCCAATTTCTACTTCTAAGCATCCATAGTGCACATGGCTACCCCTTTACTGGGGACCATGATCGTGAGTTTCATGTGTCAACTTGACTAGGCTGTAGCCAGTTATTCAACCACTCATCTAGGTGTTGCTATGGAGATATTTTGTGGAAGTAATTAACATGTATAATCACTTGACTTTAAGTAAAGGAGATTATCCTCAAAAATCTGAGTGGACCTCATCCAATTCGTGAAAAGCTTTAAAAGCAAAACTGAAGGCTCCCTGAAGAAGAAGAATGTCTGCCTCTGGAGTGCAGCTTCAACTCCCGCCTGAGAGCTTTCAGCCTGCTGGGCTGCCTGCACATCTCAGACTCGCAAGCCACCCCCACAGTCTCTTAAGCCAATTCCCTGAAATAAATCTCTCCCTCTCTCTCTCGATATATATATACATATATATCTCATATATACATATACTAATATATATATCTCAACATATATGTGTGTGTGTGTATATATATATATCTCCTACTGCTTCTGCTTCTCTGGAGAACCCTAAATGACACAGGGACCCACCATGTACTTTTCTTCTTCTAATATCATTCGATGTATATAGTCTTATATCTTCTGGTGTGTAGCTAGATGAGCCATAACTATTTATGGCCCATCTAGATTACTAGTAGGCCAAAAAAACAAAGGCACCAAAACATGAAAGCTGTTATCTTTAATTCAATTAACTTATTCAAAATTTAGCAATCAGAAAGTCTAGAATTTTTACATACATGCAAATTCTATGTTTTCAAAATCTTGATCTGTATATGGATGGGAAGAACTGTAATCAGTTCAAGTTAGGGCCTCTAAATGTGTTAATCTAGCTCTGTATGTCCCTAAGTAGAATGTATGCTCCATGAGGTCAGAAGCCAAGTCTTGGTTTCTTTGTGACCCTGTAGTACCCAGTAGGAGAATCACATATGTAAGACGTACTGATAAACCATTACTTTCCTTTGTTTTATTCTCCAGAATGTGTTACCTTTGAGAAATGGGAAACAGGCTCAGAGAAATGTAGGTTGGTTTGTTTTTAGGCAAATTGATTTACTATTAATATCTCCAAGGGAGAGGCTGCTGCCTCAGTATGGCAGATTTATCATGTGGAAAGCAATCCAGAGGCCAACTCTTCTCTTGTTTCTGTGTCCATTGGCAGGTTTCTTGGAGTCTGGATGACTGACATGTGTTAGGCTTTGCAAGCATTTTAAAAGCAATTCATTTCACAATAGCACATAGGCAGGCTGTCCCAAGCCAGCTGCAAGTATCGTTGGCAGTGGGAAGGATTAAAAGGGACTTTTGCTCAAAGTGAGAGTCTGGACTCCTTCTTGAATACAACCTGGAGTAGTGGTGTGATGTGTAAACAGCCAGCACCCAATAAATCTGTGTTTATAGGCCAGCTGACCCTTGATTCCTGGGTTATTAACACCCTTGATGAGTAAGTAAAGAGAGGTTCAGGTTCTTAAGCAAATAACTGCAGCTTCAGGTGAGACTCTAACAACTAGAAAAGGGAAAACAGAAATTAATTGTTTAGGCCATAAAAGAGGGACTTCAAGTTGAGTCCAACCTGTGATGTGAAACTTACGTTAACTTGCACTTACACCCTGCGGTCTCCCATCCCACCCAAGGATAAGAGTGGTCATGCAGCCTGGCACCACGGAAACAGAGGAGGGCACTTAGAGTCCTAGAGAATGTGTAGGAAGTCTTCCAGAATAAGAAAATTAGGAGAATCAAATTACAAGACAACTGTGCGTAGTAGGACCTAAAAGGCACTGGAGAGAGAAAAGGAAAGAACACTAGGATAGAATAGACTCCATCTCCTACCAGTCTCTGGAAGCTTCTCCTCCACACTTTGAAAAATGATGATGTCACACAGGGTCAAAGGCTGGTCTGAATTCCAGGGAAATTCACTTTTTAGAGGGGTGGGACCTGGGGCCACTCCCTGCCTTCCTGCAGTTGCTCTCCATCTCTCAGACACACAGGGATCCCACCGCGGTGCCCTGTTAAAGAAGGGGCTCACGAGTGACCTCCCAGAAGTCAGGTGCAGCCCTCAGGCCAAGAAAGAAGCAAGAAACACACTGTGGCGCCCCTCCCAGGCCTCCAAAAACCCTGCCTCCTGGTGGCTGAATGGGGGCCAGGGGGCTGCTCTTCCGCTAGAAGGGAGGCATAACCCAGCTTAAATCAACATTCAGAGCAAACCATGATAAATGACAGGTTTTTGTTGTTGCCGTAGCTCCATAAGCAAGATTATCTAAGCAATCAGAGGATAAGCATTGTCTACAGTGAGAAGGGAAGAAGTGTCAGAACGAGGCCAGCAGAAGCGATGACATGGTGGATAATTTATTAGATGTTGAGTGGCTGTTTTTCTCTCTCCAGGCCTTCGTGAGAAAAACACCAAAATGCCACGAGTGCATCCCCAGGGAGCAGCAGGGTGGTGGGAGCCTAGGATGTGGAAACACGATTGCCTTTTACCTACTCTGATTTGGGCTTTATCAAATCTCTTGGCTCCCAAAGCTTCCTGCAGCAGAAGCGTGCACAATGTTCCAGGCCTGGAGCCTGCTTCTGCAGGAGCTGCCGGACACTGGAGAGTCGAGGGTCTGCAGAGCTTCCCAGCCTCCTCTTCCTCCCGGGCTCAGGCCGGTGCTGGCCCTCTCCTGCCACAGTACTGAGCTAGCATTCTCCTTAGTTCTCTGGGGGCTCCAGCCTTGTCTCTTTTCATTCCATGCTGATTTCTTCTGAGCCCTGCACCTGTGGGAGCCTTGCAAGGCTAGTGATAAATCAAGAGTACTCATGGTGAAAAATGAATCTTACTCCCTTAGGAGAGAACAGTGGGGCTTAAGGACTTTTGTAGGATTTTGAACAGCCATCTATCCATCCAGCCATCCAGGAGAACTCTCTTGTGCTTAATGTGCTCAAAGAACAGGAAAGCTTTGCACTGAGGTAGCTCACAGAAGAGAGCAGCACAGACTAGAAACCAGAAAAGTACCGTAAGGTGATCAGAACATGAAAGATCATTCTCCTCTGTCGTCAGCCAGGAGGCCCTAAAGGGACACGGACATACCCACACGCTTCCCAAGGACAAAGCAACAGCTTACGCATAGGATTTCAGCTTCTTGGGAAGATTAAAGTCAGTGAAACCCACCGCTGCCAGTGTTTGGTCATAGAGAAGGTGCCCTAAAACCTACAGTGATCTGCAACAGCTGATGGTTACCGAGGCCTTTGCCTTCCCTACAGCCCCGCCCTCCTACACAGACAGACACACACACACACACACACACACTCCTTCCATTTGCCCCTGCCTGTCCCAGCTTTGGCAGCTCTCTGATACCATAGGCTGTTTCATACCTTTGTTGGCTTTATGTCTTGTTTTCCAGGCCTGGTCTGCTTGGTGAGACCTCCTGAGCAGCTTCAGAATCCACTTCTCTAGGGACCTCTCTGGAATCTCCTGGGCAGATTCAACACCGTCCCCCATCACTGCCCTGAGCAAGGCTTCCTTGCACTTAGCACTCCGCATGTGCGTGTGATCACAGATTGAGTGTGCACTTCGAGAACTCACTCATCCTAGCATCCACAGGGACCAGAACAAAAGCAAAAATAAATGTTTGAATTAGTGAATTGAGCACCTACTCAATTTTCTATGTTCAACCCAACTGTCATGGTATCTTTCCTTAAGAATCTTCTAAACCAGCATCTCAAAATTAACCTTGGGTGTTGTGCTAATGGTGTGTATTCAAGTCTTGTGATGAATAGGAGAAAAAATACCATCTTATATCTACACAACTGATGTACTTTTTATAAAATATTGTAAAGCCCTTTGGTTAAGACCTCTCACAATTGAGTAAGTCAGGTCATGCTCATTTCTAATCTAGGAAACCACGAGAGGCAACATGGTTCTAAAATCTGAGCTGTGTGTCTTCTCTGGGGGAGCACATGCATTCACTGGCTCCCCACCCCACTTTGAGACAGAGATGGGTGACAAGAGGCATCCGGTAAGTAGCAGTCAGCCATCCCTCTGTGGAACTCTCACTGTGTGTGTTTGTTTTCCTCTTTTCCTTTTGCTCTCTCCCATTTCCTAGCTTTCGCTTCCTCTCCCCATACATTCATACCCTGGGGCATTGCTTAGCATCTGCCTCTGGCTCTTGGAGGTCTGCTTCCCTAGTGAATCCCTTACATGATATCCTAACCCTCTTGCAGTGAAAACTGTTTCTTTGCCTATTGGTAGCTATGAGGCCCAGTTGAATATCTGGCCCTAATAGACAAAAGGAAGCTTACCTGTCACAAGATGTTTGCTCTGAGGCTGGATCAAACCCAGGCTCTAGGAGGTGGGTGGGGGGAGGAAAGGGACAGACTGGCACGGCCTCTGTGCACCTCGGGCTGTGGAGCACCCCATCCGCAACAGGCCTTCTGGGGTGAATGGGCCGAACCAGCAGCTCAGACATGGGCCATAGGCAAGGAAGGACCCAGAAAAGGAACATTGTTGCTTAGTCTGTTTTAAGCGCTCAGCTTTGTGCAGGTCAGACAAGACGCCTGGCAATGCAGCCTGGCTCCTGCCTAGGCTTTCATCCACACCTTTGCAAAGCCAAGGAGCAGGAGCAGAAAGGCCGAACTTGCTTTTCCCCCAGTGCACACAGAAAAGCCTCCCCTCACACTGCCCGGGAGCAGTGAATCTCGCCTGGCCCTGATGTATTGGAGCCGAGGAGGAAAAGGCAGGGCCTACAATGCCGAGGCAAGGACTAGGGTAGCCTGGCTGTTCTCTGGGCTGGAGCACATGACTGCGGTTCTCAGGCCTGGGGGGACCAGGAGCCAATTCACGGGGGAGGTGTCGGAAATGCAAAGTCGGCTGTCTACTCACCATGTTAGTTAAAAATGTCAAGAACAAGGCAGGGAATAACGCAAGGGGAAGAGTGCCTTCTGTTTCGTGGGAGGCGGGTTACAGAATGTTAGGAGCACACGTTTGCTTTCATGTGCCTGCTTGGTTGCAAGTCCAATCTGCCGTCTGCTGCAGCGCAGGAGAACTGAGAGGACTGCAGCACCCAGCAGCCTGATCCCACTCACGCAGTTCTGACGCCACGGTCCCGTGCTCCAGAGGGCTCTTCTGCCGCGGCACTGGCAAGGTTAGAGAGTGAGCCAATCCAGGCCTGCACAGGGGAACTGAGCTCTCACAGGTACTGCTTATCTGGTGAAAGGCGATGTGGAGCAGCTGAGGCTGCCCAGGAGCCTGTGTGGTCAACAACAAGAAGACTCCAAGCTTTCTACACAACTTGGCATTGTTTTTAAAAGATGCAGAGCTCCTTTCTCTGTTTCTTATCACTGCCGCCCTGATGCAGGGGCCGTCCTGAATTCACAGGAGATGAGATTCTTCCAACCTGAAGAACTCTATAATTATCTCTACTAAAGCCACATCTTGATGGCCAATGGCTGAAAAGGGGCAACGCCCAATCTGCAAATGCACACCTGCCACTCTTAGCAGGAATCTGGCTGTCCTGAAAGCCACCACCTAGGAGACTCTCCCGGGAGGCAAGGACTGGGCCACTGCCTGAGTTTTGATTCCTGAAACAAGAATCTGGATGCACATCTTTATAAGGGATATGATCCCAGGAAACACAATGGGGGATTAGGGCAGCAAGACAGAAGAGAGGGGCTAGCCAATAAGGGGGGTGTTGGAGAGCAGGATGCCGCTGAGAGCAATTGGGGTTCACTCTCCCCCCCAGAAATCCTCTCAAAGGCTCAGTGGGACACATCTTGATTTTCCTGTCGGAAAGAACCTGAGACATTTTTTCCACCAGCTCCATCCCTCATTGGTTAAGTGTTGCTCCAGGCATCTTTGACTCTAGGGCTGCTCTGGTCTGCCCCAGGCAGGAGCTCAGCAAATTCCTGTGAAGCCATCCAGACAGAGCCATCAGGAAAAGATGCAGAAGCTTGAGGTAAGAAGCCATCATGTGTCCATGAAGCTGCAGATGACCTTCAAGGGAATCTGTGATAGCCCTGGTGACAATAATGTCTCCTCCTCACTTATGTGCCCAGGCATGTGTGTATGTGTGCACAAATGTGCACGTGCACACACACATGCATATCATCTATCTCCCTCTCATTTGCACTCCTCTTACTATGGCCTCAGAAACAGTGGGCCCCCAAATCATCTCAGCCCTGCTGAGCCACGCAGCTGTGCCTCGCCACACAAGTAAATGCCACATACAAGATGGCAGCATTTGCAGCCTCCCAGGCCCCAGGTACTACAACGTTAATCCATGCCAGCGTCTGACTTCAGAGTAACATGGGGTAATGGGAAAAAGTGGAACAGATGTCAGGAATTTGATGTTTCTTCTCTCCTGTTCACCAGTAATTTACTTAGTTGACTCTAAGGAAGTTATCTAAACTTCTGGAACTTAGTTTCCCCATTGATAAAACTAGAGCAATAACACCTGTCCTATTTACCTTCAAGAGTTTTAGAAAGACTCAAAGGAGCCGATTCGTGTACCTAAAAGCACCTTCACAGGTAGAGATGCTCCTTGCAAAGCCTCACCCTGCTCAGCCCTAGCCTCGGTACATTGGTTTTAGGCCGTGAGGCAGAACCCTGCTGCCTGACCCTCCAAAGCCTGCCTTTCCCTCACCCCTAAGGCAGCATTATTCCTCGGGAGCACAGAGTGTCCTCCAGTCTAGAGGAAACTAGACCTTTGCTTGCAATAGGTCCAGGTAGACCAAGTTGAGGAGCAGACCCCTTGTGGAGAGACACGAGAAGTCCCCTTGGGATGGGCAGAACAGGATTGCTGCCTCGGTTGTGCCCAGTCCCTTCCATCTCTTCTTTTGCCCTGTGTCAAATAGCAAATTTCGGAATCACTATGCAAAGTGGTGGATGGGGCAACACAACTTCCCCCCAAATGTTAATAGGAACCAGTGAGGGTGTCAGCCATTGTGCCTACTACCTGTCATTAAGGCCCGTGTGATGTCAGCAGAGAAGCAAGTGTCAGCAGGACCAGATCCCTCCAGCTAAACCAGGGAGCGTTTGTCAGTCACTCCAGTCGGCCACCCTAAAGGGTGAGCATGGTACCCAAGGGTTGGAAAAACTGACAATCCTGGAAGAGGACTCAAAGTTTATCACACAATCACATATTGCAGTTGATGCTCCGTTCTGTAACAATGGGAACAATAGCCATTGTAGTATTCACTGTGGGCCCAGCCAAGGTCCTTGGGGAGTGAGAGTGGGGGACAGGGTGCCCAGACCTTCTATGCAGGCTCAGAAAGAAAGGCTCTTACCATCATGCAGTTAAAAACAATGGAAGCAAATTCACCGGGACAGAAACGTTGTTGGTCGGGGAGAGACTTGAGGGAGGCTCTAAACAGTTCCCAGAATAAAGTCCCACGTAAACCCGAAGAATGCTAATGGAGAAAAGCTACCACTCGCTCCCTCTTTTCAGCCAAATAATATCCTCCTCCCGGAACGGAATTGTTCTTGGCACTTGGAAGCAAATGTGAGGAGGGAATCAAAACACGACGCCTGAGAAAGGAATCCATAAGAAATGTGCAGGCAGGGACGTAGTGAGAAATAACAGAGAAAGACAGGTTGGTGGCAGGAGCAAAGATTAACTGTACCGGAGAAGATGGTGACTTGGCTCTGGAAATAGGGATGAGTGAAAGCGAGAAGTGCTGCAGAGACACAGGAGGGGTCCTTCACCTGTGCCCCAGGGCTCAAAGGATGGCCCCTACCCCTGGCAGCCCCAACAGGCTTCTAGAAGTGGAGGTTCAACCCCGCTGCCTCCTTGCACTGATTGTGGAAGGACACTCCATGTCAGATCAGCGTGGCTTCATCCTGGGATGCAGAAGCTCTGCCCCCATGAATGGCCCACACAGAACACAGTGAAACCTGATAGAGAGAGTGTTCTCTTCCCTGCACCCTCCCTTACCACCAGAGCTGCCTCCAGGGGACTTTGGCAAGTTTGACAAATGGCAGAAGAATTGAGAAGAATTTCTTCGCTGGCAAAGGGAAGCCGATGATTGGGCACAAACATGCTCCCGCAGTTCTTTGTCCAGTGAAACTCTAGACACGTCAGATTCCTTTCCACTCTTTTCACGTTTAATCCCTTGGTTCCCATGTGCCAGCTCCTCGAGTCTGTAGTGTTTGGGTAGAGGGTACTCAGTCCTCTGCCGTGACAGGAGCAAATGCATCACACACGCCATATGTTGCAGCTAAGGGCATCGTTGTGTCGACGTGAGTCACCAGGCAGAGACGGCTGCCCGACTTGGAAACCCCTGAGTCACAGAGGACTCACATACACCACTGCCCACTGTTTACGCAAGCGCATGCTCCGCGGGGCCCCAAGCTGTTTACGAGCTGCTGGCTCATTCCTCATCATGCCGCTTGGAGGGAAAGCAAAAGGTGGGGAAAGAGGAAGGGCAGACATCATCATCTGTGGTTTACATGGGGAAACTGAGGCACAAACAAGCCCTGCAGTGAACTGCATAGACATGTATGAGTCAGACACGGCCCATGGAGTGGGCTCTTCTGGGTCCTAAGTGGACTGTTTTCTTGCCCAGCTGTTTCGTGCAGCTTCTCCGGCACAACTGCTTAGACACAGCAGCCTCGCGACAGGCCAGCGGAATGCAGACTGGCTGCATTCTGTTTGTCGCCAGTTTCCCACCTCTCATCCCATCTCTGACACTTGCCCCATCTCTGAATCTGATGGACCCTTTTTTTTTTTTTACTTTACAGTCAGTTGCTGAAGCTCCTGGAGTCCCGCCCTGCTCCCAGTTCTGACAGTTCCTTCATTCCTGACGTTTATTCCATTCTTGACCCTTCCCTGATTCCACATATTTCTCTCATTTTGAATCTCTACCAACCCTGCCCCTCACCTGTCCACAATCCATACACCCTCGATGCCCAGATGGAGGATGGGCGGTGAGGGGAAGCTCACAGATAGAGTGCAAAATGCCCATTTTACTCATCATTTATTTTTTTTAAAAAAAGCTGAGCGCTTATCAGCAGAATTTTGGGACCATATCAAAATATCCTCATGTCAAAATAGCTGCGGTAAAGTGGCTCTGTTAAAATAGCTGCCTGCAAAGAGCCAAGAGTCAAGATGTCACCTGCTCTGCCACCTGACTCTGGCCCCGCTTTGCGTGGCCTTGCCTTCTGTTCCACCATGTTCTGGTGTGTGGCTCATCAGAAGAGGCGTGAACACCAGGGCTGCTTTTTATCCTGCTGTTCCAAGTGAGGACTATGTAGGTGTCACAGATGAAACTTGTCCAGGAGCCGAACAGGATGCTAATGGCAGGGCCACGTGTTTCTCCACCGCCCCGTGAGGCAGCCTGGCTGGCATCAGTCCCTCTGCCCAACCTCCTTCCTGCCCCCATCCGCCCACGGGCTCTTGTTGGGTCAGAAATGCAATCCTTTGATGGTGCCAGACAGCCAGATGATGCTGGAAAGAAGAAAGAAAAAGCAGAAGCAGGTTTCTAAATTAAGCACAAGGCTCGTTTATAAAAATAAATAGCCACAGCCTAGCAACGTGCTCACAGCTCAGCTTCCCTCCATGATGAAACCTCTGTGGCTGGAGTGGGGATGACACACGCTTCCGAGGGCCCCACACCCTGCCCTTCCCCCTGCGTAGTATTCATCTGCAGGGCACGGACTGTGGCCCTTAGAGGTCCCATACTCCCCACTTAGGGCCAACTAAGGGCCAGGCTCCAAAGAGCAGAAGGGAGCCAGATCCTCCCAAACTTAATGCGGTCCATGAACACCTACAGACTCTTGGCAGTAACTAGCACACCTGAAGCAAAGGTGGATAAAGTTCCTTGGGCTGCTCTACTGAAATGAGAGCTCCTCCTTGAAACCACGTCCTCTATATTCACCACTGAATGTCCGGTACTCAGCTGAGCACGCACACACACACACACACACAGACATACACACGTGCTCGAGACACTCCATAACCATGTGAGGGAAGACTGGATGGAGGCATGAATGAATGAATGAATGCTGCCATCCCATCATCCATGCTCCCCAGACTCTCCAGCCCAAATGGAGTGAGCTCCACGATCCAAAGACAGGCATTCCTGATTATGACATGCACCCAAGAGTCAGTGTCCCCTGGAGTGGGTGTTTAAATCTGAGCCCACAGCTGGAGTGCACACCTGGAAGTGTATAGAGAGAGTGTGCTCGTGTACTGCCTGGGTGTAGGAGGTGTGGCTGTCACGGTGGGGAGGGGCAGAGGGTCTGAGATATGCAGTTGGTAACAATTGTTAGCATTCCTGAATATTCTCTCATTCTTTAGGCAGCAACAGCTCAAAGGGGGAGGTGTTGCTAAGCAAATGAACTAATGAACTACAGGAGAAAACAGCACATTAGCTTTCTGGGTTTAGCCTCTTGAGACACAAAAAGTGGGGCCCATCATGTCCTTGGAGGCTCAACAGGTCGAACAAATCAGGCATGGGCATGTTATGAAAGATCTAATCCCAACACCCACCCTCCCAAGTCGTGAATGATTGAGCAAGGCTAGGGTGATGCGGAGACAGCCCTCACGATACTGGCAATGTGATCATTCCAAATCCCTAAGGAGCCCAGTGAGGTTGCAGGGACCATGTGTCTCTGTCTTGACCCCTTGGAGGAGTTGCTTCTGTGAGCTTCCACATATTCCCTAGGGATCAAAGTGGCTGAGGACAGCATGTCCGTGTCATAAATGGCCATCTCAGAGCAGAGGCCCTTGGTCATAATACTACAAAGATCAGAGAAATTGGCCCACAGCATCATCCAGAAATCTGTCTTCAGGCATCCTTGTCTGGCCTTGCCAGAAACAGGAAAACCACATTCACGTCAGTGATAAAAAAGGTTCTTAGTTAGTATTCAGAGGTATAAAAATATAGTACAGGTCTATTTTTAGAATAATCCCCTGTAGGGGACAGAAAATCTAAACAGCAACAACAACGGTACAATGTTGTCCAGCTTCACATAACAGCACACAAAAGAAGAGCAAGAGTCCTGGGAGACTCCGAGACTCCTGGGTTATTTCAATCCCACAGCCTCCCAGGGCACCAGAGTCACAGACCTGGAACATTCAGGAACAAGATTCTGATCAGGACACAGCCCCAGCAGAGACTCAGCGCACAGACTGGCAGGGCTGCCCCCGGATCTACAGTGACTTCTCTATGGTGGCACTAAGGGAAGCCCTATCCCGAGAGGGCCAACCGCAAACCCTACCCTGCAAGTGAGGACACAGTGTGCTCCCTGGGTCCTGAATGCCCCCTGCCCAGGACTCCCGCATTTGGCATGGCTGCTCAGAGATGAGACCCTCTGACCCATTCTCTCTAGAGGTTCAGAGATCCCTGAGGACAGAGTCCAAGGTTCAGCTCTGTGACCCTAACTACGTGGAGACTCAGTTCCTCGTTCATAACATGGAGAGAGTAGGAGCTATACTTTCTCCCCCCAAGATCGTGTGAGGATCAAATAAAACATTGCCATGTTCAAGTACTTCCCAATCTGCAAGCTCTTGTTCTATGTGACCATGTTTTATAAAACTGGAAAGGTGTACGGCGAGAAGTTTGCGTCTGACATCAGGATTCAGACCGCCTCTGCTGCAAACTTTTAGGGTACCGCCTAGGTCCATCCTAGCTGTGAACCTAATTTTTTGCAGAGCCCCCGGCCAACTCCTTGGCTTCATATACTAAAGACATATAGCATTTTTTATTGTGTTTTTTTTAACTGCTTCCTTCCTCTTATAATCCCTTAGAAAGTACTGGAATTCTAGAATGCACAAGGAAGCTTTGGGATCAGACAGTCCTCTCTTCACTTTGCTGATGGAGGCACAGAAGGCTGGGCACTTGTCCAAGGTCACCTGTCCTTGGCTCCTGCCACAGCCTGGTGGCGACTGCTCTCCAGTGGGTCTTGGAGAGCCACAGTTCAAATTCTACTCTTCTGGAGCCGGGACATCCACCTTCTGCCCAGGACATTGGAGCTCCAGGTTCTCAGACCTTTGGATTTCAGGGCTTATACCAGTGGTCCCCCTGGTTCTCAGGCTTTTGGCCTTGGACTGAATTGCACCACGGGTTTCCCTGGGTCAGCTTGCAGACAGCACATTGTGAGACTTCTCAGCCTCCATCATTGTGTGAGCCAATTCCCATCACAAATCCCTTCATAGATGGATAGATACATAGATACATAGTCTACTGGTTCTTTTTTCTAGAGAACCATGACTAATACAGATTTTGGTGCTTCCCTCCCTCAGTAAGTACCAGTGAGTAACTGTTACTTAAGCTAGGTGTGTCATTTAGGATGTGTGGGTGGGGAACAAGAGGATGGCAGACGGCTAAGGGCACTCAGGAACAGGTACCTCTAGTGATCATGATGCCTCATCTTAATAGATTACATCTTTGGAATTTGCCTTTTATTTTTGGAAAATAAATATATAATCATTTCATTTTTGTAGTTATTCATAATAATTTGTTTCTCCCATAAATGATAGATTACATTCATGCAAAGCATCAATGCACCTAACATGAATTGTTGTTGAGTTGTTTTAGAAGAATGTGTTAAGAAGGGAACTATGATTTATTGAGTGACAGTTCTTCAACCATCTGCTCACCTTCTTCTCTGCACATGATCTTATGTCTATCCAGTAAAACAATTGAGATTATTTTATGTAAAATCCTTGCCCCCTGCCCCTTCACCTACCTACCCATATGAACCCAAGGGTCTTCTCCTTCCCTGACACACATACCACCTACCCTTATGAGGAAGAGTCTTTTGTTCTGCCTGCGACTATAACTCTACCTGTGTGCTAGGTGTAGGGTGACCAACCATCCTGGTTTGCTCAGGACTGTGTGACTGCTGGGACACATGACTTTTATTGCTAAAATTGGGAACATCCCAGGCAGACCAAGACAAGTTGGTCACCCCAGTAGGCCCCACGTTCTCTCTCAGGGACATTTCCAAACAAATCATGACCGAATGAATTGAGGATACCAAATAGTACCAAATTGCTATGTGAGATTGGAGGTCAGTAAGAACACTGGAATGAAAGAATGAATAAAATGTAGTGGTTTTATTTTAATGAAAAGATCCATGAATAAGGGGAAAAACCAAGAGGAGGATAGCCTACTATCCAGGTGAGCAGAACAGAAAAGTTACATTAAATAATTCATATGAAGGTATAAATCCCATTCATCAAAAAGAAAAAAACTTGATGGTAAGTCAGGGGTGATTCATATTATATACTATCACTAGTGCTTCCCATATTTTACCTTCATGTCACACATTTTTTAAAAATTATATTGCCTGCAACATGGGTTAAACTGAAGGGAGAAGCTATGTGTGGCCACAGGTGACCACCTGCGGAACCTCATGACCACAGAAACCATCCCAGCTCCCCCAAGGACTGAGAAAGTCACTATCTCAGCTCACATGTGACCCACAGACCACACACCACTGTGTGGCTGGTTGGGAACCTTTGAACTACATGATGACATAAACATGAAGGTCTAGACTCTCCTCCGTCACAAATCTGACATCTTGATTCACATTCTCCCTAGGTTTCTGGTGAAGCTAGGAAAGCCTAGGAGGTCAAACTCTTTCTGATGACCCAATATTGCAAGGCTTCCTCAAAGGGCATTTCCTGCAGTGGAGTTGATGTGGGTTCCTATTTATATTTCCCCTTCCTCGGTCCAAATTTATCCCATGTGTGTATAGAGTTACAGCTTGAGCAATGACTTAATGACTCAATCTCTCTTGGTAAGAAGGAAGTATCCTATGCCCCACTCAACCCATACTCATTGACCTGAAATGGGGTTTAAACAATTTTTTTGAATATTGCCAAAAATTCAAGTAAACTGGCTCCCTTCAGAAAATGAGATCTGGCTGACTGGGGCCATAATTCCCCCCAAGGTGACAATGATCTGAGATGGAGGGCCGGAGAGTGCAGCAGACAGGTGTGTGGGCTGCCAGAGTTCAAATCCCATGCCTGCCTCTCACAGATCACCATATGCATGAACTTAACCTCTCAGAGGCTTAATTTCTCATCTTTAAAGACCGTGTTAAACTAATAATATTTATTTTTGTGTACAAAAAACGTTTGAAACAGTGACTATCCCATAATAACCATTTGATAAATGTTCATGGCTATCCCCAGCCCCCTTACACAGGGAGTTTTGCTATTTTTCTTACCTTCATGGCCCCAAGAACATAACTGTGAAGGAGCTCAGGAAATTTCACCCAAAAATATGGCTCCTTGGAATAAAGTGCATTTGAATTAAAGGCCTTTAGAGATCAACAGGCCTTGGAAGGGACATTCCATCTCTTTCTTCATAAAAACCCAGACCCATCAAAAGAAGAATCAACTTCCCTTCCCTTCCTTGTTATCTCAATATATTACAGGAAAGAAGATTAAGAATGCAATCAGACCTGGCCCAATCATTTTAAATATAATACCTTTCTCTCAGGTTAATTTAATTTCCAAAGAGAATCATTTACAAATCAATCTGTTTCCTCCCAGGCATTCATCCTCCCAAGTATCTATTCTTCCTCCCTAGTAACCATTTATTGCCCCTCAACAGAATTATCTATATTCCTCATCTCTCCCCCCAACCTTTAAAATGAGGGTATATAAATTTCTGGACCCTGTCGGGTTATCGGGTAATTACTGTGTGATCTCTCTGTGCACACAGTAAATAAACCTCTATCTCTTATTAATCTGCCTTATTGTGAGTTGATCTTTCAGCAAACCTTCTGGGGCGACAGGAAAGTTTCCCTTCACCCCCAGCACTGCTAGTCTAGATAGTTCAACTAAATGAGTTTGGCAACTGCGATACCACAGGTCACTAGGTAATAAGTCCACATCCTTTCCTGGGTGGATTGGGCCCCATCCCCAGCATGACATATGTCCCTTCTGCCTCTCTGAGCTCCTCCCTCGGCTTGCTGGAGCCCCTAATAAAACCCAACAGCTGGGCAAAGGACACACGGCCAACCCAAGCCTAAGATTTTCTAATTAGAGTTTTCTGGAAAGGAGAAACATGGTCCTCTAGTCACTTATGGATGTCTCATCCACTTTTTAACCTGAGTCCTTCTACCCCACTTTGCCAGCCTGGTCCTCCCACGGGTATAAGGAGAAAACCTTTCACATATTTTGGTTAGCAAATCAATCAACCAGAAGACACGAATCCTTGGGAACACAAAGGGGACGTTCCTCACAGAAAGTTGTTTCTAATAAACCCATGTCTGCTGCTAAGCAACCTTGATGATGCCTCTTCCACAATTGCAGCTAAATAGAACCCTCGATTGTGTGCAGGGGATTAAGTGGATGTTCTCATGAGTCAGAAGAAGGCAGCAGAGAAAGTTTTACTCAGCAGGCTCAGGATGAGTGTAGAATACTGCATAAGGAGCAGAAAGGGAGGCATGCCCAGGTCGGGTTGTGTGGTGCACATAGCTGCTATTTCACTCACGCTGCGGGGTTTGGTGCTCATTTGGGGAATAAGCCGTGAAGAACTGGGTTGTTCATTCATAGCCGAGCAGATGGAGTCACGATGTGCGGGACCGCCTCCCTGTTTTTCTCAAGAAGACTAATAATTACAGTCGTGGTTAGATCTTACACCAGACTCGGGGAGGAACGGTGGAACTCCCTGGAAGCAGGGTAGAGCTTTCGAGGCAGATTAGATGTTGCAACTGTCAAATCCCACAGCGTAGTCATTATGGTAAGGAGATGAGGTGAACCAAGAGCCAGCCAATCAGAACAGCCAGAGAGTGGTACCATTTCTGATGGCTCTTGTCTCCTGGCTCTGTGTGCAGAGGTGTGGCAGGGGCGAAGCCAGCCCCGCAATTGCTTTCACAAAGTTTAACACACTGAGTGGCTGTGTCTCCCGTCACTGAAAGCATGGAAAATCCTTTGGTGCAATTTCCTAATCCTCTAAATATATATTTCTCCTAATAACTAAATGTGGCTGTTTCAACAAAGCCAATCAGTTAACTTAAAGTGCAACATCTGGAGGTGGGAACGTTTGGAGGAGGGAGCAGAATTTCCCAGAAGATTCAATGTCTTTT
>VBSM01003176.1:61853256-61863715 GCA_008086735.1 Cheirogaleus medius
TCGCTTCTGGCGGGAGTAGAGAAGTCTGATCACTGTGCATGTCCATTGTGAGGAAAGACCATTTCAAACGGGCAAGCCAACACCAGACTACTGGGGAGGAAACTGCGTGTGGTGAGGATCAGCAGGAGAAAGGTGCAGTGAGCAGCATGGAAGTTTCTAGAAGCATGGCTATGAGAAGACGGGTGGACACGCGCCAGGATCCAGCAGCCAGCCAGCCCAGTCAAAAGATCTTTCCCACACACTCCCTGCTTTGGAAATGTTCTTTATCTTGAACACTGTCTTGGTTACATGGCTATATACAGTTTTCAATATTCATCAGCTATGATGAAAAATACAGTACAGTGCATATGAATTTTATCTTAATTTAAATGTCTATTTTTCTATCTAATCCCTTTCTAATCAATGAATTCCCTGCTGTACACATAAGCAGCTGTACTTCCAATCACCAATTTTTATAACAGTCTTCATATTTGTATTCAATGAGATTAATGTATGCAAATATGGATACTCATGTACATCATAAGCACAGAAACAGTCAAGTTAAAACTGGCTTTATCTGTCATTCTCTAGTAACTGTTATCTCTGCACATTTATAATGCATAATCACTCAAATGCCAAATGACTTTGGAATTACTAAAAATAAAATTAAACTGTGTGCGTCAGACTTTTAGCGTTAAATGTATTTCACTATTTTCAAATTTATTAACAATTGGTAAAGCATGTATGGGAATGTGACAACTCTATTTATCAGAATATTGGTTTTCCCAGAAGATCCTATACTCTTATTAAGCCTAATAATAGAGATTATGAAATATATATGATTTAGACTTTGGGCAGAAATAGGTAACAACAGTTATTACTGAATTCATGAATTAGCTGTTGTTCCATTTACAATTATAACATAAAAGATGAACATTTCTTTACCCAGCCTTACTGAGGACAATCAATGTCTGGTAGCAGCCTAAAGCTGTGTCCTTACTAAAGAAATATTACACTTGTAATTTATACATTCTTATGAAATTCAAGTTTGTGTATTCTCTTCCTAATAGAAACTTCAAATAAACAAAGAAATAACACATTGGAGAATGAGCAGTAAATATAACCCAATTAATGTATTTGTTGAATATTTGTGTCAATATTAGCTCAGGCTTATCTGTAAAGATAATGAGCTATAATCACCACCCCATCTTCCTCATCATCATGTAGGCTTGGGTAATGTGAGTCTGAGATGTGCATGTAGAAATTCTACTGGGGACTGCTCTAGGGAACAGTCTCTTGGAAAGGGAAGTTGAGTCCCCAGCAGTAGCAACAAAGATCTAAGCCTACTGCAGGAAGAACTCTAAAGAGGGAAGGAGACTTCACTCACCCTTATCAGGGTAACGGGCCAGACTTTGCATTCCCACATCAACCCATCATTGAGAGTGAGCTGCCCTGGAAAAGGGAGCCATTGGCAGCGGAGAAAACCCTAGGCATAGAGTCACAAGGCCAGGGTCCCTTCCCGCTGACCAGCTGTGCAGCCTTCACCAAGACACACAGCTCTGAGTCTCTTCTTAACCTGGAGAGAGTAGACATGTCCCTGAAGCATTCAGAAACTCCCTAAGGCACCAGAAAGAGGGAAGGAAGGACAGCTTAGCCAGGGCTAGAGGACTACCTCTCCTGTGGATCTGCTTTCCGAGGCTGGTGTATCCAATCCTCAAACTGAAGGTGTCCACAGGAGGCAATGAACTTTAGCACCATCCAGGCCACCATCAATATCCTAGGAGCTTTTGGACAGTGGGGGTGCCTACAGTCACATGGGTGGCAGGGCCGTGGCTCTGGGTTGTCCATCCATCTGGAGTCAAGACTCCAGGCAGTGGTCAGGGGACAAGGAATTCAGCAAGAGCAGGAAGATTTTAAGGGTTCTGCCAACAGCACCGACAGGGAGGGCTCCAGTTTGGCTGGAGTAGCCTTCAGCATGGCTGCGGAGGCTGGGATGAGCCTGCCTTGCCGATGTGTTCTCCAGTCTCGTCCAGGCTTTTCCTACCTTCTGCCCTGCCCCTCCCTACCCTGAGCTCCTTTCCCCTTCGGTAGCACATGCTAGCCGGTGCCTTCTCAACTTCAGTCTTCTGCCTGGACATTGTCCTCCCTGGCACCCTACCCTACTCCTACTCAGTCCTTGGGTGTCCAGCAGGACTCTGCCAGGAAGCCTCCCTTGACCTCCCAAGACTGGGTTAGATGACCCTCCTGTGTTCTCCCAGAGCAGCATGTGCTGGAAGGATGATATAATGACTGGCACATAATAAACACCCTGCAAACAGTGGCAGTGTTACTATTACTGCCTTCCTCCAGGATGGCACCGATCATTCCGAATCAGACACCGTGCTTGCTTTGGGCCTGAGCCTTTGCTGTCTCTCCAGCTTCTGGCATATTGCAGAACATACAATAGGTGGCTGATAAATGTTTGTTGAAATAATAAAATCCTCAGTTACACGACTGGGTAAATATGGGCACGACAGCATGGGGAGGGGAAACAGGGTGGCCAGGGCTCCCCTGCAGTATCCTAGAGACTGGCCCATGAAACCATCACCAGTCTCTGCCTGGGACTGGGGCTCAGCCCCTGTCTGTGCTGGCTGTTGTGCTCAGGATCTGTAAGCAGCAGGGAGGGGCAACCGGCTGTCCGGAGACGATAAAAGCCTGCAGCCAGGTGGGACCAGGGGACACAGGGCGGATGGGAAGGAATGCTGCTCACAGTGTGATTCCACCACTGTTTATTGAAGAGGCAGTGTAGTTTATGGAATGAACATGGGATTTGGAGTCCACACATATGCGTTCAAATCCCTATTCCTTAACCTAAAGCTATGGGGTGGAGGTTAAGGGAAGAATCTTTGGGGTAAGACTTTCTGGATTTGAATCCCAGCTTCTCCACTTCCTGGCTGTGTGACATTAGACACATTATGTAACCACTCTGTGCCTCAGTTTTTTCATCTGTAAAATGGGGATAATAATCATAATTCCTGTTTCACAGGGCTATTATAAAGATTAATGAGTTAGATTGTAAAATTCTTAGCATAGGGCTTGGCAAGTGCTAAGTACTGTGGGGGGGGGGTTGCCTAATCATTCTGACTCTCAGTTTCTCATCAGAAAAAGCATGCCTATGCCAGCCATGCGGCACAGTGTCTCACACTTGGAGCTCTCAGGGTTTATCATTATTATTATTTTTATTGCTATCACTTCTCCTGTAAGTGGAAGATATTTTCTTAGGATAAACTTAATTGATTACTAGAAATCTTCCTGTGGATAATTCTGTTCTCTGCTGATGATTGTGGGAGAAAAGGAGCAATTTCTGTGTTGCTCTGGGCCCCCCACTTCCCTTATCCCTTTTCTCTCCCTATTGCACTGAAAACCTTCTTCCTGGCCCAAACGCTCCAGTGCATACCCATCTCTCTGGCAGACGAGCAAAGGAGGGCATGTTCATCTCCTAGGGCTGCCATGACAAAGCACCACAAACTGGTGGTTAGAACAACAGAAATGTATTCTCTCGCTGTTCTGGGTTTGGAAGTCGGAAATGGAGGTGTCAACAGAGACATGCTCCCACTTAGGTCTCTGAGGGAGAAGCTTCCTTGCCTCTTCCCGCTTAGGCTGGCTCCAGGCATCCCCTGGCTGTTAGAGCCAAAACTCCAACCTATGATTTTTATCTTCATGTGGCCTTCTCCCTCTGTGTGTCTCTCTCCAAAATCTTCCTCTGTCTTTTCCTTGTAAGGATACTTGTCACTGGATTTGGGGTTCACCCTAAATTCTGGATCATCTCATCTTGAGATCCTTAACTTAGTTACATCTACAAAGACACTTTTTCTAAATAGGTTCATAGTCATGGGGACCAGGGGTTAGAGCAAGGCCACATCTTTTGGGGCCAACTATTCAATGCATCATAAGGGGTAACAGGGCCCTCACTGGGTCTAAATAGAATGTACCCCTTCTCCTTGATTGGACCCACGTGTACCTCCTTTTCCTTCTCTCCCTGAAAACTTGCCCAGTGTTGCCCCTCTCCCTTAGATGGGACAGGCACAGCCAGAGGGACAGGCAAGACACCACAACCAACCAATCTGCTCCTTCCTGGCTCCGCTCTGGCCCACGTCCCACCTGCTTCCTGCCCCAGAATTTGCTGTGAGCAGTGTGTTGGATACTCGGCCCTGCTCTCATGTGAAAGTTTATTCTGCTTGGCCTTCCCGGTCGCCTTGCAGACAGCCAGGAGAGTCAGGTGTCACCCGGGTCTTAGCAGTGCCAGCTCACCCCGCCTGGCTCTTCACCAGGGTTGCCTGGGTCACACATCAGGTTTCGGAGATGGGGCCAAAGCAGGAGCTCCTGGTGATCTGGAACAAGTAGAGGCAGCAGATCTGGGTCAGAGCAGGAATTATGTTTGCAGTTGGACCAGGAAGATAGGCTCGGAGAAGGAATCTGGGTCAAAAGCTTGGCAGACTGGCAGGAAACATGAGGCCTGATGCACAAATTAAAATGGAGACTAGCTTTCCATCTGCACAGGCCGGTTCTCGGTCCTCCTAAGTCTGACTGGGGGTGGGTCTGTGACATATGGCACATCACGGATTGCAAGGGCCTATCTATGCCTAAATTTAGCATGTATTTATCGGGGATTTGCTACATGCCAGCATCTAGGGATACAGAGGTAAGACAATCCGTGTCTTCAAGTAGATGAAAGTATAGCAGGGGACACATACATTTAAAGAACAAATTGTCATAAAATATGATAACCATACGTGCACAGGGATATAAGAGGTCCAAGAGAGACTCATTCTGCCTTGGGCTAAGCTACGGAATGGCTCATGGTGGGGGCACAGCGGAGGTCACATATGAGCTGGATCTTAAAGAATTCAGTAAGAAAAGGGTGGAAGGACAGCCCAGAAAACACCCTGTCCAGCTGGCTAAAAAGGCACCTCTACTTCCCCTGCTTTTTTGTGTTCATGTCATCCATAGCCTAGACCTTGAGTGAGAAGGGCAACCTTTGTATAAGAACTTACTGTTAATCAGCAGTATAGAGACAGATATTAAACCTATCCTACAAATGAGTCATGACCCAGGGAAACAATGAACCAAAAAGGTGTCTGTTTGTAAGGAACTGGTTTGTTGGGTACAAGCTGAATCTCGGTGGCTGCTACTGTTATTAGCACAGTAGTAAACTGCAGGGTTTCCACATACGCAAGCGACTCATCACTGTTGAGCATTTCATATGGCCTGTTTGGATATATTTCTTATTAAGAATGTTTTTCATTTATTTCACATATAATATTGGTGTGTCACAAACCCCAAGAAGGCATTTATGATCTCAATCTCTGGGAAAGGTAAAAAGACTATTGCTCATTATTCCCTGTTCCATATTTTTTTAGTATTTAATATCTATTTGAATTTTCTTGGGGGTGTCTTCCAACCCAACTCCTATCTAATTACTAGTGATGTTTTTAAATTTGGAAATGATGCATCTTCATTGAATATTAATTTTATCCAATTATTATTAGGTTGCATTTAAGTAATTTAACTGGTTTATTACCAGGTTTAAATATATTCCAATGTTAAAACAAACATGGATATATTATTCAGTATTTTATATATAGCTATATATAAAATATATATTTATAGATAGAGGATATATATATTTATATTGACTATAAAATTCAAATAATTTTTAGAATCAAATTTTGAGAATCAAAACAACAACCTCAAAAAATAGGAAAGAAGCCAGACACAAAGGACTACATATTGTCTGAATCCATTTATATTCTAAAAAAGGACGAAACTATAGGGATACAAATTTGCTCGGTGGTTGCCAGGGGCTGGGAGCGAGGGAAGGAAATTGCAAAGAAGCGTGAAGACATTTAGGGATGATGGAAATGTTCCGTATCTTGACTGCCATGGTGGTTACATGACAGAATATACTCGTAAAAATTCAACCAACTGTACCATCAAAAACAGTGAATTTTACTTTCTGTAAATTACATCTGAATCAACCTAACTTTAAAGAAAATCAGGTTACTTCAGGCTCCCTTTCCAGGAAAATCCACTGCTGCATTCGTTCTTTCTTATTTGCTGGTAGGAATACCTAAAAAGAAGAGTTTGAGAATTACTCATCTCACATCTCTTCTTGCAAAAAAGAGGGGGTTTGGAATATGATTCTGAGTGAGATGAACCCCAAGATGTTGAATAATTTAAGCTTGAGCAATCATTTCAGGAGTAGAGGTATAGGACACTTCCAAATGTGTATAAAATGCCAACATAGCTACACACACTATTTTAGAGACACATAATAATTTACCCCAGCATTTCCAAACTTCTTTACTTGTGAAATATTCATGGGCTACTATATGCCAACAAGGCATGTGCACTGATTTGCTAGGGCTGCCATAATGAAATACCACATACTGGGTGGCCTGAACAACAGAAATGTATTGTCTCACAATTCTGGAGGCTGGAAGTCCAAGATCAAGGGGTCAGCAGGGTTGGTTTCTCTCGAGGCCTCTCTCCTTGGCTTAGAGATGGCCATCTTCTCCCTGAGTCTTCGCATGGTCTTTCCTCTGTCCTTGACTATCCTAATCTCTTCTTATAAGGATACCAGCCATATTGAATTAGTACCTAATGACCTCTTTAAAGGCACTATCTCCAAATGCAGTCACATTCTGAGGTTTTAGGTGTTAGAACTTCAACACGTGGATTGGGGAGGCACAATTGGATCCATATCAGCATTCTCCCCACTTCTTCTGTGCTCCACCCTGCACCCTTTCCCTGTTCCATCCACCCTCCAACCACACTGCCTCTCCCAAGATGTAAGTTTCTCCTTCTTTTTTCACCATGGCTACCTCTATGTGCTGGTCAAATATTGGCCGGAGGTGGAAAGAAAGGATACCATGCCACTGTACGAGTATGCAGGCCCAAGTGGAAAAGCGTGTCCTTTAATGTTTTCGTTTGTTTGTTTTGGTGTATTCCTGCAGATCTTTTCTTTGAAAAGTTAAGGGGAGCAGCTTTGAACTCTCAGACTGTATCAGGAACATATCAAGTACGTCAAAGAGAAACGTAAGTGCTGCCCACAGTGCACACAGCCTTGTACTCGCTGCTCCCACGCATGTAAATGGGAAAGGAGTGGCTGAATAGCAAATCTGCAACAAGGCAACAATAGTCCAGCTTTTAACTCCAGCTTCTGTAGTTAGCATGAATCATTAATGGTAAGGCAGATCCTCGCGGTAATTTATCTCGGAGCAGTGTAATCATTTTAAGCTGAAAATATTCCTCTTCCTGCTGAAAGGCAGGGAGACTTATCTAACTTCTGGTAGAAAGAGCATCAGCTGCTTCCTCTGCTGACGCTACTCCCAGGCAGCTCTGGAAGAATTGGAAGCATGTCTTTCCTCTAGTATTTGCATGGTCTCATAGAGCAGACAATGGAAAGATAAGTAGCTCAGATTGTATGTGCAAAAGCAGTTGATGGAGACTCTATTTTAGCTTCAACTTTTTGAGCAAACAAAATACAGAGAACTCTTTGCAATTAATGCTGGGACTAAGAAGTGATGAGCCCAGCAAGGCTGTATGTGAGGCATGGATGAGGATCGGGGAAGGACACAAGATTGGGGTGATAACAGGTGAAGGGGGCTTAGATAAGAAAGAAGGCAGAAACATTACTGGTTACACCACTGTATGTTTTAGGAAAGGGAACAAACTAATAGTCACACTAGTGGCTACGCTCTTATTCTGCGATTCCTGCGCCAGGTACTCTGCACACACGGGCCCAGTCTGAGCACAGCACTGCCATTCGCCTCGTGTGATCTCTCCTTTGCAAATGAGGATAACGACGGATAACGACACTCTGAAAAATGTACTCAATGGCAGAGGTAGGACCCCAGCACCAAGATTTCCCTGATATCCTCTACTGTGGCCCCACACTGTGGTTATGGTGAGTGTCATTCACAGTGCGTCACATTGTGTAAACAGAACGGACTTTCAGTAAACCGATCACAGTTTGTTTCTAAGTGTGTTTTCAATTCTTTTGAATTTGTTTTTTTTTAATTGCCTTTATAAAGTTCAAAGAAATGCTATCATGCAGATTCTGCTAAGAGGGAGATGCTTCAAGCAGGGTAATGCAGTTGATTTTTGCATTGAAGGTTCTGATGGCCAGACTGGGCCAACTTTATCGAAGGAGGTGGGATAGGGTCTATTTCTGCGCAGTGTGCACAGCTGGGGAGGTGAGGTCTCTCCACAGATGAGGCTGTTGTCTAACGGGGACAGGACAGACTGGGTTCTGAACAAGTACATAGATACTTTTGATTACAGTATTCCAGGAATGATTAAGGGGGTTGCTGCAATGCTTGGCGCATGCAAATTGGCAAGGACATTAGGGACAATCGGGAAGAGTCCAGAAAACAAACAAACAAAAACCCCACAAAACCTGGTGAAGGAAAGTGACCAGGAGAAAAGCGGCACGGGGGGATGGCCACCATGGCGGTTAAAGTGCTGTCTGGCCCAGACACTCAGCAGAGCACCCAGCACAAATGGGAAGCTAAGATGGCTCCTGATCCCTGACTTGGTGTCCAAAACCTCCAGCCAGGCCTGCCTTACTCTGCTGCTTTGGCTTTTGGGTTCCCACGGCGGTGACTCAGACCTGGTGTTTTCTAGGGTGGGGAGGGGGTATGGCAAACTATTACGTCAGAAAGGAAAAAAGGGATGACTGGCGACCATTATCCCTGCAGCCCTGGGGAGGAGGGCCTGCCTGGCCCTGCCCGCCTGGTTCACTCACGCCGCGGCTGTCACAGTGCCTCTGACTCATCCAGCCTGGGGACCCAAGCATCTGGCACTGCACAATTCCCGTGCACGGCACAGCTGGCCCCAACACCAGGGATTTTAGCCCTGGACTATCTTTAGAGCCCATTCCCTGCCCCCAATCCATTGCCCTCCGCTCTCACTTGAACCTGTTAGAGCCTCCCCACTGGCCCACCTGCCTCCAGTCTGCCCACTCTCTGACCTTCCACCTGCGTGGGCTTTCTGAGAAACAAACCAATCCTGTCACTCCTCTGTTTCTTTCTTTTTTTGATACTATCTCCTACCATCAACCTCCCCTGCTTCTTAACGCCAGAGCAGGGTTCTCAACTGGAGGCTCACCTGAATTCCAAGAATGCAGTGGCAGAATTGCACATTTATGCGACGTGCATTTATTCCATGTGCGTCCCACGTGGTTCCAGCCTCTCTTGCTGTCAGGGTGGAGCCCTCGACTAGTTTTATCAACTCGGTGTGGTAACATGAAGAATCTCATGCTCATCTATGGCTCTGATTGGAAGTTATGGAGGTTGGATGACTTTTTCAAATGGGGAAACAAATTAGTTACTTCTGATTTGTAATAATTGTAATATTTGAAGGGATTAAAAAAATCTATGAAGACATGTGATCCACAGAAAAGAGGAAGTAGTAAAAGGGCATCCTTAAGAATGAATACTGGGGACCAGTGGTCTAGAGGAGGAAGTCCAGACATGAAGCTCGTGTCAGAGCAGAGGAGACACCAAAGCCTGGCTGTGTTTGCAATGGCTGCTTGTTGCCCTGGGCTTTGCCAAACTAGACTCATTATCCCCCATTACGCTTTGCATACCACGTGGCCTTGCCCTTGCCAACACTAGTCCCTTGTCCCCAGCCTGCCCAAGTCCCCCTTATCCTGCAAGTCCCAGCTGAAATGTTGGTTCCACCTGCCCTGTTAGATTCCCATCTCTCTCAGCTGTGATCTTGGTCCCCGTACCCCTTTCATAGTATCGGTCTTTTATCCATGCATCTCTGAGTGCTCATTAAAACGTGAACTTCTACACAAGTAGTGTTTCCTTCTCATCTCTGTGCCACTTAACCCCTAGGACAGGGCCTGGCACACAGGATGTGTCATCAATTGCGGTTTCCTTGGGAGTTCCCTTCTAGGCCCCTTGGATGGGTTGGCTGCATGTGCCAGTGGACAAAATATTGATGCAGGTGGCTGGCCCTGTTGCCATGCCTCAAGCATGCCAAGGCTGCTCTCCCCCTGAGCCCTCACATCTGCCCAGAGCTCTCTCTCCAGACCTCACACAGCCCTCTCCCCCATGGCAGTCAGAGAGGGGCTTTCCCTAGTAATTCTCCCTCTCTCTTTACTCTACTTTATGTCTTCATAGTGCACATGGCACATTTGACTTTGTGTTTGTTGTTTGTTTTGTGTATTGTGTGCCTTTCCCTAGTAGACCATGAGCTGTATGAGGTCAGGGGCTTTATCTTGTTCATTGCATAAGACTAGTTCCTGACACATTAGTGGGTACTCAAAACATATTTCTGGATGAAGAAATAATAAAATTATCATACTTTTGGATAACAGACTTAAACCTAAGGCAAGAAACCTTAAGAATTCTGGAAGAAAATGTTGGGAAAACTCTTAGACATCAGCTTAGGTAAAGAATTTATGAAGAAGACCCCCAAAGCAATCACA
>VBSM01003176.1:61863815-61923143 GCA_008086735.1 Cheirogaleus medius
AAGGAAACTATCATTAGAGCAAATAGACAACCTACAGATTGGGAGAAAATATTTGCATGCTGAACATCCAATAAAGGGCTAATAACAAGAGTCTATTAAGAACTTAAGAAAATTAACAAGAAAAAAATCAGACAACCCCATCAAAAAGTGGGCAAAGGACATGAACGAAAACTTTTCAAAAGAAGATAGAATAATGGCCAACAAACATATAAAAAAGTGCTTAGTATCTCTAATCATTAGGGAAATACAAATCAAAACTACAGTGAGATATCACCTAACTCCAATGAGAATGGCCTTTGTCAAAAAATCCCCAAACAACAAATGCTGGTGTGGATGTGGAGAGATAGGAACACTCTTACACTGCTGGTGGGGTTGCAAATTAGCACAACCCCTGTGAAAAGTAATTTGGAGATATCTCAAAGAGCTAAAAATATAAATACCATTTGATCCAGTAATCCCACTATTAGGCGTCTAATCAAATGAAAAAAAAGACATTCTATAATAAAGACATCTGCACTTGAATGTTTATGGCAGCACACTTCACAATTGCAAAGATGTGGAAACAACCCAAATGCCCATCAATGCATGAGTGGATTAATAAAATGTGGTATATGTATATCATGGAATACTACTTAATGACAAAAAGCAATGGTGAACTAGCACGTCTTAAATTATCCTGAATTGAGCTTCAGCCCATCCTTCGAAGTAAAGTAAAACAAGAATGGAAAAACAAGCACCACATGTACTCGCCATCAAATTGGTATTAACTGGTCAACACTAAGGTGCTCACATGGTAGTAATACTCACTGGGTGCTGGTCAGGTGGGAGGGGGTTGGGGGGATAAACTCACAACTAATGGATGCAGAGCACACTATATGGGGGAAGGGCAAACTTGTAGCATAGCCCTGGCTTGGGCAAGGCAAAGGCATTATATGTAATCATAATGTTTGCAACCCCATAATATGCTGAAATAAAACAAACAAACAAACAAAACAAAATTATCATACTTTAAGGCATCGAATCTGAAACCCAGCCTCATGTTTTCAAGGGTTCTTTTCATAAAGCCATAAGAGTGAGAAAGGAACTTAGAGGGTTTACTTTAGCTCAGTGTGCTCATTCAACCAAAGTGGAGGTGGAGGTCTAAGACAGCAAAATGGCTTGTCTCATGCAGAGGTGAGGCTAGAACCCTTGTCTGACTCTCGGGTCTTGATTCCTGGCTCAGTGCCTTGCATGTGAGTGCTCAATTGAATTAAACCTAGAAAAGGCTGAGCAGTGTGGTGTCTGTATGTGCAGATTTCTGCACTGAAATAAACAGAGCTCAAAAGACATGAGCCTTTAGCGGGTCACTTGAGAAAGCAGAATTGTGGCAGCTGAGGACCCACGTTCTCACTCAGGACACACAGATCCTGTTGGGCAGAGCTAGACCAGTTAACCACACAATGAGCTGACCCTCCACACTGGACATCTCCCAAATCTGCAGACATACCTGGCACCGTTTGCTGGTCACCAAAGGATGTTAAGGGTCAAAAGAGAAAAGAAGCTCTCTTTTGGCCAGGAGCACTGCCCAGGTGACTGCTGAAACATATCAAGAAATACAACGTCAGCCCAGTGTGGCCGGTAGTGGATGAGGGGCCCAGGAACTAAAGCTCGTTCCATCCTCAACCTTGCACTCTGGGCCAATTACTGAAATGTTCTAGACCTTCACTTGTAAAATAAATCCTGTAAATCAGGGTCTTATCACTAAGTGGTTGGCACATATTCCAGGACTAAATTATATGTGATAGTGGTGCAAATTGCCAATCAAACAGTGCCTTCCACAACGGGGGACAAGTATAATGAAACCTCAGCTTGGTAAACCTAACAAGACTGCTCATATCACTTCCTCATCTCTCCTTTAGATGGAAAAGCATCACCTTCTCTATATGTTCTACGCACACGACAGCTCCTGCCCTCAGGCTGTCAGGAGTACAGAGAGCTCATTGGCTAAACCCCACTATTAAACAGATTAGGAGATTCCCTAGCCTGGTATACAGTTGTCCAGGACAGACCCAGATGCCAATACTCTCCTCTCCCGCAGCTACGGCAGACAAACATTGATGACCACGGGGTCCCATCCCTGACCTTGGAGCCTCCCTCACAAGCCCTCACTGTCCAGAGAGCCTATGACAGTCGATTGGAGCTGGCACCTGAAATGAAATTATTTGCCACCCTAGGTTTCAGTTGTGTACAGCCGGGACCCAAATGCACAGTCTTTCCTAAATCTTGTATCTATCTCTGGGTCATGTGTTTCTTCTCTTTTCTTTTTTCTTTCTTTCTTTTTTTTTGAAACAGGGTCTTACTCTGTCACCCAGGCTACAGTGCAGTGGTATCATCATAGCTCACTGCAACTCCAACTCCATGGCTCCAGTGATCCTCCTGCCTCAGCCCCCCGAGTAGCTGGGACTACAGGTGTGAGCCAGCATGCTCAGCTAATTTTTTTTTTTTTTTTTTTTTTTTTTTTTTTTTTTTTTTTTTGTGGAGAGAGGGGATCTTGCTATTGCCCAGACTGGTGTTTCTAAGTGAAAGATGGTTGCCTGTCTTGCAGGACTTGTTTTCTTTCTTTTTTTGTTTTTCATTTTTTTTCCCTCTAACCATACAGAATTCACCATTATTTCTCAGTGAACTAAGTATCAGACTATAATTTTCACGTCTTCCATGACCTGGTATCTCTCCCTCTCTCCTTTTCAAACAAAGCCAAACACTCCATGGCACCGTCTCCTTAAGCCACGTGCTAAATGCATACGGTTGTGCAAGGTGCAATGTTTTGGTCAGTCACTAGGTGGCATCTAATTGAGGCACTCGGTGAACTATCCCAGAAAGAGCATTTTTTAGAGCACACCACGGTTCTCCATTTTGGCTGCCATTGTCTGGTGGGCCTGTTGGAGTTAATCCATTGCCATCTGTCTTTATTTTGCTAACTTACCCAGTAGGACGCCACACGATCGAGTTCTGCAAATGTCGGCTCTCCAATATAGCAATTACCGAGTCTCTTTCTAAACAGTATCACTGCTCGGCATTCTTCCTGCCTTGCCTAGAGCTTTGACTTGCTGTGCTTACAGGGCTTGCCATCTTCAAAGATGGGAAAAAAATGGTCTGAACTCAAAGCCACAACAAGGCACGGCTTCTCTTTCCAAGCCGAGAACATGCCAATCAACATGTTCCTCTTACGTAAAAACCGCAGGCAGCACAGCCGAGGACGTGGGCTGCGCTCGTGCAGCCCGTGGAGGCGCCGCCACCTCCCCCAGGAGGCAGACGCTCGGAGAGCATTTTGTCGTTGTGGATGTTTTTATTTTAATATTTGAGGGACCGGTGGGCGGGGTGGAGAGTGAGGCCACAGCAGTAACAGGAGAAGCAAAAAGAAAAGAAGAAAGAGGGAGCACAGGGGAATGAGATGATATCTGAAGGACCTACCTTCCACTGCTGTTCAGAAGCAGGATGAATCAATCACCTCAGTGGCTTAGAAGTGGTGATTGTTCTTCCACGGTTTGCACATTCATTCCTTCATTCCTTCATTCTGTATTGAAGACCTACTTTCTGTGTCAAGCACTGTATGAGATGTCCCAGATACAGGTGGGATCAGTTCTCCGGGAGTCATAGCCCTCCTGGAGCTTACAACTGTGGGAAGATGGATATTGATCAGGTAAACACAAGCACGGTGGCTGCTGTGAAACAGTCACCTGGGGCATCGCACAGCACGTGACGGGCACCCTCACGCAATCTGCAGGTCGGGAAAGGTTCTCTGAGGTAGGTGAAGATGAAGAAGAGTTTTAGTTACCATTTTTCTTTGTTGTACTCCCACGTGCTAGATGTTCTGCTTTGCGATTAGCAGATGCTAGATTAGTATTTGGCGATCAACTAGCAAGTTTTTAACTGGGCATGGAGTGGGGAAAATCTAGCAGAATGAGAACCCAGCCCCGTTCCTGATAAAAAGGCAAGAGCTCCTCTCACACGAGCCTAGATTGCAGCTTTCCCCTGCCGTTTGCCAACTTCTTAGCTGTGAATTTTTCCCCCTTATGACCTACTTCCTCCTTAACCACTTGCTTTTGCCTTTATTTCCCCACCAAAATTATATTAAGATCTCCATGCATTTTTTATCTTTATTTAAGTCCATTTTGTTGAAAGCTTTAAAGTACTGATAAACCAAAAGGGAATTAAACATTAACAGTTTACATTTCTGTCTAGAGGAGTTCTTCAGACTCCATACACTGTTTAGATTTTAGAAAACATGAGGCAATTTGGGGAGCAAAGAAGAGGAAGCGAGAAAAAAGGAAACCTCCTTCCATGTTCGTCTGCTCCACTGTATTAGTATTATTGTCCTTTTGAATGTGACTTCTATCTTCAGGGTTTCCGCTGTGCAGTGGAGGAAGCCCATACTCTGATGCACTGGCATAAGATTTGTGCAATGGCAGACTTACCGATCTGTAGTTTTTGGGAACTGGACACCACACTCCCGCCCAGAGTGTCATTACAGGTGCCGGAATAGACGGAGAGTGTAGGGGTTTAATGTGGTCTCACTACTTACCAGTGCATTTGTGAGCAACCCAGTCTTGCAAGACTTGATCGTGACAGCAAAGTCTATTAGTCATTAAATATCTGAGGTCTGGGTCCTTTGAAGTCATCTCCTGGAAGGTTCACACCCCCAGGTAGTGTGCAGACCAAGCCCAGCTGCAACAGTGACAACAGCAGGCTTGGCTTTAATTCGGTCTCGCCACATTGCTCCCCGAGGCTGAACCCGGGGTGGCAGTCAGCCGTCCTTCACTGGGATGCTCCTGCTGGAAGCTGTAACCTTCCAGAAGGCTCAGGCGGCTGGGGACATGCAGGAGAGTGGCTGTGTCTGTGGGGTGGCTCCAGGGTGGAGCTGGGGGCCCTCTTCCTCCCGCCTCGCTGGGATCTGCCTGCACCAGGGGCCTGGCAGTGGGGGTGCAGAGGGCAAGTGGGGATACCAGGGAAAGAAGAAATGTCGCCCGAACGAGCTGTGGCAGACACTGGAGGGCCAGGCCCCGTGAGGCGGCCACCACTGTTACCATGGAAACTTCTGAGGAGGCCACTAGAAGCAGCCCTGGCGACACTCTTGCGTTTTTGACCTCTCATTCCATTTGACAGAACTGACCAAACTCATTGCGGAGACGTTTCCTTCCTCAGTTGATGTGACTTGAGCCCTCTTGTTCCTGCCCCCCTCACCCGGCGTGACCTTTGTCAGCCTCCCCGGCGGGCACTGGCTGTACTTTTCTTCCCTCGCTCATTAGCCGAGGCTATAAAAACCTCGCTTGTGGAACCCCTGCGTCCTTTCCCCTCTTTCTTGAGATGCTTCCTCATTTTCTTGGTGTGAACTACACATTGTCTGAAGAAGACATGGCTGGAACCCAGCCGAGGCGGGAGAAACGAATGCCTGCTGGTTTGCTGAGCGCCTGCTGCGTACGTGTGGCCCTCATGCCCTGCATGTGGTGCCTCTGTGCACCCTGAGGGCGCCCCAGTGAGGGAGGTGCGCCAGCGTGAGCCTGTGTCTTGCCGTATGTGCTGTTCCTTTTGTCTGAAATTCTTTTTTCTTCTTCCTTCCTCTCGCCTTCTGAATTTCTACTCCTTTTCAAAACCCAGCTCAATCACCGCTCCTTTGTGGCATCGCCCTGAGGTCCCCAAGCCCCCGTAATCCCTTCGTCTGAATTCCAAGGCTCTGACGTCACCCTTCTGTAGCTCATTTACCACATTATATTACACAGCGCGATTTACAAATGTCCCTATTTCCCCCCAAGTTGTCTTTAGGGTGCTAGAGGGCAAGACAAGGTATTACCTGTCTCTGTAGGTGCTTAAGAAATGTTCCTTTGTCACATAAGAGCTAGCTTTTGTTCATTTGGTGCATTGTCTCAGGCAATCCTCAAAATAACCCCACGAGATCGGTCATTATCCGATGAGAAGAGTGAGGCTTAAAGAAGTTAGATAAATTGCCGAGAACCGCACAGGCAGAACCGGGGCCTGAACCAGTGCAGGCTGAATCTCGAACCCACACGACGCCACTCTCCAGGACCTGGGGTGTCCCCTACAGCTGCTGCCCAACAGCTAACAGAGAGGAGCACTTAGCACAGGCACAGCACAACCCAGCGCCGAACAAAGCACGTGTGGATTTATGAGTGAAAAAACGAAGGAGCGAATGAATGAATCTGCCCTCTGAGGTTCTCATATGCTCCCGCCTTAATTCTTGCTCACTCTCCGTCCCCCTGGGCTCCTCCCTTTTACTCCCCCATGTGTCCTCCAGCCCCTGCCTCCCTTGTCTCGCGCTAACCACCTGCGCCACCCACAGCGTCCTTCCTCCTCTCCCCCTCAACACACACAGCATCTGACAATTAATTCTCAAGCCCGGCTGCTAGAGCCACACTCAAGGACTGAGGTTGGCTTCTGACTCACTGTTCAGTAAAATCTACGCACTCAAGGCTAACTGTCATTTCCCTGCATGTGTCCATCATTTTAAACCAAGCAATGGTGTTTACTGTCCTGGCCCACCACAATTTACCCGCGTCACCTCCAGGTCTTTGCCAGAGCCGTTCATCTGTGTTGGGCACACCTGTCATGTATCAGGGACTGAGCTGGGTTCTGGGAATACAGAGATTAAAGTTTCAGTCCCTGAAGCTCATGGATTAGTGAGAGATGGCTGAAAGAGCAATCACAAGGCCCTGTAATTGTGGCAGGCGGAGGACAGCCCGGTTGCTATGGAAGCACCTGGGATATCTACCTCCCCATCTCCGATAACCTCACCCCCGAATCTCTCACGACTCACCTCTCCAGGGGGCTTCCTGTGCCTGCCCCTTCACCCATCCCTTTATGCGCCTCCTCCTCAGGTGTGCGATCACAGGGTCCAGCATCCATCCCTACCTGCTGATGAGTTCATCTGCACAAATACATGTCCTTGACCTTTGCCTCCTCCCCTGGCGAACTCTGACAGGGAGGAGAGGACAAAAGAAGGCAGACTGAACGGAAGATGGTGTGTCTGCCCAAGCGACTATAGCCCGGAGAAGGAAGACGCTGTGAGTGGAAGGTATGGTTTTTGTTGGGCTCCACCCTAAGGGTCAATTTTGGTGGTGGTTGGGTGTATTCTGAAGAGAAAGGGTTATATGTAGCTCAAATCCTGTTCTAAACTTCTGTAGTCCAAAAACCTTTGTGTGGGACCCCCTAAAAGAACAGATCGCAAAGACAGGATGCTGTGTCCTTACAGCTGAGCTGACCGCGGAGCACAGGGGACACCAGAGGCCTCAGGTCTCTCAGAGACATAAGAAGGGGCTCAGGCTGTGAACGAAGGACCTAGGTCCCACGCGTTGGTGCACAGCTGAGCCAGCAAAATCTGGTCCTACGCGTTGTCCGTCCCATTGTGTCTAAGGCTAAAGAAGCCCAGGGAGCATTCACACATAGTTCCATTGTGGCTCTGTAATGATTTACCAATTGATTAAAGGAAATAGGCTCCACAAAGGGTAATCCCAGCAAAAACAGAACAGCTGGCAAGGTTGTCCCATAAGCTTCCCAGCCATCTTGCCAGGCAAACCATGTCATCTCTGCACCACGATCCAAGATACGTTGTTGACATGTTTCCTCACCTCTCATCCTCTCTCCCTCCTTGGTCCAAATTCTGCATTTGCCCCTTTCTGACCTGAGTGACAACACTCCAGTGGACCACTGATCCACCCTACATCTGTGCTTCGCTTGCTTGCTCTCTTGTCTGGCACGTTCCTCTCTGGCTCTAAGCCCCTCTCACTTCAGCCTCCCCAAAGCACATTTCTCTCCTAAGGCACCTGTCCTTTGAACCAGCCAATCTGTGGGCTGAGGAAGTCTCTGCTTTCCTCAAAGTCCGGAGGAGTGGGTGCAGGGTGCTGAGTGAGGATCTCCCTGCCTACCGCTGTCATTCTCCGGGCCAACACAGGGCAGAGCCTCCCGCCGGCAGAACCTCTCTTCCACCAGGGGTTTCATTTTATGTCAGTAGTGTCACAGGCTGAGGGTGGTAGAGATAAGAGAAACACGGAAAGTAGAGAACATGCTGCAAATCTCTAAACTCCATAGAGATTTGGGGCAGAGATACAGAGACTTGGTACAGGGCTGGCAAATGCTGGGAGTGCTTACTAAGTTTTCCTGTCCATTAAGCTAAGTGAAGAGATCCCCATCTCCTTGACAACCAGAACACAAACATGTCTTACCTGCATTATCCACTCTCTTTGCCAAAGCCAGTGCATAATTAGTGCAGGGAAAATATAGGTGCCAAATGAAAGAGTCCACGTCTCTTAAACAATATTTATCCCTCCTTGCTCTCTGGCGGGAAGTTTACCCACACAGCATCATTAACATCTCCCTTGTCTTGCCTACCAACCATACCTTTCACCTACAGGTGGAAAGCTAACACAGCCTTGCCTCTCCCTGTCAGTCAACACTATTTAGAGGACTGATAAGAAAACTTGCTAGGAAAGTTTTTCTGGAAAGTTCTATTTATAGAGACATACCTAAGGGGCCATAGATACTAACTATAAATAGCCTCCTTTGTGTGTGAGGGCAAGGGCCACGTTGTGATCATCTTGGACAAGGGGGAGGGATGTTTCCAAGGTCTCTTTGCCCTTGTTTGCTCTCTTGGCAACACAAGCCATGTCAGTTACAGATGTTTGATAGGAACCAAGCCCAGGGCCTTGCTTGATAAGGTGGACCATCTCTAGCACTCGGGAGGCAGCTGCCTCTAAATACCTAGGGGTTCCAGGGGTACAGTCTCCTGAGACAAGCAGTAACCACAATAAAGAAGTCAGTCCTGGGAAGCTATAATCTCAGCCCTCAAGTCTGGAATGTTCCTTTGCCTGTGATTGTCCTCACCACCATAGCCTGGCCCCAACTGGGTGTACTGTCAGTGCGAGAGGACCAGGCCCAGAGTCCCCCCTGGGGACACAAAGGACGTGCAGTTGCGTTTAGAGTGAGCCACCACACTGGCGCACACGCACACACCCAGCCTCGTACCCGAGAAGGGGGAGCCTTCCCGGGGTGGAGGAGGGGAGGATGGGAGCCAAGTGGGTGGGAGGAAGAAAATAAACATCAGGGTATTGGCCCCAGTCCTCTAAAACAAGTGTGAAGCAAGCAGGATGAAACAATTAAAGTGGGTGCCCCTTAGCCCCCATCCTACACCAAGTCTTTTCGGGATAAGTCTGGAAACTGCATGAAGAAGGGAAGGGTATAAACACACGTGTGTGCACATGGGCTAAGCACATGTGCTGGTGCCTCTGGGCGTGTGGAGACACATGGGATGCCGCAAACTGTACAAGCGCTACACATGTTAGCCTAACCACAGAACAGTTGCCAAACCCAACGCTCATGGGAAAAGCCTTCCTTTTCCAAGAGCTGACAAGTACCCTGTTCTCATTCCAAGTTCACCCTCTGGGAATCACTTTGCATAGTTGGGGGTGGGGGCGGGGGCGGAAAGGAGGACAGAGCAGTGAGGTGGAATGGAACACAGGACAATGTCACCAGTTGTCATAACCAACATCCTGATGGGAAATCACCTAGTGTAGGAAAAATGGGGCACATTAGGAATGAGTTGGGACTGGATTTGGGTTTGGATTCCATGTGGCCTTCCCAGAAGACATTCTGCTGACTCGTGAGAAGCAGCGACCAGAGAGAGACTGGCTGCGTGGATCGCCTCCAGCCCTGCCAGGGTGGCTCAGGGTGAAGTGCAGGTGGATTTGTTGACAAGGATACCTTTCTTAGAGTTGGTAACAGATTTATGGCAACTAGTTGCACAATAATAGCTGGCCCGGACAGAGCTCTTGGGCAATTACCAGAACTCTGTACTACTATTATTAATTTACATAACAAACAGTTTACACCCACTTAATGAGAATAGCTAGTTTTATTGAAGGTCAGATACTGAGCTCTTCATATCCACTTAATCTGCACAAGAATCCAATGAAGTGGGTGCTTGTTGATATCATTCCCGTTTCACAGAGGAGGAAACTGAGGCATAGTGAGCTTAAGTAACTTCCTCAAAGTCTCTCACTATATGCAAGAGCCAGGATTAGAACACAGGAAGTTTTACTTCAAATCCCACATTTTTAGTCACTAAACATATCTGCTTCCTATATTTACTTTTGTACAAAACTAGTAGAAACACTAAGCATTTATAAGAGGCTAACAAAAATGTCATGGTCCCTACCTTTAAATAAAGTGTATAATCTGGGAGAGAGATGGGAAATGTTGCCTTCTGACTTACGCAAATGTGGCCATTCAGAAAATATCAGGCCCTTTTTGTAGCTGTTGATAGCCTCTAGAGGTTGGACGGACGTGGGGAACTATAAATGCCCTCCCCGTGGCCTCGGAAACGTGGGACCGAACCCCATGTCACATTGAGACATGTATTGGCAAGGAAGCACAAAAACAGCCATTCAACTTGTTCTGCAGCTTAGGGAAGATCCACTCTGGCCCAGGCAGCCCAGCAAGCGTGAGGTTGGGCAGACGTCAAGATATGCTTAGGGAAGCCCTGGCCAGGTCTGGGGGGGCTCAGGCAAGAGAGTCCTCTGTGAGGGCCACGGCCTGACTGGTGGTGAGCATAGATCTGCCACCTTCTTGTGCCTTGCTCATAAAAGGGAGTAGAGCCTGCACAGTATTTCTAACCCGTCACCCGTCTTGACACTGTTTATCTTACCAAAGAAGTGATTTCACGGACGATATGGGGAATGCCACATAACCCCCTGCAGATGTAGATTCACAATCGGGCACCTCGCGTGCTGGCTAACCACCCTGGGTATTGCTTCCTGATTCGGTGCTCAAGCCTCCTGTTTTACCGGGTCCCTTGGATGACATCTATGTGTCCCCAATCAGCACCGATTAAGTCATTTTGGTCTAGTGTGCCTTTCCCAAATGGTGCCTCGTTGTTCAAAACTAAAATAACTGAGAGAAAACCCCATCATAGAAGAAACATTGTAAGGATCTGAATGTAAGGCAAAGCTCTCTATATCAAAGGGTAATTCAAAGGGAAAATATGCCTTGTATTTGTTTATTTACTATAATGTAAGAGGACCTAGTTTGTGTCTGACACATAGCAGATGCTCAATAAATGTGAGTTTCCTTCCCAACCTCACTATCTCATTTAATTCTCATAGAAAACATTATAATTTAGAAAACACAGGGTAAAATAAAGAAGAAAATTAACAAGTATCCCACTTACCAAGATGTGGAAATATTAATACCTTTTATGTATTTCCTATATGTATGTATATACACATAAACATATATTCCATCATAATATGCTATCGAATATACATGTATGTATGTACCATTATTTATGTAAGCAACCCACCCCTAATTCCTAATTAATGGAGATTTGCTGCTTGGTTTGTTTTCAATGTATATACATTTTAATAAACGTTCTTGGATTATAAAACAACTTTGTATGCTTGTCTAATTTTCTAGAAGTTGAATTGCTATTCATGGGAATACACTTTTTAAAGGTTTTAAAAATATATATTGATTTACTCTCTACAAAAGTTGAGTCAATTGATGCTGTCACCAGCAGAAAGAACATAATAAGCATGTACCTTTCCCACACTTTTGCCAAGGGTGACAATTTGCAAATCTCTATTCTTTAACAAGTGGATAGGAGAAAACAATAAAACTTGTTTTTTTCACATTTATTTCACTGTTTATGAAGGTGAACATCTTTTTAGAGGTTTCTTAGTAAGATGATCATATAATTTATTGTCTAATATGGAGCACTTTAAGAGTGAAAGGGTAAAAAAAACCTCTAACTGGAGGATCAGCAAATGGAGAGTGTGGTCACACTACTTAACAGCCATTTGCATTTCTTAGTTTGAGAATGCCTTGTTTGTAGCTTTTACTTATTTTTCTATTGCACTGTCTGTACTCTTGTTAATAATTACATAAAGATCATGTTACAATAATAATATTAACCCTTTGTGATATATGTTAAGTATATTTTCCCAGTAGGTTGCTCATCTCTAATTTTGAAAGCAAAACAAAAACGTGGCTTTTTAAGTTTCAGATTTCTCAATTAAACTTTTTTGAGACAATTATAGATTCGCATGCAATTATAAGAAATAATACAGGCAGTTCCCCTCTGCTGTGAGTGTCCTCCCATGGTAACATCTTGCAAAACTATAGCACAACATCACCACTGGCTATTGGCATCATTCGTCATGTGGCCCTTGTGTAGTCACATCCACTTCCCTTCCACCCTGTCCCTAACCCCTGGGAACCACTAATCTCTTCTCTCATTCTGTAAGTTTGTCATTTCAAGAGTGTTACATAAATGGAATCATACAGTATGTAACCTTTTGGGATTGATTTTTTCATTCAGTGTAATTCTCTGGAGATCCATCCAGCTTGTTGCATATATCAATAGTTTGTTCTTTTTTATTACTAAGTAGTATTCCATGGTATGGATGTACCACAGTTTGCTTAACCATTCACCCTTTGAGAGGCATCTGGATAGTTTTCAGTTTTGACTTCTATAAAAAAAATTAAGCTGCGATAAGCATTCATAGACAGACGTTTGTGTGAACATAAGTCTTCATTTCTCTAGGATGAATGCCTAGGAGTGCAACTACTGCATCATATGATAATTGCATGTTTAGTTTTTTTTTAAATTGACAAGTTGTTTTCAGAATGACTGTACCATTATACATTCCCACCAGCAATGCATGAGTCACTCAGGTTTTTTGCATCCTCACCAACATTTATTGTCACTGTTATTTATTTTAGTTCAGCTAGGTGTGTGTTGATATCTTACTGTGGTCTTAATTTGCATTTTCTTAATATCTATTGATGTTGAACATGTTTTCATGTGCTTATTGCCATTTGTATATTCTCCTCAGTGAAATGTCTTTTCGTATCTTTTGCCCATTCTCTGACTGGGTTGTTTGATTTTTGCATCGTTCCATTTTGAGAGTTCTTTGTATAGTCAGATAGTAATCATCTGTCAGATAAGTTGTTTGCAAATATTTTCTCCCACTAGGCATCTTGTCTTTTCTTCCTCTTGACAGGGTCTTTCACAGAGTATAATTTTTACATTTCTAATTTATTAATTTTCCCTTCTATGAATTATGTTTTGGTGTCATCTAATAACTCTTTGCCCTGGATCCCGAAGATATTCTTCCGTGTTTTTCTCTAACAGTTTTATAATTATACATTTAACATTTAAGTTCATGATTCATGTGTGCTAATTTTGTATAAAGTGTGAAAGGAAAGTTAGGTTGAGGTTCAGATTTTTACTTATGGATATCAAACCGTTCCAGAACCACCATCTTACCATCTTTTTTGCTTTTTTTTTTGGTCTATTTCTAGGTTCTCTGTTCTGATCCATTGACCCATGTGTTGTCTGTCCCTCCACTGATATTACACAGTCTTGATTACTGTAGCTATATAAGAAATCTTAAAATCTAGTAGACCGATTCATTTTATTCTACTTTTTGTCTTAGCTATTCTAAATTATTTGCCCTTCCCTATAAATTCTAAAATAATCTTATCTATGTCAACAAAAGTCTTGCTAAGATTTTGGTAGAATTGAGCTAAGACTTATAGTGGGCTGAATGGTGGTACCTCCAAAAATATATGCCTATCATGATCCCTGGGACCCAGTGAATGTGACCTCATTTGGAAAAAGGGTCTTTGCAGATGTACATCATTAAGTTAAAGACCTTGAGGTGACATCATCCTGGACTATCCAGGTTGGACCTAAATCCAATGGAATGTGTCCTTGTAAGAGACACACAGAGGAGATGACAGAAAAGGAGGAGAACATGTGACCACGGAGGCAGAGATTGGAGTGGTGTAGCCACAAGTCAAGGAACGCCGATGCCACAGCAGCAGGAAAAGGCAGGGAAGGGTTCTCCCCAGAACCCCCAGAGGGTGTACCACCCTGCCAACACCTTGACTTTGGACTTCCGGTCTTTAGAACTGTGAGAGAATAAATTTCTGTTGTTTGAAGCCACTCAGTTAGCAGTAATTGGTTCCAGCATTTGTAGGCAACCAATAGCAAGCTGCATATCAAAACATGTTACGAGAATCTGGATCTTATCTAAACCTTCTCTTTTTAATGGGCTTTTGCTGACACTGCTCTGGCAGGAGGTGGTGGCATGGGGCCCTCATCCTTATGGCCAGGTGAAGGTGGACGTCCAGGTCCTCACTCGGCCTCTGTGGACAGCGGGATGGGAGGCTCCTTGTCACTGCTGGGGAAGAGGAGAGTTCGGCTCCCAGAGGAGACGCGAGTCCTGGTTCCCTCCTCGGCCTTCTCTGGCAGTGCACCCATGGGGGTTTGGGGACCCCCTGACACAGCCCCTCAAAAGTGGAAATGTAGGTTCTCACTGGGCCTTCGCTGGCACAGGGCAGGTGGGACCACAGTTTTTTTCTTTAGTGTTTGGCTGAAATAGAGCAGTTATTGTCTAAAAGTTTTTTGTCTTTCTAGATGGCCCCTTTCTTCTTGCTTTGAGTAGAGAAAGCAACCTTTGCTTGAGGCTTTTTTTTTTTTTTTTTTGTCTGCTCCTATTGGCTTTCTGAGTTGCTGGCTCCTTCAGCTCCAAGCCGGATATACGAGGCAAAACAAAACACAGGGAACTCAGCACCATGTCATTCCTCAGGTCCCAAGTCCCCTAGCTGGGCTGCCTTCTTCTCTCTGCCTTTCAGAAACATTTTATGTTTGTTTTATACCTAATGTCCAGGGACTTTACTTGTATTTAGTGAAGAAATGGGGAAAAGTACATCTGCTCCATCATCCAGGAAGCAGATGTTTATTTTATTTAAAAAAAATAACTCACAGGACCTAAAGAAAACGTCACAACCTCTCACTCCCCTTGCTCACCCTCACTGTGCTCCCATAAGTATTAATAACAGCGGGTTCTCCAAGTGTCTAGCAGCAACATAAATTCAAAACAGAAGGCTCAGGCCCTACACTTTAAATTTTAACTTAAAGTAAGTATTTTTAATAGGTATTGTATTTACCTGGATGATTTGAAAAGGCATATAGCGAAAAATCTCCCTCCCATCCTTATTTCACATGTTCTCTTCTCTAGATAACCAATGTTATCATCCTCTTGATGATATATAGTTGCAGAGATATTTTATTCATATATTAGCAAATATGTTATGCCTCTTGGAATAAAAGGTGTCACAGTTTCCAGTTATGGATACCTTCTCTCCCAGCAAAGAGGGACACCTGCCTTCCTTGTCGCTGCCCGTTGCGGTGCCTTTCTGTGGAAGGAGTGTCCCTGCCACCCCGCAAACAGACACCGCTGTGCGACTGGCTTTGACCTGTGAAACGTGAGCAGAATGTGCCCGTCCAGACGTGCCCGTCCTGAGCAGAAGGTTCAAAGCCATTACGAGCTTCCACTCCCCTCCGGCTCTTCCCCTCTGTCGCGGGAGCAGATGACCGAGGCGCTGCTCTTTCAGTCTGGGTCTCGCAATGAGAAGTTTCGTGGAGCAGAGTCTCCGCAAACTCAGGGCCACTGTATTAGTTGTCTGTTAACAAATTACCCTCAAAGTTAGCAGCAGCCTGATGCTTTTCCGTCCCCACTTAAGCCACCTACCTCACTACTCAGGTGCCATCTCCCCACTAACACTGGGACTCTTAAGATAGCAGAATCCAGAGAAAGGAGAGAGGAGGGGACATTCTCTCTAGCAGGATGGTGACAGAGAGACTCTGGGATTTACTGTGAGGACCATCGGCATGGATACATTTGTCCATGGAAACAAAGCTATAAAAGGCAAACAAATCCTATATTTGTCAGAAGAAGCAAATGGGCTGTGGTTTTCCAGACCAAAAACCTAGTCAACCTTTAGAACATAATTTATATTGGCAAGATGCAATGTGAGTATAAACCATTGACTTACAAGGGACTTGTGCAATGCACACCTTGAGACTGTACTTGTCTTTTACCTGTGTATGAATACAACTGCATGCACCTTGCTCTACACTGGAAGTTCAGAAGGGACAGGGATTTGTTTCCCTGCAGCTCTAGGGCTCCACTTTGTCCAGAGTCGAGTTTAATCTATGCTTTTCACTGATGAAGAAAGCAAGAGGAAACTCACTTAACTTCTGTCTTCAGCATTTTTGCAGGGCAGGAGATTTGCAGTCACTTACAATCATTATTGACTACTAGCTAACTGCAATCATTATTTTTCTTAATGGCATAAATGCCTATTAGCTTTCGGTGCTCCCTGTTGAGAAAGCACCGAAGCTCACTTTACATCCTTCCAATTCTCTGGAAGAATGCAGAAAACGTGAAGAAAAGAAAACCATTTAGGTAGGTATGAGCCCAGGGCCTAAAAATACTAGCTGGCGTGAGTCAAGCACCAGGACTTAGTTTCTGCTGTGAATTACGGAAATAACACAGGTATCGTGCTCCTTGGACAGAGGTGATATTCAATTTCAATTTGGTGGCTAGGAAAGGGGAACATCTTAGCCTGAAATCCTACCCACAAAAAGACCAAAGAGAAGTTCCTCCAAAATAAAATAAAACCAGTATTGTTTAGGTGAGTGTTATTGCCAGATGACATTTCAGTTAAAGCCTGCTCTGCCTAATGCCATGGTCTCCTACTCCAGGGGACGAAAGCAGCCCTCTCGTCCCGCAGGTTCAGAAGAAAGCTCCCCTTTGCAGGTGGCGATGCCATTTTCGGCTTTGGAAGAGAAACAAATCATGTTATTGTCAAGGCTGTTACTGAGAACATAGTGCTCTCAGCCCTCCTGGCTTGGCCACCGTCAAAAGAATCAAACAAAGCTGTTTGCCGTGAATTTCATCGTTCTGGTTTGCCCAGCTGGGATCTCCCCCACCCCTATCCCAATTCCACTCCTAATTCGAATGCCCTAGAATTGGTTCCAGGAACAAGTTAGAATTCCTGCTAATTTCAGACTTACCAATAATGCAAGTCTTTTTAAAAGAGAAAAAAGAAAAAAAGAAAGAAAAGAAATCCTGATTTCTGGAGGATCGTGGGCAGACAGCTCCTTAAAGCCCCCGAGGAAAAGAGGGAGATGGAATGCTCTATCTGCAGAACTGAGGATATACACGCATCGTAGGCCATTGAGCAAATACCTAATTGCCTTTCAGGACACAGAGGCCCTAGGGCCCCATGCTTGGCTCTGACGCCTGTCACCATGCCCAAGTGGACCCAAGGGAGTTGGTCTGCTCAGTACAGACATTAGAATCCTACCTGTTAATCTCTTGCCTTAGGGTCTGTATGTAGGTCCCTTATTCGTTATACTTTCAACTCCTTCACCTTTGAAGCAGAATAAGAATGCAATAATTATCCTGGGAAAACACAAAGAATAATGTGTTTCCCCAAACAATGCTATTTAACAGTCCATTGGATGGGGAAAACAATGTACTGACAGCTTTCATTACATTTGTTTTGAGCATGCTTGTGTTTGCGTGTGTGTGTATGTGTGTGTGAGAGTGAAAGAGAGACAGAGAGAGAGAGAGGGACAACCTGGGGGAGGGAGGAGTCATATTTTTCTTTTTGGAGTTTATTTTGTTATTAAATTTTTCCTTGAAAAATATCATTTACTACAACATTCTTTCTAGAAACCTCCAAAAGAAAATACTGGAATCAGTACAGGGTAAAAGATACTGTTTAAAAAGCAATACCTTTGGAGGCAAAATTGATGAGATTTGAACTCTTGCTCACACTTAGAGACCGTGATTTGATGCAAGTGATTTTTATGTGTTTGAACTCTCATTTCTAACCCCGCTCTGGACAATGAGAAAGCTGTAATAGAGCCTACTCGACGGGGTGGTTGTAAGTGTAAAATAAGGTAGAAAGAACCTATCATGTAGTAGATGCTTAAAACAGCAACAGGCAACATTTATTTAGCTTGTCTACGGCAGGCATCGGCGTCAGTGCTTTACCTAGAAGACGCTGTTGAATCCTCACCACTACCCTGGGAGGTACGTGCTAAAATAACCCCATTATACAGAAAAATGAGGCTTAGAAAGGCTCTGCCTGAGGACCACAGCTAGTAGTGGGATTGATGTAGGATTTGAACCCAGTCCCGGCTCTAACCACTGAGTCCTGTATGGAGGTTAGAAACTTAGCCCCATGAGCCAGATCTGGCCTGTGGGTGTGTTTGCTCTGACTTACAGTATTTATCAAAAAATATTTAACTTAGTCGTGACACTTGAAATTTGGAAAGAGCTCACAATTCTGGATCTTTGGCTTTTCTTTAAAAGTCTGAAGCTCTCCGGTCACCCTGGGCTCTCACACAGCCGTGACGGGCAGGAGCTGCACAGTGTCTGTCACCTTTGGACCGTCTGGAGCTCATGAATGTCCCCTTACTCCTCATCCTCACACGCTCACATACCCACCGAGGCCCTTGGAGTGTCTAAGGGTTTGATCTCTCTCCACCGCCTCTTCCATCCATCTCCCTCACGGAAGCCAGGAAGTTGTTCAGCAGCAGCCCGATATCTGTGTGTGCTTCCCTTGTGGAGTAAAATGCCTGTGTTAACTCTCATCCCTGCCGAATTCTAGTCATTCCTGCCTGGCAGCTCCCGGTACAATGTCAATGACACACTGACGCTCCCACATTCCGCGAGGGCTCCCCTGCTGCCTCCCGCTACTCTGAGGAGCCTGGGAAGACCAGAACCGGCCCTGACTTTGAGCACCTGTCACCTCTTAGCTTTACCTCTTCCGTCTCTTGGCATTCCCATAAAACTATCTCAGCCCAGGGTCTTCCCACCTCTGCCTGCCTGGAATACTGCAGGAGCCTCCCACCTTGGCCCCTGCTGTACCCCCACCCATTCAACACCTTCCTATCCAACTTCTGCAAATCTTTCACGGTCAGGGTCAGCTTCGTGGGTGTGAGACCTTGCAGATACACAGGACCCCTGCTCAGAGGGACCCCTCCATTTGTTTAATGCTCCGCTCTTGCATCTTGAAATTCCTAATGGTTCTTGAACGAAAGCCTGCATTTTTATTCTGCACTAGGGCCACAAGCTATGTCCTGTTCATGTTTCAATCCAAGAGGCTTTAATGACTCCTACCCTTAGCAGTATTTTCCAGTCTTTTTTGAACCGTGACACAAAAAGAACATGTTATTTGTATGCTACGGTGGGCTGCTCTGAAGCCCAGACCCTGGCTGGCCATACAGGAGAAAACAGATGTCCTGGCAAACGAGGACCCTGTGGCATCACACAAAGATGCTGAGTGCACCTGTAAGGGCAGTTCTGGCCTGCTTCGGAGAAAGTCCCTGAGGTCACCACAGGGCTCCTCAGCTGTATTTCAGGAACCTTCTCCTACAGTCAGGCTGATCTCTGCGAGTTTATGCACTACACACATTCCTGTCTCCAGGCTGTCATTACTGCGGTCCCCGTTCCTGGGAATAACCACTCCCCTCTCGGTGTCACCCAGATCCTGCCCCTGTTCTCAGGGCCACAAAACCTGCCCTGTATATCAGCCAACAGTGCTTCTCTCACACACCAAGGGATTATCAACAACTCAATCTGTGCCAGAGCCGAGCCAGTGTGGGGGACACCACTGTAAGTGGCACGTGCGTGCTCCCGCCGCGTGAAGCTTCCTGAAGTCGGCGACGCAGGCAGGAAAAGAGGCCACTTCACTATAGTGTGACCAGAGGGATCACAGAAGGAGTTTGGGGAGGATGTATTCGCGTCCCAGGGCTGCTCTGTCAAATTACCACCAACTGGGTGGCTTATATAATATGAATAACAACAGGAATTTATTCTCTTACACTTCTAGAAGATCAAAATCTAAAATCAAGGTGTGCGCAGGGCCACGCTCTCTCCGAAGGCTCTAAGGGAGAACCTTTCCTTGCCTCCTCAAGCTTCTGGTGGCTGCCGGTGTTTCTTGGCTTGTGGCTCGCATAGCTCCAATCTTTGCCTCCCTCTACACATGTCCTTTCCCTCTTCCCTCTGCATCTGTCCTCCGTATGTCTCTTATGAAGACACTTGTTATTGTATTGAGGGCCACCTGGATAATGCAGGATGGTCTCATCTCAAAATCCTTAACTACATCTACAAAGACCACTTTTCCAACTAAGGTGATATTCACAGGTTCTGGGAATTAGGATGTGGACGTAAGTTTAGGGGGCCACCGTTCAACCCACTTTGGAGGGTGTATGACAGAGGCAGCTGACCCCACATTAGCGGACTGAGGGAAGTCTCTTTGGATAAGATAACTTTAAACTAAGTCAGGCAAAGAGGAAAAGAAGGGGCTGGGGGAGTGTCAGTGTTTCTGGAAATGGCTCGTGCAAAGCCCCCAGTACACATGTGAGCATGCTGGAATTCTAGGACTAAAAGAAACTAAATGTGTCTGGAGCATAAGTGTACAAGGTAGACAGGGTAAGAGAGGCAGCCAGAGAAGGAGTCAGGGCCAAACCAAGATAAGTCTTGTAACCACAGAAAGTCACGTGGGCCAGTGTCATGGGAGGCATTGCAGGGTTTTCAGCAATGGAAGGACATTATCGGATTTAGATTGCTATGGCTGGAGCGCGATGAATGGTTTGGAGCGGGCCAAGACTAGAACCACAGAGACTGGTTAGAAATGTTACATAATCCAGGCAGTGCATGAAAAATTAGGATGGTGCGGAAGGGAAGGGAGAGAAGTTGATACAGTCAAGAGGTGATTTGGGAGGTAGAATCAACAGGACTTGGTGCTGATGGATTTCATGGGGAAGTGAAGGATGGGCCCGGGCCTCTGGCTTCTGGTTTGGCCACTGTCGCCAGTGTTGAGGCAGGAATTGAGGAGGACACGCAGTTTAGGTGGGCACCGTGGGGTAAGTTCGAAGGGTCCATAGGGCAGCCCACTGGAGACTGCTGGTGGGCATTTGATTTTAGAGGTCTGAGGCACACAAGAGAGGTCTGGGGCCCATCTGCACATGGATGGCACATTAAGTCATGGAATGAATGATCACACACAGGGGAATGGGAGAGTGGAAAGAGCACAGGGCCCAGGACAGAAGACTCAGGGGCACCGACACTTAAGAGATGAGCAGAGGACAAGGGAATGTGGCAAATGACAGAAGACCCAGAGGACAGTGCCTGCCAGTGTTTAGTTGTGTGTGATTTTTACCACACAATTGGAAACTTACTTCCATTGTCCTAGTCTATGTCACTCATTTTATATTTTTCTGGACAGTACATGCACATTATTGTTCTATGTTAGACTGTCTTGACTATTTTGTGTACCTGAGAAGCAAAGCAAGGGTTCAGACCAGGAGGTCACCTGGGAATAAGCACTGAGCAATCGGCTGGGTATCAACTGTCCGGCGCCTGAGTTAGAAAACAGGCAAAGGGGACGTTCCCCATCTCCTCTCATCTTTGATCACCATCAACTAACATCCTAAAAATTTTATTTCTCTTCAATTATAATTAAGTTGCTCTAAATTAAATAGTATCTTTTTTTGCTCAAGGGATTTTTCTTCCCACTTCCTGGTGTTACTTTCAAGCTAATTAAATCCTATGGACCAGCACCATCCAACAGAACTTCCCGCGATGATGAAAATGTTCAATATCTGTGTTCTATGTTAGCGATATGGTAGCCACTTGAGCACTTGAATAAGGCTAGTGCAACTGAGGAAATGAACCTTTAATTCCATTTCAGTTGTCCAACATAGCTATTAATATATAATTTTCTGTGAACTCAAAATTCACTTCCTCAAGGAGCATTCCTTGAATCCACTTCCAAAATCAGGCCTCATCTCCCCACTGTATGCTGTCTTATATTTGAACCTTATATTTTCATAAAGTTAATGAGAATTATGATTTTGAATAATAATTTTTTGTGTGCTCACAAATTTGATATCCATCTCCACTGACAGAACACGCTCTAGGAGGGAGGGCAGGGACTACAGCTATCTCAGTTACTACTGTGTTTCCAGCACCCAGCACAGTGTAAGATGCTTACTGTGTGCTCAATATTTATCGAAAAAATGAATGAACGAATGATCAAATGATTTGCTAAAATATTTTATGAGATTATATACCAGATATATGTTGACTAAATAGTTGGCCATAGATTATAATCATATAATAGATAATTCAGGGAGGCTAAGAGCTCTGACCAACAGAAACTGGGATTGACAAGAGAGGCACAAATTTGACATGCTCAGTTTTAGGTACGTGAAATTTGAGGTGCTGGATCATGTGCTTTTGACCCTTGACCTTTTTATCAACTGATGTCCTGAAGCCCCTTCCAATGCATGATGGCGTATCACGTTTCCTCTCACGCTGTGTCACTGATGGAAACACCGTCCACACTTCTCATTAACATTTCTCATTCTTCCCTGCGTGTTGCATCATTGCTCAGTCTCTCCAAGTTGCTCTAAATCCTGAGTTTGTCACAGTGTACCCATCACAGTACTGAAGGGAGACCTTTCTCCAGATACCAAAATGCATGAGTCAGCACCCTCTGGATACGTCCTTTTAAAAGTTAAGTTACCCTGCCCCGGATAGGACTTGAGCCAGGCAGAAGCTCTGGCCCCTTTGGAGCACCTGGGGCCTCCCTAGCAAGCTCCTTCCCAACTTCAGCCCCAGCTCCTTCTCAGCTCTGTGGTTTCTACTTTCTCCTAACAGATGAGAGGCATCTGGAGGGCTGCCTGGGCCCAGCAGAATCCAGCTCCTGTACCCTGTGCAAGCAGAGGGCCAGCGCCCTTTGCCCAGTTCACTGCAAACCCATGAAGGGCAGTTTCAAAGAGCAGCGCTCTGAAGGAAGGCACTCCGTGTCAGAGCCAAGGGAAACAGGCTGAGACCCGCTGTCGGTCCAGCGGGGGTCAGGCAGAGCAGAGAGCCAGTGTGGGAAGCCGGAGGAAGCCAAGGAAGCCAAAGGGAAGGGAGGGTGAAAGGGGCAGCTGGGAGGAGCCTTTTGCAGTTCTTGGTTCCTGCTGCAACGGGCTTTGGAGGCCTTGAGAGGGACTGACAAAGACAGGGGCCTGGGAGGTAGCCACCAGGAGATGGATGGGGTTCAGAATAGGCAAAAGAGGCATCATCTTCATTTCAGAGCCATTTACCAAACACTGCGCAGTGTACTCTGCAAAAGGCCAAGGCAACTGGCTTTAGCTTATATCCCAGGCCCCAGGCAGAAGACAGACAGACACCTCCCCGTACACCCCCAAGACCTTGCCGGACAGCCCCCCAACCTGGAAAGGAGAAACTCACCCCCCACAGCACCGTGCCCTGCTCCACCTCCCTGAATCCCTTCTTGGCCTCCAGGAATGGCAAACCGTCCTTCCATGGCCAAAAGGCCCTGATCCTCCCACTCCACTTCATTGAAAAACCATCGCTCATTGACATTCCTCACACTTCCCTGCATGTTGCATCATTGCTGCCTTCTTTTGGTTTTTTCATAAGCCTAAAAGCTACTAACAGATAGGAAATGAATAACTTTATGTTGGGTAATCTGCAAGCAATCTAATTTACTGTAAACAAGAGTCACAAAGAAGAAAGTGTGGGCATCTCTCAAGGGTCCCGGTGGCAGACTGGGTGATTCCCAGAAGAGATCAAAGCCAGGCAGAAGAGAGTGCGAGTGTAGCAACTGATGTAGTCAGGGGCTTCCGACTTGGCTGGAGCGGAAGCAACCAAGCCTTTGAAATGAATGAATGAAACCTTGCCCAGGTCTGAGAATGCCAGTGGCCTGTCCTGCCCTATTATCACATTCATACATAATTCATGGACTTGGTCAGCTCAGCAGTCAGGCCCAGCCAACCTGGAGCAGCCTGTGCAGTCCTCCAGGGCCCGATGGCCAGGTGTGCTCTGCCTGGTCTCACCTCGAAGAAAAACATTGACTTACCAAATTTCAAACCTCGGGCCCCTGCGGCCTTTAAGCAATCAGGTTATGTGGCCTCTGGGAAGCTTCTGCAACGCCAGGCTGCCAAATGGTCCCAAATGCCCAAATTTTAATCATAAGTACTAGCATCAATTGCCTGCAGCACGCCAGGTGCTTGCATGTAAACTGTGTCGCTTAATCTCGTTCCAAAATCTCCCCCCGTCCCCTGTCATCCTCACAGGCTGCAGCTCTCATTGAAGTCATGATTCCTGCCTTTATCTCTGACGGATTTCCCTGCCTCATGCATGCAAAGGCCTGAATGAACTTGCAAATGTGTAAATCTGAGCAAGTAATGCCCCTTCTTAAAACTCTGTGTGTCCCCAAGGTCCTTGAGGTGAGAAAGGCCTGCTCTCCTGGAGTCGGCATTCAAGGCCCTCTGCTGCCCACCCTGAGTAAGCGCACCCCCTGTGCCTTGCCATGGGGACCCCTCCCCCAGGCATCCTACTTTTCTCCTGGAAGTCTTTCCTGACTGCATCTGTAGCAGTTGTGTCCTATACCCCGGGTGAGACAAACCTGCAGGTCGCACATCTTTTCTGATTACACACACTGCACTCCTGTGTGATCATTTGTGTCCCTCATTCTCAAAGGAGGCGAAAACTACCTCAAGGGAGCCAGAATTGGTTCTTTGTTGGGGGAAACTGGAAAAATTTTACTCTTTTTATTATAAAGCACAGATATGCATATAGTACATAAACAAATAGAGTATATCTGTGATATTAAAATTTCATAGGTTGCCGGGAGGGTAGAGAAAAAAAAAATGTCTACTTAGGCTCCTTAGAGACCGATAATGAAAAAAAGATTGGGAAATACTGATTTGCTCATATGTCTTTCTCACCAACTTGACTGAGCCTTTGGTGAATCCCAGGGCGGTTGCAGTGCCTGACACAGGGTGTCCCTGAAGAAATGCTGACTGTGGAAAGCTGAATGAATACATGCATGAATCCTCCCCATAATCCTGCGGGGTGGCATTGCTGTCCCACTGGAGGAAGAAAAGGACACAGGCGCTAAATACTGCTCCCAACACCATCCAAGTTCCAGAATTAACTACAGTAGAAACATTTTAAATTCGGGACGTCTAGACTCCAACTCCCATACTTTCTCACCTTGTTTTGGTATAATTAATAGAATTTATACAAAAATAGGAGAATATGTTTTTCAATTAGCCTTCAACATTAAAGAATGTTCTGGCTGGAATATCTTAAGCCAATTTGACTATCCAAGAACAAACTTGGGGAATCAAGTCTATGATCATAGGGACATCATCAACAAAGATGCTGTAGCACCATAATGGGTTTGGGTAGAAACAGTGGCCTTCTACCCCTCACACAGTGGGAAGACCCCAAGGTACAACCAGGTCTAGCTGTAGCCACATACTCAGCCTGTAATTCTGAGCCTTGCAGTTAATCCAATTAAATTAAGTTTTATAAGAATCCAACTTTGAACTTCTCCTAGGTACTCAACCGAGCAGCATGGGGCTACTTTGCCCTTAGGAGATGGGGCTGGTGGAATAAGAAAACAACACACACATTATAAAAGATCCAACAAGATCACAGTCATGAGACTTGTGAAATTCTAGGCCAGAAGATGAGCCACAGTCGGGATATAATGAGGACGGGAATGTTATTAATAAAGATGCTTTGCTTGTGGAAAGCGAAGCAAAGTGACATCTATAAAATGGTTTTATGGCTAAATTTGTTGAAGCAGGAGGAGTTGAGTAGCTCAAACCAGTGCTTTATCCTTTCCAAGGTCTAGAGGAGGTTTAAGATCTGATTTATGAGTCTGTTTGTTTAATCAAACTTTCCTCATTTTCCATTCCGTAGCTTAGGCGCAGAAGCAAAGCAGGGAGAAGAATCCTGGCTCCGCAGCACTTCATCCTCCTGGGACACAGCCTTTTGCTTTTAAGCATAAACACCTCATGCATAAAGAAAAAGTGTACTAATCATAAGTGCATGGCCGATGAAATTTCATGGAAATGACAAACACTTGTCACCACAACCCAGATGAAGAAATAGAACAGTAGTGCAACCCCAAAGCTGTCCTGGTGCCTTCTCCCAGCCTCTATCTCCCCTCACGGGTTACCAGAGATGAGTTTTGCTTCCTTTTGAACTTTAAAGAAATGGAATGATACACTGGATACTCTGTGTCCAACCTCTTTTGCTCAATATATGTCTGTGAGATTCATCCAGACTGTTGCACATAGCAATACTTTGTTCATTCTTGTTGTTGAGAAGCATTTTGTTGTATGGATTTGCCACCTATATTTGCCCATTCTGCGGTTGAACATTTGGGTTGTTTGGGTTATTATGCATAGTGCTGCTTTGAATATTCTTCCCACATGACCTTTGATAAGTATATGTACTCATGCATATGTATATCTGAGAGTGGAAATGCTACGTCATGTAGTATACACATGTTCAGTGTTAGGAGATCCTGCTAGACAGATTGGAAAAGTGGTTGTAACAAGTGTATACTGACACTGTATACTAACCTTGTGTAAGAGTTCCAAATATTACAAATCCTCTCCAATACTTGATATTAAATATCCTTTTCATTTTAGCCATTCTGGTGGCTGTGTGTTTGAAGCTCATGATTTTAATTTGCATTTACCTGATGCTTAATGAAGTTAAAGACATCCTTTCATATGTTTATTGACTATTTAGATTTCCTCTTTTGTAAACTGCCTCTACAAGCTTTTTGCACATTTTTTTTCTGTTGGGATGTCTATCTTTTTCTTATTAATTTGTAGAAGAACTTTACACATTTGGGTGCAAGTTTTTTTTCAGATATATGGTTTGCAAATATCTTCTCCCAATCCATTACTTTATTTTTTTACTCTCTTAATGGTGTCTTTTGATAAATAGAGATTCTTATTTTTAGTGTAGTCTAACTTATCAATTTTATGTTTAGTACATTTTATGTGCTGTTTATGAAATCTTTTCCTTGCCCACTGCCATGAAGATATTCTTCTGCATCATAATATTGACTCTCCTAATCCATGAGCATGAGCTATACTTCCATTTATTTGGGCCTTTGTTTTTTTCCAGCTTTATTGAGGTACAATTGACAAATGAAAAAAAATTGTGTATACTCAAGATATACAACGTGATGTTTTGATAAATGTATATATCGTGAAATGATTGCCACAATCAGGCTAATGAACATTTCCATCACTTCACATAATAACCTTTTTGTGTGTGTGTGATGAGAATACTTAAGATCTACTTAGGTCTTTTTCAATTTATCTCAGTAATGTTCTCTAGTTTTTACTATAAAGATTTTGCACAAGTTTTGTTAGATTTCATTAAACTTTGAGTAAATACCAAGTACCTATCTTTCAAATTGCATGAGATATAAAAAAAGAAATTTTGAAATATATGCCCTGACTTCAGAATGGCTTGGTATAATTGTAGGACACAACTGCAGAGAAATGAAAAGACTGAATGTTAATGAAGCCTTCACTGTGTGACGGCAGACCTATGAGAAAGTGAGGAGCAAGCGACAAAAGTAGGCTGACATTGTCGCCAGGGATGCTTCACAGAGGATATAAGATTTGAGATGGGCTTGAGGGAGGAATGGAATGAACCAAGCTTTGAGGTTAGAATGAACGGGCATGTTAAGGGATTAAGATGGCACTGGTTGACTCAAGTGTATACTCTAATTCATGAATAGAGAGAGATAAGATAAAAAGTCTTGTGCTTAGAGGCACAACATAAACAAAAGAAGGAAGAGCATCACGTCTGCCTTAGTGGGGAAGTTTGGTATTCTGGGCCCTGAAAGGTAACTCAGCAAGTATTTACCTATCCTTGCTTGGCACTAATTGGCAATCATATGGTTGCCTTTATCATCTTCCTGGTAGGAACTGATATTAAATAAGAACTCCCAGACACACACTTGAACCAGAATCCCTATCCAAGAAGGCTTCTAATTTGGAAATGAACTACGTCTTATAGAATGTATAGTCCACAGAGCCCTTCATACTTAGCCAGAGCTCAAAGACAAGCCAAAAGGCTCAGACCCAGCCCCTACTACTAGGTGCTTCTGAGAGGGCTGCGTCCTAAAACCAAGTAGTGATGACCACTCAATGTCCCAGCGGCAAAAGCCAGACTTCCTGGAAGAAATGGAGGTGGACATGGACCTTCAAATTGTAGATCACTGATTCGGTTTTTGATGCCCCATTTCCATCCTAATTGGGGCATAGTCTTGATAATAGCAAAGGAAAAATCAGCAGCACTGGCGAAGCTCCAAAACACATGGAGTCGGGTCCTTAAGCCTCCTGGGAGCTACTGAAATGAGTAAGGAGTGGAGTAGCCAGAACTGAGTTCAAATGATAAGATTTCTAATGGGACATGAGTATGCATTTTGCCAAGATTTAGTCTAATTTTGGAACCCAACTGGAAACTTCTGAACATCATGTTCCATTTGGCTCTGGCAAAACACAGCTCTGCATTGCTTTGTGTTTATTTTATCCCTCAAGATCAGAGCATAATTTACTTCTAGCTAGATTTTTGTGTTTAGCACAAACCTCCATTTAGAAAAGCAAGCTTATTTTTTTCTTATAAGCCCCTAGGGGGAAAAAAGATGTACACAATGGAGAAAGTTTCCACTAGAAAAACATGCATACCCAATATAGAAAATTTACGCAAACAGAAGCACCCAGAGGAGAAATACTTTATAAAGCCTAAAGTATGATAAGTCCTCAAACTTGGCATAAAATAGTAGAGATTAGGTCCAGAAAATCCTCAAGACTCTCCTACTTTTAGACAGTACAACATCTTCTAGCACCTACTCCTTGTGAAAATTACTTGCCATATATAAATAAATATTTTGAGAAGATATATTATAACTTCCCATGGAACTATGTCCTCTAAGATGTACAATGAGGATGCTTCCCTATTGGTAAGCATTTCCATCTTTATCTCATTTTTGTTTTACTCTCAAATGAACTTCTTTGTCTTCATTGGTACAAAACCAAATTCTCCGATAGCTAAAGGAGGCATACAACAAAACAAAAAGTGAAAAGAATTGGGGATAAGGTTGTATTAATCAGGACTCTTTCAGAAACCCAACTTGAAATAACTTAAGCAACAAACAAACAAACAATAAAAACAAAAAACCGATTTATTGCCTCATGTAACTAACCAGTCTTTTCTACAAACACCAGTTGAAAAGGTCTCAGGGAAGGACTCTGATTGGCCCAGCTAAATCATGTGCCCAAGCCTGGACCAATCACTGTGACTGGACTTGGTCACATGCTCACATGGCACATGGTCAGGGGAGATGAATTTATTTCCAGAAGAAAAAGCGATTGTAAATGGCCACTTAGGGAACATTATAAAACGGAAAATTTGAAAGAAGCAAAATGAAATGTTCTTACAATACCACAGACTTAGGATGTTACGATTTTGGAGAAAGTATTATTTCTTTAAAAAAGACAAAGGTGTCAACAAAAGAGAATGTTACTATCATCAGTGGTGCATTAGCACTGATTATCCACAAGATCTGTTCTAGAATGCCACAGATACTTCTACTGCGGACACCTTAAGGGAACTGAGAAGGCAGCACACCACGATGGCACATGAGCTTGGTTTCTGATTGACTCAAGAAAACAGCATGAGCTTGGTTTCTGATTGACTCAAGGTCAAATCCTGGCAAGCAACATTTGCTAGCTTTGGTATTTGGGCAAGTTACTAACTGTCTTTAAGCATCAGTCTTCTCATGTACAAAATAGATATAACAATAGAATTTACCCTTGGGGCTACTGCAATGATTAAATAAAATAATACATAAAGTGCTTTGCATAATGTCTAGCACTTAGTTGAAGATCATTAAATGTTTACTACTGATATTATTTTCATTATCACCATCATCATCATTATTATTAACAAGACTGCATAGGAATTTCAAGGCTAGAGAGTTCTAGGATGAGTGATAGTGATGATGTTCCATTCTACCATCTTTCTGGAACAAGAAACATCTCATTATATATCCTCTCTATTGATATGCAACCCTACCCTTTGCCTTAGATCTGTTTCAACTCTCCCTCTTCCACCTTCCATAATTTCTCTTCTTATCCACTGAGGCATGAGACACTAATAGACCTGGGCAGAAAAAGCAAGATAATGATGCCCTTGACACTTGTTCTAGCCTCTCCAAAAGAGATTTCACAGGCAATTGAGGTCCAGGAAATTGCAAATTTCGGAAGTGTCTTCTCTTCGCTGTGAACAACAAAAGATAATTCCTCAGAGCTCTATCAAAACAGTTGACCAACTTCTGGAACCAGTCGGCAAAGTGTAACCCCACTAGACTATGTTGCGAAGGAAGCAACTCTGAGGACCTGTAGAAAACCTGGAGCCTTCACAAAGACTATGTTTCTACATCCCCACTAGCTCTATTATATCTTACTTTTCATAAAACATTCCAGTGAAGGCTCCCAAAAGGGGGATGCCTCAACAGAGACTGATTCCTTCACTTCTGCTATGGCTGTCAGGGAATCCTGTAGCCTGTAGATTTAGGGCATAGAATTTTTTCAATTAAGGCAAAGAGCTCGCAACAAGAAAATAGGTTAGCCTTTGAGTTTGTCCTTTGTGCTCCACTGAATGTCTATGATAGCAATGACTCGGTATTCAAAGTCTTCTTTTTTTAAAAAAAAGATGTTTTATAATATTATTTTCTTTCTCGTTATTAAAAGCAGATAGAACACCACCTTATATTTATATAGGTGTTATATCGGTCCTTGAAAAGTGCTACAAATAATGCCATTTTCTTTCCCCTCGGAATTCCTGTTGAAAGCAACATATTTTCCTCACACACACCAGTTTTATAGATTATATAGTCTGTTAGAAACCTTGCAGAGGCCAAAGAAAACCTGGGTTTTCTTTGGATTCCAAATGCAGTATTAGGTTTCCTTTCTATTAGAAAAACAGCATTTCTAAGCAAAAAATGGGCTTTTATACCTACTGCTCAAGTTAATTGCCATGAGAAAGAACTCAGTTAAGACTTCTTGCTTTTCAACACAATAAAATCATCATGTTCCCATTTTCTTACACACTCTTTACCCCCGTAAGTGGAATGGTGGTAGTACCCTTCTGATATCGGAGTTATGGGCGAACAGTACCACTAAGCATTCCTCTGTTAAACTCATGGGTATCCTTGGTTACAATCCATTTCTTCCTGTGTGCCAGTCTCTTAAATGTTTGGAAGCCACCTATCTAGTCCAACATTACCTTTTTTTTATCAGATGAGAGAAAAACTAAAGCTCGGAGCTAATTAGTAGCATTGAAGAGACAATAAGGTTGTAGTTTTCAGGTTTTATTGTTTTTTGGGGGTTTCGTTTTTGGCATTATGATAGTGGTAGACTGCTTAGCATAACATGGCTGCTATAACAAACGAGCCCCTAAATGTCAGTGGCTTAACACAATAAACGTTTACTTACCGCTCAGGTGACAGTACAGTGTGGCTTTTCCTCGTCAGCAGGAAATCGCTGCTACCTCTATGCAGTGACTCAGGGACCAAAGACCTTCCATTTTGTGGCTTCACCCTCCCAGGGTAGTGGTCCCAGTTGGAGGTGATTTTGCCCCCTAGGGGACATTTGGCAGTATCTGGACATATTTTGATTGCCACTACTTGGGGGGATATTCTTGGGAACTAGTGGGTAGAGACCATGGATGCTGCTAGAACATCCTACAATGCACAGGACAGCCACCACAACAGAGACTTTTCTGGCCCAAATGTCAACAGTGCCGAGGTTGAGAAACACTGCTCAAGGGACTTGCTGTCTTCTATATCTAGCAGCTAAATAGGTAAGAGATGGGATTGATAAGTCTGAGCCACTTTGTAAATGTCTTAGCCTGGAAGCCACAACAGTCATGGAACCCCCACCTAAATGCAAGAGGGGCTGAGAAATGAGTTCTGGGCAGGCAGTTGCTTCCAGCAACGACTCTTCTTTGGGGAAGTAAGAATTTTTGGTGAACAGCTAGTCATTGGCAAGATTTGAACCATACATACATTTTCCTGGTTGAGCCCAACATTGTTGAAGATTAAGTGGGGCTAATAAAACAGATAATAGATAAACGCAGCCCTGACCTCCTCCTTGGGCTCCAGATTCTCCTGTCCAGTGTCCTGCTCCATGCATCAATTGTCGAGAACAACACGGCCAGTCACAACTTTGATCCTCCCACCAAAATGTAATTTCCCTCTCAGCAAATGGCACTATCCTCCTCCCCACTTTCTTACTCTCATCCAATTGTTCACAAGTCTTTTTAGCTCTACCTGCAAGATATGTCCCTGCAGGTATGACCAGGGGCTGCCATCTTGCACCTGAACTATTGCTATAACCTTCTAATCGGCCTCTCAGCTACATCTCTTATCCCACTCTAGTCTACTCACCCACAGAGAGGTCTTTATAATGGCAAAGATGATGTCTTCATAGCTGGCTCCAGCCCCCTCTGCTACGTGCCCCAGTAAGGATCACGTGAGACCCATTTACCCATTTGTGTCACCCATTTATCCTCTGGGGTCTGCAGACGATCCCTGGACCTGCTTCTGGCAGTGGTCTTGTGGTCTTCACATTCACCATGGTCGCCTGCTACAGACCCTTCCAGGTATGAGGGAGAGTACTGTGAAAACAAAGGGTTGATTTGGCTAAATGGATAGGCTCATGTGCCCAAATCACCATCCTCATTATAGTCTATGAATCCCGTTGCCTCCCAGCCTCCTCTCCAGCATTTTTCCGCCTCTTCCGCTTTGCTGCAGACACCCTGGCATGCTCTCTGTCCCTCTGCTTGGTCTCAGGCCTCCACATTTGCTGTTTCCCTTCCTTCCCACCTCTCCAGCCCCAGGCAGCACCTCCTCCAAAGGGAGCACACTCCTGCATACGCTGCCCCCAACCCTGCCCCTTCCCCCTGCGTCATCGTCTCCACGGCACTCACCCGCCCCTGGCGCTGGTGTATTATTAATGTTTGTTCCATGTCTGCACTGTTTGTCCCCTAACCAGAAGGAAAGCTCCATGAAGGCGGGGGCTTTCGGGGTCCTGCCCCCCACTGTATCCCCGGCTCTTAAGGAGTGGCTGGCACATAGTAGCTACCAATACGCAGCCGTTGAATCAGTGAGTGAACAGAATATTGGAGCCCTAGAAGATGAGGGAATGGAGACAATGCAGTCTTGCCCCAGCTCCACAACCGATCGGGTAAGGCTCACACATCGGTCTCACGGATCACACTCTGCCCCCTCCGCCACCAACCTGTCTTCTCACCCAGAGAAAGAGCTAACAGCAGAGGCCCCCGAGAAACACACAGATAAATCCTAGGAAGCAGCAGTGAATTCTCCCCAGGGCCAGCAGATGGCTGTCAGTGGTGGGTCACTTCAGAAACCTTTGTGTTTTACGGACCCACAAGCACCCTCCTGACATGCTCTCCTGGGACCTACGCACCGAATTGCCATCGGAAAGGGGAGACCTACAGGCTTAATTTAAAAAAATAAATGCTTTGGTCCTTCACGCCCCACACCCTACCTAACCTCTCTCTTTTTCTCTGGAATATTCGTGCTGCCCTCTCACCTTCACTATCAGCCAGGACGATCTGTGCTTTTGAAAACTGTCATGATCTGAAGACCAGATCCCCACTCTGAGGCCTGGCTGGAAGGTCCCCAGGGCTGGCCACCTGGCTGCTTCCCAGAGGCTCCAGGCAGGCGGGGACTCCGCTGGGCACACGCATGGCTGGCAGCCGCCTGGCCTTTGATGTCCTGGTCCATCCATCTTCATTGTCTTTTACAGATTAATTTCTCCATCCCTTCAACTAATAGCTGTTGATTAAGCACCAAACAAGGCTTGAAAGTGGACACAGGCAGAGGCAGATTTACCTTGAAGTTAATGACAGCTAAGCCACGGAGCCCATGGTCACATGGTTTTGCAAACTCTGCGAAGGTAAACTATTTTAACTGCAATCGGCTCAGGCTATCTCACCTCACTTGCAAACACCCCGTGTAGGGCTGCTTGGGAGTTGCTGCAGCATTTTTGGAATTCTCCCGAAGTGAAGTTGAGTTGGAGATCTTTAGTTTGAGCCTAAGGGACAGACAGTATTTATAGGGTTCGCAGTTGCCTCAGTGTGTAGCTAAGTCATTGCTAACCATGGTGGTGCAAGAACTGCTCCTAGAAATACTCTTATAACTCATAAGCCAACTCATCCGGCGTCGTGATTTGGGGGCACGTAGACAGAAGTCGTACCATGATATAAGTGTACTTGCCAAGAAGCTGGCCCTGAAAATTACACAGAAAATGGAGGATCACCAAGGTTGGAGATTACAGAGGCAGAAGCTAGTCTATGGGAATTATCCAATCATCCAAGTTTGCAGAGATGTGACTACTCATGAACACCTATTCAAAACGAAAATTCTGTCTCTTTAGGGAACAAACTTGTAGTGTTAGCACTATAGATACCAAAGATGGCCTCACATGAGTCACATGTTTATGCATCTCAACTATTTAATTTAGAATTTATAGATTATTTTTGATGATCCCATGTTAGAAGAAAGACTGCATTATCTTTCTATGGTTTCTTTTCTTCTTTAAAATTGTTGTCATATGAACAGGCCATCAAAGAGTGGGTAGGTGAAAAAGTGTGGAGAAAACGGTCTTATAGAGGTATGCCAGGCAGTTAACTAATAAAAACAGTATGCTATTTTTCTGGATTTTATGATGTTTGTGGTATCTGTCAGCATTTAAAAAATTGTAATTTATTTTTCTTTCTTTCCTTATTCTAAATAAACATTTAATTTTCTTAAAGGAGGTCCCCATAATTGTTAAGCTTCATGCCCCAGGAGACTGAGTTGGGTCATGAATGTAGGTATAAATGACTTTCTTCTCATTACTAAGGAGCTTGTGATAGACATTAAATGAGTCTCACATAGAAAAAGCATAGGAAAAATGTGAAGAAATTATCAGAAAGCATTTGACACTCTTATCTACCCATCCCCCCAGGTCCTTCATCTCTCCTAAATATTAATATAATCTCCAACAAATTGGCTTTTTACCATTTATTCTCCTGAGGAAAATGAAGGGGCTAATTACAGATCAAATTTGAAAACTCTTCTTTCCACTTTGCGGTGAGGACACCGAGGGAAGCCGGCAAACATGATGGGGCTAAGAGACTCTTGACTGAGGTGTCTTCCCGGGAAGCGTGCTGACAAGTCCTGAGAGAGCTCCTGCCTGATCTTCCTGGGTCAGTCACTCCGAGGGCTGATGACAGCAAGCTGGGAGCTAGAAGACTGAGTAGCACAAATGGATGTTCTCTCTAGAAGCTGGGTGTCCACGACCTTTCTTCCTTCCCTGCTAAGACCACAGTGACTAGTCAACTTGTTCCCAACCGTTCAGTGAGCCTGTGACTTGGGGAAATTGAACTGCAGACAGAGTGACTACCCCTGCCCCTACCTTTTAATCTTCCCTGGGGTCGTGTGCATACAATCCATCAAATGGAGCCAGATCACCAACTGGCCACCGACTGACTGCTGCGGTTACCATCCCAGAAAACGAAGCAAAGCACAACATCGTTTGCCTACAAAGACTAACCAAAATGTAAAGGGATTAGAATCAGAACAGTATGCAAAGCAGCCAGCAAGCAATCATTTACTATGCAGTCAGTGACCTTTGCACTGAAGGGAACAGGTATGATTAAACTGCCTCTTGCAGAGAGGGTGTTGAAACTGGAATTCTCTAGGCCTGACTCATGGCTGTTCACCCTTGTTCCTGGCTCCTCGCAACCTGGTGGGGAGAACAGGTCGCCTCTCATAATAAATGCTGGGAAATCCCCGCCGCAGGCCTGCCTGGGAACACTGGGACACGCTGCCTGTGTTTTCCTTTGTCCTTTAAAGTTTGTTTGTGTGCTGGGCCAGGAGAAACCTGCAAGCAGGTACTTGAACTGGGTGGAAGGAAAGCTGTAGGGATCAAATAGCGTCCTAGACCCATTGCCAAGGCCAAGGGGAGGGACAGAGGCCTTTCCGCACACAGTGGCTGCAGCTGCACTCCAAGGCTGTCATTATTTTCTTGCTGGAACCCCTGAAACACTGTTTGTTTTTGTTTCAGACTTCTGGAGACGTACCACCCCAGGACAATGATTAAGGACAATAGTGTCACAGTGAGGCGGGCTGGCCTCTTTTTCTGTTTTTCATTTGGGCTTTTCCATCTTCAACACTGTATTACTTTGTAAGTGCCCTTTTGTCTGTAGGTATCTTCTGCTCCCTGCCTTGGGGTTCCCCTGTCCCCACCTTTTCCCACTCCGGGGCTTCCAGTGTAAAATGAGACATAAAGATGATCAAGTTCACGACGGCGCTTAATTCCGACTCAATGTTTCCCGTCAGTTGAAAATCCTTTGAAACTGATGGGAGAGGAGGAGGATGTGAAACTGGATAGTCTAAACAACTTGTAGTCAAAGCCAAGATTTACGAGGGGAATTGCCGCACAGAGCTTGGTTTTGAGTGTCTCTTTGGAGCTTGAGCGCCAAATTCTCCCCTTGGCTGCACACATGTGTCTCCCATCCCTCTGCTGGCACCAGCAGGCAGAGGGGGCCCCACTCTCCCAGGCGCAGGAACATGCACGAGGGTCCCCAAGAGATGGGGCCTAGACCCCTGAGCACTGGAGGAGGCTGGGGGTGATGTCGTACAAAGTAATTAGCGTGTGGCTCTTCAAGAGAAAAAAAGAAAGGTTTCTGTGGCAGGGAGAAAGCAAGGGAGGAAGAAGGAGAGACGGAGCCACAGATTCTGAGCAACACGCCAGGGAGACTAGGCCTGGGGGAATCCAGGCTGGGCCTTCTCTGGCACCTCCCTTTGCCAAAAGTCCAGGCTTCAGAGGGGGACCATTTTTGGAGCCACATGTGAGAATCCGATTCTATTTAGGTCAGGCCTTGATAAAATTCATTTCAAGAAGTTCAAAGATTGGGCCAAGCCAAAACTGAAAATTCTAGCATCTTTTGGTTCACATGAAGCTATGGCACAAGCTGAGTTAACATAACATGCTTAAAACATCATTTGCCTGACACAGATGGCGTAGACACACTGTTTGAGTCCCTGCTTTAACTATCAATGACTAATGTTATCGTTATTATTACTATTATATCTTGACTTTGCTTTCAAAGAGCTGATTTGAACACAAAACGTAAGTAAGGACACTGCAAGCCATATTCTTGCCTTTCTCAGTTACCACACATAAGCAGGTGCAGCAATAAGCCAAATGAGACAGTGTCGCTGAGATTGGACCCTTGAGGGCAGCTGTCTGCAGCGAGGCAGTGGGAGCTGAAAATCAGGACAAGCCTGGCTGGGTGCCTGCGGGTGGGCATTGTGGTTCACCTAGACCCCACACCATGGGCACCCAGGGACAGAGCCAGAGAGATCTGAGCCCCACACCTGAACTCTGCACCTGTGGATGATTTAGCTGTGGGAATTACCAGGTACCCCCGAGCCACCATTTCCTCCTTTACAAACAGATATGATTAAACTATCTCCTAGGGAGGAGAAGACCAAGTGACTCTGTGGTCATCAGCTGACCCCTGCTCCTCTCAGGACCTGAAAAAGTTCTAGTAACTGGAGTTTATAATGGAACAGAAAAGATTAGGAAAGCAAGGCAAAATACACATCAAGGAATGGCATATGTCAGTTTCCCCATGGTTAACTTGAGCATGCATGTACACACATAATCAGTTACAATTGATGTCTACATCTAACTTGTGTTCTTTCTGATCCCTTCTAAGCAAGGGGTCTCAGGAGAGCTTTATCCACATGTGACTGACCCTAAAGGAGCACCTCTGCCCCAGTCCTTGTAGGACCCTCTTCCTTCCATATTCATCACTTGGCTCTTTGCGGCCACTGGTCCTCCCGCATCTGCCCCACCAGTATCTAGCCCATGTTGGGCCACTTGGAACCATCTAGGACGAGATTCCAATTGCAGCCAATTCTTAGTGCTTAAAGTTCAGAGTTTAAGAGTCATCACCTTTATCACTATGACCATTGCCGGTCCAAAATCCATTTTCTCTCAGTAAAATGAGAATCATCTCATAGGCTTGTTAAAAAATAATATTTTAATCCAATTAACATTGCACCTGACACCTGTATCATAAGCAGTTTTAAATGTGAGCCGTCATCCTCCTCCTCCTCTTTCTTATGCTAAGAAAGGGTGGTTCCCAAAAGATGCCCTTCAAAACCACCTCGGCAGCTTCTCTTTGCACCCATACAAGAAAGTTTGATGAATCACCCTGACTCTTGGCAGACAGACGGCAACTTTCAAGTGGAGGGTTACAAACAAAACAAAAGAAAACAAAACACCAATTCCCTGATGATGCAAAAGTCGTCTAACTTTATGCCTACTTCCTCAGTCCCACTTGAAACTGATCCAAGTACAGTTTCACTGTTTAATTATTTAATGCCACGCAAGTAAGAGCTTCTAGGGAGTTAATTTACCTTCAAGTAGCCCGCTTAGCATCTTTGTCCTAAATTCATGGCGGAACCAACATAATCTTATTTTAACACATTAATAATCTACTCCTCTTTCAGGCTACTTGAATGCTAAGTTTGGGCAGCACATAGTGACCTGGTTTCATCTCACCCTCTGACATAGAAACCAGAAGAAATCAACAGGCCTTCTACGGATGGGGCATCCTCAGAGTTGCTTTGTAAACAATAGGATCATGATGTTTGGGATCACACCCCTGACCAGAATACAGCAACATAAAGGAAGGGACAGGCTACTCAGGTGTCACGGAACTGGCCTGGAGTGAGGTGGCTGGAGTGATGCCCGCACAGGAGAGCTGAAGCACCAGGCCCAGATCAAGAGCCTGAGCTCAGCAGACAGGTGCAGCCCCTCCGCCAGGAAGAAGTGCATTAAGCATCTGGGACGATGATTTCCCAGATTCCACCTTCGTCTGTTGACATCTCCCCCAAGATTCTGCAATTAGCTGTGGTTTGATTCTATGCTCACTAAGCAACCTTCAGATGCTCATTCCAATTGCCCCAGGCATCTTAATACCCAAAAGGGCTACCCTAGATCACAGAAATAAATATCTCAGTTACTGGACTGGTGGTGCCTATCATTGTATAGGAATAAATTTGTTTCATAGCCCATAAATAAACTATTTGTGAGTTTAGCATGATTCAATCCCTCCAAGTCTAGTAAGCTCCAAGTCATCTTGAAAAGTAGTTTTTATCAGAAACCTGAGAACTGAACTTTAAATCAGCATTTTCTTAAACTCTCTAGTGCCTCAGTTCCCTCACCTATAAAACAGAGGGGAAATAATAGTGACGACTTTGTATGGTGTTTTGATGATTAATAATTTAATACATGTAAATTATTTATATGCACGTATTAAATGAAATGATTTAATACCATACAGAAAGTGCTTAGGATGGTGCCTGTTATTCATAGTAACCCACCGTTTCTACCTACTCACAAAGAAGGCCCTGCTAGGAGCAGCCCGCTCACCCCTCTCTCCTAGACTTTCTTGCACAACCCCCGGAGTGTTTACCTCTTCCAGCCACTCCACGTTGAACACTAGAGACTTCACGTAAAAGCTGCGCAGGTGGCTTCATGAGCACGCGACCTGTGCGGCTGCATAGGGCCTGCACTTGGTCTTATGCTCAACTGTTGCCATCTGGAAATTATTAATACTTTTTCAACAAAAATCCCCACGTTTTTATTTTGCACTGGGCCCCACATATTATGTGGCCAATCCTAGCTACCCCTGACCAAAGGACTATCCAAGTAACCTTGGGTGAACTCCAGCACCTATGCTTCCTTTCTGGGTGGTTCTGTCCTTGTTCTGTGTTACGGGGACAATCACAAGAGAGGTGGGATTCATACAGCCACGGAGCCGGCCTTGCCAATGAGCAGAGTGGCAGCTTCTTGGAAAATGTAGCAACATTTCTAGGCTACCATTCTGTTTCAGGGGTCTCGGTAGACTCAGGAAAAGCTAAAAGAAACTCTGGAAGTGCGGAAATGCCCCCGCAAAACAAACTCACTTGGTAATTCATCGTGAAACGGTTTGGATTACTCAGAGGCACGGAGAAATCGGCTTGGCTTTCAGCATAGTGAGCCCAGAGCCGCAGCCACTGCAGGGAAAACAGCACAAGGTCACTCTGGCTCAGGCCTCACGATGGAGACCACTGCAGGAGAGTGGGGAGGTGACAGCGGCTTCAGAAAAGCAGCTGACCCCGGGCAGCCCTCCCAGGTGACAGCCACAGGAGCAAGAGCGAGTTAGCTCCCACAGGTCCCCCCACCAGTGAACCAAGAGGCTGTCCTGAGTGTCCCTACAGATACCCAGAGGAACTGTCTGCTTGGGTGGGAGGAATTGTGGTTGAATTTGCACTAAATTCAGTAATCTGAGTTTCGAGGCAAAGTGTTTTGAGGCTGCTCTTGTAAAGTTTTCCTGTTTGAGTTTCTAAGATGCAGAGGCCCAAGGAAAAATGGATCCTATAAATACTCGGTCCCATGGCTCTTGGATGTATGAACGACTTTGTCCGTACAAAGAGTTTGACTTTGACACAGGGAGCCGTGAGATCACTCCTCCACCGCCGGGCAAGCTCTTATCATCTTCTGGTTCTTGCATCCATGGCCCTAAAGTGACCATGTCATTTCCCAACAGTGACCCACAGCACAGATGCATGCACAAGCCTTCGGAAAAGCTGCTGCAGAGCCCAGCGAAATGTCCTGGCTCTCCATATTTCAGTTGCTTTGAACATGTTGGTTCGCTTTGTTCTGATTTTAGAATCTGGAAGTGCAGAGCAAGACATTTCTAAGCTGGGAATCTGCCATCCTGTTGCAGGAGCGTGGCAGCAGCCCCAGAGAAATATTTTTCAAGGCTGCAGAGAAAACAAGGGCTGGAAAAATGTTTGTTTATTGCCAGCTCTCCCCACAGCCACTTACATAAGAGCATGTGCTGAGACAGGCTGTCCTGCCGGCTCAGGATCAAGAAGAGTTGCACTCCTTGGGGTGATGGCAGAAACAATGTGGGAACCGCAGGGCTCCAGCCTGTGACGTCCAGGAAGGAAAACCAAGTGGTGTGTGGCGATTAGTCCTCTCACAGTGACGCCATGGTTTCCTGCGGTGTTTTCGAGCTGCGGGTGGTGGCCCGGTCTACAGGAGGGGGAAAAGTTCTGTGAACAAGATATGGCTGAAGAATAGTTCCTCATTTTCCATTTTTAAGATAAAACAATGCATGCAAGGCAGTGTGTGCGCCGAATGGCAGAGTCAAAAGTTCAGGTATTCTCTGACCTTTCAGATCCATCCGGATTTTCTAAAAGCCACATAAATAAACACTGTATCCAAATCTGGGAATGTTTTAAAAGTGTGGACACAATTGTGTACATTTTGTTCAACTGTTTATTGCAAAGGAAAAAAAAAAGAAAAGAAATATAGGAAACTTTTTCTGTGCGAAACAAACATAAAAAAAACTAACTCTGCCAGGAAAAAAAATGCGAGACCCGTGGACAGATTATGTTTAAGGGTCCAAGGGGACAACTCGCCTTCCTCACGGTGTCACTGAAAAGCAGATGTGACAGGCAGAGGTGCAGCAGCTACAAGGCCTCTACGCTGTTCTCAACACCCTCCCTCCGAGGGAGACGCCACGGCCTCATTGTGTAGACTGTTCCAGGCTTTAAACGAATATCAAAAAAAAACATTTTCCATATGTTTTAACTTAATTTCTAGTTTAAACATGGGCCCATTCATTCTTGTTCCTTCCTTAACATCCTTCATGAGTAATTGCCCATTGACTTTGCTACTTGCCAGTCATGCCTGGGTGTGCGCTCGTCTTACACCAAACATACCTAACTCTTAGCGTCTGTTGTCACAAAGTTTCTACTTGTTGCTTTGAATGGCGAGTTGCAACTAGCACAGTCTTACACATAGGAGACATTCAATCAGTATTTTGTAGACGGAGTCACCTCTCTCTCTCTTCTTATTTTCCTAGCTTGCCTCACCCACCCCTACTTTTCTTTCTTTCTTCCAGTTCTGCTGCCAAAACATTGGGCTTACCAGCAAATCTACTGAGTAAACCTCTGATTTACAGCACACAAGGAGCGCCAGGCCCACAAAACAGAAAAACATACACTTTGGGACCCTAACATTGGCCTGGGTCTATGTGAGTTGAGACCATGATTTATTTTAACCAAGTTCAAGTCTACAAAGGAGGAGAGGTAACAGGATGCCATGCCTCACCTACTGGATCCACCTATAAAGAACCTTTGTGGTTTCTCCCGTGGGTCGTTTCCTACCCTTTCTTTCTGCTGGTTCTTCCTCAAACCAGCAGGGACAGGTTGGACTCAGAGAATAATAGTTTCTGATCTTCAGTTCACTTTTCAGACTCTCTAGAAAACAGGAAAACTGAGAATGAAAAGTTCTAAATTATTTAGGACTCATGGGTTGCAAATGGAAAAAACACAGCTTGAACCAGCTTAAGCCTAAAAGGGAAATGTATTTGTTCATGGAACCAAACCATAACAAAGGACTGTGACTGAGGACTCCAAGAACACACTCGGGACTCTCTCACTCTCTCTCCTTTTTGCCCCTGCCTGATGCCATTTCCCCAGACCTGATCGCTCCTACATAAGGTGGGGAGGTGGCCTCAAGGTGCATCAAGGTGCACCTCCTCACAGCCAGGGACTGAGTAGATGGGAGTCCCCTGCTGCCATGGATAGGGAAAATCCCCTAGGAATGACACTGACTGGCCCGTTCATGGTGACATGTTCCCCCTCTGTGGCCAGGGGAGCAGGGCTTGTGGCCAGAAGGAGCAGGGTGGGGGTGCTAGGCAGATGGAACAACAGCCACCATAGCATCTGAGGACGAGAGCTGCAGGAAGGCCACCAAGTTCACTGGCAGATGATCTCTCCTCCCATCTCTCTCCTCCCCCTGCCCATCTTCACAGCCCCATAAGTGAGGCTTAAATGCTGCATGTGGAGATCTCAGATCCTCCACTTGAAGATATAATAGCAGTCAACATCCTACAACCCCACAGAGAAAAGGTCAGAAAGCATAGTTTGCCTGGTTTTCCTACCAATACCAACAGATGAAATTTGGAATTCACAGAAAATCGTAGATGTGGAGTATTAGAAAAGATCTAGGGGAATCTAGATGATTTCCTTCCTACCCCTAGCTAGACCTTCACAAAGAAGGGTGACAATGAGTGGCCAGAAGTCTCATAGAGGGTCTTGCATTAGGTGTGAGGCTGGACAAGGAAACTCCTAAGGTCGTTCAGGTTCTGAGGGATTGTGAGATTGTGCCGGCACCCCAACCTGAAATTGGTGATGCGTCCTTACATCGTCCAGGACACTCATCACTCTTCCCACTCTTACTAACTGATTTTAATCACCAACAGGCCTCAAAGTCAGGGATTCCATCTAGATGCCTCTTATCAACTTCCCTCTGCAAATTCAACCCACACCCTTGAAGTCTGGGAATTCTCAAGCTCTTAGAAACTATAAGAGTCTCCCTTCCCCTTGGTCTTTGAACCATTTTAGCGAACATTTGTGAGCCTCCTTTTCTGTACATTTTGGCATTTTTATTCCTTTCCTTTGTGTCAGGACCAAATTCACTAGATTGTGACTCAGAAGAGAAGCCTGAGGTTGAATACTATGCAGAGAATTGGGGAAATTAAGGACGGAAGAGAGAGTGTGTGTGTTGGTTTTTGTTCTCATTTTCCTCTTCCCTTCCCATTGTGGGTAGAATAATAGCCACTCAAAGATGCTCTCATTCTAATCTCTGCAACCTGTGCATATGTTATGATCATGGCAAAAAGGGAATTAAGAGTGTTACTAAAATGACTTAAAATGGGAAATTATCCCAGATTATCTGGGTAGGCCCAATTTAATCACAATGGTTCTTAAAAGAAAAAGAAGGGGGCAGAAGAGGAGGTCATCGTAGTGATACGGGGTGAGAAGGACTCAGCCGGGCCTTGCTAGCTTTGACCCAGAAGGGGCCGTGAGCCAAAGAATGCAGGCAGCCTCCATTCTGCAAAAGGCGGGAAAACAGATTCTCCCTTAGAGCTCTCTGGAAGAAACACAGCCCGGCCAGCACTTCGATTTTAGCCTGGTGAGAACCACGTCAGACTCTGACCTACAGATTGCAAGATAATAAATTTGTGTTGTTTAAGCCACTAAATTTGTGGCCATCCATTACAACCACAATAGGAAACTAGTGCACTTCCTATCTGTCTCACTTGTGTCCTGAAATGTTCTTTAGGTTCTTTGGGATTCCAATTGCTGGACTATGTTGAGACGGAATAGTATCAAGGTCAAGAAGATTTGACTGTGCTGTTACCTCACCTGGCAGCTTTGGGTGAATCAGTTTCTCTGGTTCTCAGTGCCCACATGTGCAAAATGATCTCCAAAACTTCTCTCCCTTTAAGTTCAGAGAATTCAATGTCCTCTCCTTTTTCTTGATGAGATCGAATGCTCTGGAAGCACCAGCAAACACCTGAACTGCCCCCGCCACCACCTGCAGCAGAGCTTGCACTGGGAGAGAAGGCCCCTGGGTCGCGGCCCTCTCAGGGCTCGTCCCCAGTGAGTGACGGCTCGGGAGGTCCAAGAGGCACGGCAGCTGCTGGCCGGCTCGCTCCACCCAGGCCCAAAACATCTAGTGCCAAGTAAGAAGCACTGTGGGGACTGACATGCTGGAGAATTCTAAAACCCAAGTGGAAGTGGCCACGGAAACCCTTCAGATGGAAAGGAGATGTGTTAACCTCAAATGAGAGATGGGCCTTGGAGAAAGACATTCTGTGCAGACGTCAGGGCAGGAGGAAAGGCCCAGAGTGGGTTGGGCCTCATGAGTGGATTAGGCTGGCAGAAGAGAAGCTTTTATGGTGGGCATAAGGTCAGGCTTGAACGGTTCTAGGACAGGACATGAAGGCCTGAGACCCTACCACACTGTGACCCACGTGGGGTGCACATTAGTACCATGGCAGGCATGTAACAGGTGCTCACCACCATAGGTGCTCAGGATTTGTTAAATGAGTGAATAAATTGGCATCTACATTTTTTGAGCAGGACACTCCTTCTCTAATCCAAGATGAATTTAAGGAAGGTGAGTGGGACCTCCACAGAGGTCCGCTCTCCGCAGAGAGGATTGGAGGAGGCAGAGATGGGATGTCTGGAGATCAGCCGAGAGGCAGCCAAGCTGATTGAGCTGAAGGGTGCAGCTGGGGTGTGGGCAGTGAGGACTGAAGGGAAGAGACCCACGTGCCACTAAGCCTTTCCCTAAACCATTCCTGCTGGGAGAGTGGAAATCTCCAAGGAAGGAGACCCACCACCTCGTGAATAAGAACAACGCATAACCCAGACAGGCCAGCACGCATGGAGCAAAATCCTCGGGCAGCAATTTAAGCTTCTCTAACCCACGTCATATTTTCAGTGGGAATGACCACTAATCTCCGCACAATTATTCCTTCTGTAATCCAAGCTGCTTCTCCGCTCCCTCTTGCCTTCCCCAGACTCAATGGCTCTAATTCCCCAACTGCTGTCAGAGTTCCATTCCCCAAGTCTTCTAATTATTTCTATTTTTCTCCTCGGCTCCCTCTCCAAGTTCCCTCTCCCTTAAGTCATTTACCTGAATTAGAAGACCAGCTTTGCTTCCATCACTTACTCACCTGACAGGTCTGCTTTTCCTCTAAGTCATTGGCAGGAGCACAGCTCTGCTCCAGGAGGGAGCCTTGGCCTTATGGGGACACCACAGGTGTGCTCCAAGTCAGCTGGCCAAGGACTCTGAGTGTCCTTGCCTGAAGGATGCTTTGTAGAAACCAGCAAGAGCCCACCTGCAGACCATGTCTGACCTCAGATCCCAGAGGAACCACCATCCTCTTCCTCTCCATCTCCCTCTCTAACCTTCCCTGCCTTTGCCTCGGCCAAAGTCCAAGCCAGCAGGGACAGAAGAGTAATTAATGGCCTCAAGGGCTATCAAAGTGCTATTGAGCAAAACCACAGCCCAACAGCCACGCAGGTGCTTCCTGCAGCGGGGAGGGAAAGAAGTGTCTTTACAAAGCCCTAAATAACTCTGGGCAGGGATGTCAACTTGACAAATGGCTCGCGAGAAATAGCCCCGTTGTTCTCTGGTGTGAGCTTCGTCGAGGCTGTGCCGGGGTGGGGGGCGAAGCCCAGCGGTGAGTCCCGCAGCTGTTTGCTTGGGGCCTCTCTGCAGCGGGGATGGCGGGGATAAGAAGGTCCTTGTGTTTGTTCTCTCGGCCTCTGTCACTTTGACTTGTTTTCTGGTGGTTTTACTCGGTGGATCTGTGCTGATTTGGTGTGAGCTGCATGCAGAGGAGGGTGGGCCCTGCGGGAGATGCTCTCCCCAGCCATGCCCGGCCTCTCGCCCTTGGATATTGGTCCCAGTGCTTCTCGCCGCGTAGTGGTGAAGCACGGCCGCTCCCCCTACAGCAGCACCCATTCGTCTCCCTATTCCCGAGGCAGAGACCCTTGTGGTCCTCCTAGTCCCAGCTCTTCAAAGAACTGGCTTATCTAATGCTTGTCACATGTTGAACGGGTAAGCGAAAATATCCCAAGCTCAGAGGTCATGGCAGCTAGGTTTTGGTCCTCATCATGGGGACATTGGACAGGTGCTCGGGGTCTCTAGGCCTCTGTATCCTCATCTGTAAAACAAGAAGGCAAGCTCTTGGGTCCCCTCGTCCTCAGACTGTGAGGTCCAGAGAGCCCTGCAGAGGCTGCCCAGGCCTGCAGCCAGCTCAGCAGAGACGGGAACACGGGCGAGGGGGATATGAGGCATCCACACAGCCCACAGCAGGAGTAAACAACTGCGGGTTGAAAACTCAAGCAAAAGGTGTATGATGTTTTCAGTTAGAAAATAGGCCTGGCACACCTGTCCAGGAGCACTAGATGGACGGACTAAGAACGGCCAGCAGGCTGGTGTGCAGCCCTGGGCCCAGGCTGAACACGAACGGCACGATTAGCCTCCCTGAGGTCACTGAGTCCTCTTCACCAAGGTGTCCCAGCCACGGACATTAAGTCTTTGGCTTATGGTGTTTTTTCTGTGAAGCAGCACAGCTAATCCATTGCCAGGGGAAGGCTGTCCCACCAGCAGGGGCAATTTTGTGCCATTTATAATGAAGTCCTGAGAGTGTGCTAAGGAGACCGGCCAATGTGTCCCAACACAGAGCCCGTTTCTCAAAGCGGCCATCACCTGATTCATTTTCCCATGCTGGTGCGTGTGCTCAGGGTTTCAATGCCCTTGGTCTTCATCAATTGCAGCTTTGTTAGTGTTAACAGAAAGCAAGACAGATTTGCTGGAAATCAAGGTCTTGTGGATGCCTGACTGTGTGCTCTCTTCTGTGGTTGCAAGCTTGAGATTGAAGAGTTGAGTGAAATTGTCTTTTTCATGGAAAGGAGTTTGAGCAACTAAAATGAATGGTCACAAAAGTTTTCAGAAGCCTTAACACTCCCAGTTTCCCCTCTGGGAAATAAAGCTCGTATATAAAGCTCTTAGTAGAGTGCCTGAAAAATTCCAAGTGTGCAATAAATGACCGATAATCATAATAACAACAGTAAAATTCTCCTCTTTCCTGACAAGGAGACATCAGCTCCTTAGCACTCTCTAGAAAATCAGAGTTGATTCCATGTGGGGTTTTCCATAGGGTTCACTATGAGGCAGAAGCACAGTATTAAATTACAAGCTACCAACATCTATTGTTACAAATAAGAATTTCTAGAAGAGAGGCCATCTGCAGTGGTCTGTATCTGAGGGGACCTGAGAGCTTATCTTTTCTTTTTAAAGACAAGGACAGGGAGGCCCAGAGATGCTGAACACTGACCCAGTTTCCGGCTACTTATTCTTGAAGACCAGAAAATAGTTATCATGAGTCTTGGTCTTGAGATCGTTTCACTAATCCATTCTACATTTGGCATGCATTAAGATAAGCCAATCATTTGAAGAGCTAGGACTAAGGAAAGGAGTCCATGGTCTTTGTTGCTTTGATGGCAAGACTTGCTGAAAGCTAACGTCTAAGGAAGAGACACCTTTGGTGCTCAGAAAGAGAGTCTCCCCGAGGCTCCCATCCTCCTCTGAATGCACCTCAGACCAAATCAGCACAAACGTGGAAGAAGCAAAGCGCCTGCAGTGTGCACAGGAGGACAGAACCAAGGCATCCTCACCGAGAACCCCGCTTTAGGCTTTGCTCCCTGCTGAATCTGCCCCCGCCACCACCACCATTGAAATGTGAATAGATTTTGCTCCATTCATCAAAAAATCTCAATTAGCAAAGCTCCAATAGTTTCATAATCCTAAAAAAGAGCTCCCAGTTCTCAAACACTCCCTCACGGGGTGCACGTGGGGTATGACAAGAGAGGGACCTCAATGTCTGTTATTACGGAACTCATTGTGTAAAATTAATTCACTGACACAAGCACCCACTGCAAAAACAAGCCTTTGACACCACTTTAAAGGTGTGAATTTCCAAGACAAGTGCTTCCGAAAATATTGGTGTCACACTAAATATGACATTCGCAGTCTGAGAATCACCCCCCAACTGAAACGTAAGCTCCGTGGACTCAGAGATCTACAGTGGGTTTTTCCCTGGCGACCAGTGCCTAGAACAGCACCCAGACATAGCAGCCAATAGATATTTATTGAATGAATAAGAGAATTAATAAATGAACCAAGTATGGAGTCTATGAACCATGTACTGTGTGAGTTTGGGCAGTTATTTACCTTCTCTGTGCCCAGTTTTCTCATCTTGAAAGGTTATTGCAGCTACTCAGGAGGCTGGGGCAGGATTGCTTGAGCCCAGGAGTTTGAGGTTGCTGTGAGCTAGGCTGACGCCACGGCAATCTAGCCTGGGCGACAGAGTGAGACTCTGTCTCAAAAAAAAAATTAAAAAAAATTAAAAAAAGAAAGGATATTGAATTGTTGTGAGGATTATTGGTTTAAGAGTGCAAATCTCTTTAAAGCAGTGCTAGTTAATGTTAGATACTTTGGGGCTTCATATAAATTGTGCTTTTTCTATGTCCTCACAGAGGATTGGCAGATATTCTACAATTTAACAAATATGCCTGAAAATTTTTTCACTCAAATGATCATATTAGAAAAGTCCTGAAAGGACTTTTGAAAATTGTTGTTTGTGACTTGGTTTGACTTGTTTTGTCAAGAGACCAGATGTGTATAAGATGTTTGGTCTTATTCCCATTACTTTATATAAAGCGTGATTTTTGTGTTCAGACTCACCCGTGATACCAGAAGAACCACATCACATTTGGACACTACTCCTGGGAGATCCCCTTTCTGCAAGACTGGGACATACCACCCCCTAGACACCTGGTGATCCTCTAGTGTCAAGCCCTTGCATGGAAGAAGGGCTCAAAGAGCTTCCCAGATGGTGAGCTGGCCATGCCAACCTCCTCAGGCTGTGAATCACACCATCGCTGAAGTTCATGGCGGATCACAGATAAGGCCTCTCATCTAGACCCCTACACAAGCTTCAGTTCAATTAAAAACAAAGTATAGGTGGTCTGACTATAATAAAAAAATAAGAAAACCTAAGAAACAACAACTAGCAAAATGTGTGAATACCTTGTGTCTTGTCTAAGATATCGAGAGCAGCTTACAGAAATGAATTCACCATATGAAATTGGGACTAAGGGCACATAGCATCATATTTATTTTACCAAAGAGAAAAGAAAAAGTAATTGAGAACCAGAAATGGAATCCAGCCCCTGGCTCCTGGATCCACTGCTCGGATCCACCTGAAGTTGTCTATTAAAAGCCAAGACATTGAGAACACAGTCATTCCCATATGCTACTGCTGAATATTGGTCTGGCTTGGGACATTGCATTAGTAATAACAAATATTTGCAAATCAAGAAGAGCAGCAGAAATAGATTTTGCAGCAGAAGTGGATTTTGGAGTCTGAAAGACCTGAATTCAAATTCCAGCAGTGTGATCTTAAACAAGTTTCTTGTGTAATCTGAACACCAATTTCTTCCTCTACAAAATGAGGACAGGGATAGCAAAGCAATGTTGTTAAAAAAATTACAGATAATATCTGGAAGCTTCCAGTAGCTTGCTTAGTTCATAAATGGTACTTAATAAAGGATGGTGATGATGATCTTCCCTATTCAAAAACACTTTCTCAAGTTGAGCAAACACTTTGCCTCTTCCCCCAGTAATGTTAGTACTTGTGAAAACTTGAGGTGCCAAGATTTAATACCCTATCGGGTCAACTTTTTCAGGAGATTCATTTGCAGAAATTAAACTTGCTGTATTCCTTTGACCACAACTTTGAATGGTCCAAACTGAACATTCCCCTCTGAAACAGGGTTTTTCTTTCCCATCAACTTAAGACACACACACACACACACACACACACGCACATGCTCATGCTTATCCCAGCAATTCATTTCTCATTTTGGTTTGGGACAGAGCCAGTTGGTAAAAGGTTTCAGCGTGTGTTTATTGCCTCTTTGTTCTCCAGCATTTTATGGGGCCTCCTGGCAGCTCTTTGGTCTGCAGCAAGCAGCAAAGCCCTCCAGGGTTGCAAAGCCCAGACAAATCCCAGGCTCTGACCGTTGCCTGCAGCTGGCGTAGAATAGCTGGAAGCCTCCCCCCACCCTCCCCAAACTCCTGCCCAGAACTCTGAGCAAACACAGGGCAGGAGCAGAGCATTTGGCCCCTGGAGCTTCCTCTTACTGGAGTTGTTTTGGAGTCGGCTGTGCTGCCTCTTCCCGGGCCCCACACAGGACTTTTCCCCTTGATACTTGCTGGTTTCTAACAAGCAATTGTTTAGAGCAATGGGTGTGTGTGTGTGTGTGTGTGTGTGTGGTCTTTAATAATACCTGGTCTTCAACAATGACGCTGCTGCTTGCAGACACTGCAGATCTCCTCATTCCATGAGGCCCATGGGCAACTCTCCAGATGGACTGACTGCCTGAACACTCAGCACCAGCGCAAGCCTCCAAGCCTAAGCCCATGTAGGAATCTTACTCTAAGCCTGGAGGTGAAAAAAAAGGTCTGCCTCCTGCCATAATAATACTGCCCACAGGCCCATGCGGCGGGCGTATTAAAAGGCAACATGGCTCGGTGATCAGGAGCACACTGTTAGCCTGCGCCTGACCAAGATCCAAACCTGGCTTTGCCATTTGGGGAAGTTCTGTGACTTTGAGCCACATAGGGAATCTCACTTTGCCTCAGTTTCTCAAACCTAAAGTAAGGACATTAGCCTGTTTCATAGTGTGCTATGAAGACTCAACGCAGTGATGGCAAGGAAGGGCCTGGGGCACGTTGGCAGTCGACACCGAGTACAATCTCAGTGTCAAATGCTGACAGCCCAGCTCTCCTGAGGCTCACTGCGCAGCATGGTGTGGGGGCAACTCCAGTGAGCACCCCAAAACTCGCTCAAGAGGCTGAGAATGAGAGTGGAGTGACACGGTGTCTGTGGCAGTTGTTACGCCACCAGAGCCTTTTCAGCTTTGAGAATGGCAGGATTGAGTGATCCAATAATCCATCAAACAAACCTATTTTAAATGTCAGGCACTCTTGAGGCCCAAGTCTATGGAGATGAAAAGACCCAGGTCACTGTCCTCAAGTTGTACACACAGGATGGGAAGAGAGGGACACACCTGATCAGACATGACGATGCTCGGGGTGATGAACTACGTGAGGCTGTGACAGAGACAGTCTCAGGTAGCTGGGGCATCACCACAGGTTTCTGAGAAGGGGTGGCCACTGAGAAGGGTCTTGAAGAATGAGTAGGGGCTTAGCAGGAGGAGAAAATGAGGAAGGGAATTCCAGAAAGAGTGGATATGCAAAAGCACAAAAACAGCAAAGAAAATGCCATGTTTGGAGAATGGTAAATAGTTCAATGTGTTTGGAATGCAAGGGGAGAAATTTGTCTGGAAAGATAGGACTGTAGGGACATCTGTTCTGCTGCTACGGCACTTTGGCCAGTCCATGCAGCACCAACATCAGCCTGGCTGTGTCCCCACCCTCAATGTCCCCTCAACTCCAGCCTTGAGACAGAAGGACAGTAATGGCATCAACAGTCAAGTCTTGACATTATTTCAATGGTTCTTTCTGCTCTTATTCTTCTGTGTAAACAAATGTCATCTTAAACTTCAGTCTCTTCATCTATAAAATGGAATTGGGGTGGAGGACTAGAATGTCATACAAAGCTCAGCTCCTCATCACTGGCTGGTGGGAATTATTTGGGGACATTATTTGCATAAAGTGGCTGTTTAGCATACACTTCAAGAATATCATGCAAAGAAACTTTCTAGAAATCACTTTCACTTTTCACACATGGCAATGAACGTCTTGAATGGATTTTTTTCGATCTCCACATGGCCCAACTTGATTTCTCTTTGTCACCCTCTGCTCCCATCGGCAGGGCGATGAGCTATCAAACCTGAACTATTGCTTCCGCTTTGGATTCCTCTGAGAATCGGAAGGGAGGAAGTGTTAACATAGGTGAAAGTACTTAAGTTCCTCCCAGCCATCCTCCCTCATCCTTCTCCACACCAAAAAAATGCAGCTGAAATCAGCCAGGGCAGTCAGGGACAAGCTGATAGATCTATCAGATAACCTGACCCATCAAGTAGAGTGGTCTGAGACAAGTGGCTTCTTCCCCATTCTCATCATAGAATGACATTTTCTGTATTCCATCAGCAGTGACATTATCTCAATGCTCAGTCTGATCTGCGCCTTCCGAAATCACAGCCAGCCTTCCTGAGGTCATAGCCAGGCAGTCTTTCTTACACAAACTGCCTAGAAATTGCCCATCAGAGAGTCTTCAAGACATTGAGGAATCTGAATATTGACAATTCTGTTATCCGCATAGGGAAACTGAGCCACAGTAAGTATATGGGCATGTTCCAGATCCTCATCAGAAAAAAAAGAAGAAAAAAAAAAAAACATTTAGTGTCTTTATTTAAGACCTGAGATCCTGGAGCTCCTTTCTCCAAGGCAACCTCAGGAATGTAGCGCAAGTAGTCTGCAAAGAATCCTGGTAAGTGGGTACAGTGAGAGGAACAGATAACATAAGTTGCAAATATTTCAACAGATAGCAAAATCCCACGGGAGAGGACTAGAGTTCTATGCTGAAACATATTCCCATTAGCAATGAGAAAAAAATAAGTGAAAGATTCAAGAAAATGCCTTTTTAAACCCTGGTTATCCAAAAGATGTTGTTGTATTTCCTATTTCCCAAACTTTCTCAAAAGGTCTCAAGTATTTGAGTGGTTCCTCCCTGCTCTTATTTAACTAATTTATTAAACACCCACCCTGCTCTGGGAACCCAGCATTACACAATGGCACAGACAGCTCTTTGTGAAACAGACTAAGCCTGCCCAGAAGGGGAAAATGCAATTGAAAGAAATAATTCTAGCTAAACTATTGCAAGAACAATGGTACATCCAGTTTGTTTTCTCCCATTGAATTTTCTTTGGCTTTGATGTCAGTGGGCCTGGCCCTAGACTCGCTTCTTAGCAAAATGCACCTACCTGGAACTTCGGGAGGGCGGTGGTGGAAAGAACAGAAAAGATCCCAAGATTTACATCTGGATCAACTGAGGAGAAACAGGGGCGCGCTCACAGGCAGTGATGTGGTCCTCAAGTGGAACTAATGTAGCCCAAATGGAGTCACATGCCAGAGGCAGCTATGAGAACACAAACCTCCTTATATGAAGACATCCTGGGGATAACTTTGGAAGGACCAAGAAATGGAGACTCGAGTCAATTTTAACTTGTTCTTAATGAGTAGGAAAGCCCCCAGATGATATTTGGGTAATAGTAGAAAACTTTGTATTTTATAAGAGCTTTTGTATTTCATCCAAGTGCTTTTAATAACCATGGTCTCATTTTCTCTTCCCCAAAGTCCTCACTTGCTCCTAGAGAAAGACTATTACTGTTATTCCATGGCAGTCCTGGGAAATGCAGGCAGAACGGTGAGGTGGAAGGAGGCATCTCACAGCCTGGCCCTCTCACTGCCATCCTGCCCCCTGGATTTCCTGTTCCAACATGCAGGGCTGAGCTATAGACTGCAGCGGGTCCTCCTACCCTCTGGAATTCAGGGCGGGATCTAAGGTAGACGCTCAACTGACCCCCACGAGCTGGGTCCCACCCCCTTCTCCCTCGCTGCCTCCCACTGCAGAGGCCAAAGTTTAATGGTTCACTTCCCCTTGCAGCTAAACCGGGGAAGATCACCCCATTCCACCCCATGGAATATAGAAGCAGAAGACTCCTACATGCAGCTTGTAGAATAAATTTTTCTTTCTCGAGAAAAAAAGACAGTCTTGGCCAGCCCCACCCTCCCATCCCCCTTCCCCCTGCCTTGACTATGCCTTGACTATGGTACGCAGCCGTCTCTGAGCCGAGGCAGAATGCTAACGTGGGCATCACCTGCTCCAAAGCCCATGCTCCTGACCGCCATGTTCTGTTGCCTCCTAATTAGCCACTTCTTTGACCCACAAATTACAGCCATCAAAAAGAAACCGAGACACCAAGCAGTAAGGAATAGAGAAAGTGCCCCAGGCCAGGCACCTGAAGACAGATCTGAGCTCAAATCTCACTAGCCTTGGGTCAGCTCATTGACCTCTGTGAGTCTTACTTTCTTCCTTGCGATAACTAGCCTGAGAAACCTCAGAACAACTTTCAGTGTTCAAATTCCACAGTTACGATTCTAGAATACGGACACACACTAGCCCTCCTGATAAGCCAGCATATTCCCAAAGCACAGCTGACTCTAATGGCAACCCAGACCCTACAGAGGCAGCAAGCTGGTGACCCACACCATGAGTGTCTCCATCCTCCTTCCTGCTGGACAACACAAATGCATGACGTTCACATCTTCGGGAGGCTTAGGAGAGCGCCTAATCAGTAGGGGAAAGGCACTTTGGCCTGGTGGGATCTGCTTTCCAGAGACAGGAGGCAAAGATCCACCCTCACCACAAGTCTCTTAGCTGCTCCAAGCCCAGGCTTCTCCTGTAAAATTGAGATAACGATAGACTCTTCCTTATCCTAGTTCCATCCAAGGTTACTATGAAATCATGTGAAATCAACCACTTTTAAAATGGCAAACTCATCATTATCCCAGGTTCAGCAATGCTCAGCTGGGCCTAAGTAAGCAACGGATTCAATGCCTGGCCTATAAAACAGCCACTTGCCATTCATCATATGCAATGTGCAGCCTCCGACTCAAGGCTAGCCTCCGCCAATCACTATCTAACTACACTTTCTGCACCATTTTTGTGGGTGTTCATGTTTTACTCAATGGGGGAGCAAGTCTATTCATACTACCCCATTTCATTTTATTGACAAAATCCAAAGGCAACAAAACACCAGTGAAAGGGGGTGGGGTCTGCAGAGTTTATCTCCTCAGAGCCCAGTTGTCAAACACATGCACCTTCCCTATCCCACTACCCTCCATCCCACCTCATGGCTTCTAGTTCAATCCCATTGAAGAATAAAAATATAAAATAAAAAAATCTGAAGCATAGTTCGTGATTCCTCTGCTTCTTTTCATGGAAGGTATATTAATGCAGGTGCTGGTGTTTGGATCTGTGGTTCCTTTAGAGAAGAAATAGCACCATCCAAAAGTCAAATCGAAATTGCTTAAACTTAGGACAGCTGGCAGAGCAGAGATTCAGTTTTCCATCCTGTTATTTCCCCTCCCTTCTTTTCTGCAATCTCAGACCAAAAGGTGCTTCAGCCCCTGAGCTCTGTGGGGTACCCGAGGCTTGGATGCTCCACCTCTGCCCGTGGGTTGGAATCATTCAGTACAACCTGCGTAGGCTTTCAGAAGCCAAAGGAAAGGTGGCCATTTCCCTCCATGAAATACTGTTTTGTCTTATCTCCATTAGAAAAGCTGGACTCCAGGGAGAATATCAAAATGGTGTCATGCTGCTGGGGTCTAACATTGATATCTCAGTTGTCCCCACCTGGAAAATAATCTACTTCTCAGGGTCTTTGTTGGAAGCAGGAGGCTTCCAGTTCCTGATTCTCGGAAGGCCGGCTCCTTGACTAAGGCTCTAAGGCACCCTGAGAGTGGCTAACATCACAACCGGTGGGAGGGAGCCCTTCTTCAGTTGGGAGAGCCCATGGGTGCTGAGCACGACTGCCCCTCACTCCCTTCTGTGACCTTGCTCTCCTACAGGGCCACGTTCTCAGACAGGGCACAACCTGCACCCTTTTGAGAGCTCCCCATCCTCCGGGGCCACCTGACTTGTGGTTTTTCAGGCTGCCTCTTGTGTAACACTACTGCCTGCTGGGAAGCTGTTGTCCCAGCCTGGCCCAAGAGCGGGAGGAAGTGTCGCACGGCAGTTACGTGCACAGGCTTTGGACCACCCACCTGGATTCGGTCTTGATTCTCCTCTCATTATCTCTGGAATCCTGTACAAATTGACTTTTCTCTCTCATTCCTTCAGCTGTTTAAGGTCTCACCGAGTTGTCATAAGGATTAAATGAGTTTTGAAACACTTAGAAGCATACTAGGCATGTAGTAAGCACTCAATAAACGTCAACTGTTATTATTTTTTAAATGTGGAGAAAATAGAAAACCACCATCCACTGGGCACCCTCTAAGCCAGGCACTTTGTGTTCATTATTTAATCCTCATAGTAACTCAATGAGATACAAATTATTATGTGCACTGTTACTAAGTGAGCAGCTAGGTAACTTGCCCAAGGCCACAACACTGTTGAGTGGTTCATCGAGGATATGATTTGAACCCAGGTCTGTCTGATCTGAAACCTTATGTGGAGGCTTGCGTGGAGGAAGCAATATTGTGTGCAGTGGAAGAATTCTGGTGGCGACCTGCTATCAACCTAGTGGCAGAGAAGGGCACTTATGAGAGTAGCACTTGCTGGGGTGGAATGGGGAGCACAGCCTTCCACATACTAAGGGAAAGCGTGACAGGTGCTCTTGGTTGGCCAACCCAACTGCCATTCCTAGTCCCCTTCCCCCTTTCTTACAGAATCTCAGTTTTAATAGGGTGACGATGCATCCATCTCTAGGAAAGAAGTCATGGCTCTCTCATTCCCCTTTGCTAGAAACTCACTGCTACATACTGAATTCATCACCAAGGTGATGGTATTCGGAAGTGGGGCCTTTGGGAGGTGATTAGGCCATGAGGGCAGAGGACACTCATGAATAGGATTAGTGTCCTTACAAAAGAGACCCCAGAGTTGCCCTACCACCACATGGGGACACAGTGAGAAGTCTCCCAGATGAAATGTACCCTGACCACTCACCAAATCTGCCGGCACATTGATCTTGGAATCCCCAGCCTCCCTTCTCAGCAATAAATTTCTGTTGTTTATCAATTACCCAGTCTAATGTATTTTGTTAATAGCAGCCCAAATGGACTAAGACAGAAATATAAGAAAAAAATTCTTGAGGGCTCCAGAAAAAAAAAATTGTTTCTTAAAAATATAAAATTCTGGAGCCTACTGAAGAGAAGATCTTTTGCCTTTGCCCCTTACTTTAAGCTTAGGATGCTTGTGTGAGGACTGAAGTTGTGGCAGGCACCTTAAGACAGAGGTGTGTGGACAAAAGCCAGCAGCACTGAGGACAAAACAGAGGATGGAAAAGCCTGGAAGGATAACCCAGGTATGGGACAAACTCCGGGATCCCTTAACTCCAGGCTTCTTCTTAAGGAAATAACAAATGCAATTATGAGTCCACTTAGAATCCTATTGTCAAGTATCCTATTCTGAAGTGAAACAGCAGGTGGCCTTGAAGAAAAGAAGTGACAGCCCAGCCTGCCTAGATCTCCCAGTCAGAATTAAAAACTCCATCTGCAGTCTCGTGACTCGTAGCCTGAACCTCATTCTTTCTGCCTGATGTTTGCAAGGCTGGTTGTTTACATAGCTATCTTCTTTCCCTTTCCGTAGCCACTGCCTCACCCCCATGCCCCCATGAGAAGCTATCTGAAGGCAGGGAGTTTGTCTGAATCATTTTTGTACCCACTTCTTCCCACCCCACCTGCCATAGATGACTCATTGTACCATTTCTGTCCTGATTGTGATGCCCATTACAGATGGAGAGGACAAAACACACACACACACACACACACACACACGTGTGCATCCACATATACACATGCAGAGCCATACATCGTTGTTGACCTGAAACAGGAATCAGTGGGCTATGGGTGCTGTACCCCCATTTGAGGTTTAAGTGTGCCAGAAAGGAGGAGAGATGAAAGTAAGTGGAGAGAGATTGAATGAAAGAACTTGAGGAGAAAAGGAAGAGGGAAAGGGAGAAAGAGAGGAAACAAAACCGCAGGGCCGCGGCTGCAGGGCTTGACATCCGTGAGATTTACCGCACTAATATGCCAAGCTGCCTGCTATAATTAGTTTCTGTAAAAACCCTATCTCCTAGCTCAAATTCAATTAAATCGTACGGTGTTTATTTGCGAGCTTTCTTATTCCATGATGGGAGGGCTGGCAGGGCCCCAAGCTCAGCTAACCCACCTGTCCCTTGCCTGGCACCATCTGAGTGTCAGTCACATTGTTTTCGGGTGATTGGGCAGCGAGGGGATGAATGGGTGGTGTTTGTACTCAGAGATACAAGAAGACACCACATCAGGCAGCTTTGGCCCTGAATGATGGCGTTTTCTTCATAGCTTAAAAGGGAAAACATGCACCAGGAACGGGTACCAGAGCCATAGCTCTACCCCCATGTTGGATCCTAACACTGGTTATTTTAAACACTCTTTTGTGTCAAGCAGGCAAAAGCAAAGTGATTGTTTGTTATTAAAAATCATTTGTAAGAACAGGCTACGGGCTCATTGGAGAAGATCCTAACAAACCTAGGATGTAAGAAAGCAAAGCATCTTGTTCAGGAAATTCTTCTCTCTGGGATCTCCCGGTCCACGTACAGAGGTGCTTTTGGCTGAGTGCACCTTCTATGCTACTGTCTGTTGCCTTCGGAATGAATGAACAGCCCTTCAAAATGCCCTTGGGGTAAGACACGTGCAAGTGGGAGGCTACGGAAAGGAGAGTCTCTTTCAGAATGAAAACAGAGATTTCTGCAACACAGCACACTCGGCTACAAGGGCAATTTCTTCTTCCTGAAACTGAAATCAATATTAAATTAAATCTGTGTGCTTCATCTCCATGAATAACTTTCTAACCTTCTTTCTCAGACAATCGAAATCCCTTCACCCCCGTCAATTCCACTTAGATGGCTTTTTTTTTTTTTAACTGTGTTTCTCTGCCACCAAAGTCCATGTTCCCATAGGACAGAAACAGCATATCGCATCGGCTCTTCTTTGCTATTGAAGAGTTAGCGAGAAGGTCGTCTTTGAAAACTAAGATGTGTGGGGAAGAAGGGTAAGATCATTTTTAACTGTTAAACTGTCCATCTCCTGCTAACCAGCTCTGTCACCCGGGGCAGATCTGTTAAATGGATATTGACCTGGGGCAGAATCGGGGCTGAAATAGGATCTGTAAGGATGCTTCTCTCCTTGTTCTTGTGCTGGTGGGTGGTGATTTGCTGCTGTCTACATCTTCTAATTCCCCATCTCACCTGTTTGAATCTTTC
>VBSM01003176.1:61923243-61958298 GCA_008086735.1 Cheirogaleus medius
CCATATCTCCACCATTCCACACACATCCCACCCTTTCCCGTGGTGCTGAGCTCAGTGAGTGGGTCATCCAGCTGGAAGCAGCAGCTGGGGATAAGGTCCCAAGGAGGGGTTGGTGTCAATGAATGTCCAGGTATGAACTTCCGCAGCACAGGATCACATGTCTAGGCTGCAGGACACCTGGCATGCTGAACCTCCTTGGTGACTATTAAATAATTCACCAAGAAGAGAAAGGAGAGATTGTCATGCCCTAGAGGACAGACCAGAAGTTAATGTTTAATACCAACATGGTGTCCTGCTCCATGAGGTCCTGTCCAATGGCACCAAAAGGTCTCAGGTGGCTTAAAAGGTCTTGCCTTCTTCCATGATCCTGTGATCCTAAATCAAGAGACCCTTGACATCTGTTCAACTAGAAAAGAGGAAATTGGGGAAACGCCAAGAATATGGCTGCTTACTTCATTATTTGTCATTGAGAGAGGCAGAAGATTCAAGTCTAATCCTGTTCTCAGCTCAGCAAACACCCATACGTTGATTACACTTACGACTTTTCACAAAATCAACCCCACATGCTGGCCCCTGCCCTGATCAAGGGATGGTAGGTATGTTCCAGCACACCCAGCCCAGGGAGGGCTTACCCTCTCCCATCTCCTGGTCATGGTATTATCCATTCATCCCTACGTGCGATGTGGCCTAAGAACACAGGCTCTGGAGCCAGACGGCCTGAGCTGCATCCCCAGCCATGCTGCTTTCTAGCTGTGACCTTGCACAATGTCTCTGTACTCTCTCTGTGAAGTGGAGAAGGGAGAAGGGTACCTTTCCTCAGGTCCTTGTGAGAAGTAAATGAGATACCAAACATAGACTTCTTAGAATGGCACAGACTTAAGTCAAGACTCTAAAAATGATGGCTATTTTTAATATTATTATTAATACTACTCCCATGAGCTTCGGAAAAGGCAGCCTCCTTTTCCAGTCCTTCCTTAAACCCACCAGCTCTCAAAAGGACCGAATAGACTGAGGATCCAAGACCCCAGGGTGGTCCTGGAGGTCAAAGCCATGCAGTAGATGGCAAGGAGCCCTGGATTAGATGTCATAAGACCTGACAGAAAGTACCTGCCCCCCTACCCCCCACTCGATGAGCCACAGGATCTCCCTAGACCTCAGCTTCCACACCTGCTCTGGACTGAAGTGTGTCCACTCGAAATGCGTATGTTGAAGCCCTGATCCCCAATGGGATGATATTTGGAGATGGGACCTTTGGAAGGTCATTTGGTTTAGATGAAGTTTTGAGGGTGGGACTCTCATAATGGGATTAGTGCCTTTAGAAGAAGAGACACCAGAGAGCTTTCTCTCTCTCTCTCTTCCTCTCTCTCTCTCTCTCCCCTCCCTTGCCATGTGAGGACAGAGAGAAGATAGCCGTCTACAAGCTGGTAAGTGGGACCTCACCAGAGACCTCACTATGCTGGCACCTTGATCTTGGACTTGTAGCCTCTAACTGTGAGAAATAAATTTCCATCGTTAAGCCGCTCAGTCTGTGGTATTTTGTTGTGGCAGCCTGAGCCGGCTAAGACAACACTTAAACCTTAAACCACAGTGTCTTCCGACTCCTTCCTCACATGACAGAGAGGGGTTTTCACAACCAGGTGGGGCTCCTGTGTAAGGTTCTATTGCAAAAAGAGGCCAATAATTATTTTAAAACCACTGTAATAGATGATTGAAAAATCCCTCCCACTTTAGTGGTGTCTCTGCGAAATCCACGCATAAGGTGTTGTACTAGAAAGTAGTAGTTCGCATAACTTCATTTCCATAAATCTGATGTTTTTTTCCCCTTTCTTATGTCATCAATTTGGTAGAAACTCTTTCCAAAATATTACGACACACTCTACCACCTTAAAAAATATGTGTGTGTTCATACACACACACACACACACATTAGCTTTTCTTGATGTTGTGTTGCTGTCATTCTGAACACCATATTTGTACTCGGTGGAAACAGAGCAAGGCCTTCAGTGGCTATTGAGATTTGCATCACTCTTTGTGTCCAGTATTATTTGAGGGTTGCTAAATGATCCCAAAGTACTACCATATAGATGTTGTTCTCTGTGTTAAATGTGATCAGTTATCCCCAAATCTCTGTATGCTGTTTTATTTCACATAGTGTTCAGGGTGAGCCCCAGAGAATGGCTTCACATCTTTATGTGGGGCTAGCTATTTTCCCCCAGTGGCTCCTACACTTTTCCTTGGCTCTAGGCTTGCACCTGTTCACCCCCAGCTGATGACGTGGGGTGCTGATCCTCCAGCTGCTAGGCCTGGCACTCTGGGCACCTGTGCAGATGGCATTGCTCAAAGACCCACGGCAGTGAGAGGTTGTACAATTGATGCCATCGGCAGTGAATAAGAAGCTCACACCTTCTATATTCTAAACATGAACTGCTAGAAACGGAGAGAAACACTGTGATCTGTTGCAGGGAGTGTACTGACCAAATGTGGGGAGCCCAGATGCTGCAGTCAGGGACCCCGACAGTTGGGGAAGTCAGAGACATCTCTGTTGAAGTCGCACGTCACGGGTACATAGGAAGCAAAGAGCAAATGTATTCTGAGTGGATGGAGAGATGAACGGATGGAGAAGGCCAGGCTCAGGGAGCCTGCGACAGCCCACCATGGCTGTGCCCAGGCAGCGACACAGAGTCCCCACCTGGGAGGCGTCACCTGCTGAAGGGGATGCTTCTTTGGGTCCCATTCTGCCCACTTAACAAAGCCCTGTTCAAATGAATTGTCTAACGGCTTGTCCCCATGACAACAAACCGATTCACAGAATGCCGGAGCCAGGAGGAAAGCAGCCCTGAAATTTGCCCCTGTTGTTCTCCTCCCGCCAGAGAATGACAGCAAGAAGGGACAGGCAGCCCTGCTTCTCCGCCAGGCTTTTGCAGGGAAACCCTGTGGCCCTATTTCTTCACACACCACATGGGGCTGACGGCAGTTCACAACCAGCCTTGGGAGATGGCTCGGACAGACTGTCCCAACGTGAAGCTTCCTCCTCCTTGTCAACATCGGAAGCCGGCACTACTGTCTCGATGCAGCTGAACACCCATGAAATTCCCATTGTTTCACCATTTTCTTCTCAGCCTCCCCCAAAAGAAGATTATGGGTAGGGAATTTGCCCATTTCCTGCATTTGGTGTCCATACCTACCCTTCTGGTTCGAGAACATTCGTTTTGTTCTGTTTGGTCTTTAAATGACTTTTGCTTAGAACATTGAATTTGCTTTGTGAGACTCTGTCTCAATTTCTCTCCTTCTCTCTGTCAAATTATTCACTCTGTTGCTGCGGAGATGAGATAAAATTCACAGCTCTCTCATAGCAACACTTTCTTTTTTCCTCTGTGAGTAAAATTACATGAGATATTTTAAAACTTTAAACGTTGAGACAATTATATTTCTTAAATCCAATATTTTGTCTCTCGTCTTTTTGTTTACTCAGCCTAGAGCCTTAAAGTCAGGTTGAAATGAAAATCACGCTCGCCTGCCCTGGTTTGTTTTCCCAGTCCCAAACACACCTTCTTAGCCAAGCATTCACCAGGAGATTGTGATGTGTATTTACAAGATACATGAAAACTGATGGTGCTTGTATTCATTCACTGAGTGCGTTTTATTGAAGGACTACTATGTGCAGAGAGTGTGCTGGGTGCTGAAGGCAAAGATGAACAAGAGGGCACCTCTGCCCTTTCAGGAGTTAATAAGGTGGGAAAGGACACTGAGAAAGCAGCCACAATACCTGGGATAACTGCTGTGATGAGAATTTGCAACAGGTTCTAAGCTAGCAGAGGAGGAGCCCCTAACTCAGTCTGGGAGGAAGGGGGAAAGGGAAAGCCCAAAGGACAAGTGGGACTTAGACCAGGTTTGGTGCCAGAGAAACGCCTGCTAGGTGAATGAATGTTTGTTGAATCAAGGACTAAGTAGAGAGTGCTCTGAGCCAGAATAAAATATACAAAGACACAGAGGCAAGACAGAGTCCTTGAAAGGACTGAATCCTCAGGCCACAATGACGAGAAGCCCAGGAATGCTGCCCACATGGGAAGTCCTGTCCCCAGTATGGCGAGCAGGAGCACTGCATCATCGCACAGAAGGAGCAGGGCACAGCCACAGGGCAGGGCCAAAAGTCCACCCACCCTGGAAGTAGCCCTGTTGCCTTGGAAAACAAGCATCAAGCTGCCTAAGTTTCGGGAGGGCGCTTGCATCTGACGCCTGTCAAAATCCAGGGAGGGACCCCCGACTGGAGAAGCTTCCGTGGTCTGCTGGCCTGACAGATGGCAACACCGCGGGACTGCTGCTTCTGGACATGAGGCCAAATTGCCCAGGGGCATCGGGAGGGAGATGACGCGGTGTGACAGCCGGGCCTAGCACAGAGGCTGCCTGCGTGTCGGGTCTAGGGCCAGGGGCAGGGATTCCCAGCTCAGGGGCTTCAGTGCAAGTTTTGACCTTCCACATAGTCACATACCTCAGAATCCAATATATGTAATTAAAAGGAAGGAGCTTCTCAACATGCCAAGAAAGAGAGCAGCACTGAGGCCAGTCGGAGGAAGACAGTGCCAGGCGCCGTGGGGCTCACGTGGCTCATGCCCAGTGATGGTGCCTTGCACCATCGCCCACGGTGACTCCCCAGTGGCCCCTCGCTGCCCCTACTCCACAGCTCACCTGCCACCAACGCTGGGTGTCGGTGTGGCCCCAGAAAGGGATGTGCTCACTGGAGAGAAGACACCATTGCCATGCTGTGAATTTCACACTGTTGTTCTCTCTAAAGGCAGTAGGCTTTGCAAGAAAGACGAGAAAGGATTTTCTCAAGATTCCCAAAGTTTAAAAGAACAACATATAGACCCAAAGCTTTTCCAGCTGACCATGGGCAGCAGAGCATGGAAGAAGGCAAGGTGTGACGTGCAGGGGGGTCCCACTCCACAGAAGGAAGAGGAGCCGAGATGGAACTTCAGCTTCCCTCCCCATGGTCCTCCTCTCCGCCCACTCCAGCCCTGTGTGCTCGGAACCAGCCACAGCAGGATGTGCTGGATGAGAACCGCAACCAGCCAACGTGGCACAACAGTGGACTTTGGACTGGCCAGCAAGGGGTCCTGGAAGGTGAGCCTGAGGGTAGCCTCAAGCACCCTGAATACCCCAGCATGGGAGAGAAAGAACCACCGAGGGAGACCTGCCACAGAGAAGGCAGGGAACAGGTGATACTTGAAGAACAAATGGGCAAATGGATGGGTGCTGGCTGGCTGCACAGATAGATGGACAGATGGCTTTGCAGGAGAAAGTCAGAAACCCAAGTCCCAGAAGAAAGCAGGATCAGCAATGAAAGGCAGTAGCATGGCACTAAGGACAAAACGGTTGTCAGAGGCCACCCAGATGACTCCCATTCAATGACGTGTTCATTGCTGAGATTTACTTTTATGGAGACAAACAGCCCTGTGGTAGGTTTCCTGGGGAGAGAGGGAGAGGGGAGGAAGCGGGTGGTTTCAAGGCTTCTAACAAAGGAAGCTTCTGGTCACTTGGATGTTCCTCTCTCTTAGGATAAAATTAAAAACCACATAGAGCATAATGTGTCTATTTTTATATGACCCCTCTGCCACATGAGTTGAGAACACCATGAGAAATGTCATCTTTATATCCAGAAAGCAATGCTATATGGAAAGTACCCATATGTATAAAACTAAGTCCTTGTTTTTATAATAAAAAATGCTATTGTCGCCATATCCTCTAAACCAGGCGTCCTCAAACTACAGCCTGTGGGCCCCATGCGGCCCGCCGAGGACATTTATGCGGCCCACCGGGGGTTTTTGCCGCCACGGCCTGACCTGCTTAGCAGCCGACTCTTCCCTGGCCCGCAGTGAGCCCTCTCCAGAGGTCTGAGGGACAGTGAACTGGCCCCCTGTTTAAAAAGTTTGAGGACCCCTGCCTAAACTCTCACCTGTGATGATCTTTTGGGTATTTACCTATAAACAAATACTAAGCTCTATTTACATCGCACAGGAATTCCCCAAGGTAGTCATAATGCTCTCCAAATCCCTAGTCAAATTTCATTTAAATGAAATAGTCCAGATGAAATCATCTGCTTTGTGTTTGCCACATCTACTCAGCCAGAATTCAGTGTTTTTGATAGAAAGCAAAGATAATATTTTTGTGATTTCACCCTGCCACTCCACAAACGTCAGCGTTTCCAAAGAAGAGCCCCACAGACCAGACCCGATCTGGTCTAGTGAAAGTTACTTGTCGAAGTAAAATACAGATTAACCACAATGTGTTAGGAAAAGAATTGTTTTGTATTGCTGAAATGAAACAACCAAGGGTTATCCAGAAATCCCCTTTTGTTTTAGTACTTGTACAAATTCATACTAAAAAAATAAAAATACTTTACTTCTTAACAACCAAAAAAGACTATGCCTATATCACCCTACATCCCAGCCCATACGAGTCAGGGTGGATGGGCAGAAGCATACAGTTGCTAAGGGCATGAACTCTGAAGACAGGCCGCCTGGTCCACTCCTGGCCTTGTCCCTCACTGGCTCTATGACCTTAGGCATCTCTGTACCTCTGTACAGTTTCTTTGTCTCTAGAATGGGAGGCTAACAACAGTACCCACGTGCCAAGATGGTTATGGATTAGATGAGTTGATGTGTGTAATATTCTCAACACAGTACCTGGTGGGGGGTTTGGCACCGTCACACCTCCAAGGGTTTTCAGTGGTTCTCAGTGGGAAGAGAGGTGAGAGCCATCTCCAGCCCCTGGCTCAGGTGAACCACAGTCTTCTCCACACCTAAAACCCAGACTTCTGAAACTGGACTGTCAGTTTTCCTCTTGCTCCACTGCTGACGCTTTGAGCCCCTATGGTCCTGAAGATGCTAGAAACAGGGCTGGATATCAACTGACCCCACAGAGCCCCCTGGAAATTGCATTTTTAAAACAAACACTGCCAGTGAAGTGAGGGTAAGTTTGCAAACTCCTATGCAGCTGCCCAAGAAATGTCATATTTATTTATTTTCATTAAATCCAACTCTGAGCAATGGTTCCAAAATCCAATCTCAGTGCCTTCTGGGGCCTCCTGACCTAGCAGGGTCATACAAAATACTGACGTGGCCTCTGAAGTCCTAGCGCCTGGTATTTCCCAACCCGTGCTGGCAACGTGGCAGTCCCGATTCCTGGGTACAGATGCTTCTTTTCACGAATGATGATGATGCTTCTCCTGCGTGAAACTCATCCCAGTTGAAAAGGCATTTTCATGACTATTGCATCATTTAATCCCCTCCCAAAAATCTAGAAGGAAAACAATATAATCATTTCATAAGTAACAAAAGTTCAAATCGATGGGTTGCCCAAAGTGACAGAAGCACCTCATAAATGAAAGAGGAATCTTTGGTCTCCAGATCCTTTGCTCCTTCCCCTACCTCCCTGCTATCTTTCCATGAGGCTGATCCCACTGTCATTTGCCTGCCAAAAACATCATTCCCCAGAAGCAGGGTGATTGCTTAGCCTCAAATATGTGCTTCCCGTGTGCCAGGCACTGTGCTCATATTGAGAACACAAAAGTTAATGGCAAATGGTCCCTAGGGGCTTCAAAGACAAGTGCGGGATGGGCAGACTCATGAACAAATAATTTCTGTAAGCAACTAGTACTGTAATGGATGCAGGCATCAGTGCTCTGGAAATTCCAAGTGGGAGAGATTCATTCCACCTGCCCAGGGAGAGGGCAGAGGTGACGGGCATCCAGTAGGCGTCAAAGGGTGGTCCTGACGCTCTCTAGGATACCACCCAAACATGGGAATCCGCTTACACACGACCTAAAAGCTCCAAGAACGAAAATAAGTTTTTACCTCCAGCAGCGTATTGAGAGTCATGAAAATTACAAGTGCAGAAAAACACAAAAGAGAGTGAACAGCTCTAAGGCTGATTTTTTTTCTATTTTGACACCTCAATTGAAATTGTCCTGCGTCATGCTTACAACCCTTGACATTTCTTAAGACCCGTAACAGGTAAAGATCCTCTGCGGCCAAATTGTTTATCTAAATCCATCCCGGAATTTGTGTCACGGTTGCCATTATATCCTGTGCACGGAAAATGAAAAGGCCAAATTTAGTAGCAGATGACACGCGTGAGGTCCAGGAGTTTCCGAGAAGCTTATGAAATCCTCTCTCCTGTTTACACTAAATCCGAATCTCCCTTCCCCGAACCGAAACCTGTCCTCCTCATAAAGAGCGAGGTGTGCCCTCCCCCTGGAGCTGCTACTCCCTGCGGCTTTAAGAGGAAATCAGACACGCCTACCCCTGGGGTGCTCTCCAAGACGCTGGCAGCATCATTTCCCTGAACCGAGCTCCCAAAACAACACGGTGATGAGAGAGAAGAAAACCAGAGTGGCATCAATGTCACATGTTTACATAGCACCTGGCTCTGGGTCTTCTTAAGCAGGTGGCCTTCCCTGTAAAGCCTGGAGACAGACAGACACAGCAGAGGACAAGACCACAGACCAACTCCTTTCTAAGGTTGGGTGCATTTTCCTAACAGGATGCCACATGCAGACGGCAACCTAAGGAGAATGACTGAATTGCCCCCAGCTCAGGAAGAAAGGTTAGAAAGCTCCTGCCTCCGGTTTGTCACGTCCCAGACCTGTCCAGATATTAATATTTCAAACAGCAGGGCCAATAATCTTCTTGGTACTTGTCTATTAATAAAGTACTTTTTTTTTCCTTACGGCATTCGACAATGCTTTGCATTTTGAATTTTTTTTAAAAGACGTGGCTCAGAGATATCCTTTCGGAACATTTGCACCCCCGCTCTCCAAGAGGAATCACTCCCTTGTTCTCACCGTTTTACTGGCCCCTGAGGGCTACACCCACACAGACCAACAGTCTAATTTCCATCCAGCCAACCTCCAGGAGCTATTTTGGGTCTGGCCTTCCTTCAGTCCACTTTTCCTGCCAGTGCACACTCAGCCCCTCTCCTCTCCTGGGAGGCTTTCCTCCGGGGAAGCTTTTGAAAAATACAGATTTCCGATGGGGGGGGGTCAGCGCCAGTCTCATCTCGGAGTGTTGCCAGGAGGGGCTAAGTACCACCTTACACGCCACTGGGGAAAGGCAGGAGGCGTCCCCCATCCTCAACTCTCACAGCTCCCTCCCCAGCTCTGCCCCAGCCATTTGCTCAACCCTGTAGTATCCTGAGAGCACCAGGGTGTGTCTGTTCCTTTGCTCCCACTTTGTGCCTAGAACCCACTTGCATGTGTCTAGCTAGTTCCTGCAGGTCTATGCCTCATCTCTGGGACGGCTTAGGTACTCCTCCTTGGTCCTCTTTTGGACTCTGGCCCCTCAGGCACCCACCTCACAGAACCAACCCCTTTACTTGTCCATCTCCTTCCGTCTCATGCTGGACTGTGATCTCCTTGGGAGCGACGCTGTGCTCTGCTAGCCCTTGCTTCCTAAGGTCCGGACACAGAGGAGATGTCCCATATGCTTTTGCTCAGTGGAATGCAATTGCCCTAGAAAACTGCTTGGAGGCCAAGATAAAAGAAAGGGAGGAGGATTAGAAGAAGTGAAGGAAAGAAAACACATTCGGTGGGAAGTGAACGGACACCTCCAAACACTACTGCGGCTGTCACGCCTGAGGTTGTATGTGGACTAACACCAAGGCGATGATGAATCAGCCGGAAACGGTGACACTATCTCACCTCTGCTGCCCAGAGCAAGGCTTTCCAAGTCCAGTGCCTCCAGGAGCCAAGTGGGTAACCTCCGTGGAGAAAGTCAGCCAGGTGACAAACAGAAGGGAATGATGGAACCATGGAAACCCTGCTCAGGAGAGCTTCATCAGACCAACACATTCAAATTCAAATCCAAACACAGGCACGGCCTGCCTGAAGACCTGCCCCGGGCTCAGATGGCCGGATCCAGAAGTAGGGTGTTCAGCATTGCAAAAAGAACCCCTACCCAGGAACAAGACCTGTCCCCCTTGATTTTTTTTATACTTTACATGTTTAAATTAAGTACATTTGAAGGTATTATTTATAGCAGCATCCTACCCACATTGAACTACCATTTAGCATGTTGTTCCTATGGGGAGAATGTATTGCAAGTGCTAACTTCCATGCAAGTTGGTGAGGACAGCGTCCATGGGATCAGCATCTGAGGCAGAGAAATTCATAAACGAGCCAAGGAGAAATCTCCTGGGTACAGGTGGCTTATTATTTCTCCATATCTCTACATTCATCTCTACGTGTCCCCTCCCACTCGACGCTCCAGCCACACCACAGTATCTACAAATGGTCCATTGTCCCCATCTCCCTGCCTGCTGTCTTCGTGCTGTGGCTCGGCCCCCACCTCCCCTTCCCCTGCCTACTCTTTTTCACTCTTTGGGCCTCTGCTTTCCCTAACGGTGCCCCAGCTAGGTTTTCCGACTCTCCAAGTGCTACCAGAGCACCACGTGCTTTCCCCAGTGCAGCACAGACCCAAGCTGGGTTCTGACGTCATTTGTGGCCGGGCATCTCCACCAGACTGACCGGAGCAGGATAGGGCCTGACTCATCACAGCTGTGTCCCCAGCCCCTGCCAAGTGTCACACACTGAGTTGCCAGCATTGAATGAGTGGGCAAATGCACCAACGAAAGGATGAATGAGTGCATTCATAAAGCAGCCTTTCTCACTAAGTCACTAGCCAGGTATTCTCAAATGGGCCACATAAATACGCTGTCTCTTCAAGGGACAGAGACAAAGTTTGAATCTGAAACTCCCTACACCTGCACATTCAAGGCACATTTAACCTTCACCATGACCTCCATGCAGTAGGTGTTATCATATTTCTTCTACAACCAAAAAAGAAAATTGATGATCAGAGACACTGAATGAGTCGTCCAGCACCACACAGCTCATAAAAGGCTGAGTTCCACACTCCAACCCAAGTCCCCTGACTGCAAGGCCTGTGCTTTCCCTGAACACCAGGCTCAGAGGCTGGGTCTTCACTGATGCCTGACCCTGACCGTGCATGGGCTTCTGCTGCTGCCACCGGCTTTGCCTCGGCCCTGGTGCTCCAGGCTCACACGGTCACATCATCTCATGGAAGAAGTGGACCCCTGGAGTAGATTCTGGGTCACAGCTGTCATGATGAGAAAGTTGGTCTTTAACCCCAGATAAAAGCTCCCTTTCACCAGAGTGGGAGCTCTGTGGACACTGAATATCCCCGCCACCTGCTGCCCCAGACCTGCCTCCTCATTGCCCACCCTCTTAGCACGTTTTAAAACTCACTGGAGGACAGCCTCAAGCTACATGCTAAAACCTTTCTACTTATTAGGGGGAGTATTCGTAATCATATTTTGATAAATATAAGTGAGTGAGAGAGACAGGGAGGCAGAGAGATAGGAGGAGAGAGAGAGAGAAACCAAAAGGGAAAGCAGAGGCAGAGTTATACGTAACAGGCCCTTAAAATATTCTGTCTTTTAGAGGTGTAATAATGACGCACATCGCTAGAAAAGAGAACACGATGGAGGAAGCTCTCTGATATTGACGTATCTTGTAAAATTATTGATTAAACCAGTCTTTAAAGTCATGAAGTATTAAGTGACAAGTTGTTTCGCTGCAATAGTATGAATCAATTACTGCATATTGCATTCTATTTTAACAGTGAAGCCTGAGATGATTCAGGCTAACCAAGTCATTTTCAAACAGATCTAAAAATCAAATCTTCATGTAGGAACAGAGGGAGAATCACTGACTCTAACCCAAAATGACAGTCGGTCTTCATGAGACTGTGTCTCAGGATCTATAAAACCCTGAGACAGCTGCATGGAAAAGACCCAGAGCTGCTCCCACTGACTGATGTGGTCTTTGAGGATGTTCCAGCAAGGCTCCCAGAGAAAGAATCCAGACGTTTCCAGAACTCAGCTCCTCTGCACACAGTGAAATGGACAAGGGCCGCCCTACTGAATTTGCAAATGTGAATTTAACCACACTTAGGAAAACAGTAAAAATGAGCAGAGCTATGTCACTTATCAGCTCATCAAATTTGTTCTGGAGGAGAAGCAGTTTTGTGTGTAACTGTTATCGGGCAGCAGACTCATAAAGAAACAAGCAGCAGAGAGGCCAGATTCAGCAGTGTTTTAATGGAGCCAATGTCAACAGCACAGTGGGAAAGAGGGAATTTCTCTACCAACCAGGATACAGAGACATAAACTGTAAGACATAGAGCTCCAATAAATTACTCATTGCTCAAAACAAAAGGAAGTCTTTACATGAGAGAAATATTTACATCTAGGGAATGAGCCATGGTCCCAGAAAGAAAATGTCTTGAAATGAACTTTATACATTTTTAGTTTTGCCTTTTCAAAGTTCCCAAATATTCCATCACTGTTTTCTTTTTCTTTTTCTTTTTTTTTTCTCCCACATGAGCTCACTATCCCTTTGCAAGTTTAGGGAAAATAGAATTGTTGCCCATTCTGCAGCTGCTAAAAAAATTATACCATGCTAAGTGGAGGAAGCTAGTCACAAATGGCCACATTTTGTATGATCCCATCTATATGTTACACTTTTATAGATGTCCCACAGTCCTTGGACATTCAAGTCTGGTTTTTTACAATCTTTTTTCTCTTTACTTTCCAGTTTGGGAAGTTTCTACTGAGATATCCTCAAGGAATTCTTTCCTCAGCCTTGTCTAGTATACGAACTAACCCATCAAAGACAGTCTTCACTTCTGTTACAGCGTTTTCCATCTTGAGTATTTTCTTTTTAAGTTTTTCTTAGCATTTCCATCTCTCAGCCTGCCTTACCTATCTGTTCTTGCCTGTTGTGTATTTATCCATTAGAGCCCTTAGCATATTAATCATAGTTGTTTCAAATTCCCAACAGCCCTGCAGTGTCTGAGTCTGGTTCTGATGCTTGCTGTGCTTTTTGGCTTTTATTATACCTTGTAATACTTCTTTTTTTTTCCACTTACTTTCTTGATAGCTGGATATGATGCAGTGGGTGCAAGGAACTGCTGCCAACAGGCCTTTAGCAATGCGGCGGATGGTGTGGACGGTGGGGAAGACTTCTACAGTCCTGTGAGTAGATCTCAGTTTCTCAGCGAGCCTGTACCACCTCCGCACTGCAAACTTCACACGTGCTTCTCAGCCCAACCCCTTGAGGTGGGACAGGATGGCTAGGGAGGACTGGAGTTGGGCATTTTCCTTTTCCCAGGTCAGTTAGTCTCTGATGAAACCCTAATAATTTAGGCTCTGGTAAAATAGTTTATCCCTAGGGGTAGACCTTGTTAAGAAGAATAGAATGCTCTGGTATATTTCAATATGGTTACTTTCCCCTGCCTCCTGCTAAAAGCATGAGAAGATTTTTCTCCAGTATTCACTGTGAGAACTTGGTTGAGCCCCTGGAGTTAAAATGCACAAAAGTATCCCCCACCCCCCATGACTGAGGCCCCTGGAGTTTTTCACACTCCGACTTGACCTCACTAAGCCTCCAACAATTCGCTGGTTACAGTTCTGGTTTCCTGCCTTGGCACTGTTCCCCATGGAGGTTTCTGCCCCAGTAAGTTGTGTTTCTCTGTACCCACTTGTCTGCCTCTCCAATTTTGAGAAGAGTGGTTTGCCCTGTGATCTCACTTCTCTGACAGAGCTAAAAAGAATTGTTGATTTTTCAGTTTGTTCAGCTTTCTCCTTGTTGTTAGGATGAAATGATAACTTCCAAGCTCCTCACTTGCCTGACCGGAAACTCTGATTCCATCTCTATGAAATGTCCAGAATAGGTAAATCCATGGAGACAAAGAGATTGCTTAGGACTGGGGGGCCACGGGGTTGAGGGATAATTGCCAAAGAGTATGAGCTTTCTTTTTGAGGGGTTGAAAATATACTAAAATCGATTGTGGTGATGGTTGCACAACTCTGTAAATATACTAAGAGTCATTGAGCTGTACACTTTAAATGGGTGAATTGTTTAGTATGAGAATTTATAAGGCAGAAGGAAGGAAGGGAAGGAAGAGAGAGAGGGGAAGGAAGAGAGATAGAGGAAGGAAGGAAGGAAGGAAGGAAGGAAGGCAGGCAGGCAGGAAGGAAGGCTGCAGCCTAAAGGCAGAAGTAGTGATATACTGCTGCTTCTGTTTGGCCTGAAGCTCCTTTGGGATCTACATCCTACTCCCTTCTAATGTGAGTTTCCTCTACCTTCTCCCTCCCACAACACACACATACACGCACCAAAACCTACGCTCCAGCCATCTCAAACAATTTCTACTTCCACCCAATCTCCATGCAGTTCCATTTCTCAAAGCTTTTATACAAACTCTTCTCTACCTTGAATACCCGTCCTCCCCTGCATTTTCTACAAAGGGAACTCAACCTTCAAGACCCAGTTCATAGGTCACACCCTTCAGGCTGTCTACAAAGATAAGGGACTCCTCCTTGTCACCTGCAGAGGGCTTCACTACACAGTGTGGCATCATATGAAAAGGCGGAGCATTTGTCACAATGCATTGCAGCCTATTTAGATGTGCGTGTCATCCCCAATGAGACCACACGTTCACAAGGTAAAAATGCTATATTTCATTCACCTTGGTATTGACAGAACCTGTCATATAGAAGGTATCTAGTAAATATTTGCCAAATGAACAAATAACAGGGAGGCATCACGCCTCCATGACCCAGCAGTTAACCAGAAATAGCCCGACTTCCCATTGTAAGCAGAAACATCAATGGTTCCACAAACAAAGTGGGTGCCCAAGCTTCTACCCCAAGTAGGAATCCATTTTTAACTTGGCTCCTGCTCAGGAAGTGACTTCCTGCCCAGAGAGCTCCAAAGTCCCCTCCGAATGCTCAGGGAGGATCTGCATCACAACACGGAAGGCAGAGCGTATGGGTGATAGGGAGACAAAGAGAGCCATGAGCCGAGCAGATGGGCAGAGCAAGTCTTGGGGTCCTGAGCAAAACAAGAAAGCAGCAGTTTGCATAATGCTTCCCAGGGACGCCAAGCTCCACAGAAACTGCTTGATCAGAATTGCATTGGAGGTTCCATCTGAGCATTTGCTGATGTAAAGTCTAGAAATTTCTCTACATAAAAGAAACATCCTGAACTAAAGATGCAGCCAACTCCAGCACTGAGCGGAAGGAACAAGAAGGGTGTGTAGCACAGAAGACCAGCCATGCTTGGGAGAAGAGGCTAGGAAGTTGGAGTGCCAATTTCTTCATGGACGCAAACAGAAGCTGTTACTCATATTTGTATATTTTTATGAGTTTATATTGAAGACAATGGGTAGAATTCCCGAATGTGAGTTCAGTCATTCTCATTAAGTCATTTTATTGGGCTCATAAAATCCTAAGTTAAAGATCTCCTCTAGATCTGATCAAATATAGATGGAGCCTGTTGATGCCCTGTGATGGTCAGGGCTTCTCACATTGAGAGCTGTAGGAGCTTCTAAAGGGAAGACGACGGCCTGGACCTTCAGGGTTCATGTGAATTAGGTTTATTGTATTGCCACTTAAAAACACAACAACATAAATGTAAGTCTAAACTCTTCATGCTTGTAGCTCTGATATAACTTGAAAAGCAGCACAAACTCACAAGTTAAATAAAAACAAACCTTCAAAGATCAATCAAATTCCATCAACCACATTAAATTAATAGCACTAATAATGCTATTCTGTTGAAACTATCTGCAGCATGCACACAATGCTGGCATCGTTACAATGTTGGCATTCTTGAGTGGGACATGCCTACGCCACCCTGTGCTGAGGGATGACTCGATCCTCCCACCACGCTCCCCAGTTTAGTTTGGTGCTACCCCTCCATTCATGCCAGGCTTGAGGATGTCATTTGCCCTTCACTGGAGTGAACCCAACTGTAAATGTGGGTGCTGAAATTATACCAGAATACTAGCGATAAAGTGATCATCCAGTTGCTCCAACTCTTGAATTAAATGTACAATTTTAAGTTATATTTGTATTATAAGGTTAGACTACAGTAAGAGTATACAGTTTTCAGAGAACCTGTGGATCCCAGTTTGAGAAACATGCTGTTAGATCAGCCACCAACACTAGCGGCGTTTCCCCTACCTGTCCAAACCTGTCTCATCACCTTTGGTGCCCAAGGAAAGACAAACCCACTGAGTGTCCAGAAACCTTGAAGAGACAGTAGCTTCCTGCCCAGGATGGTGTTAGTATTTAAGACACAGAGATGGGTACTTTCACAACGGGTTGTCCTCTCTAGGTCATAGATGGAGGAAAGAATTTCCCAGGATGGCAAAGGTCAGAAGATGCTCCAAATTCCTTCTCAGCAAACCCTCCCAGGGCAGCTGATCTCCCCTGCGTGGAGTCAGCTCCCCTGAGCCTGCTCTGGCTGCCACACATGACTGTGTCTCCAGGAAGTCCGAGCTACCAGTTAACAAAGCTCTGTCAATTAGTAAATTGTCTTGCTTTGTTTGTTTGGGGTTTTTTTTCATTTTTTAATGGCAATAAAATATGCATCACATAAAATGGACCATTTTATCATTTTTAGGTGTGCAGTTCAGTAATGTTAAGTATATTTACGTTGTTGTACAACCAATCTCTAGAACTTTCTCATCTTGCAAAACAGAAACCCTATGTCTATTAAAAATACTAACTCTTCATTTCCTCTTATCTCAGTCCCTGGCACCATCATTCTACTTTCTGTGCTATAAATTTGACTGCTCTACGTACCTCATATTAAGTGGGCTCATACAGTATTTGACCTTTTGTGACTGGCTTGTTTCACTTAGCATAATGTCCTCACAATTGACCTATATAATAGCACATGCCAGAATTTCCTCCCTTTTGAAAACTGAATAATATTCCACTGTATGTATGCAACATATTTTGTGTATCCATGCATCCACCGATAAATACTTGGGCTGCTCCCACCTTTTGGCTATTGTGACTAAAGCGGCTACGAACATAAGTGCACTTATTTTGTTTTTTACTGAATTGGCTGGTTCTGTCATATTAACCTCCAAATTTTCTAGATTTCCCATCTCCATTTAAGCCTGGGAAGAACTTGTCTCTAAAATTTGGTGCTTTTTTCCTCCAGTGTATAATTTCATACACTTTCTGCCTCCAGACGTGGGCACAAAGCTGCACAGATGACAGACTGTAATAGGCTGGACTCCAGAACATTCTGCAGGAATGTGTAAACATGTACGTAGACAATGATGTTTGATTCAGCTTCCCAGTAGAGGAGAACTAAGGGTGGTGGGTCCCAAGGGGTTATTCTCAGCCACCAGGTCAGGGCTTCCCCTCATTGTGGAGCCACCCTGGCGTGCCCCCGGAGGACCCTGCTGTGGGGCTGCGGGAAGCCCCTTCCCTGACCAGCTCCCCTTCCAGGATCTCAAAAATGCTTCGGTGGAAGCCACCTCTCTTACCAGTGATAAAGGCAGCCCAAAGTTAGCTGAAATTGTAGGTGGAGGCTGTCACTCCATTGTGATGCCTTTCCTGTGAGTAACAGCTGATATGTGCTATGTCCTTTAGGGAGAATCATTCAAAGTGTTGTCACCTGATAGCAGCCCAAATGGACATGCATGCCGTGCACACACATGCACACATGCATACACATGCACACGGGCACACACACATGCCTCACAGAAACCTGGCATCCTGCTGACCTTCTGAAATCCATCCTCCCAGACTTGGGGGCCACACAGAACCTCCTCTTCACATGATGCTATTTTCTATTGGTTGAAGGAAATAAACTCTACGGGGGCATATTTGCCCATCCCCGTTGGTTTCATGGAAGGCAAGGGTGACTCTCTCCCACACCACACAAGAACTCGTGTTTTCATAAAAGGGGGAAACCTCAGAGGCGTCTTCCTCTCTCTGGAAGAAGAGGTCACCACTGCCCAGGGAGGCCCAGGCTTTCCCTCCGAGTAGACCTGGCACCAGGTGGGTGAAGCACCCAGAGAAGCTGAAGGGTGGAGGGCGGATGAGTCATGCCCTCAGCAGGGAGGAGGAAGAGGACAGAGCCCGGGGCTGAGAGCCCGACGGAAGTCCCGGTGCCAGGCTGCTTCCTCCTTCTACCTGCATCGTGAGGCCTAGGTGAAGACCAAACCTGGGTTGTGAAATCTTTTTTATAAACGGTAAAATGCTTTATAAGTGGAAGGCATCATTGCTTTGTTCAAAAACATATATATATATATATATTCAATAAAAATAAGTTCCTGTTGGGAAACATTTTGTTCACAATTTTCATGCCTGCAAGGTGGGATTTGATCTTCAGAGTGAGCAAATGATTAAACCAAACCATTCCCCTGCCCCCAGCTGTACCATGTCCAGGATCCACGGGGGCTTTAGGATCAAAAGGCTCTGCAATCCGGAAACCAAGCGTGGCTCTGCCTCACCTGGTGCTCTGAGAGGGGACCAGTTCCACAGACAGTAACAATTCCTTCCTTCTTGTTCCCAAGAAAGTTCACATTTTTAAACTTCCTTCCATACCTGGGAAGCAGTGAGTTCTCACAGCTCTGGGGGGCAGAGTCAGGAGAGAAGAGGGCGAGCGCACACCCTGATGTCTCACTCGGGGACACAGGAAGGAGGTTCTCAGCCCCCCACAAACTTGTCACAGTGATCAATGGAAATTTCAGGAGCAGGAACTCTCTCCTTCAGAAGGAAATACAAGTGCTTGCCTGTCCTGTTTTATCATGAATCTCTAACGATAACAATTCTACTAAAAATATGTTTACTTAAGATCTCTGACTATAATATGTTTCCTAATTTCTCCCTCCCAGCTGGAGAGAATTCCAAATCACTCCTCTTACATCCCCTGACTCCGAGTCCCAGTGGCCTCTACTTCAATCAGGAAAATAAAAATCTTAGTATTTTCTTCCAATTATTCATTCCTTCCCCATCTGCTAAGCAGTACCTTCTCCTCCTCTCCAGATGGTAGACGCCAACAGTCACCTAACTGTTGGAATTCTACCCTACCGTAGGGTTTAATCAGGGAAAGAACATCGGCAATACAAGAACCTTCATCTTGGAGGACAGCAATCTCCCCACTCCACACACACATATGCAGGTGGAGACAGGTGAGGTTTCCTTAGCTCTCTTCCATCTACAAGGATAACTAAAGGACCCTCCCACTCCCCTCCCATCCAACACAGTCCTTCCCAGGTATTTCTGGACCCCCCAGGGAAGTTGTACTCATTTCATAGGTGTACCCACTTCGAGGGTACTCCCACTCTCTGGCCAGGTCCCCACCACTTTTTCGTGCCTCTTGCTGGGCTCTTATAAGTCCCTGACAGCTGCTCCTGGCCACTGTCCCCAGGTCTGCTCTGTGCCACTGACCCTGGTCACCACCCAACTGCAAAGCTCTGGAGCCGGCCAACCACGCCGACCCCACGTGGCCCTCAACATGCCGGAGCCAGGCCCAGACGTGCTAATCAGCAAGGGCGGCCTGCCCGGGTCGGGCTCCTGACCACACAGCATCTCCAGTTCCGCCTCAAGCCCTCACTCAGAGGGCTCAGAAACCCATCCTGCCCAGTGTTTAAGCTGAAGCTAATTATAAGGAAACAATCAGAAAAATCCAAATTGAGGATGTGTAACACGACTGGCCTGGACCTTTCAAAAATCCTAATGTCATGGAAAAGCCACAGATCTGCGACTGTTCTCCAGATTAAAGGGGACGGAAGAGACGTGACAAGTAAATACAGTGATTGGTCCTGCGTTAGATCCTGTAATTTTTTTTAAAGGCCATAGAATACATTAATGGGAACATTGAAGACATTTGAATATGCTGTGTATTAGATAATATTATTGCATAAACATTAAATTTTTCAGTGTAAAATTTATATTGTAGTTACATAGAATAACACCCCTTTCCCTAAGATATAAATGATGAAGTATTTTAGGATAAAGACTCATGACACTCACAACTAATTGTCAAGTGACTCAGCAAAAATTGAATACCTGTATATACATGCATACATCAAGAGAAAATAAATATTACAAAATGTTAATATTGGTGAGTCCAAGTGAAGAGTATATGATGCACTATTCTTGCAACTTTTTGAGGATTTCATATTTTTCAAAATAAGAAATTGAGGTTCATAACACCAAACAGAGGAGACATGCATTGTTACAATTTTCACCATCCATATTTCTCTCATCCCTCTCCAAGATCCCATGCGCTAAACTACCTCTACCACCCTTTAGGAAAGAAAAAAAATTCATGCAGAACAATTCAAGGAACAGATGTGGGGTGGAGGAGGGGAGACTAGCTAGTCAATAGTGCGTTTATTCTGCAGATAAACATACTCTGAATTCCAGTTTGGATAACTGAGACACCATTACAATTGTAAATGATGGAATTCACTCATTGTGTACATTTAGGTGTGTGTACATTTGTTGACACAGGGTGTGAAAGGATGACACCAACATAAATGACTGGGTCCCAGAAGTCCAAAAGAGAACCTGGAACCCAAAATCATAGCCCCTCTAAAAACTTTTTTAGCCAGTTTGAGCTTACTGCAGGACTCACAGTGTTTCTCACCAGGGCCAATGCTATTCTTTCTGGCTCTGGGCCAACACAATATTCAACAAAGACTGTATTAAATATAGGCAGAGTTGAAACCTTCCAAGTCCACTTTCATGGATCAACTCAAATTCTTCTTTCTCCATAAATGTTTTTCTTATCCTGTGCTTTAAAAACACTTTTATTAGTACTTCTATTAGAAATAAGGCAACCACTGGATTTCTGGCACAATTCTTCTTCAAAAATTTTATCTGTAGTCAAACGTTGGTGAGACCACACAATCCAATATTCGACCTGGAAAATGCAGGTGCTGTAATCGTAGGAATTATTGTATGGTTCCTTGCATGATAGTTATATGTTTATACACCTTTCTTCCCCAGGAGACTATATATTCCCTTAAGGGAAAGGAGGATGTGTTATTCTTCTTTCTAGCTCCTGTTTTGCTCTTCATAGCATAAACTAAAACTAACATTCTAAGTCCCCTACTGAGTGAATGGCACCCCTCTTGGCCAAGGGGACCCCAGAGAAACCTGAAAAACTTTGTTTCTGGCCAGGATGGTATAGAAGATCAGATATGCCTAGTTATACCCCCTCCCTTTTAGGGTTTAGACACAACTGACTGGCACTGATACTAAAATAAAGACCATAAGACAGATCGAACTGATCTTTGCCTCAGTAAGATACCAAATTATAAACAGGACCTAAGGCCATACCAGGCAAGGGTTAAGTCACACACCTCTGTAATTAAAGAAGAAACTATGTTCTGACTGCCACAAGGTTTTTCTTTTTCTCTAGCAGCTAAACACGCACTGACCTTGAGATAAGCACTATTGAAACAATTTGCAGCTCTCAGCCAGACGCTGCACCGCCCCCTGTTCCACAAGTCATAACTACAGCTTTGATTGGACAAGAGATTGATTTCTGTAACTTTCTCCTGATAAGAGACCACTGATCATAGGCTGCTTCCGGCTGGTTTTACAGAGACTGCACGCTGAGCGCCTTCGTGTCCTGAAAAGACCTTTTGAAGTATAGGGCCTAATTGTAATACATTTAAATGTTAAATTTCCACCCCAAATTGAACATGGGTCATATGTAACATGCATGTTTGTCCAATACACGTGTGGCAGGACCACCTTCATGAATATTCATAGCTCCTCCTTTAACCTGTTGAATATGTATACTCGGCCAACCTGTCCAGCTTAAATTCCTGTCTTACCCCTCCCTCCCTCCAATGCCTGCTGATAGCAGCTTTGGCCATAGGCTCCACTTCCCAGCCTGTCAGGATGGCCACCCTGCAGGCTGTACACAAAATAAATTCTCCTTCTCCAAATGTATGGATCTTGTGATTTTTTAAAGCTGACAATGGGTCTGTGCCTCCAGCCACTGTCACCATGTCTTTGCTATCCAGATGCTGATGCTGCTTACAAGTCATTCCTGCTCTCTTAGGAATTTCAGATTATATATCCAACTCCCTGGTGAACAAATCCTTCTTCACAGCCTCCAGGTACTTCATATTCAACCAACCAAAGCTGCACTCAAACCCTTCCCCACTTCCTCAAAATTCTGCTCTCCCTCCTGTATTTCCCATCTCAGTTAATGAACCTCACACGCCCATGCAGCTAAGCCATGGACGGATGCATCCTTGCCTTCTCCTTTGCCTCATTCCCATTAGCACACCCATCAGTAACGCCAATTGTTTCCTTCATCTCCGAACAGTCCTTAGACCCATCTCCTCCTCCCTTCCTGCCCCTGTTCCTGGCAGGAAGCCTGTCCTCTCTTGCCTGGACTGTTGAACAAGGCTCCCAACTGACACCCTGCCTCCAGGCTTAATGCCTTTACATCCTTCTTCTAGTCTGCAGTTCCATGACGTCTAAGCATGTCACTCCCAACATCCATCGTTCCATAGCTTCCCAACACGACAGAATAAAGACTCACTCTTTCTCTGCTTAGCACCCTGAGTCCTGCATGAACTGAACCCCACCCTTATTTCCTCTCCAGCTCCTCCCTGACTTACACTTTATGTTCTAATTGTGCCAAAGCACTTCTACTTACTAATATGCATCCTGCCATTTCAAGTTTCTATGCTTTTACTCATGTTCTTTCCTTAGTCTGGAATTTCTATCTTTTTTTCTCTCCTTTCAACACTGTATCACCCCTTGAAGCCTTCCCAGAAGCTCCAGGTCAGGCTCAGTGCAGCTCCCCTGAACCCCAAAACATCCTGTGCATACCTCTCCCTTGGCCACAACTATATTATGTGGAAATCCATGAATAAGTCCAGATTCCCAATAAAAATTGCAAGCTATTAATGGCAAGGACTATTTTTATTTGCCTCTAAAACAGCTAGCGTGGTGCTTGGAAAATAGTAGATGTTCAATAAATATTCCTCAAAAAGCACTAGTTGCCTCCCACTATAACTACCACAGAGCCATGTGGCCAGAGATAACCAATGGTTATCTTTGGAATAGAACATCTGTTGTTCTACTTCCTGGGCTGGAAGGTGGGGAAGAGCACAGCGGACCTTTCTTCAGAATCCTGGCTGAGGGCTTTGACGAGAGGGGTCTGGGACAGTTGCTTCACCTGAGCCGTTTCTCCAAGCGTGAAACAAAGGCAGTCAAAGTTCTTGTGCTCTCTCCCAAACCAATTCCTTCACTGCCAGCCTGGCCCCTCTTTTCCTCCTGTTCTCACCTGTTTCTCACCTGAGGTGAGAACCTGTCAAGTTTCAAGTGTTTTGAGACTTCAATATTTTTATTGCCTATTGTCTATTCTGCCATATTGCCAGAAATCCCCTTTTCCTCACCCTCCAATTCATATTCCCTAACCTACCCATTTTGAAGTGTCTATGAAACCCTTTCTCGTGATATCTTTGTTAGAGTGGCTGCTCTCTCTTTATGTCATCCTAAAACCCAAGATATATTGTCCATTGAATACACACATTGCTCACCTGTCTGTCACTCCTACTAAGACTATAAACTCCTTCTGGCCAGGATCTACGGCCCATGTACCTTTGTGTTGACAGGACTAGCCCAGTGTCCAGTGCTACACATGGCTTGTACATGACTGAATTTCTCATATAAAGAAAGCAGTCTTGACAGCGTAGGGATGATACATTCCATGGTGGACAAGAGGAAGTAATTGGAACCCAGAGGATGGACCTAGCCCCCTAACAGTGATGCAATGATGTTTGACAGTGACGTCGGGGCATTGTGGCAGATGGTGGGGGAGTTGTGAAGAGAAAATGGAGGGGAATCATTCCCAATAGACTCTGAAAGAGCTTTCAGTGGTGGTTCCTATGCCCTAAGCTCTGCATCAGGAATCTTCCTGGGAATTCTGGAAAATTCTAGAACTTAGAGGAATCATGTGTGCAGATATTATATTTGTGTTTGGGCTGGTCAGTTTGGTCTCCCCATTATACTGGAAATCCCACATGGGCTAAGACCCAGTTTTTGTTTACCTTTAATTCTGGCAGCCCCTGGCAGCACCTTACCTACAGCAGGTACCTAGAGAATGTTTGGTGACTGGCAGGTCATGTTTTTTGACATTGAAAAAGTCTTTAAACATGGGAGTGGCTTCAAATGAATTTTGACTAAGTCTTAGGCAAACAGTCCCAGTCAGATTGTATTTGTTTAATATTTAATTCACATTCCACCACCCCCACAGATAACCTTTTATTGAATGTGCTTCTAAAAGTCAGGAGTGTGTCCATGTGAGAAAGTGCTGAGTGAGCAATCACGAGCACCAGGTTATCAAAAGCATCCCAGTGGCGCTCCCCAATGAGGGTCTTGTTTTTCATCCTGATTTGTTGCATAGTTTAAAGCCAAATCCTTTCATACTCATGACTATCACTTCCTCATTCTCAAGTCAGTAGGGGTCATGCTAATTAATAAAATAGAACTTCAGTCTTCTTATCTAAAACAAATATCCTAAATGAATCAAAGAAGCAGAAATGAGTCCAGGCCTGCTCAGAAAAGCTTATAAACCCAACAGTAAAAAACACCTATAAGAAATACACAGATGCAAAGATATATTTCTGATACATGTAAAATGATACCCAACATCTTTTGAACATCTGTTAGGTGCCAGGCACTTTTTAGACATTATCTCATTCAACTACACACACTCCTACAAAATAAACATTATTAATCCCATTTCACAAATAAGAAAATTGAACTCTTGAAGCAGCCAAATATTTTGGCCAATATTTCTCAGCTGGACAGTAAAGGAGCCAGGAAACAAACCTAAGTTTTTCTGGTTTCAATTCAGTGCTTCTTCAGTGGTACCAACCGTTTCTCACACACATAGGAAACCAAGCAAGCCACATAAAGTGTCATATCTGCCGGGGTACAGTCAGAAAACAGAAACTCCACTAGTGATTTCAACAGAGAGAATTTAACATAGAGAATTTGTTAAACAGATGTAGGGGACTGAGAAGCAGCTGAGGAACACTGAGGTACAAAAGCTATTAACAGTAGGAAGTGCCTACCACCTCTAGGGCTGGGACAACAGGGTGGGGTCATCAGACCCTAGAAACTTGAGGGACCCCTTGGAGCTGGGACTCAGACTTGTGGGGAGGAGGTGCTGCCTGGCTGGTACCTCAGAGCAGGTATGATGGAGCTTGTTCCAGGAGCACTGAAAGAAGCTGGAAGCCAACTGCTGCCTCCAGGGTGAAAGGTCACTGCCGGGTGATGCTGACAGGAAAAGCAAACAGACAGAAGGGGCAGGTCCCTTCTCCCTCCTCGTCCCGCCCCATTTCCCCCCAGTGTCCCTAACTGGTAAAGGAGACATGTAGTCAGCAGAGTTCCAGCCCCAGCCCCAACCCCAGCCCAACAGAGCAGAGTGTAGGAGGGTGGTGTAGGAGGGTGGGTCTGGCACTGGGCGGGAACAGTGTACTGGCCAGCACCAGGGGTGGTGTGTGCACCAGTGCAAGTGGATTGGGGTAGGGGAGACAACATTCACTATAACAATATCAGCAGCCACTAACGAGCAACTACTATGTAGCATACACTGTGTTCCATCCTTTCCATACATTGACTCCTTTGTTCTTGCAACCCATAAGGGAGGTACAATTATCTTACCAATTTTACAGATGCAGAAGCTAATGTTTAGAGATGCTAAATAACTTGCAAAAGGTTAGGAAGGGGAGGAGTTAGGATTCAATGCCAGGTCTGTATGGATGCTAAGACCCTGCAACAACCATCTGTGTTAGTTTCCTAGGGCCACCATAACAGATTGCCACCAACTGAGTGGCTTACGATCAGACTTTATTGTCCCACAGTTCTGGAGGCCAGAAGTCCAAAATCAAGCTGCTGGCAAGGCCATACTCCCTCTGAAATCTCTAGGGAGAATTTTTCCTTGCCTTTTCTGCTTCTGATGGTTCCAGCCATTCCTTGGCTTGCGGTTGCTTAACTTCAGTCTCTGCCTCGGTCTTCACAAGGCCTCCTCTTCTGTATGTCTGTGTGTTCTCTCTAATTGCTTATAAAACAATTGTCATTGGATTTAGGGCCTACCTGGGCTATCCAGGATGATCTCAGCTAAAGATCCTATATCTGCAAAGATACTTTCACCTAATAAGGTTGCATTCACAGTTTCAGGGAATAAAATGTGGACATATCTTTTTGGGGGCACCAGTTCTACCACCACACCACCAGGCCACATAGCATGACTCCTGGGCTTTTGAAAATCATGTTCATCAAAACCACTTAAAAAGAAATCTGTATTTTTGCATCATTTTCAGATTCTAAAATTATGTTTTGAGCTGTATGTAGTACTTTTAATATTTGGTGTTCCTATCCCTTTTAAGCTTTACTCTCTTCCTAAAGACAACCATGCAATGACATCTTCTGTAGCTCCTGTCATCTGGAACAGCCATCCTGTATTTCTTCGCCTCATCAGCTCATGATCTCATTTCAAATCTCATCTTGCAATATCCTGCCTCCTCTCTCATCCCTCCTTGACTGCTTTTTTTGACTTGACTTTCATCCGTGTTTGCATTGTGTGATCCCAGAATTCAGTGGGCATGCCTGGTCCAAGAAGTATTATTCAGGTGAAAGTTTTTCCCAACCAGAGAAGGCTCCAGAAGCCCCATCACTTGTCCCAACAAAAGCTCACTCTCCTTCCCCAAGCCTCCATTTCACAACCCAGCCTTGAGAAGGGAACCTTCAAATGACAGTTCCTCTTCTTGGCTGGAAGAATTGAATGATCCATTTTGCAATTCTCTTGGCTGAGGACATAGTTTGGAAATTTATGTACCTCGGAGAAATGTTTCTTATGTGAACATGGTTTCTTATGAAGGACAAACAAATTTCTCAAAGCAACCAGCCATTAGGAGAGAAAGGCACATGGTGCCCTTTTGCAAAATAAAACACGTGAGCTGAGGACCCCCTAATGCATCAAGTTTAATGAAATGCACTTTATATGCCTGATCCAAGAGAATAAAAAACATGCCTTTTCTCTCCCATGTAAATATGTCAGACTTATCTTTATTAAGTGTCTGACATAATTGCTAGTGAATATTTCCGGCATACCAAGTACTGTATCATTTAGATTTCATTCCAAAGTTCTTATTCTTATTGTCTTCCTGTAAAGAAAGGAAATGAATATTAGAAAGCAAAATTTTGGAACCCTTTCAGAGTTTTCTCTGTCTCAGTGTCTCAATATTAAAATAATCAATATCTGTTTGAAATTTAATCTTCAGAAAGTATTCCCTGCCTCCACAGACATGCATATCGATGTTACCACAATATTCCTCCCTTCCTCCCTCTTTTCCTATAAAATTCTTGGAAACATTTTTTTTTCTTCAGGCAGAGTATGTATTTGGCATTTATCAAGATAATTCCTCAGCATTTTATTTATTTTCCTCAAGCTCTCCCTCATCTGTGGTTTGCATTTTACTGTATTCAGGCAGTGAAAAGATGGAAAGAGCAACATGGATTATTTCAGGCATACCTCCTCTCCCCTTTCCTGTGACCAGGAAAAGACAAAACTCTGCCTCTTTCCTCACTCTTCTTCTTGGTGTATGGATGGAAAAGTCATCATGCCTTCAACACCTTAGTAACTTAAGATAATAAGAGTCATGCGTATGCGTATTATCCCACCCGGTGTGTGTATTTGGGGTTTGCAGGGGGAAGGATGAAGGTACACAACAGAGCCACAGAGAGGAGGGTTTTCATGGCATGGGAAATCCTAGCCCAGCAGGTAACCATGGCTCCAAAGTTTCCCCTGCATCAACATTCAAGACCAGAGCACCTCTCAGGCTCCATCTGCATATTTAGCTGAAACATTAATTCATAACATAAACCATGAACGCTATGGTTTGTTGAAAGTAGAGCAGGGCATTTTCCTAGTTCAAATTTCCAGATTAACTCTTTCGCTCTCACCTTGCTTCTGGAGGAAGTGAGGTCTAATGCAGAACCAAAGCTCCCGATGATCAAGTTTATATTCAGCCCTACCTCTTTTGGGGGCAGCAGCTATCCAAAATTTCACAGTCCTTACGTAGTTCATCCGAGAGATGAGTGCCCAGAGGGAAGGTGGAATTCCTAGTTCTCTTTTGTTAACAATTTAGGGTTTTTGCTCACAGCCTGACAACCTCTTCTACAGCAAATCTCTTGTCTATAGTTCCAGCCAAGCCAACCTGGCACTGTCATAGCCAAGGACAAGGAGTGTGGATGGTGAGTCTGTGGATTCTGTGGCTTGTTGGTCCAGGGAAGATGAGAAATGAGAAAGAGAAAGAAAGGAACTAAATATTCTCTGTTCCTCAACTGGACCAAATTGTTCTCCTTATGTTTTCAACACTTGAAAGTCCTCCCTGTCTTGTCCACCTGGGAAAATCTTACCACCCTTCAAGGAAGTCTAACCAATGTCTGTTGACATAATGAATGATGGTAAGGGGCATAAGCCCCCAGTTTATAGAAAACCTTGGAGGTTCATGAGAAAAGACGGGAGGATGTAAGTGGTTGATTGTTGGCTAGAAAGTGGGACAGGGTATTGTAGCAGAAGGTTCCAATTAGGCTTTTGTGTGTGTGACAGATTCTGGGCTTTTCTACAGGCATCTCTGAACAAACATGCAGAAAGAAGGCCAGGTGAAGATGGAGGAAGAGATTGGAATGATGTAGCTACAAGCCAAGGGACACCAAGGATTGCCTGGAGCTACAGAAGCTAGGAGACAGGCGTTGTGTTAGTGCATTTTGCACTGCAATAAAGTAAATACCTGAGGCTGGGTAATTTATAAAGGAAAGAGGTTTATTTGGCTCACTGTTCAGCAGAATGTACAAGCATGGCACACAGCATCTGCACCAGCATCTCCAATCAAGGCAGAAGGTGAAGCAGGAGCAGGTATGTCACATGGTGAGAGAAAGAGCAAGAGAGAGAGGAGGTGGTGCCAGGCTCCTTTAAACAAGCAGCTCTAACAAAGGGAGAATCCACTCTACTGTGGGGAGAGACCAAGCCATTCATGAGGAATCTGCCTCCATGACCCAAACACCTCCCACCAGGCCCCACCTCCAACACTGGAGACCAAATTTCAACATGCTATTTGGACAGGGCCAAATATCCAAGCTATATCATTCCACCCCTGGCCCCCCCAAATCTCATGGTCCTTCTCACATTGCAAAATACAGTCATTTCTTCTCAATAGTCCCTAAGTCTTAACTTTTTCCAGCATCAACTCAACAGTCCAAAGTCTCATCTGAGACTCAAGGCAATTTCTACCACCTATGAGGCTGTATGATCAAAAGCAAGTTACTTACTTCCAAGATGCAATGATGGTACAGGCGTTGGGTAAACATTCTCATTCCAAAAGGGAAAAATAGACCAAAATAAAGGGACTCCATTTCCAGCATGCTGGGCACACTGGTACAAGGGGAGGCCCTGAAGCCTCGGGCAGCCCTGTCCCCATGGCTTTGCTGGGCACAGCCCACGTGGCTGCTCTCAGGGGTTAGAGTCTAGGGCCTGTGGCTTTTCTAGGCTGAGGGTGGGTGCTGCAGGTGGCTCTGTCAGATTTTAGTCTGAAATGTCAGTTCTTAGCATGCTCATGGCTGAAGAATGACCAGAAGCACCAAAGTAAGGCAAGTATAAAAATGAGGTTTATTGAAGACAGAAAGATAGGATTACAGGGCAAGAGCAAGATACAGGTTTATAGAGCAAGATACACACGCCACAGATGATGACCAGACCCACTGTAGCAGCAAAGGGAGAGCAAAAGAAGGGTACAGAAAGAAAAGGGTCTGGTTATGGTCTGCGTCTTATTTTACAGTGCCCAGATTGGGGCCTCCCTAGTGGCTCAGACGTCACCATGGAACCACTTTGATGGACAGTTGGGAGTTGCATGACCTGACTCTTACTGCGCATGCGGATCTCCCATGAGCCTCTCTGAAAGCCCATCTGGGCAGGGGTGAATCACAGCAGCGCCCACTTTCGTCCCTAGGAGACCCAGAATCTTTTGCTATCTACATAACAGCTCCACCATTCTGGGGTCTGGAGGGCGGTGGCCCACTTCTCACAGTTCCACCAGGTAGGGCCCCAGTGGGGACTCTGTGTGGGGCTCCAACTCCACATTTCCCCTGGCACTACCCTAGGAGAGTCTCTCTGTGGGGGTCTGCCCTGTGGCAGGCTGTGCCTGGGCACCCAGGGTTTCCTGTACAACCTCTGAAATCTTGGTGGAAACCACCACGCCTCCACCACTCCCGCGTTCTGTGCACCTGCAAGCTTAGCACCATGTGGCTGCTGCCACCAAGGCTTACAGCCTGAGCCCTCTGGAGCTATGGCACCAGCTGTACCTGGGGCTGGAACTGGAGCAGCTGGGAGGCAGAGAGCAGCATTCTGAGGGGTGCAGGGGGTGGCTCCTGGGACCTGGCCCCCAAACCACTGAGTCCTCCTAGGCCTCAGGGCGTGAGACGGAAGGGGCAGCCTGGAAGATTTCTTTAATGCCTCTGGGGACTTTTGCCCACTGTCCCGATTAGCACCTGGCTCCCTTCTAGTCATGCCACTCTCTCTAGCAAGGGGTTGCTCCACAGCCTGCTTGGATTTCTCTCTTGAAAATGCTCTTTCCTTCCCTGCCTTATGGCCAGGCCATGGATTTTCCAAGTTTTTATGCTCTGCTTCTCTTTCAATTAAAAAATTCCAGCTTTAAGTTACTCCTTTGCTCCTGTATCTGGTAATGGACTGTCAGAAGCAGTTATGCCACCTCTTGAACGCTTTGCTGCTTAGAAATTTCTTCCGCCAGATACCCTAGGTCATCACTTTTAAGTTCAGCTTTCCACCAAGTCCTAGGACATGGATACAGTGTAGCCAAGTTCTTTGCTACAGTGTAACAGGGTGACCTTCGCTCCAGTTCCCACTAAATTCCTCAGCTCCATCTGAGACTTCCTCAGCCTGGCCTTCACTGTCCATATTTTTATCAGCATTTTGGTCACAATCACTTACCAAGTCTCCAAGGAATTCCAAACTTCCCCTCGTCTTCCTGTCTTCTTCTGAGTCCTGCACACTCTACTCTGTCTGTTACCTAGTTCCAAAGCCCCTTATGCCCCACTCCTCGGTACCAATTTTCTGTTAGCTCTTTTTGCATTGCTATCAATGAATACCTGAGGCTGGTTAATTTATAAAGGAAAGAGGTTTATTTGGCTCACGGTTCTGCAGGCTGTACAAGCATGGCACCAGCATCTGCTTCTGAGGGTTTCAGGAAACTTCCAGTCAAGGTAAAAGGTGATGAGGGAGCAGGTATGTCACATGGCCAGAGCAAGCAAGGCCAGAGAGGGAGCAAGAGAGGGAGGAGGAGGTGCCGGACTCTTTTAAACAACCAGCTCTCTTGTGAACTAATTAAGCAAGACTCACTTGTTACCTTGGGGAGAGCACCACGCCATTCATGAAGGATCTGTGCCCAGGACCCAAACCCCTCCCACCAGGCCCCACCTCCAACACTGGGGATCACATTTCAACATGCGATGTGGAGGGGCCCAACATCCAAACCACATCAGGCATGAACAGATTCTCCCTCCAAGCCTTCAGAAGGACCCAACCTTGCTAACACCTTGATTTCAGACTTCCGGCCTCCACCATGTGAGAGTAAGTTTCTGTTGCTTTAAGACAGCAGGGTGTTGGTTATTTGTTATGGAAGCCCTAAAAATCTAATACAGATTTTTGCCTAGAGTGTGAGGAAGTGTCTGGTTTAATGAGTTTCAAGGGATGTGGATTTATTATGAATGGATTTAATAAAAATTTTTGACAAATATTTATTGAAGACTTATTATGTGCCAGTTGGTGGAAGCCATAAACCAATAACTATGCTAGTGAATGACTAAGGAGGGTGGAGATGAGAGCTCTGAAGTAGAAAAAAAAAACAGGTTCTCTGAGTGTATACAACAGAGGCGGCCGACCTCGAATGAGCAGTCAGCACAGGTTCCAGCAGAAGTTCCTGCCAATGATCAGGTTTCACTGTGGCCCTTTTCTTCCTGCTAAACATTGCATGTGGCAGGGGTGCTTTTCCAGGCAACGTGAATGCACCTTTACGTGCCTTAAATAAAGTCTGTGAGCTTCCTTTTAGCTCAGTGATTTACTAAACACGGTGTGGGGTTTACTAACCAGAGTAACAGACCGTGGAAAGAGGCTCACCCTTTCTTTCAGTCAGTAGATTCAGTCTTTTCCTGTGTCATCTCCCCTCAATGCTAATGTTTTCCAGGGATATTAATCGATGTGATGGGGGAGGGGAGGGTCCACATTCAAGTAAATTTAAGATAAAGTGTCTTAGGCAAAAAGGGATGCATTTCCCCTCTGTAGGGCTTCCTATACATTTTATAATACTATGCTGTTTTGCACTGTGGAGCTCCGCATGGGTGAAATGATATGCAACAGTCCCCAAATCTTTGGGCCTGGAATCTTTTTATCATGGAGCAGCTCATGGAACCAGCATTTTGTGAAACACATTTTGAGGAACACTGTATCAGAGCAACTACAGAGTTGTACACATGGTTGGTTTACATTTTTCCCCTTCTCTTCCCTCCAGGCTGCCTCGCAACAACCCCCAGAACAGGGCTGGGCACTCCTTATTCCAGGAGATCTAGACCCCCGGGTTAGTCCTCAGGGGAACATGAGGGGATGAGGTGGCATCTGTGAATGAAAGCCATTATCTCGGTCAGAAAAGACTTTGGTAGAGGAGCCCCTCTACAATTCTTTGAGGTTCGTTCCTTCATACACTCTCGGCCGTGCAGAGACACCGGCAAGCAGAGGGTTTGCAAAGCCATTAGTAGAAACATAAACAATAGATAGGCTCCGCTGTGACTCAACATTCTCTTCACATAAGGAAAACCAATCTCCAGATCTCCAGGCAGAGTGGCTTGTGACTGACGCCTGTGTTCTGTTATCCAAAGTCTCTTGGCATTGTTTTGCTGTTCTCTAGAGTATACAATTACAAGCATTGAAGTTAAAGAAGCAAAAAGCATTCAACAATCTCATAACCATAACAATAGATACATACGATTTTATGTCATGGATCCATTTCAGTTCACAGAACAGCCTCTTAAATGTCCTCATTTCCATAGACAGTCCACCAGTCACTCACTTTCACATTCGGACGAATCGTATAACATCCTCGCACTGCAGTTTCTCCGTTTTCAGATGGGAGAAAAAAACAACTTCATCGCTGTTTTATGTTCAAGGCACCTGATCACAAAGTGCTGCGAAACCCTTGTATACACGGTGCTGTGCCATTCTAAACAGGCCAGTCTAAAAACAAAGCTAACCCCGAAGGAGCATTAGCCAAGTCAGGAGTCTACCTGGAGCTTGGAGACTATTGCAGCTTCTTGCATTAAAGCTTGGGCAGCACAGGCCTCCGCAGAGAGAGTATGCTATCTGTTTAAGGGTAGTTTGGCATAGCAGGCAAGATATGCACTTGAGGTTTAAATCTTGGATCTGCAACCAATGGTTGCACAAAGCTATGTGACTTTGGGAAACTCGATCTTCTATGAAATGGGGAGAAAGACACTTACCTTGCAGAGTATTTGTAAGTGGTAGAGATAAACATACAGAATCCTTGGAACATAGTAGGTGCCCGATAAATGGAGTCTATTATACATCCTATGTATTTATTGCATGCTATTTGCATGCTAATCCTGACCCCCATCAGCTTAAGACTTTATGTTGATGAGGAAGTCAGGAAAGTATCCAAGGGCCCCAGAAGCTGCCCATTAGCCTTCACCCACTGCATGGGTCATTCATTCATTCATTCAGCAAGTATTTCTTCAGCTTCTACCACATGCCAGGCAGTAGATCTGACTCCCTGTTGGTGGTTAGCATTACTGGTGTCCACTGCTAACCAGATCCACTTGACTCCCACCCCCACCCCCACCAGGTTCTCCTTTCTTCACTGTTCCCATGAAGAAACCCTGCACTTTCCTCCGTCCACCTCGGCTGGTTTTGCGGACTGCACACGACCCAACTCCTGGAGCCTCCACCTTGCAGTTCTTCCTTCGTGCTCGTCCTCCCTGCCTCTGTGCACCTAGGGAATCTTTCTGAGGTTGTGCTAATAAGCAAAGTTAATACAGTGAAATCCAAGGTCCAGACTGGAGACCAAATGAGGGGAGGAAAGGCTCCTTCTTGCATATAAGGCCCAGCTCTGGCCCTCATGCAAGACAGCATTCTGGCTGGGATGTCTCAGGCCTTATTAACATTGTTAGTAGCTATGATGCCAATATGTTTGTATTTTCCTTTAACTCTCAATTTTCAAGGGAACCTTGTGGGAAATGTTATCATCTCCACTTTGCCAAAGAAGAAACAAGATCCAGGAATTTGACTGAGGTCACAGAACTGGTGAGTGGCTGGACTCAGAATAAAACTCAGTTCTCCTAACTTCTAGGGCTGCTGCTGGTCCGGCAGCGCTGTCCAATAGAATTCTCCCTGATGGTGGAAATGTTCCACGTCTGCACTAGCTAATGCAGTAGCCACCAGCCCAACGTGCCTATGGAGCACTTGAAATGTGGCTAGTGCAGCCCGGGACCTAATTTTATTTTATTTTATTTTAATTAATTTATATTTAAATAGCCACATGCGACTAGTGGCTACCATCGGAAGCAATGCAGATGGGGCTACAGCTGAGCTGCACAGAAAGGGCTGCGGGTCAGTCACCCCCACCTTTCTACAGACAGCTTCCCCCAGAGCCAATCCGCCTGCTTCCCAGTCCCCGGCCCATGTGGAGCCATTCATAAATAATACCTGAGTGTGCCCAGAAACCTCCAAGACGAAGCTGACATGGATATGGTCAGAGCCCATAGGCTGCTCACATGGTCTCTTTAGGACTAGGACCAAAAGGGCCAGCCCACCTCCTATGGGGCCTCAATTTCCCTATCCGCCCCTGTCCTTCCAGGTCATGGCTTAGAAGGCAAAAGGAAATTTGTCACTATTAAGCCAATGTTAAACTTGGAACTTAATTAGCTGACCAGACACCTCCCTGGGTCCCAAGAGAGCAGATCCTAGGAATTAGAGACAGTCTTTGAGAGAGAAAGAAAAAGGAACGTGGCATCACCTAAAACAGAAGCACAGACGAAAGGTCCCCAGTGGAATCCAGTCCAGAGTCTTCTTTTATCTGGCCAATACAAACTGCAAAA
>VBSM01003176.1:61958308-62006864 GCA_008086735.1 Cheirogaleus medius
AAATTCACTGGATCTCCAGTGTTTAAACATGGTGACATCTCAAACATCAACTGGTTTTCTCACTGCTCCCAGAACCTTGGGCTACCTCGTGATGCCCAATTCCACCGGCATAGTTGGCGTCAGTCCCGCAGAGCAGTAGCCGCTGCCCTGTGGGGACGGTAAGTAGCTGGTTTCCTACAGCATCGCTCTGCACTCACGTGGCTGGCCCACCTGGCATCTGCAGGTGTTTGTGGTTGTCACCTCAACGTAGGGGTGCAGGCCTGAACAGGCTGCGTCTGCAAGGGGCTGGGACATCACACAGCTCACCCCAGGAGGTGCAGTGGGGGAGAAGGTAGAGATAAGGGGTGCCAAGATGGGTGAGAGGGACAGAGGGAAAGAACTGGAACACACTACAATGCAATGGCACCACCTGCGCACTCTGCCGCCTACTGCATCGATATCTGCCAGACGTTTCTTGGAACGTCTCTATCTCCAGCCCCCAAAACGTTTCTCTTCTACTTTCTTCCAGCACCTAGAACAATGCCAGTCACACAGAAAGAACTCGAGAAATGGGAGTCGTTCACCATAAAATGCACTCAATTCAGAATGCCTCCAGCAGACTCTCCCAGCTATTGCTCCAACCTGTCATTCTCCCTGCTGAGCACTTCTGTGTCCCCTCTCACACTGAATCTCTGTTGTCATTCCCCACTGAGACGGGTTTCTTAATTCCAGGCCTCCACCCACGTGGCTGTCTGACCCAGCCAAATGCCAGCACAACTCAGGATGTGATTCTCTTGCTGTCTCTCAGCATGGTCCTGGAAGCTGAGTCAAGATTATTATCCAAGCCATAGCCCAGCATATGGCTTTAACACTTTTTCTTGCCTTCCTTTTGTCATTCGGTCTGTTCACTTGTGATTTTCTCCACGCCAGTGAGACAGAGAGGAGGGGACCGGGGAAGGTCCCTAGACCACAAGCTCTTTGAGAAGAAGAGCTATTGCATCTTCTCCTTTTGTAGCCCTGGCATCTTGCAGAGTCTGTGGCACAGAGCAGCAGTTCTCAAGACAACATTCTGAGTGAATAGTGTGAATAGAAGAAAAAATTTTGTTAAGAAGAGGCAAGCAAGAGAGAAAAAAACCACTAGATTAAGGAAGGATCAAGAACATGGGTTCAAAGCTTGGCTGTGTGTTTTCCTACCTGTGTTAGCCAATTCACTCATCTGAGCTTTTCTTTTCTGATCTACAAAAAATAATTAACAATATACACCCGGTTGTGGATTGGTACAATCCTCAGGCAGTCAGAATGGCACTTGGCAGCAAAAAGCATAAACATATTTAAGAACATCGACTGAATGGTTCTGATCCTAGGGAGCTCATTTTAAGGAACTAATTCAGCACAAACAAAACAGTTATGTGCATGAAAAAGCTTATTCAGAATTCTATTCAATAACAAAATACTCAACATTACCTAACTATCCACAATAGAGAAATAATTACTCGTATATCATATTTAAACACAATGGACTATTTTCAACAGTAAAAATTAATATTTATGAAGACTATCTAAATACACAGAATCTGTCATCCTCCGTGTTGCTGGAATGTTCCTTTAAAAACCAAATCTGTTCCTATTGCTGCCCTACTCAAAATTATTCAATGGTTAAAAATTCAGCACTGGGATTGCTGGGTCACATGGTAAGTATATGCATAGATAAGAAACTGCCAAACTGTTTTCCAAAGTGGATAAACCATTTGACTTTCCCACCAGCAGTGCATGAGAGACCCAGTTCCTCCCACCCTCACCAGCATTTATTATGGTCAGTCTTTTTAATTTTAGCCATGGTAATAGGTGTGTACTGGTATCTAATTATAGTTTAATTTGCATTTCTTGATGCAAATTAAAATTGTAATAATGATGTTGGGCATTTTTTCATGTGCTTTTTAGATATTTGTAGAGTTATTTACCCAAGAGAAATAAAAACTCACAGCAAAAAGATTTTCCATTCACATTCAAAATGATCTGTGCATGAATGATCAGAGCGACTTTGCTTAGAATAGTCCAAAACTGGAACTCCCAATATCCATCAACAGATGAATGGATAAACAAATTGTGATATATTCATACAATAGAATACTACTCAGCAATAAAAAGAAATAAACTTCTGATACATCCGACAACATGGCTGAATCTCAAAGACATTATACTTAATAAAAGAAGCCAGATATAAAAAAGAACATATTGTATGATTCTATCTCTGTGAAATTCTACCACAGGGAGAATTCACCCATTGTGACTGGTAGCAGATCAATGGTTACGTAGAGTTGGGAGTTGGAATTTGGGGAGGATATTGTCTGGAAAGGTGCACAGAGAATTTTGGAGGGAGATGGAAGTGTTCTCTATCTTATTTGTGGTAATAGCTCCACAGACAGTTGTGTCTATCAAAATTCATCAAACTGCACATGTAAAATGAGTGCATTTTCTATTCACAATAGCAAAGATATGGAATCAACCTAAGTGTCCACCAACTGATGAGTGAATGGATACTCACCATGGAATACTACTAAGCCACAAAAAAGAATGAAATCATGTCTTTTGCAGCAACATGAATGGAATTGGAAGGCCATTATTTTAAGTGAAGTAACTAAGAAACAGAAAGTCAAATGCTGCATGTTCTCACTTATAAGTGGGAGCTAAATAATGTGAACACATAGTCATAGAGTGTGGAGTAATTGGAGACTTGGAAGTGTGGGAGGGTAGAGGGGGTGAGGGATGAGAAATTACTTAATGGGTGCAACGTGCATTATTGGGGTGATGGCTACACTAAAAGCCTGGACTTTATCACTACACAGTATATCCATGCAACAAAATTGCACTTGTACCCCCTAAATCTATACATATCTTTAAAAGCATACATTGTATTATATATAAAATATAGCCTCTTCTAGTTGATTTAAAAAGAAATAATATTCAATTATCTCTCATCATTTCAGAATAAAGTAAAAAAAAATGTTAGTATGATATACAAAATCTTTAATGATTCCATCCTTTCTGCCTCTCCAGCTTTATTTCTTGTTGGAATCCCACTTGTTTTGCTCCAGTCATACTCAAATACCTACTCCTTCTTTTTTGTGTGTCTCTATATCTTCATAAATGCGATTCCCACTTCCTGGAATCTGAGCCCCAGCCGCTGCCTCCTTGTAATTTAACTCACTCCTACTTATCCTTCAAGATCAACCCAAGCCTGCCTGGCCTTTTCTCCAAGGATGGACCCAGCACCTCTCTGATGTGTTCTTATGGCATCTTGTGCATACCTCTAGTCTGATGTTGTCACGCGATAGGACACGGTTAATATTCTTGTCTATATCCCTTCCTGGGCTCTGAGTATCTTGAAGCCAGGGTCTATCTTATTATACATTCTTAATTCCTAGCACAGAGTTTGGAACATGTTGCTTAGTAAATGTTGGGTGGATGGACTAGCGAATGAATGAACAAATGCCCTGTCTACTCTCAGAAGGGTGCAGTGAAGATCCAGTACGACAAGGGGTGTGACTCCCTGCACTCTGTTATTTGGGTGTTTGATTTGGCTCCATAATATGGTGCTGTGGCCAAGACTATGCCCTCTCTGAGCCTCCACCTCCATCCCGGGGTACAGCCAGTAAAGAGAACGGTGCCAGTTCCTATCTTAGAATCAGGATGACAAACCTTCCAAGATAGCAGGAGCTCCTGAGCACCTGGCAAGGCAGTCAAAAGAAGCTTGACCCAGCCGACTCACGGAGGTGCCGGGTGGTGGCCGCACTTCCCTCCGCAGGGTAGCACACCTCAAACCACAGATCTTCACTCCTCCAGCATTGTTCCTCATCCTATGTAGTATCTGTTAACTGAATTGTGGAATCTAATTGCATTTGCTTTTCTAAGCACATTTGTTTTCGTTGAATGGAAACTCTTTAGTTCCTGAAGATTCCGACAAGTAAATGCCACCTATGCCTGCCCAGGGTGACACGAGGCAGCGTTGCCCTCACTCCCAGAGACCCCCTCAGCCATTACTTGATGACAAAGAGTTGGAGCAGAGACTTTCCACGATTGTGAGCTGTTGTCTTCACCTTTGCTGGAGTTCTCGAAAGAGTTGGCTAGAACTCTGCCAAACCCTCCTCCCTGTCCCCACCTCGCTGCTTCACCAACACGTCCCCAGCTCCCAGCCCAACCCTGTCAACGCCACCTCCAGCACACTTGTCCACTGGATGAAGAGTGACAATTGGCCTGGACTTCATTTTCTGGAATCAAGGCATTTTCTACCCTAGCACCATGCCTTGACTTTCACTTGCTTTTGTTTAAAAAGTGCTTTTTCTTCTGTGTCGGCCAGAATTCATCAGCGATCACCCAGCCTTCAACCCTGCACTTGGTCACTGACCGTCTTTTTTGCTGTCCAACACTGAAGGTTAATCTGGCAAAGAACCTTCCACAAGTCAGTGCCCAAAGGCAGGTGGGTAAATCTCAGGAGGAGAGAGTTATGGGGGGGGGGGTCATGAGAGGGGAAAGTAATGGTTGAATCTACAGTTGGATTTCAAATCTGTTCTTCAAGTTATGAGGAAGGATTCTGCAGTTCATTCATTTATTCATTCTTACAATCTGGTTAGACCTATAGCCTCCTGGAAAATAGCCAAGACTGGCCTCGTCTCTAATGTGGACCCAGGGCCCTGGCTCTGTTAGGGACTCCAAAGTCCCACAACAACCGCCCTGGGCTTACCCTGGAGTAATGCTTTACGGGCATTCAAATCCACCGAGAGCTTAACTATGGTTCTTTTGGGAGAGGGCCAGGAGACGGAATGGCCATTATCAGCAATCTGCTCTCTGAAAAGTCTGAGCCCTGTGAACAAACAACCTCACATACTGCGAGTAGGGAAAGAAGGGATTGGAATGTTGACTCATATTTTTCTAAAATATCCAGTGAACCATGAACCTAAACTCTACACCTGAGGCAAACTGGGAATTGCTATTTTAACAAAGCACAGCTTAGAAAACAGTCCGCACATGTTCTGTGACTTTGGCCAGCCCTGGAGAGATTCCTGGCAGCATTTTATGGGTGACTAATATTCAAGTTCAAATCAACAAGGGTTTTCCAAACACAGCCTCTCTAAGGGCGGAGGGTAAGCTTCCCACCTGTCTGCCACTGCCCACTCCAATGTGCTTTGCTACGTGGGATCAGAGAGGAGCATTTTGCTGGGTGTACAACAGAGCTTTTAAGGTGCTCATAAGTATCACTGTCTGATCCGGGGTCACTCTGTGTAATCTGCTGGCGATTCTCTCACGCAGGAGGGCGAGAGCAAGAGATGTGCAACGTGAGACAGGAAATGTACCTGTTGATCTCACAGACACCTGTGGAGCTCTTCCCTCTCTGGGGACCACTGGGGACTACCAAGATGACAAAGCCACAGTCGAAGGAGGGCAGACATGAAAACAAATAATTAAAATAATGCAGTCGAATGCTGAATAAGGCTTGTACCATGAGCTGTGGGAACACAAAGAAAGGATAATTAATTTTGTCAGAGACAGTCAAGGAACATTTTGTAGACGGCAACCTTTGAGCCGTGCCTTAGCAGATGAGTTGGAATGCTCCGGTGAGAGGAAGGAGGAGGCGTTCCAGGCAGAGGGAACAGCAGATGCAAAGGCATGGAGGCATGCAAGCCCATGAGACGTTTGCTGCACCTGAGGCAGAGGTTAAGCAGGAAGAGACGAGGTAGCCATGAGGCTGAGCCATGGCTTTGGGTCAGAGGTGTGACACCTTGAAGGATCTATACTTAATTCTTTGGGCGATGGGGAAACAACAGAGGACTTTAAGCATGGATATGGTCTATCAAATCTTTAAAAGTTATCAGTAGACAATTAACTTATTTCTGGCTTTCATTATCCCTTACTTTGTCCATGGTACAAGACTCTGACCTCCATGTCACCCTTTGCTTATTATCTGACATGTCTGCCAAGCTAAAGCATTTGCGGATAACCTCATGTGAAAGGGGCTATCATTCCCGCTTTACAGTTGGTGAAAGAGAATCTCAGAGAGCTTGAGAAGAATATGCGTGGGGCAGTAAAGCCAAGATTCACATCCGGCTCTGTTGGCTTCCAAGGCCATGTTTCATTATACTGCAGATAGTACCAACGAGAAAGAAGACAGTGATTCTCGGCCCCACTGCACATCAGATTCTCCTGGGAAGCTTTTAGAAATCATGATGCTCAGGCTGAACACCCAGACGGCACCCCAGGCCGATTAGATCAGGATATCCGGAGACTAACCCAGACATCAGGAGAGCTCCCCAGGTGATTCCAATGTGCAGCCAAGTTTGAGAAATGCCGCTGTAAGATGTTGCAAAGAAGGACTTGATACAGTTGGCTAGCAAATGGGAAGACTGAGAGAGAAGAAGGAAAGAAGGTAACTTTAAGATTTTTAACTTGGATAAAATCGGAAAGGGATGCTAATGGGAAAATGAAGAATTTATTTTCATAGTCATTTACTTTACCATCCCAGTGTGACATCCAGGTGGAAGTACCCAATAGATGCTCGGCAAAGTGAGCCAGGGGCTTCACAGGAGCCAAGGCTGTACCAAGGTCAGCACCTCAACCGACTCATACCAGTGTGAGAGAGCCAACTGCTACATTTTCTGGAACTTTCCAAGCTGGTTTTTAATGCATGCATTATTAAAAATTAAATCAAAAGAATTAAATATAATCAAATAAATCGTGTTTTTAAAACATAATACATTCTCAAAACTCATTACTTCCTAATTACTACATTTTACTGTTATCTGTGCTCTTGAGGTTGTTTGCATCAAAAACATACATAAATCTGAATGGTGGGAAAACCGCATCATGGTGGCCTCCAGCTGTACATCTTTTTCCAACTCTCTGATCGGTCACGGTGAGGAATATTTACATCATGACAATTTGCAGACACAATAAAATAAGGCTTCTCCTCCTCCCCCCACCCCCACAAAGAGCCGGTTGTTAAAGCATTTACCAGCACAGCACTGCCCGATACCATATTATGGACTGTGCAGAGAGGCCAGTGTTTGTGCTGGAGAGAAACTCATGGAGGGAAAACAAAGGGAATAAGGTAGAAACTAAGACTCCACATATGGAAGGAGGGGAGGAACATGCTAGAAACTGTTTTCCCCTTGACTGGTATTTCCCCAAACACAAGCTTTTTGCACTACTTGGGTCCTTTGGGATTGCTACTATTCCAAATAAACCTGTTTTGTTTAGCTCCATGAATGAGGCACTTCTAGCCAGAAAAGATATATTTTATACGCACACATAAAAATACTCTGTTTATATAGCTCCTTCCTTTTAAGGAGCTCGCAGCAATTACACATGTTCTCTTTATTCCTATGAATGCCCTGGGGAGGTAGCTCGGTGGTAGAGGAAATAGAAAGGAATGAAAAGAAAAGTGTTAAATTAGAAATCATGGCATTACCTAGCCTCAGTGCTAACAACAATCTTTTTCTCCCAGTGTAGGAAAGCCTGACTTCTCAGAACTATGAAGGGTCCTTGATCAAGAAGATTCTAGAATCAAACTCCCATCACTGGCATTTCCCCATGGGCACAGCTGAAAGGCAGAGGAAACCTCCCATTATCTCCCTTCTCTCCTCCTCATTCCCCTGCTATTTTGGCACTAGCCCCTAACTTGGGCCAGAGCTGGAGTTTGCAGTCCAAGTCTGTCTGGCCCCAGGACCTCAGAGACTTCACCCAAGGGCCAGTGTCAGGAAAGGAGATGGATTTGCAGCAGCACCCATGCTAGCGGGGTTCCTGTGTGACCCTGTGTGTCTCCCATGACACCACTGTCCCCTGCACCTGCTGCATCTCCGCACTGGGGATCCAAATGGCCTCTCTGCCCTCCCCGGGCACTTCCCTGCTGGGCTCCAGACCATGTCAACCCGTCCTCTGGAATCCAAGTCAGTTCAGCTTTAACGCTTGATGTCTCCCCCATTTACCAGGATTTGCCTGTGCTGCAGAGCAGAAGGTACAAGGTTGCTGACAATGAAATTGGGGGAAAGAATTAACTGAAGTGTGTGTGTGTGTGTGCGCGCACACACACACATACATACATTTGCACGCATGCATCAGAAATGGAGAGATACTAAGAAAGGCAAAGAGACAGAAACAAAGAAACAGAGGCAGAGGGAAAGAGAGAAGCAAAGGATTATAGCAGCTGTGGGAATTCCTGAACAAAGAAATTATTTTGTTTTGAGTTGTTTTGCTTCTGGCTAAGAATTTCTGTTGTTTAGGAGGGAAGATTTCTAAGGTATATCTTCCTGATGGGTAACCCCAGGCTCCACCCAAGCCACGCCCAGACATTGTAGTCCCCTTAACAACTTCCCTGAAGGCAATGGTGAGGGGCACAGTGGCTACAGGGACTGCCTTTAGGAGCCTGTGTCTCTGGCCAAACATCCCTGCATATTCAAATTGACAGACCCAGCCATGTCTGAAGGAGACTCCACCAGAATGACAAAAGACATCCTAGTTGCCACAAAAATGGCCTCAGGTGTCCTGCTGGTGCCACCCTGCACTGTCCTCACCAAGCTGGGGGGTTCTGAGGAGCTTCCTAAGGGCCCTCAGACCAAGCTTGAGGGCCTGAGCAGCAGGCAGTGGTGCACACTAGACAACCCAAACAAACAAGTCCATTAAGAGGAAAGGCACTCCCTTGGGAGGCAGGAGACAGGCTTTAATCTTCCTAATTCCATCAACATCTGTGGAGCTCAGTCTGCTCCTCTGTGAGATGTCAGGGTGTGGATAGTCATAGTCATTCAGCCAACAATCACTTATTGAGCACCTACTAGATGCCAGGGACTGCCCTGAGTGCTGGGGATTCAGGGGCTATAAAAACAAAAAGCAAAACAGCCAACATGGACCCGGGCATCAGTGGCCTTATAGGATAGATGCTGTAACATCCCTTCACATCCAATACTCTCTAAATAATGCCTGAGTGGCACAAGGGCTTCCCCACATCCCTGAGCTAATGCATTCAGCTCCTACTGAGTAAGAGATCCCTTTGTTTTCTTTCCATTTGAGTTCCCAAACTTAACTGCTTTGCACTTGCAGTGTGGGTGTCTGAGCTGCTAATTGAGTCTCACCAGCCCCTAGAGAGAGGTAAGTGTTGCAACATCTGCCACAATGAAAAACACTTATTTAGGTGCCTGTCTGCTCAGGGCACCCTGTGCACTAAGTCAAAGAGGCCCAGCCCAGCCATCCAGAGGCTTCTAGAAACCTTGGAGCCCGCCCACACAGAGAACAAACAAACAGCTGAGCAAACTGATAGAATGGTGCTGTCAAATAAATAAAGCAAATGTAAATGGAGAGCTGGAGAAGGGGCATCCTCTGGGGAGGGTGAGGGGGAATAGAGGAGTTCGCACAGGCCAGGCTGGGGTGGGGAATCGCTCTGTCTCTGGCAGTCCAGGCTGCCAGGGTATATTTGAACAGCAGGGAAAGGAGCATGGGGGTGGGGGGTGGTCACAGGGCCCTGGACCCCAGTGACAGCTCCCCAAACGCATTAATGAGACATCACTGCAAAGTAGAAAACCAGAGGACCCTCCCCCAGGACCTCACACAATCACCTCTCCCTCCCCTCCTGTCCTACCCTCCTTAACATCTGACAGAAGGAGCCTTCTATTGTGTTACTATCAGGGGGGGAAAGTGACCAAGGGTGAGTGTGTGACTAAGTAAAATAAAAGTAGGAAGCGGGTCTCCAACGCTTGCCCCACCCCAGTCGTCTTGGCTCACTCCGTGATTCCGTCTGCTCGCAGGCTTTGACATAAAAGACAGGAAGTTACACACGATAAACAAAGCTCCTTAGATGTCAGGAAATTAACCTGGGAAATCGGAGCCAGGAGCGATGAAAGGCACGGCGGGCTGAGTTCAAAAACCATTACAGCGTTAGATCAAACGCTGTTTGTCGGGCACCCCCGGTTGGGCTCTGCCAAACTGCACATCCCGAAAAACCTGGCCCCAGGGCGGGCACGCCTGTGTGGGGTGCGTTTTTCCTGCTGCAGGACTGAATCGTCACTCAGACCTGTCGCTTTCGCTTCTTCCTACCCCGGGAGTTGAATGCCAGCCCTAGGCAAGGCTGCCCGCAGAAGAGCAGCTTGCCGCTGGTGGCTTCCTTATAAGGCAGGAAGATCACACACCTAACCCCAGGGGGGGTCTCCAACAAGCGGTCCCCGGGGGAGGCAAAGAAAGTCCTTAAAAGGAAGTGGATAGGAAGCAGCCCAGGGTGGGGATCCCGATCCTCCCAGCACAGAAAGCAAACCACCTCCTCCTGGGGGGTGGAAAGGTCAGACCAGAACCAACCACAGGATTGTGAGAAACGTTATTTATGTCCACAGCAAGAATACCATCTCTTTGAGCCTCATTTTCATTATCTTTACAAAGAAGACACTTTTAGTTATGATATGCTGGAATGCTTGAGCAACCTTAATATTTACATCGAATGAAATTGTCAAAGGGTTTTACACAGCACCGTCTCATTCTATCTCCAGCAGTGGGTGCTAACCCCATTCCACAGAGGAGAAAACTGAGGCCCCGTGAGGGGAAGTGGCTTGCCTAATGTTACATATCTGGTAGAGAGCAGAGCCCTTAATGACCCTCCATCTGGTGGCTCCTGGCACAGTGGTCCAGGAGGGCAATAGAGGAACAATCACACTGTCCCCAAAAATGCCTAAAAATATGTTTGCAAAAATAAGCTCAAAGTATTGCTATTCCTGATTTTTTTTTTAATTGGAAAGTACGTGAAGGTAAGAAGGGAGCCATTTAGTGTGCCAGCCTTCTGGGAAGTGGACACTCAGAGACATAAACCCCTGGTGGTCTCATAATAGTGTAAAAACCACTTCTTGAGTCTGCAGAGGTGAAGTTAGTTGTATTAGCTGGAGAGGAGAACTGCGAGAAAATGTTCCTCACGTGTGTCCCACCCACAGTACCTTCAAGAAGCTGCCCTGTCCCTACTGGGAGTGGGGCGGCCCTATGGGCCACATGACATCCACCCAGAGCTTAGGGGTCCAGGGTCACCTGGCTGATAGCAAATCAGAGGTGCTCTTACACTGGAGTAGGATTGGGACTTAGAAAGTACAGCTAAAGTATCTGTGAGCCTGAAGCTATACAAGCAAAGGTTCTCCCAAGAAACAGAACCAACAGGATGTGGTTCAGCTGTATGTATTAATACATATGGTATGTATTAATGTATTAATGTATAACGTGTATATATGATGTATATACATCAGGTATGTGCATATTTATGATATATAGAGAGAAAGAGAGAGACACAGAGAGAGAAAGAGATAGAGATTTTCTACAAGAAATCTGTTCATGTGATAATGGAGGTTAACGAGTACCAAGATCACAGTCAGCAAGCTGGAGACCCAGGAGGAATCTAGTTCAAGTCCAAGGGCAGGAGAAAAGGCTATGTTCCAGTCTGAAGGCTGACAGGCAAGAGGAAGTCTGTCTTACTCCTACTCATGGGAGGATCAGGCTTTTTGTTCTATTCAGAGCTTCAGCTGATTGGATGAGGCCCACCCAGTTGGGAGGGCCATCTGCTTCATGTGGTCTACCCATTCCAGTGTGACCTCATCCATAAACACCCCAGAATAATGTTTGAGCAACTGTCTGGGCACCCCATGGCCCATTCGAGTTGACACATAAAATTGACCATCACAATCACACGGGGGTCAGGGCAGCACAGTGGCCAAGCAGAACCGGGTAAGCCCAAATGAGGGAGCAGCAGCCTTGTTGGGAAGTGCAGCTGCAAGAGAGGACGTGGAACATTCTCGGGGTAGAAATAGAGATGAGAGACTGACCCGGTATGGGAGGCCTGTAGCCTTTCCGGATGCACGAGTTTCCCTTGCATCCCTCCAAGGCCCGTCCTTAACTGAACTGCTGTAAGTGGGTTTCTCTTTCTGATAACCGAACCACCTCTGATGAGAACTGGTGCCTTGCAGATCTCTTTGCATTTTACGAGGTAGCCTCATTCCCAACAAAGGGTTCTTTCTTGCTCATGTCACACATGCGTGATGGCTCAGTCACAGCCCTTCTCCGTGTCTCCTTCACTCCCAGGCTCAATAACAGAGAGAAACAGAGACAACAGAACCACACAATGGCTCCTGAAGCGTCTGCACAATAGTGGCACGATTCCTCATGCTTCCTTTTGCCAGCCAAAGCAAACCTCACCGCCAAGCCTGACGTCAATGGGGCAGGGATTTATGGTCTTTCCACAGGAGGAGGGAGGGGTGCCAAAAATCACATGGCCACACCTAGTAGGGTGTGACAAGGATCATGCATAAGAGATAGCAAAATTGTGAACGCTGGCATTACACAGCACGCCGTTTCGTTTGGAAATCGAGGGAGCACAATTTGCTTGATCAAGGACCTTGTTGGTGGCAGACTTAGTATTTAGACAGCATCTCTGGACTCGAGGTTGGAGAACTGCTTCCACTACCCCACAGCTGTTTCTAGGTCTTACTCTGGGAGAGAAGCACCTGCCCTGATCTATGGTTTCTGCCACTCTCCAGGAATATTCACGTCAAGATGTCACACTAAAACATTTGGCCCTTGAATGTTTTATTCATAAGGATCATATGTCCAAGGGAATCCAAGCGAGCCAAGCCAGACAAAATTAACAAGCGTAAATTAAGAAATGTAATAGAGCCAACACTGAAAGTCTCAGTAAACGGAGTCGTTTTAAAACATTGCCCTCGTTTAACCAGACTGAAGATGGAAAGGGGCTGGGTGGCACCTGAGAAGGACAAGAAGCTGTCACCTCCCAAAAGAGAGATGAATGGCAGTATTGTCTGCTTTCACGCTTTGGGGTGGTATCAGCCATTGGTTGATGGCACCTTGCAGTGGCTGGAATGAGGGGTCTGGAAAGGATGAGGACTAATGCCTGGGAGGAGCCTGGCACCAATCATTTTTAAAGGCCTTAAGCATGACCTAGTCAGCATTTGCAGAGTTAATTAGTCCCATCATGACAATCAGTACCCCGTCCCAAATGGGCACCTCGGTCACCTATGGTTAATGACCTCTTTGTTTGCCTCTCTCTGACCAGCAAATACTTTTATTCAAGGAAAAAAAAAAAAAAACCTGACCGCATGCAGGTCCTCTGTTCTAGAAAACAAATCAGAATTCACTGATTTTTTTTTTTTTCTGAATCATTCAGTTTCCCTTAAGTTGAAAAGGTGGTGCGGATTATGAAAATTTGAGCACTTTATGGAACACCTACTCCCCACCTCTGCCAATAACATTTTTAAGGAGATTGGCTTTGATTAAAATATACACGATAAATCATGAACCCAACCTGCCCAGGACATATCAGGTTGCATAGTGTGATGAAACACATACCATCCTGAATGTTCCTCCAAAAGAGCGTGCACAGAAAATGCTGTCCTTCTGCCAGAGTCAAGGCTCCTGGCCAATCCCCACCCTTTCCACCCTGAGCCCCTACACTCAGCAAGCTGAAGCTTGCAGGCCACAGCAGCTGGCTCCTGGCTGCCTTTGGAAGCCCCACATGACCTTCTCTGTGTACCTCCTTCAGTACATGAAATGCAAGGGTAAGACCAGGGCACTTTGAAGGACAAAAGAAGGCTCGATGGGGCAATTTCCATGGCATCTTGCTCCTGTGCACTGCTGGTAAGCAATAGGCAAGCTCTCCTGCAGGGTCTGCTCAAAAGAGAGCCCAGAAGGCAGGCTCAGAATCGCAGCCTGGCTGTAGCCACAGCGTGGCAGATGCATGTACTCGTGAGCGTGTCAAATACATCATTTCGATACGAAATTCATAGGCCCAGCACTGCTCTGTGAGATTGGACGCTAGGGAGCTCAAACGCAAGGCTTCTGAAAGCATCCTGCAAAACACCCGAAGCTGCAATACCAGAGTCACTATAATTTCACTGCCGTGCAAGTCACGTTAATCGCGCACAGGCAAAAGAATATAAAAAAAGATTATATGAATACTCAAGGGGGAAAAAAACAAGATTATACAAGACTTTGCAGAGCTATGGTCTGGTGATAAACCGAGAGCATTTAGCAGCCAACCCAGAAAAAAATGGATTTACAGCTGAAGTCTTTCCAGCTTTGGGCTGCAGCATCATTCTATGCACACTCATTCTATGCATATTTGAGGTGAATCCCCAGGTTGGTACTGTGCTGGGGTCAACATAATACAAATGACAAATGAATGGCACATGGCACCTGAGGTTGGGGAACTGGCCATCTAACAGGTGAGGTACGGATGAAGCATATTTTAGGACATCCAAAGAAAGAGATAAATCCCCCAAACTGGCAGCTTTATGGAGACATTTGAGCAAAATCTTACAAAGGACAACTCCACATTCAAGGTACATGGACTTGGGGAAGAAGAGAATTCATCAGCTGCGGCCATGAATATAGCAGAGGCGTTGGGCTCCCTTCATCCAGATACTCTTTGCCACGTGGGGTTCCTGTCTCCTGACTGCTCATGGCGCATAGCTGTTCCCCTTCTCTGGAGGTTTGCCCCTGGCAGACCAGAGCACCTCAATCTGCCTCCGAGGATGGCCAACAGCCAGTGATGGCACAAAAGGCCAGTCCCATGGCCTCAAGATGAGGACAGTTCTGTAGTGTGGCTTATGAAGAGACTACCCCATTCCCCCAGTGGATCAAGCTAATCTCTACCAAGATCTAGCCTTTGCTGGAGTCTCCCCTCTCCTATCCTACTTCCCACGCTCCCTGGCAGATTTTCCTTCAGTAGATCAGATGCATCCACATCTGTATCTCAGGCTTTGCTTCCAGGAGCCCAGGGCTTTGCCTTATGCATCTGCACAGATGTATAACAAGGAATTCTTGGAGTAGCCTTTCCATGCCTCCATAAGCCACCTGTTCCATCCCCCTTCCATAACTTTCTCTGCTCCCTCCCAAGCTGACCCCTCACTATTCCACCTCTCATATCCTATTTTTGTTTTTCCCCTGCTATAAAAGCTAATCCCCCACTTATCTATTCTTTTCAAGATCTAACTCAAGTTTCACTTACCCCAAGGTTTCCCAGACTGGACTCTATCTATAGCCCTTGCATGTGTATTTACGAGCACCTAGGAGATGTGCCAAACATGTGCCTGTTTTTATTTTTCAGACAATTAGATCAGAACTTAATCATCCAAATAGATGTTGTCACTTTCAAAATACTCATCTTGGGGGATTAATCACTTCCTCCAAGACAGCCACAGCCCATCATAATTTGGGGATTCCTCTTTGGGGCTTGTCTTCAGAGTATGTATCACACACGATTGAACACAGTAGCCTACAGCAGTTCTCTATCCTTGGTGGTTTTAGGACATCATTCAGAGCCATGACTGGTGACTGCAGGTTAGTGAGAGGACATACATATTTTGTAATTTCTCAGTTCACACCTGTCAAGCTGTCCCTCATTGGGTGAAATTTCTTCTCCCATGATGCTGCCTTAAATCCAACCAATGCCAGTGACGGCAAATATTTCTGCTGTGAAAGTGACTTTTCTTTCCTTTCCGAGACATTTGGATCCATGCCTGACGAGTAATGTAGATATTGATTCACTCACTCGACAAATATTTATTGAGCCCTTTCTACATGCCAAGCACTATGCTATAGGCGAGGCTGTAAAATCAAATAAAGCATGGTTTGTACTCACATGGGGCTTAGAGTATATTGGAGGAAAATTATAAGTAAATTGACGATACAGATAGTGCAATAAATACTATTTATCTACCGAAGAAAAGGGAGTCACGTTAGACTGAACAAACAGAGAAACTTCTGGTGGCTGTGTTTTGAAGGATGATTAGGAGTTTGCTAGATGAGGAAGGCAGCGAGGGGAGGAAATACTGGTAGGTAAGGAGGTACAGACAGAATTCTCAAGCAGCAAAACTCATTCAAGACACCCTTGTGAAGGGTGGATTGGTTGAATGAGTATAAAGAAAGGAAAGAGCTGGTCAGGCTGCTGAGAGGCTAAGAAGAGCTTATTTCCAGAGCAATGGGACCTACTGAAGGATCAGGCTGGGGTAGAAAGCAACTGACAAACCAAAACCATACAGTGTGATTTAAAACGGATGAATAATTTTAATGTGTGTGTTCAGTGCATCTGCACATGTGCCATTCTTGATGGATCCTTCTAACAACCCTGTGGGGACACATTACTATTCCCACTTTACAGATGAAGAAACAGAGACCAGGAAAGTTTAGTAACTTGCTTATGATTACACAGCTAATAAGTGGCAGACTTGGGATTCAAATCCTTGACTCCAAAGCCCAGGATGATCCCCTTAAAGAAATCCAGCAAAGGATATGAAGAGATACATTTCTTAAAAGAAAACTTTGAATTCTAAATAAATTCGGTATTCAACTTAGGCACAGATCAAAGCATTGAAAAATCAAACAATAATGTTGAAGCATTTTATACTCACTAAACTAGCAGAAAACATTAATCATCATGTGCAACACCATCTATTTTGCATTACACAACTGGCATGAATACAGTGATGATCCTATTGTAAATTTGCATGCATCTTTTGGAAAAAAAATATAATAATATATATCAAAAGTCATAAAAATGTCCATTTACCGGCCTCTAGGAATTTATCCCAAGAAAATATGTCAAAAGAAGACACAAAGTTTGTCATTGCAGCATTATCCTTAATAGTGCAAAACTGAAAACAACCTAAGTGGCGGGTAGTAGTATAATAGTTTGCTAAATGATTATACAACAACTCAGTGGAATATTGTGTAATCATTTAACATGATCTTTATGAGGATTATGTAAGACCACAGGAAGATATTTATAAGAAGTAAACTATCACGTGAAAAGGTAGAATACACTATTGACATTCATGAGGAACATAGCCCAATATCTTTGCAAATTCCCAGATAAGTGCAAACCATTGTGGCATACAATTTCTCCCTTTAAAACACAGTAGCTGAAAATGTTAAGTAACACTTCAAGACTCTTAATGAATCTATAAATTCAGGATTTGCTTATAAAGCTATAAAAATAAATTCTGCCAATAAAATAAATTCTAGACTGCATTATATCACATCATTAGGCTACTTACCTAAATTTACCTAAATCTGCAAAGAAACAACATATTTAACGCTTCATGAGAGTTCCTTGCAAGCTTCATATGAAAGCACAAAAGCTGTATTGAAACGCTGGTCCCAGTAATGGTGGGCTGGACTTGTTCACCGATTCTTATGTCCTTGCACACCAGCTTTAAAATCTTGCCTTTTCAAAATCAAACCCCTCAAAATTACAAATTGTTATGTGTGGTCTTTGAAATCTCAGGCACATAATTAAAATGGAGAATGTCAAATTCAAGAACGTCAACAGTCTACTATTCTCCATAAGTGCATATGCATTATGATCACAACTATTTGAAAATGTAAACATACGACCAAAGCTGCCTGGAAACATAAAAAATAAAGACACTTGTATTTGGGTAGAAGAATTCCAAGTAACATTTTTCTTTTAAAACATTTTTTAAAGTATTATATTGTTATTTCACCATAAGTAAAGGTCACACAAACAATTTATTACTCTACTGTCATATTCTTGTAGGGTGAACTCTGATGCCTTTAACTCTTTGATATTTTATAGTTTTAAAGGACTTGCAGAGCTTTGGGGTTGCAATAAATGGGTAAGGGCTGGAAAAATAAGCAAGACTGGCTGTAGAAGTAACCGCATCATACTTCCCATGGCATTCAACCAGAGATGCCCAAATCAGCGGTGTCTTTGTATCCACGGACACTAGTGAAATGCACCAGTATTTTGTCTTGAAAGTGGGACTGAGGCTCATTCACTCAAATAAAAAACACATCTGTGATTCCTGTGACCTCACTGATTGATTTGACAGGAATGACAAGTTGCATCTAGTGGCTTGATCTGCATGACACTGAGAGGGAGTGAGGGAGGGAGGGAAAGGCAGAAAGGACAGAAAAAGGGAAGGAATCATATGTATTCATGCTGACAAGCACTGCAAGCCACTTTTCTTTTTCTTGTTTTGCACAGCTCCTAATATTGGCCTCCAGGTCCATGTGTCACATGCATGTATGTGTCGCATGCATGTGCACCAGACAGAGCAGGTGAGAGCAACTCAGCAGTCACATCAGTGTGTGAGATGGTCAGAAACGGTGCCTGGTATTCTTCCAGGGGACTCGGTCATACAGGAACATTTAACTGAGAAAATTATGGTATTTGTCAACTTGGGCTGCCATAACAAAATACCACAGACTAGGTGGCTTAAACAACAGAGGTGTATTTTCCCACAGTTCTGGAGACTGAAGTTCAAGATCAAGGTGCTAGCATGGTCAGATTCCAGTGAGAGCCCTCACCCTGGCCTGTAGACAGCCACCTTCTCACTGTGTCCCCACATAGGGGAAAGAAAGAGAAGGCAAGCTCTCTAGTGCCTCTTCCTACAAGGACACTAATCCTATTGGATCAAAATCCCACCCTTAGGACCTCATTTAACCTTAATTACTTCCTTAGGGGCCCAGGTCCAAATATAGCCACACTGGGAGTTAGAGCTTCAACATATTAATTCAACATATTAATATTCAACATATTAATTCAACATATTAATTTGGGGCACACAAACACTCGGTCCATAACATGTATGCTTTCTGCTTTTGCAGGAGGGAAGAGCCACAATTGTTTAGGTGCATGAATGTTGTAATTTGTAACAACTCAAATAAAACCTTAATAACACAGAGAGGGAAATTCTAGTGTTAAAGAATAAACTGAAAATAGTCTAAAAGAAACACCAGTAACAAAGCCTAGCAGTGGTAGGGAGCAGCAGAAATTGCCATATTTAGCTTGGATCTTGATGAAAATTGTGGGCACTTCACCCACTAACTGGCAAGGTCAATTGATAACTCCTGAATGTCCCCATCTATCAGGCACATCAAGCCTTACCCCATGGAATCCTCAGATCTGCCATCTTACAAATGAAGACACTGAAATGCAAACGAGTTGGGTAACTAAGAGAAGAGGGTGATGAGCATGGCCGTCGACTCCCTGCAGTTCATATATAGCTAACACAAAGTAACACATTACGTGAACCCCAACCAGGAGATGCTGTTGAAATTCAAGGGGGTTGCAGTCTAGGTCCAGTTGCTCATTGTACAAAGCCCCAGTCACTAAGACAACGAGGATTGCCAAGGAAGAAAGGATCCTTTAATACAGCAAACATCTTGTTGTCTGGTCAGGAGAATGGGAGAAGCTGCCTCAGATCCATCTCTCTAACAGAGATCATGGGCTGTTAACGGAGAGGCTATGTGCCTTTGGGCCGGTTGTGGTACATCTCTCAAGGACCGCCTGCTTTGGGGGCAGGTTGCGGGGGATGGCGAATCTTGGCTTCAGGAAGCCTGCTCAGGGGCCTTCAGAATTCCAGCTCCTTGGTCTTGCAGAAAATCCACCATTTCTGGGAAACGACTCAAAAGTTCAAGTAGTTAGTTAAGAGAGAGGATTACAAAGAAACCACAAATTTCACTGAAATTTGTTCATGGGGCCAGTTACAAAAGCAGTTCAGGAACGTTCCTCGGACACATTGCTGTGGGAAGGCTCCTGGGGAAAGTCTTCCTCTCTGGAGAGTGCACTCCAGGCGGAGATCTCTCTTCTTCCTCTAGCAACAGTGTGATGCATCCTGCTCCCAGAGCTGATAATGCCAAGGATGGCAGAGGGACAAGGAGGAAAGATAGCCAGGGTCTTTGATGGCATCTCCAAGCTGCCAACCCACCAACTCCATAGCCAGCCCAACCTCTGGACTTCCTGTTCCATGAGATACTATATTTCCTAAGTGTCGATGCTAGTATGAGACAGGTTCTATTTTGTTTTCATCAAAAGCATCGTCACTGATGCAAAAAGTCAGAATCCAATCTGAGTTCTGTGTGATTCCCAAGCACCTACTCATTCCGAGAGTTTTCTAGTCGAACAGCCTCTCTCTGGTAGACATGAAGTCCCAAAGGGTTTCCAAGTCAACAGCTGCAGTGGCCCTGGAGTCAGACAGACTTTGACGAAAGCCCAGCTCTGCCACTAATTAGCTGTGTGATCACGGGCCAATCACCTCTCCTCTTTACACCTGCTACCTCATCTGAAAAATGGGGATAATAATAGTACCTGCCACAAAGAGCCGTTTTAAGACCAAAGAACTTTCCACATAGTAGGTGCTCAGTGACCCTCAGTTCCCACAAGAAAGGGAACCACATAACTTTCAATTGTAGATTCTTGTCATCAGAATTGTTATAATGTTGGAACAGAGTGATTTTTATTTTCTCCTGATATATGAAATTTATGCCCAAAGAAAAATATGATGTTTTCTTAATGTTTGGCCCTTTCGGAGCTTTTGGCTATTTAATTAGAGATTGCCCTCATTCTTTATTGAAAAAACACATCATTAAAGAAGATACTTAAAATGTCACCCATAGTATCATGCTACCTAATAAAACTATTTTTGTCTTTTGATATTACCTAGAGCGTATAATATTCACACACCAACAATTACACTAAACATATTCTTTTACTGTTATGTTTAATTTAAATTACATTTCCCCATATTTCTACATGTTCTTTATAATTATTTGCTTTAATAATTTTAAGAGGCACTAAATATTCCCCTAGGATTGATATTTTGGACATAAGTTACTTTCTTATTTTTTATCTTAAAGATGATGCAACAGTGAACATTTTGTTTATGTATTTTGGTTTCTGTGTATTATTTCCTTAAGAAAAAATTCCCAGGAGTGGAATTATTGGGTCTAGGGATATGAGTTGTCTTTGTGCCTCCCGCTACCTAATTTTTTCCAAAAGGAATGTTCCAATTTGCAATTGTAAACTTTATCTTAACTACTCAAGACTGAAATTGAATTCCTCTTAGTAGTTACTTGGTTTGAAATATCACGAAAGCCTTTGTACTTTGGGGAAATGAGTATTTTGACTGCCTTGTTGTGGGTTTCAAGCTTTATGAGTCAAGGTCTGTTTCTTGCTTTGAAAGTTCCTCCTTGAACCAATCAGTCTTTTTTTTCCATAGGCTGTGAACTTTTAAAAGCCTATCTGGTTTTATCTCCCTATCTCTCTTCATGAATCTTATTGAATTGTTATAGACCCCCAAGGATGCATAAATGGCTCAAGGACACCATTTTAAATGGATAATCAAATCCAACTTCTACTTCTTTGTGAGGGGCACATTTTCAGTCTGGGAGGGAGGTGGTACAATCACTCTATCCAGATGGAGTAACATTGGTTTCCTCTGGCAAAAGCCTACGTCCTTGGAAACCCACTGACTGCTTCATGAATACCTTGGACATTAATTGGTGAAGTAACTAAGAAAAACGCACCCCATGCAAAGTTTAATGTAGACCTTTTACTCTCCCATGTAGCAAAAACAACGATGCTTCTTTTCCCTTGGAACAGGACAGTGGGTTTGACCATGCCAGGATGAGTCTCCTGGGGCTAGAAAAACCTGTGTATTTTTCCTCTGGTGCTAAATTTACCTGACTCCAGGGCAGATGCCTCCAAGTCACAGGCAAAGTGGTTAACACAGCCCTGGATGCTCCTAAAGGGACTTTGTCTAGCCTGCTGTGAGGTCTTTCCAACTTCTCATGTTTCTAATACGACCATAAACCCAACTCTAAATGCAGACATTAAAACACAAGGCACTATGACTAGGCTCTAGGGTAGTCGTTCAGATGACATGGAGCATACTTACATTCATTTTTTTCCCTCTAGATTATCCTAGACATGAAAACAGAACATTTAAAAGTTCTAGTAGAATTCCAAAAGTATGTCCAGAGATCTTAATGGAGTTTCAAACTCCAGGTTAAGACATACATCAAGTTCAAGTGTCTAGAAACTTTTTCTTTAGAAGATCAGATAGTAAAGGCCAGATAGTCTTTGTTCTAACTATTCAACTGTACCAGCATAATGGCAGCCATAGACATTTGGTAAATAAATGTGTATAGCCATGTTCCAATAAAACTCTATTAACAAAAACTGTCACTGGATTTGGCCTGAGGACCATAGTTTGCCAACTTCTGCTCTCCTTCCTGTGTGAATGATAAGATGGGACCCCCTAACTATCAGCTCCGTATTCTTCCCTCTGCAGTTTGCGTTCACAAGTTTGTGTTGGGTTCATACTATCAGTGTCTGTCTTTATATAGGATTTAGGATGTGGATATTCACTCATTCAATCAAATACTGGATTTATTCAACCAAACATATAAGATTTTTTGACACCTACAGTGCTGTGATTAATTAGCCCTATCTCTGTTAAATATGACCCAAGATTACATTTTTTTGCTAATGTAGATAGAATTGGTTATGAAATAAAAAATTGGACAGTAGCAGGCAATAAAATCAATTTTCAAGAATTTGTGATAAGAATTAAATCCAGCCTCTTCTTTGAGATCTGAGCAGACTCTGCTTTGAATGGCTTCTCTAAGGATCAGTGAAGAGTTGAAGGCAGGAAAGCTATCTAAGGTCACAGAGAGGATACTAGGCTCAGAGATAATTATCAGTACTGTCAATATTTAGCTGTGTGACTTTTCCTTACACAAGACGTTTAATTTCTCTGGGACTCAGTTTCCCCTTCTATAAAGCGAAGTACTTGGATTAGATGAATTGAATTAGATGAGTCTTAAATCTACCCATGCTTTGAATATTTAAAATTTTGTGTCAACAAATCTGTGCTGAGAGCTTTCCATCATGTCAGAAAGCAAATGATTTAGAGGGTCCTGCCTCTTGCAAAGATCAAATATGCATCCTGTGAAGGTTTCTCACTTTAGTTTCCCCTAAAATCAGGACATTTCAGTCATCTTAGGAATCATGATGATCATGAAACGGTCCCTGGCTTAACAGCTTCCCACCCAGGGTGGGAACCAGCCCTGCAAGGCCAACTGTGGTCCCCGGCAGAGTGAAAAGGAAAGCATGAGCCACGTGTTGTGGGCACGTAGGGAGAGGAGGTACCAACATGGACCAGAAGAGGAAGCATTTGAATTGGGCCCTGATGGGTAGACAGTTTTCTATCAGCATAGAAGGGTGGGGGTATTAGAAGGCTTTACCAACAGAGGGTAGTTCAAATGGAGAAATATGGTGGATATTTAATTAGGGTTATCCAGAAAAACAGAGCCCATAGAATACATAGAGATATACACATAAGAGGAGATTTAATATAGGGATTGGCCCATGCTGATATGGAGACTGAGGAGCCCCACAACCTGGCATTGCAAGCTGCAAATGCAGGAAAGCCAGTGTTGTCATTCAGTCAGAAGGCCTGAGAAGTGGGGATGGGTGGGGGGTGACAGTGTAAGTCCCTGTCTGAGTCTGAAGGACAGATGTCTCAGCGCAAGCAGAGAGAGCAGATTGGCCCTTTCTTTGCCTCTTGTTCTATCCAGGCCCTCGGTGGATTGGATGAGCCCCACCCGCACTGGGGAGGACCATCTACTTTACTCCATTCACCAACTCAAATGCTAATCTCTCCCAGAAATACCCTCACAGACACAGCCAGAAATGATGTGTTACCAGCTATCTGGGCAGCCCTTAGCTCAGTCAAATGGATGCATCAAATTAACCATCACTGTGGGAGAAGGGAGGCACCATCCCAGAGCAACTGTGCAGAGTACTAGCACCTTGTGAGCAGACATTTTCACTGCATCCTGTTTTCGTGTGGACCCATCTCCAATGGCTCATCAATACTACAGCAAATATGCAATGAAGATGTTTTTATTAAATACTTTTTCTAACTTTTAGCATGGCATTTGGTTTATACCTTTCAATTGGTTGGTTTTGCCCAATCATGGATCCATGTTTTAAAATGGGGTCAGATTAAAAATGGAAGAAAAGTGACTATGGGTAGCACAGTGACTCAAGCTGACAAATGAAGTGTAAAAAAATGTAGATACATTGGTTCACCATTAGGCCTTATATTGGCGATTTAGTTTCAGCAAAACATCACCTAACACCTGAAGTGAATGTTGTTAACTTAAATGTTATTTGCATTGTGGTCTTGTTTGTATTTAATTAACGCATGTTTTAGTGGTTGTGAAATAAATATAAGTATATGGAATGTATGACTCATATTAGTACATTTTTATGTAATGCTATAATAAAATTAATTTAAGTCAAGACTTGGGATCTGTAAGACTTTTTCTTCAAAAGTATTTATTACTCAAGTTTTTCAAACATCACATTAAATGAATGTGAAGTTTCTTTATATCTCAAATGGAGATGATAATCGTTTATTTCATAGGGCTATTAGGAAGATGAAATGAGATAATAGTTGAAAGAGGTTTGGAAAGCATAAAGTGTTACATAAAATCAAGGAAGTAAAACAATACTCACAACAAAACAGGTACAAGTGAAAAAACAAAACAGCTGCCCAGTATCTGCCTACACGCTCAGGGCTCTTGGCAGAACTATACTTAAAGGTAAAGATTAATGACTCACAACTTAGACATGTTCCTTGGGGATTCCCATACACAGAGCAGAATTCAGCCTGCCTGATTGCATCACTGCCTCTATAAACACGTAGACGCTCACAAGTTTACTCAGGGCTCCTTCCAGCCATTGGAACAAAACCCAGCCAACTGATGAAGTTGAAGCTTCCCAGAACAGTTTGCAAGTAGCTGCTAACAGAACACATCTTGAAAACTAAACTGGAAAGCCTTTTGAGAAAGGCAGGTGGACAAGATTTTCTATATCATGTTCTTCATCATCAAGGGGTGCAAATTGTGTACATTTCATAAAGTACAGCAGCCCAGCCTGGGCTCAGGAGGTGGGTGCGTGCAGGGCTTGCAAGGCAGCCTTCTGCATACTCAAAGCATGGAGGACAGCGATGGGAATCAGCAGCTCACTAGTAGCCAGCCATTGGTCTTTACTAAAGAGAGGGCGGGTCACCACCAATTAAACCTCTAACCCTGAAGAGCCCAGAGTTGTGAGAATGGGAAGGAAAAGTCCCTCCCCCCTACAGAAAGCCACTGGGAGTGGTGTCAAATGGCACTACCATGCTTCTAGCTCTTGGCTACCAGACACGTGCTTTCTTCCTATTGTGGGCATGGTACCGCATAAGAATCTTTGATTCAATGTGTATCCTGGAGAATGGAGCCCTATCTTCATAGATTATCATCTTTGAGCTATAACAGATCATCCAAATAATCTATCAGGAGTGGTATTAGGTATGACCAGTACACCCAATGTCCACAGGTCCCTCTCACACCTCCTTGCTGGGAAGTGGGTTTCCTAGCTGGTTGTTGTATTGTATGGGATTCCATGCAGGTGGGTCAATACTCTGTAAGTTCAGATAATGGTGCTAGCTGAGGACTTGTGGTCCAGGAAAGAAAAAACCTGTCCTTGAAATAGGTAACTCCTACTAGAACAAATCTTTGGCTCTTCTACAAGGAGCCCAATGTAATAAAGCTGCCACCAAGTAATTGGCTCCAAATTGAGGGGTGGTCTCTGTTGCCAGCAGACTAATATTTGGAAGTGGCAGTAACTAAATCAGCCTTAGTAAGTGGTAGCCCATTCTCCTGCGCCAGTGTGTAGCCTCCACCTCTCCCACCACGGCTGCTCCATTCGTATGTCCATTGGGCCAGCACCATGATGGCCAGTGGTCAAGTCTGGCTGATGGTGACTGGTTGGGTCATTCTGCCTGCTAATTGCTTAGTGTGTCTTCTGTGGTTCTCTGGAGGTTTCTAGGATATGATACAAACATCTTCAAACTTTATGCCCACACCAGTGTGTCTACCCATGTGCCTCCTCATCCCCAGTCTTCCCGTCTTCCTCTCCCCAAGCCTGGCCAGCCACCCTGTCCACCCACCAGTGCCCAGAAGCTTACGTGTATCCTAACCCCTGGCCATCTCTCCTTCCACAGGAAGTGGGTGACTGGTGCCCACTGGGAGGATGTTCACTTGTCAACATCTTTCAAGGCCACTCCCCAGTGAGGCTGAAGTGCCAAGGCCATCCATTTCCAGCTGACACTCACATACCAAGTTGGCCCACCTGTAAACCAAGGTTGAGATTTTTTATCCTCTGACAACTGATTGTAAAGAATCCCCCTAAGATTTGTACTGATGCATATAAAGAGATGGAAATTATATATGATAAATTTGGGGGCTAAATCTATAGTAGTTATTAAGTGTAAACTAAACATAAAATTATAAGCACCCCAACTGACTACACAGACCCCCTCTTGGCTAAGGGTATTCCAGAAACCTTAAAAACAGAGTTTCCAGCCATGGTGGGATGGGAGTCAGACACGTCTCATTACACCCCCTCCATTTAAGCAATTTAAACACAAAAACTGAGAGCATCAATGTTAAAACAGAGATCATAAGCCTGAGAGAACAGACTCTTTGTGGCAATAAGATACCAAATTATAAACAAGACCTAAGGCCATGCCAGGCAAGGGTTAAGTCGTGCACCCTGACACTTAAAGAATAAACTATGTTCTGACTGCAACAGGTTTCTCTTTTCTCTAGCAGCTAAACCAGTACTGACTTCAAGATAAGCAATATGAAAGCAAATGCAGCTCACCACTAGATGCCGACTAACCGACCCCCACCTCCCCGTTCCACAAGCCATAACTACAGCTCCGATTGGAAAAGAGACTGATTTCAGGAACTTTCTCCTGATAGGAGATCACTGACCATGAACTCGTTCTGGCCAGTTTACAGAGTCTGCGCACTTGAGTGCCTTCATGTCCCTGCTTCACCTTTTGACCTATGGAGCCTGATTGTAACACATTTAAATGTCAAGTCTCCACCCCAAGGTGAACACGGGATGCATGTTCGCTTATCATGCAAGCGTGTGACCTCCTTTCATGAATATTCATAGCTCCTCCCATAACCTGAATATGTCTAGTTGGCCAGCCCATTCCTCACAAATCCCTGTCCCACTCTCCCCTCCCTCAAAGTGCCTTGTTTTTCCCCGTTTTCAGCCAGAGGCTGTGCTTCCTAGCCTGTTGGAATGGCCACCCTGCAGGCTGCAACCCTTCATAAGAAATAAAGCTCTCCCTTCTAAATGTATAAATTGTGTGATTTTCAAGTTAACAAAAGTCACTTCTCCACCCTAGGCCTTTGTTATGGATCTGTATTTCAAAGGTGCTGAAAGAGTTCTCTCTGCTTGCTCTACACTCGCTGAGAAGGCATGAGGATTAAAATCATGTCTGCAAAGTGTTGGTGACCTTGGATGGAAGAGCCCCCACACCCTTCCCAGAGATATTAAAATTGGGTTTGGCAAGGCCTGCTGAGCAGATTTCCTTTTAGAGTTCAAACAAGGGATGGGTGAAGTTCTTAAAAAGAGAGAGAAAGCAAGTCAGGATGTGAGGATGTGCCCAGGCAGTACCTGCTACGTCTTGTAAATAAATGTCGAGCTGGTTATTAAATGCCCGGGTGCTGGTCTGCAGCACCCTCAGTGATCACATCCAGGCTGTGTGTGTATGTTTGAGTGTGTGTGTATGTGTGTGTTTAGGGGGCTAGGAGGGACGAAAGGACAAAGGAGAACCCGTTTTCTGCACTTCTCTTTCACGCATTTGAAGATCTGTCCCACTCCAGTTAGTAAAAGTATAATAACCGCCAGCTAAGAGAAATGTATTAACTTCTGTCCACAAGACTTTGAGATCTCTGGGGAAGCTAAGACTACTACACTATATGGGCCTGGCCTTTGATGAGACTTGAAATAAGCCAGGGCAGAAAACTGAAATGCCTCCAGGAATTCAGGGCAGTGTTTCTCAAACACAGATGTTTATGGGAATGGCCTGGAATCTTGTGGAAATGCCGGCTGTGGCTCAGTAGGTCCTGGTGGACCTGAGATCTGTATCTCCAACAGAAACCCAGGTTGCACGATGGATCCCACTGTGAGCAGTGAGCCAAGGCTGAGAGGAGGGAGAGCCCTGGGAGCCCAGGAAAGTCTGCATAGAGGTGGCAAAGTGGGGCAGACACTAAGCTATGGGCAGGGGCTTAACCCTTGGAGAAAAGATGGACACACACTTGAGACAGTGAACACCTTGAGCAAAGGCTCAGAGAAGGAGGTGCCGAGTCTGCGGGTTCTGGCTCTGTTGGAAAGTCCTGTGGTGAGATGTGAAGGGGCAGAAAGGGGTGGCCTGGATGGCTAGGGACAACACTCTCCTGACAAGGAGAGCCATGGAGGGTCCCTCTCGGTAGTGTTGGAGTCACTGGTGACAGTAAAGCAGGACTATGGTAGAGTTGAGCAGCACGTTCGAGCCAGAAGAATGTAAGCAGGACCTGTCGGACTTCATGGAAGGAGGGGGCGGCTGAGGGCAGAGCCTGCCCCTTCCAACGGGAAACTTGAAACTCAGACCCCACTGCAGAGACTCTCTCCTCTGGGGCTTCTGCTCCAAATTTTTAAACTTAGCCACCACGTCATCCCCTTTTCAGTGAAATTTCAGTTCTAAAAATCCAATTAAAAAAAAAATCAACTGGTAAAGCAGCATCCTTCCCCTGAGCCCTTTCGAACTCCATGCGGAAGTGCCATGGGTGTGTCCCTTCTGCACTCTCCTCTGTGTGTTCCTAGGGTAGGCTCAGTCCCTTTCTTCCCACCATGGGGTCAAAGAGAGCAAGAGGAGACTGAGTGGGACACGAGAAGTTCTATCTTCACTGTGAGCAACCAGAAGAAACAAAAACGACCTACACAGAGATTCAAAAGTGCCCACGTAGAAGAAGCTCTTTTATTATGAAGAATGTCTCTTTCGTTTTAGCATTAAAATAATATGACATTAGAATCTGTGTTTGAACAGTTCTTTACTATCTTTCAAATGCCTCTCTAGAGCATTATCATCCCATAGAGTCCTCCCAACACCTCTTTGAGACAGATGTCATTGTTTTGCCTGTTTTTCAGAAAAGAAAACTGAAGTTCAGTGTGGTCGAGTCACTGTCACAGCCTGTTTTGTGTTGCTATAAAAGAACACCTGAGGCTGGGTAACGTACAGAGAAAAGAGGTTTATTTGGCTCACGGTTCTGCAGGCTGTACAAGAAGCGTGGTACTGGCATCCGCTCAGCTTCTGGGGAGGACCTCAGGCTGCTTCCACCACTCAGGGCGGGAGGCAAAGGGAGCCAGTGTGTGCAGAGATCACATGGCGAGAGAGGAAGCAAGAGAGAGGAGGGAGTGCCAGGTTGTTTTTAACAAAGAGCTCTCAGGAACTCATAGAACGAGAATTCATCCCCCTCCCCAGGGCATTAATCTATTTATGGGGGACCCAACCTCCAACATTGGGGAAACAAACATCCAAACTACAGCAGTCACTTTTCCATGGCCATTGTGAGGAAGGAGTCTGAAGACAGAGATCTTAAAATCTTCTGATGGTAGAGCATGCCCTAGAGAGAAATCTCCTTTTATGCCTCCATCGCCACTCCCTTACAGGGCTGGAGTTTCATTGGTGGCCTTGCCAAGGGAGGAGGTAGTGTCTCTATCACTGTCAGTGCCCTCGAAAGGCCCCCTAATGAATGCAAAATAGTGTACTTGCTACAGAAACTCAGCTGCACCCAGAGTTTACCTTGACACCCCTCCTGCATATTGTCAGGAACTCTCTTGGGGTTTCACAGGCAGGATTTATAGTCAGGACGAGCTGCAGTAGTCCCTGAAAGAGGAAAGTCTTGCCAGAGTTAACAGAGAGAGTCCTCTAAAATCCCACCCCTCTGGCACACCCCATTGCAGGTGGAGCTGTGATAAAGCTCTTGTCACCGTAGCTTCCCTCCATGCCCCCTCCTTTGTCAGAAGCTAAGCAAGCCTTTACAACAAACGTTCTGGCTCTCAGAGGTACCTGCAGTCCTGCAGAGATCTTGGGCCAGGGGTCCAATGGGGGCCTGCTCAGTCACATCCACAGGAGTTCTGGATTATAGCCCCATTTCCAAAGAAGACCGCTCCTAAGTCCTCATGGAGCCTCAGTCTCTTCAGATGCAACTCATGTCTTTGCTTTTAGGATTTATTTATTGGCCTATTATGCTTAAAATTCCCCTGAGAATCTATGTAAAGCTCTTATCAGCCTTTTCACTCTAAGATAAATACATTTTACCAGCCTGGGCAACATAGCAAGACCCCATCTCTAAAAAGTAATTTAAAAAAACATTAGCCAGGCATGGTGGCACATGCCTGTTATCCCAGCTACTCAGGAGGCGGAGGCAGGAGGATTGCTTGAGCCCAGAAGTTGGAGACCAGCCTGGCCAATATAGCAAGATTTAGTCTCTTTAAAAAAAAAAAAAAGACAAATACATTTCAGAATCTTTCCTGAGGTTGGGAAATGAGTCAGGGAATGGGAGGGTGGCTGGGAGTGAAAGGGAAGAGGGCCTCCCATTGCTGAGGTTGCATCCCCTGTCCTGCCTGCTGCAGGTCTGCAGGTGTCTCCAGGAGGACAGGCCCGGCAAGGCTCTTGGTTTGCAAGCAACAGAAAACCCACTCAGCTAAGCTAAGCAGAGAAGGAGCTGGTGGGAAGGCTAGTGGCGAGAAGACTGGAGAACAGGTAGTCTGGGAAGCTTGGCACAAAGCCAAGAACCCCCCACAGGGGTGATCCAATTAGGGGCCAGCTCTGCGGTCACAGGATGCCCCCACGCCTTAGAACACATCCCTCCCCTGCTGCTGCCACCTCCAGCCAGGACACAGTGTGGGGGTGAATTGTCCCCAGAGAGGAAGTCACGCTGCGTGCTGGTAGCCCACCAGTGGCAAATGCCCCTCCCCCACCCCCTCAAGGGGAAGGCCTGTTCGTTACCTCTGCTGGAGAGAGGAGCTTCCCTGAAAAAACCACTTTGCCCTCCTTCCAGGCCCCATGGGTTTTAATCTCCCAATCCCACTCGAAGGCCATGGAGATGGCACAGAATTTGAATCGGGCAGACCGGAGCTCAAATCCTGGCTGGGCCACTTCCTGGCTGCTCAACTTTGGGCAAACGACTTAACAGTCAGCTTTCTCATCCATTAAATGCGGGTAACATTTCTGATCTCACAAAGGGGTCTGGAGGTATTTTTAAGGAAGTAAAAATACAAACCAGCTGGTGCAGAGCAGGAATTCGGTAACTGTTCCTGGCTCTCTCCTCCTCTGCCCCAGGTTTTCGTGTTGTCATTGGCCCATTATCTCCAGCCCAGGGCACGGTGAGCACCAGGCAGGAGAGGCAGGAGGGCGAGGAGTGTCTGTGTTGCATGGAGGGAGGTACACGGAGTCCACGGCAGCATTTCTGCAGCAATAGAGGACTGGGATTTCAGATTTGAACCCAGGTTGCACACAGGCAGGCCATATGACAATGTGACACACAGACTGCCCAGACACCTGCACGTTCCTGGCTAACTCTGCCCGCCCCATCAGCCCCGACAGCTGGACACTCCAGTGCAAGTTCATGGCTCTGCAGAGCTGCCTATATGAAGGCAAAAACCAGAAGCAAGGAAGGACAAGTGATTTTCTAGTCCAGCATTCACAACTATGTAGACCAAACACAACATTTACACATTTTTTAACCCAGAAAATATATTCTCTTCCCAAAGGAAAGAAACAGAGGGTGCCTAGAGAAAAGAGGAGGCATCTTTTCACATTTTCCTTACAGAATTAGCGTCTGAGCGCAACACAGGCAAATACAACCTCAAATAAGCCCCTCGAAGTCCTCCCCAGGCGGAACGTGTTTGAAGAACAAGCTGTTCAAAACCATCATCTTGTATTTTCCTTGTTGAATCCCAGCACTGAAGTTAGGTGAAATACTTATACATCTGCAGTTTTTAACAACAGTCCTGGCTTCAAATACTCTGTGTAGTTGCCCCCACATACAAATATTTGCCCAGTCCGTAAATTTGAATTTAGAAAATGCAGCCAGTAGACATAAGTCCACTGTGTCTGGAGGCACCGTTAGTCTCGGCTTCGATGGTTGGGTTTGAAAAAGACCCTTGTGAAGACCCGTAGCATGTCCTTCAGGAGCTAACAGGAAGTTGACATTAATCACCTACCTCTGAGAATGTTTTTAAAAAGTACACTCTATTTATGGGACCATCAATAGCTCCTGGGCCCCCATAAAAATTTTCCAACAGAAGAGTCAGTCTCTTGGAGCATTTGGTGGCAGTTTTCCTCTTGGTTTTAATTTTTTTTCTCTCTCTCTTTTCTTTTTTGTTAGATTCCCACATGCAGCCTGCTGCGTCCTGTCTCGAGGATGGGGAGAGACGGTGAGGATGTGCAGGCGCCAAGCAGCAGCATGGAAATCCCTCTTCACTCTGCAAATCCCAGGTTCAAATGTTCAGATCCCAGCAGGGCCGACAGCCATCCAGCCCCTCAGCTTGGATAAGGCTTTGCTGCTTGGGCGTCTACTGACTAAAGACGCTCCCTTTGCAGCATTCAGCTCTCTGCACGGGCAATACTTTTGCCCATTTCTTTTGAGAAAATGGTCTTTCAACAAAACTTCACACACAAGCGCGAATGAGTTTGCTCAATTACCTTTCATCAAGAGCTATTTACTTAAGTCTTCTGTTTGTACCTTCTGCATACATTATTTAGCTTTCATTTGAAATACGATTTAAACTTCATGTAAGTATTTGATGAGGATGCCTTCTTAAGGAGGGTTTACCAGGAATAACCACAGAAGCAAAATCAAGTGAGTAATAATTCTTCTTTAAGTGGAGCCTAAAGCTTTCGCTCCCCAGGCCACGCAGTGTCACATGTGAAGCACTTTTATCATGCTACATGGCTGTGGTTGCTTAGTAACCCTCCTTATCAATGGCTCCCGTTTTCTTCTGATTGCCTTTTAAGAAGATAGTACCTGTGGTACCTTCCACCTCTTCCCCTCCAGATGTAATAAGAAATGATTTTGTAAAAGATCACCTTCAAGAAATATACTTTCCTTTATAAGCATGACGTCTGTCTGGCCAGCCAACCAGGTTAAAACATGTACATTAACTAGTGGTGTGCTTAGAACAATGGTTCTCAAGCTGTGGTATGCATCACAATCTCCCAGGGAACTTCATAAAAGTACAAGGGCCCGGGTCCTATCCTATCTCAAAGAGCCTGAGGTGCTATATTCTTTACAACACATCAGTGCTAGAGAACCATCCCTAGAGCCTGCATCCACTTGCTACAGAATAACCAGAGCCCAGTGGTTCTCACGTGTCCACCTGCCAATGCCAATCAAATCAGATCAGTGCCTGACGGTCCCACAAGTAGCACTGAGGAGGTTGCTGCAATGCTTAATTGCAACCATGGGCCCAGCCACAAACAGGCTCCCAGAGAGCCTGCAGCAGCTCATTTATGTGTGCGTGCGTACACAGATGGACTCCGGCAATACTGTTCGGATTGTTGCTCCCAGGAGATACATCCTACAATGAGATGAATATTAGAGAGAGCAACCCAGGCCACATCAAAGGAAAAACAATGTCTGAAGACTCACTTTTTCTGAAGCTGGGACTTTAGTGAGCTAATAAAACTAACTGCAATTATAGGGGCTGTGAGACAATGAACTTCGTTTCCATAAAAGCCAGGGTGGCATTTCCTTCTCTGGTGATTTTAGAAGTTCAGAAAGCCCTGTGTCTGGAGTAAAGAGTAGATCTGGCTGCACATATGTGATTTGATAGCCTGTGTGTCAGAGAGGATGGGCCATTTCCTGGAATGGTCTAGAACATTCCTCCACCCTATAGCACCGGGTAAAACAGAGCCAATATAATTGAGATGAAACTTCTCTAGACACAGACACACACACAAGGAAATAGAAAATGTGGAGAAAGACAATAGAGACAGAAAATGCTCAGAATTCCTGTTCCCAAGTTAATCCTTCCACCACCAACATAAGAGTAAGCTGACAAATATTTTGCTTTAAAGAAAAGGAGAGGTATACTAAACTACAATTTTAAATGAACTCCTTAGAAAACACAACTCATTCTTCCTTCTATTAGAAAGACCCATGGAGTGGACACTTGACACAAAGGCTCCCTGTCTCAGGTGGAAGCATCTCTCAGCCTCCTTGACATCTTCATAAGTCACATGAAACAGAGTTCTATAGAGCAGATGACAAAGAATGCTGGAGGTACTGGCAGTTCTGCTTAGGAAAGACAGACTTCATGCCCACACATTCAGGAGTCTCTTGACCACAAACTCATACTGATGTCAGAGTGAGAACCTAGACTCTGAAGGTTTAAACTTCGTACAACAACAATAAAGCTTTACAACACTGTCCAAAAACAGTCGTCTTGTGTAAATAAAACTTTTGTAAGCACTATCATTTGCTATTTCACACTAGAAAAGACTGGAAAACTGACAAATGGAAGGCTGCCCATCAAAATGTAGAAGGAATGGACTTTGGTTCATGCAGAGCTGAGCTTGAGCCCTGGTTCCACCGTTTGTCAGACAGGTGGCCTCGGAAAAGTTGTTCAACCTGTCCAGACCTTAGTTTCCTCATCTGTAAAATGAGAAGAATAAAAGTATCTCCTTCTTCAGGTTGCTGGGAGGATTAAATTCAGTGGTATGATGCTTGTAGCACAGCATCTGCACAAAGAAAGTGCTCAGTAAATGTCAGCCATCAGTTTGGATCTGTAAGGAAATGAGACCACTCTACGCTTCCAGCAAAACTCTCAAGTCATGGGAAATTCAATAACCGTAAGGAGGAAAATGGAGGAGCAGAGGAGGCAGAAGTATCCTACCTGTTATCTTTTCTTTAAAAAAGTACAAAGAGAACGTCATCAATTATTTATTGAGCAACTGAACTAGAAGTCCAAGACTGTCCTTGGCACTACCGGGGCTATCACGATGGCCCCCGTCCCAGAAGAAGCTACAGTCTAACTGTATAGACAAACCATATAATTGTCAAACTGCACAAAGAAGCATCAAGTATAAAAGCAAATGATCTCTTCAGTGAAGAAAGCACGAGAAGAATGAGATTGGCACAAGCTTGGGAAAAGCTTTTGGAAGGAGACAGGGTCTGGGAAGGCCTTGGGAGGTAATTAAGCTGCCTGGCATCTCTGCTTACCTGGGTTGCTGTGAGAAACACAAGCCTCCCAGCCTGGGCCAAGCCCATCCCCCTTACAGCTCTGCCCATCCCCACACTGACCCAACCTCACCCTCTTGCTCACCTAGCGCCTTCCCCTGTGCCTCTGCACTCATGGTCTGAAACTGAAATCTAAACTCTCCTCTGTGAGTGCTGTCACCTTCTCACCCTAACTACACGGGGCTCTGCCCTGTGGACTCTGATTCTCCTCGGTGCTCTCCAGCAGTGGCCCTTTCTCCCATAAGTCTCCTAGTCACCCCAGGGGCTGGGATCCTCCAGCCCCCGCCCCACCCCTGCAGCCATTCTGAAGTGCATCCGTCAGTCTAGAACTTTCTGTTACAGTCACAGGTGCACAAGCTGTGTCCGACTCCTTGGAGATCTGAGCATGAGGATGACTGTTGCACTCCTCAGCATTACTCATGCAACAGACAGAAAAACGGCTCCCAAAGATGTCCACGTCCTGATCCCTGGAACCTGTGGATATGGTGTTATGGGCTAAATTGGGTCTCCCTAAAACTCATACGTTGAGGTCCTAACTCCCCAGTACCTCAGAATGGGACTGTATTCAGAGATGGGGCCTTCAAAGAGGTGATTCCGTTAAAACAAAGCCCATAATCCAATCGGACTGGAATCTTTATGAGAAGAAGAAATCTGGACGCAAGAGACGCCAGCGGTGCACACGTGCAGAGAAAAGGCCTTGCGAGGACACAGCAAGAAGGCCACGGCCTGCAAGCCAAGGAGAGAGCCCACAAAAGAAATGAAATCTGACAACAACTTGATCTTGAACTTCCAGTCTCCAGAACTGTGAGAAAATTAATCTTTGTTGTTTACGCCACCCAGTCTGTAGCACTCGGTACTTACGCCAGCCCTAGCAAACCAATGCACACGGAAAAGGGGAATTTCGGTTGCAGATGGAATTAAGGTTGCTAAAGAACTGGCTTTAAAATAGGGAGAATATTCTGGATTATCCTGATGGTCCCAGTGTAATCACAAAGGTCCTTAAGAGTGGAGGAGGGAGGTCAGCGTGACACAGAGAGAGAGATTGGCCAGCTGGTGCGACAGGAGGCCTCTAGGAAAGCTGGAAAGGGGAAGGAACAGTCTCCCCTGGAGTCCCCCGGGGCCTCCAGAAAGGAGCACAGCCCTGCCAGTGCCTTGATTTTAGCCCAGTGAGACTCACCTATGTTGGTCCTCTATGCCTCTATCCTACAGAGAAGTAAAATGATACATTTTTGTTTTTTAAACTGCTGAGTTTGTGGCAATTTGTTATAGTAGCAATAGGAAATTAATACCACTTTTATCATAAGCGCTGATGACTGTAACATCCATGTAGAGTGGACAATCCAACCGATACGCCCAATTCTATTATCAGTTCCTTGAGTTTCTCTCTTTCAAAGGCCCTGTCCTGCACCTCGCCTCAGCCCTCCTCCCACAGACTCATCTCTGCCTCTGGCTGTAACGCTTCCACCATCTCTTTCCAGCCTCACTCTCCAGTCTCGTTTCTCTTATGTTTCCACCTCACTCCATTGGGTCTAATTTTCACCCTCCAAGAGTCCTTCAGCTACTCTTCCTCTTGCCCTTACCCTCTCCCCAGAGGAGATGTCACTGGCCATAAATATAATCATCCCTGACATGTACCCTCCTCATCTCATCTCTCTCTTCCACATACTGTTCCTCTCATGGAACAATCAAACCCCAGAAAAAATCCACTTCCCCACCTGCTCTGTACCTATACCCAAGCATCTGGCCATGACCGGAGGAAAACACCTTGCCAGGCTCATCTGTCCCAGTTCAAATTCATGACTAATCCTCTAACGGGGCCCTGAGCGTTGCCAGTCAATCCTACCATGTTCCCTTTCCTTCACTCTTTCATTCTGCCACATGAACACTTCCCGCCTGAACACTGAATTTAAGCCGTCGCCTCTTACAGGAAGCTGTCCTTGACCTCTTCCCTGACCACCCCAAGGCTAGGTGCCTTTACAAGGGCTCTCAACGTATTCTGTGTATATTTTGCATGCAACACCTTGGATTACACTTATCCATATGCCCACAGGATGGGAAGACCAGGTGCTTTTCCACATCCTGAGTCAGCCCGATGTCCGGCACAGAGTGGGTACTTGGTAAGTGCTTGATGAAGGAATGAAGAAACAAATGATTGAGCCAACAGGTACAGAGGAAGCAAAAAGACATCTCATAAACCAGATGACTTGCAACTTTTTATGGTGGTTTTACTTTTTTAACCTCTGAACTACTTTTTCCCAAAAGAGGACTGACTACCTAAGGCCATTGAGTGCCCTGGGTAAACATCCTGACACAACCATTGGAAAGTAGTCTATATTTGCTTAATCCAGGAGAGATTTCATTTGGAGATATTCTCAAGCCTGGAATCATGAAATCTTAGAATCAGATGGAGATCTGCAGGGCCATTTCATTTCGCACTCTGAGTTTATCCAGCCCAAACTAAGGACTAACCTTGGCTTCAGAGCAATATTATTTGCCGTTTTGGTGGATTTGTTATTATAATAATAATTTTGAACCCAAATTGTTTGGAACATCAAAAAGAAACTGGAAAAAAACATTCACCTTAAAAGAAGCCAATGAAAATATTCACTTTCATACATTTTTGGGATTTGAAAAATCAAGACGGAACCAGCGGGCATGGAGAGAGATGTGAACTGAAGTCAGGAAATCAAGGCCTGTCCGACTTCAGAGTGTGGCTGTGCAGAGCACTGACTCTTACTGGATTTTCACGCCAGACAATGGGGTTATTATGCCTCCGTCCCCACTCCCAGCCCCGGCCGCATTAGGTAATGCCTGTAACCACACGGAGCTCCCTGGAGAGCGCGTATGAGCAAAATTACACTGCTGTAAGTATTCCAGCAGCATTGAGGGACTAACGGTCTTCTTTTGTAATTTTTTAAAACTCTTAAATCACGTAATTTGACCCAGCCAACTTGAGAGAAATGCAGCTGATCATCCCAATACCTAGGGGATAACAAATGGAAACTTCAAAATGTTTGGCTGCTTCTTCATGTTAGAAAGAAAGTAAAATGCAGAAATACAAAACGCACAGCTTCTTTGAGCCACATCTTTGTGCTTTCCATGGCGAATGTTTATTCATTCCATAAACATTTATTCAGCACCTACTACGTGCCAGGCACAGTGCTGTGCTTGGCCAAGATAGATCAAGATGACGAGTTGCAGCACCCGCTCTGGAGACACTCACAGTGTAAGGAGGGGCGGGGAGACAGCCGTATAAACAAATCACCACGGCAAGCACAACTAGTACTCCAAAAGAGGGACTGTGGGAACATGAATGCCATCTACTGATTTTGCTCAATTCCTCTTCCAGGCAGGGACAAGTTGCTTTGGTCAATATATGTTAGAGAAAATCATAGAGACAGAAGCATTTACTTGCCAGTGTGAGACTCTACAGTGTCTTTCTCTGATATCTTGGTGATTGTGGAAGTCTGAGTTAAAATTAAGGTGTAACATTGAGCCAACACATGAGGGCCATCTACCCAGGAGAGTCCCCCAAAGCCATGGCTAACTTTGCATCAGCAAGAACACATCTTTGCTGTTCTAGAATTGTTAAGACTTGGGGAGTGTTTGTTACCCACCTATTCTGATGAATATAGATATATTAAGTGCTTTGAGAATAAAGAGGGAACTTGATGAAATCAAAGAAACATTCACAATGGAAGTGACATTTGAGCTGAATGAAAAAATGTGTTTTTGTCACTTACCAAGTGGGTGATCTTAGGCGAGTTATTTCACCTCACTGAGCTTCGTTTCTATATTAATAAAAGGGATAGTAACTACCCCATAGAGTTGTTATGACTATTAAATGTAATGTGCCAACTACAGGAAAAGGTTTAATAAATATTTTATGAGTGAATGAATAAATATATGAAGGGTTGGTGATTATTCAAGCTGTATGACAGAATGAACCAGTGACACTCTGTGGCTTCATGATTAAAGAACCATGTGGGGTATAAGAGCTCATTTCCTGGTTACCAGCATTGTATATTCCTGGTAAGAAATTAACCTCCCAGACTGCCTTCGTCTGGTGATAAGTAGAAAGGATATTCTGCACTTCTTTCACAGAAGTCTTGGTTAAGATTTCTAGAATTCAGGGATCTGCTTTTCTCTTTTGTGTGTTCTAGCTAAAAGGCTCTTGCAGCTTAGTACTTTCTTTAGTCCTGGGCAAAAAAAAAGAGTGTCCTCTTTACTCCTAAGTTTGTCAGATTTCGCAAATAAAAATGCAGGATGCACAGTTAATTTGCATTTCAGATAAACAATGATCACTCTTTTAGTATAAGTATATCCTGTGCAGTATTTGGGATATACTTACACTAAAAAAGTATCTTCATTTATCTGAAATTCAGATTTAATTGCATGTCCTATATTTTATTTGCCCCATGCTTTTGAAGGCCTTGCATAATATAAACACACTTACAACCAGCAAATAATGACTGTAGTAAAGAAATGCAGGGGCACTCTGGCATTTGTCATGTAGATCTGATGTTCATTAGTGGCCCAGCATAACCTGGAACCCTAAACATTCTCTTTTATAACTAAAACATCATAGCTAACACTGTTCAGGCCCCAGGGAATCACTTGTCCACTGCTCTTGCTCTTTTGTCCTTGAAATAAAAGATAACTGCATCCCAGTACCGTGAAGGTTTACTGATTGGGGCACTGCCAAGGACCAAGATAGATGTTGCTTCAAAGTGCTGGACATATTTGAGTGACTGAAGCACGAAGGTAAAAGACAAGTTAATTATCTCGCTAAGACCTTCCTTTCAGATAGTATAGATGACACAGACCCGTGCAACGTTAAGTATTGGTTCACAGTAGTGCCGATGGCCACCTATTTGTACTCAGGTGCGTGGTTCTGGATGTACAGTCAGCCCTCAGGACCTGCGGGTTCCACATCCATGGATTCAACCAACCACAGATTGAAAGTATTAAAAAATAAAGAAATACACAATACAGTAAAAATAATACATATTAGAAAACCAATATAGTATAACAATTATTTACATAGAACTTATATTAGGTATTATAAGTAATGATACAGAGATGATGTAAAGTAAACAGGAAGATGTGCATAGGTTATATGCAAACACAACAGCATTTTACACCAGGGACTTGAGCATCGATTCATTTTGGTATCTGTGGAGTGCTGGGCCCTATTCCCTCTGGATACCAAGGGATGACTGGACTAGTAAATTAGTGGGCCATTCATGACAGAAAAACATTTGCAATATTAAACAAATCATATTAGTCTTAAATTTGTATATAGAAATATATGCATGACATGCATAAAACATGATAGCTATTCTTTATGTTGGCAACTAGATAGACATTTAGTGCTAGAAATGCACATAGATTTATTTTATGAAATATTTACAAGGATTTCAATATTTGAAAAATTAAATTAAAAACTCAACTCTCTGTAAATCATTTTGATTTAAAAGTTTGGTATTTATTAACTATAATCTATAACTGGCCTTTTAATTTTAGAAGGTAATCTGACTATTTTAGGAGAAAAATAACTATTTGAAAATGTATATAAAATAATTATAAATGTTCACATTCAATTCACTTTTTCAATAAAAATATATCTGTAATGCTTTATCACCTTTGAATAATTACAATGTATTTTTAATATTTTATATCATTATCAAGTGAGCATAAATGATGTGAAATCTTGATTAGAATAACATAATTAGTGATTGAGCTGAAATAAGGTGGGAAAAATAAAATGTACATAATAACTATATAATAATTAGTCATTATTTAGGCCTCTATTTATTATTTATCTGAACATCATCAGCTCATCAAAAGATCACCTAGACATGTACAATGATAATTAAACTCAGTCATCCGCAATATTTTGCCAATTGTTAGCCAAGTAAAAACAATAGCTTAACACATATTTTTAAATTTTATTGCTATTTTGCACGGTAGGCAGACATGATGTATTTCATTCATCAGTTTGTTCGTGCAGTTGAAAAGTTTTCTGTGCTCGGACATGGGGGCTGTGGTTCTGGGTTGGACTCTGGCTCTGGCCAGCAGCTGTCAGGGCCAGGCCTGCCCGAGCAGTTCAGATAACCCGGGCGAGGAAGGGCAGTGGGCGTGAGGCTTCAGCGTCCCTGCAGGGAGAGAAAGAAGGAGAGAAAGAGCAGCGGCTCCTGCATTTGCTTGTCAAGGACATCTGGCTCTTGGTTCCTTGTGAAACCAAAGACCCTTCTAGACCCTGCTGGAGAGACGGAGTTGAGGTGGTGAGCGTGGGATTGGGAGCAGACACAGGAGCCCGCTGAGTCCCGGGATGTGTGGAGAGGAAAGTCTTCCACAGCTGGGGCGGGAATCCCTCCCGGGAATACAGTCAGAGGGCCTTGTGGCAGGACAGGCTGCAAAAGGGGCTGGGAGGCCCTGCACACGCTGAGGGTGGGCCAAGGCCAGACAGGGGATGTGACTGCAAGAGTAGACGGAAGGCTGCAAGAAACCACGTAAACTAGGTCCGGGATGTCATAGAAGAGCAGGCTCCACGGTCGTAAGGGTCCAGAGGAGGTCTGCGTCACACAAGTGACTAAGCGGCTGTTGACTGGCTCCCCATTACCTGGCCACGGCAAACGGTCTGTGAGGCCTTCAGCTGCACGCTTCCGCTGCCAGCCTTTGGCAATAGCCCTTCCTTGGGTGAGGGTCCTTCACCTCCTCCGGCAAGAAGCCCAGAGCCTTACCCCATGGCTGGGGTGCCCTCCCCTGCACACCAGCCTCCTCTGCCAGGTGCCCTCTGAGCCCTGCAGTCACACCCGGGGACTGGCCGGGGCTCCCCACGCTGTTTCACATGCACATGCTGTTCCCTCTGCCCACACCCCTTCTTATCTCCCCCCTTCTGTTTCTGGTGGACCCACGGGCACCTTCGAGACCCAGCACAGTGCCACCTCCCACCCACTGCCATCCCAGAGCGGGACAATGGCCTTCCCTGGGCTCCTCTCGCACAGAACAGACTGTGCCCCAGCGGCCATCCTTTAGTACAGGACGTGATCCCACAGTAAAGGATCTGTCTCCAGGAGACTGGGAGCGTGTGAGGCTCAAGGACCCTTTCATCCTTTGTTCCCAACATCTGTCATGTGTTCCTGGTGCACAATAAATGCTTGTTGCCTGAATTGACTATAATCTCCCTTGAGCTTCACAATACCAAGCAGAAATCGATATATCTCATTTATGTGGGTGAAAACGAAGGCTCAAAAGAAGTTAAGTTCCCCGACCAACGATCTCAGCACTACGTCTCCTGGCTTCTAAGGCCACACACAGGACTTTCTACTAAATTGTGGGTGTAAATTAAATGGTGCCCTTTTTTTAATTTAAGGAGGTTTCAACAGCTTCAGGTTCTGTTTGAAGAACAAAGGGACAAGTGGTTCTCACCTTTGAAGCTGTGGAGCAATAGCTATATGCTTTGGAATATTCCTTGGCCAATGAGAACTGTTTCTGAACCTCCTGTTTGCATAAAGTTGAGTTGGTATCATTAGTTGGGAAATAATTACACAGTGCAGAGCACTTGGCCTGCAAGAGTCTTTGCCTTGTTTTATTTTGTTTTTTAATCAACCCTTTACAGGAAGTTGGTTATCACCCAGGTAACTGTGGCAAAATATTTATCCAGGTAAGAGAAACACTCCTCAACCAATCAGAGACATCTCTGCTGTGTGACTTCACCTACCGCGTTACCATTTACTACGCTGGCCATGTAATTACCTTGAGGATGGAGCACATCCTGTTTCTGCTTGCTCAAACTCTCTGACATTTTCTCTTGACTTTCCAGAACTGTACTGAGAAGTCTCAGTCAGACAGGTAACAAGAGGGCCTGGCTCTGGCAGTCAAAACTCTGCCTCATAGCATGTTGGGGCACAGCCAAACTTTAAGCCATCCCTGAAGAGCTAGACACACACCTCGCTTGGGAATGACCCTGGGTCCTTCAGGGAGTGAACACAGATGGGCAGGGAAATGATCACTGGGGAGGAGGTCGCTCAACCAGGGCACAGTAAATAATGGCCTGAGACTCACACGACAGCCACTCAAAGCTCTGATAAGCTAATTTTCTATCCATTGGCACAACGTAATGAGTGGAAAATGGGTTAGGAGTTCTAAAGAGCCAGCCTCAAATACCAGCTCTGCCTCTCTGTAGCCGTGTGACCTTGGGCAAGTTGCTCAACGTACCGAGCTTATTTCACCATTTGTAATGTGGAGGATGACAGTATTTACCTCACAGCTGGTGTGACAAGTAAATAATACAGGGTGTGTAAAATGCAGAGCACAATGGGCTGGCACTGGAGCTGGCTGTCACCAAATATGAGCTGTCTTCCCTCTTTCCACCGCCGTCCACGGAAGTGGTAGACACGGATTGTAAGGACCTGTTCAGAGAATGCGAGCTTAATCATCACGATGGAACCGTGAGAGCTGGCAGTCAGAAAAACAGGAGCTGCAAATTCAGATTCCCATGAGGACCAGGCAGGGATGCCATTAACACACCTGTGAGTGTGCAGGGGCCGTGACAAATGGGAGAGAACATGCCCCATTGAGAGGGACCTCCTGGCTTATCTTAAATACATAGTCATCCAGCCTAATGTTACCAGATCTTCAATGTTTTAACAGAAGCAAAAAAATCAAGACATTTGAATTCTCAGTTTTTAAATGTTAAATCAAAATAAAATAAAAAGCAATACTTTACAAGTCCAATAAGACACATTCCCACAGGCCACCTGTTTGCAATCTCCACGTATACTGGGTAACAGTGCAAACATACAATACACGATGTAGGGGCCTGGGCTTGGAAACCAACACAAGTCCTGTGGTACTTGTGTCATTTACTGTGATCTGTAATCCCGTCCATAAATCAGATAATTATTACCACAGATAGCTGACACTTAATGAGCTCTGACTGTGTCTCCTCACTTAATCCTAACAACCCTATAGGGCAGGTGTTATTATGATTGCCATTTTACAGATGGAGTTTAGCGATAACTTTCCCAAGATCATCTGTTTGTTAAGAGGTGGAGCTGAGATCAGCTATCTGTGTACCAAGTCCCAGGTTCCTCAACACCACACAAAGTTAAGTGGCCTTGAGGAGTTAAGGGAGAGAGAGAATCTTGGCCAACAAGTTGTCTCCACCATGTCTACTTGGCATGGATTTTCAAAATGAGATGTTGCTCCTAACTGGAAGCAGAACGCTTTCTGCCAAGGGTCTTTTGGCTGGCGGCCTTTTCTATTCTGCATGCTCACCCAGAAGAGTGGCTTTACATGTGCCCAACCAATAAACAGAGTGAAGCCTACACTTAAGAAAATTGGGGTCAATATTTGTTATGGCCTCGCAGTCCTAAAGACCAACAGGATGTGGGCGCAGAGGCAGTCATCAGCCGCAGAGCGTGACGCATCTCACACACACACTACTGGCCACACCCTAACCCTAACCCACCACCCTTGTCTGCTTTGACACTCAAGTGAGGATAGAGGGTGGGTGGCGGATGCACCTCCTGGGAGGCAGAGACCTTCGGTGCTGGGTGCACAGTCCACATTCCCATGAGCCTGAACACATGGTGGAAATAAAATATCACCAGTAAACTAAAACAACAGAGCTGCCATTTCCCACCCATCCGATTAGCAAAAGTTGCAAAGTTTGACAATACTAAGTGTGCCACAGGTGTGGGGGAAATGGCTCACAGGGAGTGTAAATTAGTTCAAACATTGCAAACCATTGGGTATATTGCAAATGCACATGGCCTATGACCCAGCTATACCATTTCCAGCTACCCTTAGAGGAAATGCCCCTTATATGCACAAGGAGATGTGTACAAGAAGGTTTACCATGACATTCTGTGTGATGGCCAAAAAGAGAAGAATTGCTTAGATTTTGTGGCCTATTCACACTAGGGAACATGATGCAGAACTTGAAATAAATGAGCTAGATTCTTATAAATCAACATGGTTACATCTTAGGAACATAATGTTAACTGAAAAAAGAAAGTCGCAGGATGGTAAATATAGCATGTCACCCTATCTGTGAATGCTTTTAAACTACACTATTATGGCATGTTATGTAGGGAAAGTGAAAAGACGTTAGTTGAAAAACACACAATAAATTTGTGATAGCGGTGGCCTCTGGGGAAGGAGGGAATGGAATAGGACCGGGAAGGGGAACAAAAGGGTCTTTGACTGTCTCTGAAGCAAATACAATGAAACACATACGTCTGCATGTTCCTTCTGGCGAGTGGGCACAGGGTATGTGTTACATTCTCTGTTGTGGCTGTACTTAGAAACTTTTTGTCCAAATAAAAAGAGGAATGGTACCATGAAAAAGCCTGGCCCTGGAAAAGATCCTTCCCTCCACCCTGGCTGCACCACTTGGCACCTTCTAACTCCAGTGCAGGTGGCTTCCTGCCTACTGAGGGTGGTAGACGTAGCTTGTCTGCAGACAGGGACCTGAGCAAGTTCGTCTATTGGATCCAATCCAACTCTGGGGTCTGTTGTCCTGTGAAAGTCCAATGTAATTCATGATTTTAAAAGGAAGAAAGCCTAGCTAGGGCATAGAACGTTGCCAGCCAAAACTTTTCTAACCTTAAAATACACTCAGAGAAAGAGTTAAATTTCCTGATAGGTCCATATACAATAAAACCCAACATGGCATAATACATAGGCTTTGGAATTAGACAGACCTGGACTTAAATTCCAGGATTGTTATTTACTAGTTTTGAATCATTTGGCAGAGTGACTTATCTGCATCTCAGGTTCCTTATCCTTAAAATGTGGAAAGGAATCCCTTCCTTTGTTGTGGGAACTAAAGGAATGAATAAGGTATGTCCTTATTCTTATGTCTTAGCTCTGAAATCAGGGCATAATTATGATTATTAATACCTTACAATTATAATTAGTGGTATTTTTTCTTATCTTTTACAGTGAACAACCCAAAGATATGTGTTGGGGTTTTGATTCTATTAAATATAGTAGTAGTTCCTGACCTTTCTATTGCAAATAGTTGCTATGTGTAAATCAAGATAAATCAGCAATGCTATTAGGCTATCACCTAATCCATGTTGCCAACTCTAAGAAAAGTGTTTATAAGAACTTATCGCATTCTAATCAGTTATACCAGCCTCTCTAGAGAAAAAAATAAATGGGGTTCCCTCTACAGTGGAAGTTTTGGCCCTAGGCAGGATGTACCCCTAAAATCAATCATTGTACCTTCAACACATTTTATGGTTCTCCTGAAGGACTGTTGGTAGGAGAGACAGGCATACTGAAAGAAAGTATTAAGTACACAACAACACTGTGAACAAGCTCATCTTCAGATCCTGCTTCTTAATAACCAACATAAGTATTTGCTAAGCATTTTTGAAAAATGAGAAACAATTTAGATACCTTTTGAAACATAAAAAAAAGTAATAGAAAAATAAGGTCTAAATCCCAGGAAACGTATATAATAAGAACACATTATGCTTTATATTTTTCAAAGATGTTTCATCTATTTTATTTAATATGATCATCACAACAACTTCATGAATCAAGAGAATAAATATTATTCTCCTTTCGCACATCCAACAAATGAAGCCTGGAAAGAAGTGGTTTGTTAAGATCACATAACTGGTAGAAGTAAGAGTAGAACCCAAGTGTTCAAATTCTCATTCTAGCCTTCTTTTCAGTCTACTCTAAGAGCAATCAAGAAGAAACTACTTACAAAGATTTTATTTGTGGCCCGTTACGGGATTGCATGCCAAATATTTTATTAGGTTTCTTGCTTTTCTGATCACTCTTTCACCCATCTCATGAGCAATAGCCCTGAATTTCTCTTCTTTTTCTTTCCTTCCAATTCATGGATCCATAAAATCATTTCTTTATAAAATTTGACAATCTGCTGTGACAGCAAAAGCCAACGTATTCACTTTTGTCATATCCCAGCCTGGCAATTTGCCTGTGTCTTCTGGCATATTCTAATGAAATTACTGCTCAACTTACAGTATACTTCCCTACAGCCCTGAATGAATCCCCCAGCCCCATTAATCTGTATTTTCATCTATCCAAGATGTCAATTTGATATCTTATTTTCCATTCTGCCTAACTCGCTAGTAACACAATCTGCAAAACAACACATCACATGGAAATTGCTCCTAGAAAATGTGGTCATAAACATGTGTCAAGTTTATCATGTGGTAGATTTTTTTAATACAGTTCAGACAGGATTAGGATATATGTAATTAAAAATACATCTGTGTTTTTATTTTCAAACCAAAAAGGTGAGATTCCCAGATTTCTTTAAAGTAGTGATTTTAATCTTCAATAAGCTTGTGCTTATGGCCCATTGCTAGTCATCTGTCCATTATTTTCACATGTAGGGATGGCACAAGAGCTTACTCTGTATTCTGTGGAACTTCCATCCAAAACAATTGGCTAATAACAATTGCTACCTTTCATTGAATGTCTACTATGCACCAAGTCTTATACATTACTCAAGGAGATCTAGTACTATTAAATTGGTTTTTACAAGTGATGAAGTTGAGATTTAGAGAAGTCAAATAATTACCTTAGGTCACCCAACAAATAAGTGGAAAGTGAGAATTTGAACTCAAAGCCTATGCCCTTAACCACTCTGATATGAGTTTAATTTAACCTGAACTTCTATCTTTAAAAAGGAAGTTGAAGATTTAGAAATCTGGAATTTTTACAGAATGTTGAGTAGCTCTTGAAATAATCCTATTAATATTAGTGTATTTTGGTTTTCATGTATTGAGTTAACTGATACCATTTGTCTGTATTCTGCTTGGTCCTAGGGATAACATGGCAAGTACCAGAAGATATGGTATCCACTCTCATGGAGTTTACAGCCCAGAGGAGACACCAGCGCTAATCAAATAACCACACAAACAAATGTAAAACTACACTTTAACATGTTATACACACTTAATTGTATGAAGGAGACATCTAGTACATGTTCAGGAGATCTAAATCCTGGACATTATGAGAAAGGCTTCAGAGTAGGAAATTTTGAGATTCATAATCCATGGAGCACACCCTTGGTTGTTGCTTCTAAAGTTGAGAAAACAATTAGGCTCTCCAACTGCGTCTACCAGTCAGTGCTTTTGAATAGAACCTACTGTGTCCTCTCCTGACTCGGTCACAAATAATTCTCTTAGAGCAAAAAACATTGTCTGTAGCCCTTTTGGCTGAACCTAAGTATGTCTGCAGTAGCACATTCTGTTGACGACTGGGACGGACATGGAGGAAGGTGGGGGGAGGGGGGTAGAATTAAGGACTATGGTCAGAATATAAACTTGGGTAACTAAGAACCGAGGACCATCATTCCCCAGCAGTGTAGAGTTGAGCAGCTATAAAGGCTTAGTGGAAACTTGGATTACAATAATATATTCCATTTTAGACAAAGATATTTAAGTGATGGTAAAATATCTAAGTAGAAACACCTTGCAGATCGGGGTAAAAAAAGAATGAAATATAAGGCCAGGTGCGGTGGTTCACGCCTGTAATCCTAGCACTCTGGGAGGCCGAAGCGGGAAGACTGCTTGAGCTCAGGAGTTCGAGACCAGCCTGAGCAAGAGCGAGACCC
>VBSM01003176.1:62006964-62019264 GCA_008086735.1 Cheirogaleus medius
AAAGTCAGGGGGAAAAAAAAAAACAAACGCCCAAAGAGTGCAAAACCAACATTGTCCCTTCCAGCAACAATCTGGTCAAATCATAAGTGACCGCCTGCTGTGGGAGTTGCTAAGTTTGGTTGGTGTTTGATGTCTGCCTAAGGGCAAGTGCAAGGTAAATTCTGAGTAAAAGACCTGATTCTTGCTCTCGATGAGCTTATAATCCTATCAGGGAGTAAGTCAGAACTTAAAACACCAGGATAAACGCTTTCAAAGGCTATGTACCGTCTGTGCCAGATGACTCAGGGAAACGGCAGCAGGATTTCAGAAGAGGCAAAAGTCCCAGGCTGAGTTATCAGAAAAGGCTTTATGAGGGCAGATGGGGCCTGAGTATTCTACCAAGAGAGGCACTTTGTGCTCTTGCTTTTCTGTTTATTTTTAAATAGATCTGCACATTAATCTTGAGCCTTCCTAGACCAAGATGGGAGAAAACAAATCCAAATCCTTTTCTCCCTCCTCCCTCCCACTCTCCAAAAATGAAAGATAATGACAAATTCTCTAACCGTGACATTGAGACAGTTACTTGAGTGGCCTGTTCCAAAGTTTGCAAGTGCTGTGAGTGAGCCCAAGCGCCCACACTCCCACTGTTAAACTGAGTCAAACAGTGCCTTGAGGAAATCATCTCCCTTATAGCAATCAGCACGCCTAGCGTCAAAGAAACATCAGCCCGTGTGATTTCTGTTTCCCAAGAAGAAACTAACCCAACATGGACAACAGTTGTTAAAGTGGTTCCCTTATCAACATAAAGGAATCACAGAAAACTGACCTATAACCAGGAAACTTGGGGTTTTAAATCTCTACCTACAAATCCAGCCATGTCAAAATATATGCTTGAAATAAAGGCCAAGAAATTTTATGAGTTCCCTTCTTCTTCATGTGGAATCCCATTTCTGCTATTGAATGAGATTTGTATACATTGAGTCCATTAAGGGGAATTATAGAAGGTACCTATAATAGGCAAATTCATAGAGACAGAAAATAGAATAGAGGTTACCAGGGACAGGGGCAGGGGACTATTTGGAGTTACTGTTTAATGGGTGCAGAGGTTCCATTTGAGACAATGGAAAAGTTCTGTAGTTGGATGTTGGTGATGGTTGCATAACAATGTGAAGGTTCTTAATTGCACAGAACTGTACACCGAAAACTGGTTAAAATGGTAAATTTTACATTATGTATATTTTACCACAATTTTTAAAAAGAGTAAAGGGAATTTGTTTCAAAACCAGTTATTAGAATCATCTCCTAAGGCCTACAACCAGGGTAATGGACACCTTTTTATGCCAGACCAGTTTTTTGTAATCTTTTTGAAAATTACCATAAATGAAGGGAAGGGCGAAAGGAAGGCTTTTGAAGTGCATGATATGAAGAAAAGTTTGCTAGGAGTCAGAATATGAGTAATTCAGGTGAATCATCACTGTTTCCTGGATTATTTAAGGAATAACTCAGTTCCACAAACAGTCACTCAGCCATCTAACAGAAACGCATTGAGGCTTCCAGCCAATTATTATCAGTTTAAGAAAACCAAGCCTTAAACTATATCTCAGTACTTAGAACAGGCAACTTCATCAAGATAGAGATAAAATAGAGGTTCCCAGGGGATGGGGAGATAATTGTTTAATAGGTATAGAGTTTAGGATGATGAGAAAGTTCTGGAAAGAGTGGTGATAGTTACACAGCATCATCAATGTATAACACCACTGAACTGTACACTTTAAAATGGTTAGGTTTTATTACGTATATTTTACCACACAACAAAAGACAGGTAAGCTGTCTCAGCCATTTGCAATAACAAAGAATGAAGATCCCTTCTGGGAAAAAAAAAAGTGGATCCTAAGGGAAAAGAACAATAAAGAACTGGTAGACATGGGAGGGGATATATTTCACAAAACCAGCTATTATGGGCGTGAGGCAGCATTTAGTCAACTCTGTGGACATCTGTCCCCGGTCATAGGCTGGTGAGGACGTGTTCAGCCAGAAGTTTTCCGAGTGGCCCGATCCCTCTCTGGGTGCCCTCCTGTCCCTTTCCTGTTCCTCCTCCCAAACTACTCAGAGCCCTAACTGGTCATTTTCTTCCTTCTATACTGGCAACTACCCACGTTGAATAAACAAAATACACAGGATGGAGGAGGATGGGGAGGAGGAGGCACAGTTCAGAGTTAAGAAAACAAATAGCCAATGAAGCTCAAGAGACCACAATTGGGTTTAGACAAGTTCAGCTATGGAAATAAGTGTCAGATGAGTCAACTGTTTCCAGATCTCCACAGCCCAGGCATGGGGAGAGCAAACCACACCATTTATCAGAGCAAGTTCACACGGGGTGGAGTCGAAGTTAAGGGGATGGACAGGGAGAACAAGGAGGGGAGTTAAGGTCCCTTTTCATTAAGTTGTCACTGAGAAAGCCAAGTGCGTAATAAAGCTCTGCTGGGTACTGATTAGATGCTGTGGGTTTGGGCAGGGGAGGAGAAAGGATAACCCGGAGAACAGGAGAGGAACCGAGAAAGGATGACTTAACACCAATCATGACATGACTCTGGATGGAGCAGAGCAGAAAGGGTTGGAGTAACCAGACACAGAGGCCACAAAGCCACACGGCCACTCACCACGAAGTTCCCATGGGCTGCCCGGGTATGAGCAGCCCAGAGGGATGAAAAAGCAGGAGGAAATGTAGGTCCCGGGGAACTCAAGCAGGATCCACCTCTCTGGCACCCTTGGCCGTCTCCAGATAAAGAAAGACCCAGATGAACCTCGTCTTTCCATCAGCTCTTCACAGAGGCATGAGCACATAGATAACCAGAGCCCATTAAAAAGTTACTTGTGGTTGGCTGTATGTAGATGGAATTAATTAAAGCCTTATTTTCTCGGTCCGATTCATAGAGCTACAGAATGAGTTTGTAAGTTGAGTCTTCCCTTTTGAAAGCTCTCTGTATAGACGACGTTCAGTGCGTTCCTATCACATACAGTCAAAATGCTAGACGTGCACTCAGGCAACACCATCTCAACATAGGACAATTTTGCTAATCACAAATTCACGGCCTCAATGTCTCCGCCTTTGAAATGTCTATTCAAGACTGTGAAAAGTGCCACAGAAACCATGGCTGGAGAAAAAGAAAGCAGATCATCAAATATGAACCAAGTGAATACACTCGGGTAGTCCAGTGATGGCAAAGGAATAAAGGCCAAACTGAGCCCCAAAGTGCTCGAAGAAAGCAGAGTTTGGATGGAATCGATCATGGAGCTTCCTGGAGAACCAGGCTTGCAAGTGAATTTGTGAACGTTTGTTATTAAACCAGTAATGCTAACATGAACCACAATTCAGCTGAAAGAAACATATTGTCTGCTCCTCCAGAGCCCAAGAGCAAAAAACTCTCTCAGTCCAACCAGTCATATTTTCTTCCTTCTAGACTTTTTTCCTTTAAGCGCCAGTGTGCACGACTTTTACTAGAGGATTATAATTAGCTATGTTAAGACGAAGAAATTCATTTTAACTGTGTTCTACATATTATCAAAATGATAGATACATCAGCAGAAAATGAGCCTCCTATTTACACACACACACACACACACACACACACACACTCAGATTCATTGAGTACAGTTTTTGCATATGGAAATCATCACCCTCAGTCGCCAAGCAGCCGCCATGATTAGTTTTTCTATCTTCCGGTGGTTCCTTTGCGTCACCTTTAATGGGGAGTTAGACTGGTTTATCGCCCAGGTCCTTTCCAACTCTGAGGTGCCATGAGTCTGTGAAGGAGAAGGGGTCTTAGATTGTCAAATGGAGAGTCGTGGCAGCGAGCAGAGGAGCCAGGCAATCCGAACCCGCACCCAACACCACCACAGGTACAGGAGAACCCCTGGCAAAGTCATGTCCCGTGAGCAATGGTGGTGCCAAGAACGCAGTGATCGGAGTAGGAGCTGGGTACATTTGAGGTTTTCTCAAGTTTATAAAAAGTGCAATGCAAACACAACTTCAAACTATCCCTGCCACTGTCCACCTGTCCCATTGCTAACGAGATTGTCGTCCCTTTAAGGCCCTCCTGTATAGACGTTCTGTAGCAGTCACCATCTGTGTGCTGGTTTCTCAGCTGAAAACCTGGAATAATAATAACACTGACCTATCTCCCAGTAGGGTGGTGTGGGGATTGACTAATTAAGCCCTGTAAAATGCCTTGAAAAGTGGACAATAGAATGCTCTGCCTATCTGTCAGAAAGAATTCACACTATTCCCCGAGGCCTGACCCAAGGGTGGAGGCTGTAGCACATGTCACCCTCTGCTGGTATTTTGTCACATTTGGACAAAGGGCTCTGGAGTCAAAGGGCAGCTTAAACCACACACCCAATATCATGCTTAGAGGAATTCCTGGGAATCGGCTTAGTGTTGATGATTGCCCACTGCTCTGAATCACTTCCTTTCTTCCCACAGACTGGCTCTTTCCTGATTTCTGCTCCCAGACGAAGGGGGTGTGCACGTGGGAGAGGGACCATGGCTTTGGCCTAAGGCTTGTATTTCCAGGTGACATGAGGGTTCTAATGCTCCTTTCTAAGGTGGAGATCCCTTCAAAGCTTCCTCTTCCTAGTCCCCACCTATTTCCTGACCTTGGCTCAGATTTCATGTTGATATTTAACAACTTTAGGGAAACCCCTGCGTAGCAAGCAGATCTACCCAGATGAAGCTGAGAAAACCAGAGTGGCCCAGAACTCCCCACGTGCATAACCTCCCAGGAACGCTGTGTGATTAAAAAGTTGCTGTGGTCTTGGTGAAAATAGTTCCCTGCAAACATCTGGGCTTTCTGCAGATGGTTAACTAATCCATACGCATCACTGCCAATAACCTCTTTACAAAATCCTTTTAAAGTATATTGGATGTGACAGGTCTCCAAAATTTTTAGAAGCTGCGATCCTAGGTTTAATTTCCTGGCATTTGGAAAGGCCCTTAGCATTCCTGAGCATCTGTACAGCTCCTTCTGAGTAACTTTGTGATAAAGTTATTGTAAAAGAGTGGACTTTTCTTTCAATTTGACTTGACAGAGATAAAAATAATAACTACAATGAGGAATAAGTTAATTGAATCCATAAAACATGTATGTTAATGTATTTAAAATGGTAATTTAACTCTTTATTTAGATCAAAGGAAAATAACATAGGCAATTAAATGAAGGTTTAGATTGTTATCTATTTTAGATGCCTGGGTCACAGCTTGGAGTGTGAACCTGCTTTGTGTATCTAACAGGAGTTGACATCTTCTCTGAATGAATGAAATACGAACTATATAAACCACTGAATACATTTAGTGTAATTAAATTGAATCTCCCCTGCAAGTCCTTTCAGTTTTTATGTCATTATGCTAGCCTCTGGGGTACGACATGGTGCATACCGTTGGTCCATAACTTGAAGAAGCTTACAGTCCATTACCTATCTGTCCATGTCCCCTCTGGTTCCTATTGCGACTCAGAGACTGCAGAAAAAACTAACCTTGATACAGCAAAGCTAATTGACTACTTAGGGGACGAATTCATGACCTTGGCCTCATAAGCACAGCATTCAATCTAACTAGTAAACTTAATAAAGAAACAGAAAGGAATAATGGAACTTACCCAGGATTGCTTATCCAATGTCACACACCTACAAAAAAATAGCCTGACCACACTCACATATATTATGAGGGAGTAAAATTGAGAAACCTCTCTGGAGGATAATTTGGCACATAATTTTGACTCAGTGAATTAGATTTCTAAAAAGCTCTCCAATAGATATATGCATGCATCTTTGCAAAAACACATATACATGGCTGTTTGCTGATTGGAGGTAGCAAAAATCTTAAACAACCTAAATATTCATCAATAGGTGATTGGTTGAACTCATTATGTTATCTATATATAATGTAATACTGTGCAGTCATTTTAAAAAAATGAAATGGTCTAGATGTGATGATATGGATCAATCTCCATGAAATATTAAGTAAAAAAATACAAAAGCAAAAATAAGGTACAGGTCATATTGAGTAATATAATACCATTTGAGATTTTTAAGAGATTAAAAGGATTTTGTAAAGAGCTTTTTAACATATACCTAAATGATCATATATGTGTATATGCCGAAAATGTACTATGCATACAAGCTTGAATATACATAGACACACACAGAAGTAGTAACAGGGGTTGCTTTGAATTGAGGATCAGGGATGAGGGAGACCTACTTTTCTCTATATCCCTTTGGTATGGTAATGTGGTCAGGGACTCTGGCTCATTTGTTTTGACCTTCCATGGGCAAGTTACTTAACTTTTGTAAATGTTTCCTCAGTGATAAAAAAGAGATGACAATAATAGTGGTAGCTGATACTTAGTGATTGCCATGGGCCCAGGCTCTGCGCTTAATGCTTTTGACAAGGATTATTCTATTTAATCTCAAAACAACCTTGTCTAGTGAGTATTGCTGCTATCATCCCCATTTAATAGATGAAGAAAGAGGCTTGTATCATAAACTAATAAGTGAGGGAGCCAGGATTTGTCTGTTTCCAGAATTCACGTACTTATAGGGTAAGAAGTGAGAAAGTGCAGGTGAGGTGTTTGGCCCGGTGTCTGGCGCTCAGTAAATGCTCAGACAATGCTAAATATGATTACTGATGTTGTTATTTCTTTCCTGCCAGGAAACTCTTCCAGCCATTAAAAGGATGCACCTGATTAAACAGAAACAAGGTGACTTTGTGCTGAAATAACTGATGAAATTTTAGCAGGGACCTGGTTACAGCTTGAGCTCAAACATGTGGAAGCACCTCTCATCTCTTCACTTGTGAGTGAATTGCCATGGGAGGTCATTAGGGAAAGTACTGTAGCAGGGTGTGTTTTTTTTTCCTTCGGGATACAATGGTTTTACTACTATTAATAACAGATGTGGCAAGGCAATTACAGACTCAAGATAGGTAATCACATCTTGCATTTTAAAGCTTAATCTGATCACCTCTGGGGTCAAGGAATTATAAAACTATCATAATGGTTAAAGTCTGTCTTGTGCCACCATTTGTGGACCAAAGTTCAAGCCTTAGAGGTCTGAAATATAGTTTATCTTTGTTCTGCTGTGTGTGTGTATCTGTGTGTGTGCGTGTGTGCATGTGCAGGTGTGTGTGAGAGAGAGATAGAGAGATTTTTTTGTGTGCTTGCATAAGCTACTCCAAAGCTCAGCCTTGGGGGGAGCCCTGTTACCCTAGCTCCCACTCAAGTTTACCTGCTAAAGTTTCTTTTGAAAAAAATGAGAAGTCGAGAGGCTTCAATTCTGCTTTTCAGCTCTGCTACAATTCCCTTTGCAATTCTGAGGATTTTACTTATGTGTGGAATTAGGGCAGTCTCACAATATGTACTTATTCGTCCCCTCTGGAAAACTGAGAACTCCCTAAAGCAGAAAGTCTTCCAGCAATCATTGAACTCAATAAACACCAAATGAATGAATGAATGACTGAATTTCCTTCCAGTTACAACATAGCATGATTCCATAAAATCATAATCTAGTGCATTGAGTTGATTCCAAGGCATGCAGCAGATAACACTGGCTGTCAACTTTCTTCGTATTTTTCCCTGCTCACTACTGAGACACTCTCGTAAACATTTCCACCAGAATGTGAGTACTATGTATGAAAGGAGATGATTTGAGATTTGCCAAATTTTCCTCTTCTCTAGCAGTATTGGAAATGGTTTGGATAAGGAGAAAGTGTTCATTTGTAGTTGGTGATCTGCTGGTTTTATTTACACAGGGTGTGCCTGGCAACCACTTCATGTCCATAATTAAGATGTGGCCACCCACAGCACCTGTCACCAACGCCTCTATACTCAGTTTCCCTTGGTGAGATAAGCTGAAGAGAAACCAATAGCTAACTATGTCTGAAGGCTTCAAGTGACATGACAATCTTTCCAGATCTGGAAGGGGAAATGACAAAGGAAGACATTCTAGTTTTTTGTTTGTTTTCATATGCATGAGTCACACTTCTTGGTTGTAAACAACACAAACAAACTCTGGCCAATGGAAGCAGCAGAAGAATTTATCGTAAGGATTGCAGGTACACAGAATAAAAAGGACACCAAGACTGGTTCCACCACCACAACTGCTAACACTGCCTGCCTCTAGCGACCGGCCACCACCATGAAGTTTAACTTGTCCCTTTGTCTTTGTATCACTCGATCAAGATTCAAAGTTCCAAACACGAGAATGTGCCTGGCCAAGTTGGGTCACAGGCCACAGTCATAGGTGTCAGAGCTTGGGAGACCACGTGTCTGGCCCCCTGTGCTCCAGAGTGGGAGAGAAGGTCCCACAGGCAAGACTCACACAGGAAGGAAGTTTGCATGCTGGTCAGCCACAGAAAAGTGACAAGTGCCCACTACATCACAGTTCAATAGTATAGCATCTGTATGCTTTGACAATACATCATTTATAAATATGGGTAAAACCCAGTCTCTGCAGTCACAAATCCAGTGCCCCAAGTGGGTCACACTTACAATTAATGTACATAGACTTTTTAGGAATTTTTGCTCTGAAGGCTGAAAAAAATTACCAGCCAAAATGAAATTTTAACAGTTAGCAGTTTTCTGGCACTTTACCCGTGGCAATTTTAGAAGTTGTGGCTGAGCACTACAGGCTACTGGCATGTCACGAAATTCCTGTGCCAGCTAAGATTGAGCCAGGGGACCTTTCGACTCTGGATCAAGTTTCCACTCCCCTCCAAGCCCTCAAAAGAGCAAGATGACTCCAGGCTTTGTTCTTCCTAGTCTGGTGGTGACTCTGAAACTCCAGGGACACAGCTTTGGCCCTGAGCCCCAGCCCCTTGTGGAAGGGTTTGGAGGCTGAGTGGAGGAAGGGACGGGATCAGTGCTGGAAAACCACACTTGGGCAGTAAAGCTCTCCAGGCAGTCAACAGAGCGAGACCACAGAGAAGCTGGCCTGACTCGGGGGACAAAAGCAGGGGTGGTCTCAGCACGAGCTCTCCTCATCCAAAAACAGCGAGTACCTCCAACCAGACATAAAAAGTTGCAGTAATTTCACTTCCAGGAATCTAACTGCACAGTGCTGTGATGTAGAAATAAAGTGTTTTCCCTACGCTCACACAGCAAACACAACACTTCTGACACCAGACGTATGGGGGCTGTTTTCCCACACGCCAAGCGATTCTGCAGTGGATACCAGCTGGGTGTCCTAATCCAATTCAATTCCGACACCATCCACCTGGAGATAGCACAGGTTCAGGGTTCAGTCCCACAGAATCGGCTCCCCCTTCAGATGCCATTCACAAGTAGCAGGTCGTGACCTATACCTCTATACCTCTGACCCACTGGCTATAAATCGAGGTTCCCACAACCCGGTCTTGGTTGGACTAGAGCTGCTCACAGAACACAGGGAAAAAAACACTTTATTTCCGTTTACTCATTTATAATAAAGGATGTTACAGACGATACAGATGAACAATCACATAGAAGAGATGCATAGGGCAAGGTATGTGGGACGGGGTGCAGAGCGTCCACACCTCCTCTGGGTCTGCCACCCTCCAGGAACCACGTGTTCAGCTACCCAGAAGCTCCCCTAACCCAGACCTTTTGGGCTTTTATAGAGGCTTTGTTATGTAGGCATGACCTATGAAACCATTGGCCACTGGGGTCGATTTAACCTTCAGCTCCTCTCTCCTCCCTGGAGGTGGAGGTTGGGGCATAAAGTCCCAACTCTATAATCATGCCCTGGTCTTTCTGGTGACCAGCCCCCAAGGGAAGCTATCTAGGGTTCTCCCCGCCACCACCAATCATCTCATTAGCATACAAAAGACACTTTCATCACTGTGGAGATTCCAAGGATTTTAGGAGTTTTGTGTCAGGAAGCAGGGACTCCGACCAAATATATATTTCACAATGTCACACACAGATGTCCTTGCACAAGTACATAAAGATAAATGCATAGGGATATTCACTAAAGCATAGTTGGTAATCAAAAAATTGGAACTAACCATCCACTAATAGTTCAATATATTACTGTGTCATCATACGATGGGACAGAAATGCAACCACAGAAAAGAAAGAGGTAGCATATGAGAGATATGGTAACATTGTCAATAAATTAAGCGAGAAGAGCAAGTGGCGGAACACTTTGTATAGCATGATTCCATTTGTTTTTTGGAAAGGAATATACAAATACTCTTCTATATGTATAGAAAATACTGGAAGAGCAACCTGGAACCATGGGAATTTTGAAGAGAGGGAGGAGACAAGGAAAGGGAGACCTTTACTTTTTACTTTATGTCCTATTTCTGTCTGACTATTTACTGTGAGTATGCAGTCTATTTATAATTAAGACAAACGAATTAAAAATGCTGTAAAGGTGAAGGATAGCAGGAAAAAGGAGTAAAATTGGTCAGAAACAAGTAGGACTTAAGGGTCAAGAAAGAATTTTTTCCCAAACAAGATGTCTTGCCGGAGGCTGTGGGAAGGTAGGCTTCTCTCAGTGAAGAACATTTGTCCCCTAGAAGGTGCAGAGAGGAAACCATCTGTCTCCACCTTTTCCTTAACGTCCCTCGGAGCCAAGCCTCCCCTCAACTCTGGTGAGAATCTACCTCTGCCTCCTGCTCAGGCATTTGGACAGGATCTGAGAGGAGTGAGTCAGTGAGAGGAACCTTCTGGCCTCATGCCACAGCCAGGCTCAGCAGGTGTCACTGAGGCAGGAATGCCCCCAGTGCTGAAAAGCCAGCAGTTATTGAAAGGATGAAACTGAGTTGGGCAGACCTGATTTGTAGTCCTGAGATCATGGTGGTGATGTTGGTGCTAATGGTCAAGAGGCCAATGGAAGCTTGATTCAAACTGAACTGACCGTAGAGTAGAAAAAGGAATGACCTGATGGTACTAATGATCTTCGGTAATTCTGTCTGGGTTACACCAAGCAGCCCCCAGAACAGCTTGTATTGAAGCTTGAATGAAAAGAAGCGTTGTGTGGGAGTCGGGAGGGACCAGCTTCTCGAAGAGTCCCTAACTTGCCATAGACATGGGGGATTTTATGGAAACCCTGCCACCCGCGGCTGCAAGAGAAAGACTAGAGGTGCACCAGCCAGAGCTGGGTGACAGTGGCCACAGTACTTCTTCCCCACACCAGGGGTGCTACCGCTGTCGCCACTTGCCACTGTCCCAAATCCTCCAGGTCGAGCTCCCCCTTTTCTTCTGCTCCACTCTTCTGAGCTTCTAACAGCCAACGCCAGTGTGTTCACCACGTGGAAAAGTGAGGAACTGAACCCGTTCCTGCACCGCACCCCTAACTCGGCAACCGGAAGAGCCCTCGTACCAGTGTCTGGAAGGCACATAAACGCTACAGGAAAATGCCCACTTCAGCCCCGGAGTCCACACTCAGACTCCTAGGGACAAGGGTGGCTGGAGAGAGGTCCAAGCTGCCCTGGGCAGGTGGGGAGTCAAGGCTGGTCAAAGCTTCGGCTTTGGGCAGTGACCACCAAGTCCGACCTGGGCTGTAGGCCCAAGATCTCTTCACCCTTCCCGCAAGATCCGCTCAGATGTGTCGTTGGCCTATCTTCCAGTGTAACCCCCACAACTACCACGGCCTGCTCCAACGCCATCCTCACACCCCACCCCATCCCACGGGGGATCCTGCTTCGAGTCTCCTCTCGGTGTCTTACAAAGCAGCCCTTTGTGCAGCCCTCAAGAAAGGTCCCGCAGTGGGGTGCCCCAGCTGGGGGCCTTCCCCAGACCCCTTCTCTAAAAGGAGGCGCCTTGAGAGTGTCTGGTCTGGTTCCACTTGTCTCTTGGGGCCAGACCTCGTCCGGGGGTGGCAGTGAGGGAGGCCGGGCGGCCAGGCCTGGAGCCTTGGCCGGGCCTGGCTGGGTCCCGCGCCCACGAGCCAGGAGCGGCCGCGCCCCCGCCCCCCACGCGCTCACAAACACCGGGGCCGCCCGAACCCTCGGCCCCGCCGCGTTCTGCAGCCCGACCGCGACTCGCGGGGCCGCCCCAGCGGCTCGGCTCGCTGCGCTCCGGCCGGCGGTGCGGGAGGACGCGCGGCCGCGCCTGCCTCGGTGGCCGCGCTGGGTAGGTAGCTGGGGGGACCGGAAGGATGGCGAGGAAGTCGGAGAGGGTTTCCTGAGATGAGAGATTACTTCCGTCCGGGCGCTGGCCTCTTTCTGGAGGCGGCTCGCGGGGGCTCGGGGAGCGGGGTGCGCGGGGTTCGCGGCCGCGCCGAGCCACCTGCAGCGCCCGGGGCGGGCCGCGGGCCCTCGGCCGGACGCGCGCGGCCCTGTCG
>VBSM01003176.1:62019364-62062228 GCA_008086735.1 Cheirogaleus medius
CCCCACCACAGGAGAGAATCCGGCCTTCTTGGTCCCTAGGAAAGACGGAAAGCCACATCCTTAGGGGCCAATTTAGCCAACTGCATGGCACAAGCCCTGGAACCTAATAGATGCTAGAAGGTTTGCTGAAAGAATGAATGAATGAATGAATGAACGAATGCGTAAATGGAGACCACTTGTTATCTCCCCCTCCCAGACTCCACCCCTGTCCTCCCTCCCACACCACGATTAGGTTTTCTTTCCAGCCCCTTTGTGATGATCGCCCTGGAGATGTTGAAAGGGCTCAAAGTGGGGAGAGGGAATCGGAGCCCATTCCCCTCTTTTTCCTCTTCTTTTCCAGTGAGGCCTTCCGCTGCCCCTGAGCTAAATCTAAATGCAACATTACTCTTCCCCTCACCCTGTGAGCTCAGGCTCATTCTGACGGTATTACTTTAGAGACCAACTTGTTGCCAAGCGATCTGTGCCCCACGACTGTAGATTAAAGCTTTACAACTGGACTTTTAGGTAAAACCTGTGCCTATGCTCAGGGGTTTCTTTTAGCAAAAGCAGATTCCCTTCAACAGAAAATGCGAGGCCTGAGACTTTGGACATTCAAAGGCATGAGTTGGTTGGATGGGTTATTGGGCAGAGTCAGCTTCCAAGTCTATGAGCAAAGGCGCCTGGGATCTATTATCCCATACAGTTAAGTGGAAATCCAACTGAAGCTTGGGGTTTGGCTGAAAAAGCTTGCAGATTTGATCAAGCAATTCCTTTTAGCCAAAGAAATTATGCTGGTTTGATTAACTGAGCAAAAAGCTGGATCTGTAATCATCATACTGGAATTCTTGCAAAACCAAGCAGTATTATGGCAGAGAAAGCTTAAAATCAAACTCAACTCTACTCAGAGCTACATACACAGCTCCAGGCTTAAGTGATCCTTAAACTTCTCTCATTTAGCAATTAGATCATTTAGTTGTGATAGGGCAGCAAAATGCCAATGTGCCATCAAATTAGAACCATTTTTTCATGTAGACCTATATGTTTTCCCTATTTAGTTTTTACCCAGGAAAAAAAATTGCTGCCCAAATTGACATTGAAAAACAATTTATAATGAATGTTAAGGCATGCAGGTTTTATGTCCCTAGGAGATCAATTCTTCTTTCTCAAGGTATCAGACCTACTAGCTGACAGTGAAAATGTCTAGTTGTGTGGCTCCTCTTAATGAACTAAAGAACCAGAGTTCAGTTGTCAGATCTCAGTTGACAACTAATCTAACTGCAAAAGTAACAGGAAAACAGGAGCTAATTTTCAGGGCTGTTTTATCCATTATGCTCTGTAGACTCAGTGTCTGCCACCTCTGGCTTTGCAAGACCACTAGAAAATATTTGGGACCTAAAACAAAGAGTATTGGCTCCAAAATAAGAAAAGAAAATGGAAAAAATTGGAAAATACTGTTTAAATATTTAGAAAATGTAACTAGTCACCTGCCATTCAAGTCAACTCAACTTTCAGAGCTATGTTTAAATTATATTTAATGTGCAGTATGAGTATACTTTAATAGGTTTTGATACACTATGAGATGGGCCCTCCAAAAGTGCCTGGCGCCTATGAGGGTTTTTAAATGGCCCAACTGAATTTGTAATGAAAGGTTTCCAAATTAAGCCACAATAAATGTTTGCTTTGAATTGGTTGGAGGGGTTTTTGGTTAACTTTATTGTAAATGAATCAGCATCCAAAAAGAAAAATGAAATTCTCTTTCAAAAAGAAACTCTATAAATTCTAAATCTAATTTTCCCAATTATAAGTCAAACATGATTATACTTTGATAGAAGTAACTTGCAAAAGATCACTTATTCAGGATGAAATTCAGTAAATGGAAACATATGTATAGATTCCAACTGAAAATTCAGGCTAATGGTCCTTTAATTGTATACAGATGCTTCAGTATTTCATTATTAGCTAACAACTTAAGGGTAAATCAATATTATTTTCCCAGATAGCATGTTAATCCAAGAAACAGAGAAATGGAATAATCATTTTGTGATTATATAGTAGTAACTTCTCCAGAATGAAGGGGAAACTTAAATTTCAGAGTTCTGAGTTACCCTGCTGGTATCTTATCACAAGGAAAGCAATTCCCTGACATTTTGGAGCCTCAGAAAGTGGCAAACTCATGTTTGAAGTAAACTATGTTGTTTGCAAAATTGCTACTGCTTTACTTGCCTTTCTCAGCAATAGAGTCAGGTGTATGTGAACTGTCCCAGTGGGATTGTGCTGGGCACTCTTTCTAAAAAATGTAAACCAAAGCTGTCAAAAAGGGACATATTGGTATTATGATCAGCCAAAGTCCCCAAATAATGTTGATTCACTGGAGAATGTCATTCAAAAGCTTTTTGTGTTATATACTCCAAGCTCTGTGTGCTGATAATGTTTTTCTGAAAATGAAAAATAAAGGACTCCATTTGGTATCTGTACTAGGCCAATAATTCATTTATAGGCTTCTGAATTCACTTGTTGGCTTTGCTGAAAACTGAGCTAAAATGATTTTTTTATATGGCATTAATGGGACCAAGGCAACAGAATTGGTTTCTGGGCAAGAATGACAAATTGTTAGGAAGGAGGTGGTAGAAGCAGGTGGGAAGTGTAAATGTCACACTTTGCTCAGGTAACTTTATTTAATATCTGTGTTATTTACTTGATCTGAACTTGGCCTGACACAGTTATCTTATGTAATTATTTAAGACAGATTTTGTCCTTGTCTGGCCAAGAGCAGCCACTGATTGCCTTACAGTGTGACCTGCCAGCATTTAAGTGGTGGTAGATAAAAGCTTGTCAAGGACAGAGAAGTGAATGGTTTTAATCCTTACTCAAAGTCTACCTGCCATTGACACTTTAATCCATTCTTCTCTAGTAAGAGAAATGCTCATAACCCTACACCAATTAGGAAGTATTAATAAAAAGACAATATCCTTCCTAGACCCTGTGTTTACTCTACCCGACCTTAAAAATCATATTTAATGGAACTTGTATGATTATTTGTTGTTCGATGAACATTTATTATCTCCTGTATTTAAGTTTTGTGCCAGGCATTTCTATACATTGATTACATGAACGAGACATAGTCCCTACCATTGTGGGGTCTGCAGTCTCATGGAGAGACAGATATCAAACACATTATCACAGGAATAAATATAGACCTACAAACTGTGACAAATGCTATCAAGAAAAAGTACATGGCCATACAAGTGACAAGTGAACCCAAGTGAGGTCAAAAGGGAAAAGCTCTCTAAGAATGTAACAGGTAAGCTGAGAACTAAAGAATTTTGTTGACTTATCTATAATGGAATAAGGGGGTTCTTTTAGGTGAAAAGCCAATTTTTATTTACATGAGCCTAGAACTTAACTTGATTTTATATACAAATGCAACACATCGTAGGTTTTGCGGTTTTAATATATGATACATTTTACAGGAAAGCAACTGCAATGAAAATCCAAGGAAGATTATACTATTTTATTGTTAGAAACTTTATTAAAACTTGCTCAACATTTCAGAAAATTACATCCTTGATGACAGCACCACTCTTTTTCTGGCTTTCTATTTATTTATTTTATTTTTAGAGACAGAGTCTTACTCTGTCGCCCAGGCTGGAGTGCAGTGAGACATTCAGCACACTGCAGCCTCAAACTCCTGGGCTCAAGGGAATCTCCTACGTAGCTGGGACTACAGGCACAGGCCACTAAACCCAGCTAATTTTTTTTTTTACTTTTTGTAAAGACAGGGTCTTGATATGCTGCCCAGGCTGGTCTTGAATTCCTGACCTCAAGCGAGCCTCCCACCTTGGCTTCCCAAAGTGCTGGGATTATAGGTGTGAGCCACCACACCTGTCCACCACTCATTTTTTTGAAACACTAATATTATATACCTTCAGTCTGAATGTGTAGCTGTCATATGCATATGGATATGAACATACTTTTTAGCCCATATTTTATAATGTCAAAAGTAATTTTAAAATGTCAACGACATTTAATTGAAATCTGAAATCAGGTTTTATGATTTCAACCACAAATAAACATTTGTCAGTATGGCTACTCTACCAACATGTTTTCCTTTTTGTGTGTATGTGAGAGCTCTTTAAATTATATTGAATACACACTGTTTTTTTGCTCAAGCTCATGAGAAAATAATTAGTGAGTCCTTTGCTTTTTTTCACTCTCTTTGTTCTCACTTTTTATTTGAGAAATTCACTGGGGGTTTTTTTTTTTGGTTTTTTTTTTTTTGAGACAGAGTCTCACTTTGTTGCCCAGACTAGAGTGCTGTGGCATCAGCCTAGCTCACAGCAACCTCCAACTCCTGGGCTCAAGCATTCCTACTGCCTCAGGCACCCGAGCAGCTGGGATTACAGGCATGCGCCACCATGCCCAGCAAATTTTTTCTATATATTTTTCGTTGGCCAATTAATTTCTTTCTATTTTTTTAGTAGAGACAGGGTCTCGCTCTTGCTCAGGCTGGTTTAAACTCCTGACCTTGAGCTATCCGCCGGCCTGGCCTCAGCCTCCCAGAGGGCTAGGATTACAGGCGTGAGCCACCACGCCCGGCCGAGAAATTCACTGTTTTTTTTTTATACATCTCTCAGAAAGTATTTGTTGTTGCATTGATTGATTTGGTTTTAAAAGGTCCAACCCCTACCTGCAAATAGACCCAGAGGTGTTGTGGTGGGTCATTCTTATTATGTCTGTGCTTTTGGTTTGAGAAGAGCAGGAAGTATGTAGGGCCACATTTGTGCAGGTTCACCAGTCCCCTTCTGCTTCCCAGAGAATGCAGAGACTTCTCCCAAGTGCAAGCTTCATCAGAGCTTTTTTGCAAATTCTAGTTTACTCATATCCATTCACGGGTGCTGTGATGCTTCTGTTGTCCCAAGGATTTCCATTTTACTCACTTCCTAATTTTTTTGGTATATAGAAGATTTGAGAAAATGTCTGTGCTCCTCTGATCCTGCTTGGAATTCACAGATGCAGGAGTTAAACAAGAATCTATTCATGGAAAACTACCCAGGCTCTGTAAAAAAGCAGACCTAAATTTGAATCCCAGCTCTTGCTCAAGTTAACAAACTTTGAGCCTCAGTTAGTTTCTCAACTCCAAAATTAGAAATAATAATACTTGCCTTGCACAGAGTCGTGCATGCTGGAAATAATGGTTGTAGACTGCTTAGTCTAGTCCCTGACATAGAGCATGCGTTCAACAAATGGAAGCAATCATTAATATCATTTGGCTTCAAAACCACTATATTGGTTTATGTCTTTATACCCTATCTGTCCCCTGAATATTTAAGACCAACAAATTCATTCAGTTACAAAGGCATTAATAAAGTTTTAAGGTTATTGATGGATTTTTACAAACCTATCTCAATCCTTTATAATTGACTTTATTTGTCTCTGTCTGCCCACTGAGGGTTGAGAACAAGTCTGTCTCGTTCTCGACTCCCCAGTACCATGTACAATGCCTGTAGTACTGAATAAATGTTTATTGAATCAATGAACCTAATCTTACTTTTCCCATTCCCTTTTAGAGGCCACAAGAAGAGAAATATCCTGTAGGACCATGGCTGTTGGCACTGTTTGTTTTTGTTGTCTGTGGCTCAGGTATGGGTGTTTCACTGAACTTATATCCCATGTTCTCCCCTGTACTTCCAAAAACACACGTCTTGTTCACAAAGTAAATAGATGAAAAACACATTGGTCTGGAATTGAAGTTTATCACTGCTTTAAGCCTTAATCTGAATGGGTTTTGAATTAGTTTCTGTTCCAAATGAGAGTAGGACAAAGGTGATACACTATCAAATCATAATCATAAAACGATTATACTGAGCAGTTACATTGGCTGTCTACACTGTAGAGTTCAGTTAAGCCAGTGTGTGAAGACAGAGCCTAAAAAGGGCATTAGAACAGAAAATGGAGCACCTGTCTGCCTGAGATAAATCCACATTCCAGAGCAAGGGAGCGGCCTTATGCCTTTTCAGAGAAAGTTATATGAACTCCTGGGTAGAACTGAGCCTTTGACCTGAGCCTCAAGGTCACCTGATACACCAGTTCAGAGAGCTTTACTTAAACACATGCGAACACACACGTGCGCACAGGCACAGGGAGATGAGCAAAGGCATCATGCAGTTGTTTCCAGGTAAATGCTGTTGTTGGGAGCCTTGGCATGGTCCCTGGTCCCCATGTATTGGGTCTCAGAAATACTAGTGAGTGGAGGCCACTTCTCCTAACTACGAGGAACCCCTGCAGGGTGCCCGTCCTCCGTGATCTCACTGTTGCAGAGGGCAGGGAAGGCAAGAAGTCCACATCTTCCTGCTCAGGCTTAGGCCTCCCAGGAGGACATCCTCTGCCCCAGTGACTAGAGAAGCCCATGACTTAAAGATAGATCAGTTCCTTTGATCTTCAAGAGATCACTCTTCCAAGGAAACAGAAGCTCTTAGAAGAAAGAGGGGATCTGAAGTGTTTGGTGTTATTGTTGCTTGCGGCTCAAATATTTTAAAGATGATCTGGCATTCCAAGATGAGAAAATCTTCTACTCAGAGAAATAAAACTCTACCTCATTCCCAAATATGTGTTCTTGAAAGAAATTTTTTGCCCAATGTAGGAATTCCCTCATCACTATTTTTAACAGATGTTTGCCTAATCTCTGTTTGAATACTTCTGAGGATGGGGTGCTCACTTCTTCAAAAACCCTATTCTATTTCTATATAGCTCTAATTCTATTGGAAATGTCTCTCTTGTTTTGAACTACACTATGCTGTCTTCTCAGTAGTCCAGGTCTGGACTCCTAGTATAACACAGAATGGACTCATTATCTTCTGAGCATCTTGAATCTTCAGATATTTTAAAGATGACTGCCTGGTGGTTTCTTCTGCAAACTAAACTTCCCTAGTTCTTCCAACCTTGCCTCATAAGATGTGGTTTCTAGACCCTTCTTCTGGATATGCTCAATGACTCCCTTAAAGTGTAGCACTTGCTACTGCAGCAGATGGTCTAGAAGTGGTGTGACCACCACAGAGGCAGTAGGATTGTCACTGCCCTTGATTTCACCCACCACTCTGCTTTTGCTCATATGACCTGGGCTTGCAGTTACTTTGAACAGTCGCACACATCCTTGACTCACATAGAGCTGGTGACCAGCCAGGCCCCACCCAGCTCTTCCTCACTAAACTTCCTGCAACCTCAGAGATGCATCTGAGGTTGCATCTCTTATCCCAAGTTCTCCCTGTCCCCACCTCATATTGTTTTATTTTACTCATGGGACTCATTTGCATTTGCAATTATTTACTTATTATCTATTTCCCTCCACCAGGATATAAGCTCGGGAGGCAGTGTTTATTTTCCACTAAATTTGTAGATCCTAATATAGTATTTAGCACATAGTGAATGCTCAGTATGGATGTATGTATGACTGGATGGATGAACAGATGGATGGATGGATAAAGCCAGATATTCCACATACTGTGATTACTAATTGACCTTATATGAGACCTCATATGAAGCTTCATGATTATTTCTATTAAAATTTTATTGTTGGTTGTGAGTTAACTACAGTGTGTCCATAAAGTTTGAAAACATAGACAAACATATAAAATAAGTGGCTTACTTATATTACATTATAATATACAATATGGGTCAGTGACATTACATGATACATTCAGTGTACTGTCCTTCATAAGCAGTGCACGGTTCAAAGCATTATACAAAGTTGCAATGAATATGGTACATTAATGCAACATTTCCATCAGTTCCTACATATTCCTCTGCGATGCATTGCCTCAGATGGTATGTCTCTGATTCTCATCCCAAACAAAATAAAGCAAAACAAATAAAACTGTGCCATTAGCATGCCACAGGAAAATCAAGAAAATCAACTTATACCAAAAAAGTTATCTATGTTTTCACACTTTCTGACCAGTCTATAGATTGTTGGATCTTGAACCTTGAGCTTTTGATCTAATTATCTTCTTTCTCAGCTTTATAGTCTCTGAAAGTATATTATTCCACCAAGCCATTGATAAAAGCCTAGACTTAGAGAAGCCCACAGAACACGATTAGAGACAACCTCTTTCAGGTTGACCTTGAACCTCTACGCAAAACTCATTCAAACACTCATCATGTCTCTAGGGTCCCCTCTGTGCCTGGCGCAGTGCTGAGCTTTGGAAATCCAGTCCCCTTGGGGAGCTTGCAGACACTGGGGGAGGCAGATGAGGAAGCTGTCAGTTGTAGCCCCAGCCCAGTCACTTCCATAGTGACAGCAGAGAGCTCAGATTGCTTGGCAAGCATGGATAAGGGACTTCTAAATCATATTTGGTGGAAGAGAAAATTTCCAAGAGGAGATGCTGCTTAAAAAACAAACAGGCAATCAGAGGGTGTAAGGAAGGTAACTCCACATGGGGGAACACTTTGGCAAAGGCACAGAGGCTGCAGATAGCACGCAGGACTCCAGAATGTAAGGGGTTCAGAATGTCCACAGCCCGCTACAGGGATCTCCGAGCCCAGGGCTCATGTGCCTGTATTGTCAAGGGTGTGAATAGATACAGAGCCAATATTTATTTCTTGTTTGGCTTCAAGATACACAGTAACTGTGGCCTTCCCCAGTCTGCCCCTGCCTATAAGGTAAAAAGCCCATAGAGCAGTTATTTGGTCCTGCGTCTATTTCTCAAATCCATGCTAGTTCCTAAAATTTATCTCTTCCTATCTGAAGGGCTTAAAGAACTATATTATATGATTCTAAAACTAAATTTTGCCAGACTTACAGGTCCATACAGCAGAAACTATATCTTTCCTTCTTGCATAAATTGGGACATTTGCTGACAACAGTCTTTCAGAACTCTTCCAGTCGCAGCAGTTCAAGTACGTTGGCTCTGCCGTCCTCTCTGTAGGTTTGTCCGGGGCCCGAGGATGTGAGCCTGCACGGCCAGGAGACTTGGACAAAAGGGGCTGAAAGGATGCATCACTTATTGCTATATCACAGCCCCCTTCCCTTAGTGTCCAGCGCTCTTTTAATGATGCTGCTTTGAGTCTTTCCAGTTAGAAGACCATTTTGCTTTTATGGAGAGGTTAGACATCAAGCGGGAGTTGAATCATCTCACTCTCTCTATCCTCTGTTAATATGCTACCATGATCCCTGAGCAGTGGGCCTCCTCCCTTTTTCAAGCATAACAAAAATAATGCAGCACCACTCTTTTTTGGTTTTTGCCAACTTTAGCATTTTTTTTTTTTTTGCAAGCCTCTGCTCAAGTCAGGCACTGTTCTCACAGAAATGTGTCACTCTTCTCAGTTTGTCCTTGGGACTGTGCCCTTCCTTCTATCTTTGTACACGTCCTTTTCTAAACAGAACATGTCATGAAAAACACAATAGCTCCTTTAGATCTGTCCCTGTTGCCACCCTGCCGGGATTAGTCACGATTCGTTTCATCTCGAAGAGCCCACCATCCCTCCTGAGTCTCGCCCTTTTTAGGGTTGCAGGCCGTGCGTGAGCAGCTACCTACTCTCCACATCTAAAAGAATGTGATTTTCTCAAGTGTAGCCAATTCACCAGGTGCTCTGCTTTAGGGAACAAGCCTTCTTGTAGGCGCTAGGATAGTTGAAGCACCCCCTCACTGGTCTGTCTGGCCCCTGTTCCAGGTTGTAATCCAAAATAGGGAAGGTCCCCTACTTCTCCCATCTGCCTGACCAGACGTCTGCAGTGTGCACACCTGCAGCCCGTGACACCTGCACGTACACCCGAGGGTCTTGTGGGATTCCCCACCTCCTTCCTGTCCCTCTCTAATAGTTCTCTCTCCTTCCAGCAAGATGTACCCCTATGACAGACCCAAGCTGCATTTACCAAGTCCCAGTGAGACCTTGGTAGTCATCTGATCTTCTTTGAGTTCATGGGGTTGTTTACTCTTATTTTCTGTATTTTTATACAGGCGCTAAAGAAAAAGGTGAAATCTCCTAATATTAGTGAAGATGCTGCTCGTTGGTCTGAATCTCTTGAAAGTCTCACTTGCTTTCATTACCTTACTCTATTGACCCACTTTTCTCATGATGATTGGTTGGGTGAAGTGCTGGCTTTAGAAAGAGCGCCAGGGTACCCAGGGTGTATAAATACTCAGGCAGGCAGGTAGGAAGGAAAGCCCATTGTGTCTGTTTCTCTAGCTATATTCTGGGAAAGAATTTGGGCTGGTAAAACTTGCCATTTAAGTGCATGCCCACTTATTGGTCTCCCTGCACTCCATTTTATGTGGAAAAACAGGTTAACAAGCCTGTAAAGAGTCCAAAGGACCCCTTGACTGTGGGGAGTCACGTGTCACTGCAGTCACTCGAGCCATGCTTCTCAGCTTCTTTCCTGTGGCCTTCCTCATTCTCTGCACGTGCCTTTCATGCCTACGGTGCTGATAAAAGCAAGATAATGAAAAGGAAGAAGGACTGAGAGAGCAGTGAGGGGACAGTCTAGGCACCCAGAGACCCCTGGCACAAACACACACCCAAGGAAAATGCCTCTCCCGACACTGAGAAACCAGATGGGAGCCGTGGACCTCTGGGGACTGTCCCAGGCCTCCCAGATCCTAGTGCAGCCCAGCGCTGCTCGTGCTTAGTAACCTCTATTACATTCTGCCTGGGGGAGGGAGTGTAGGAAGGTTATCTAAATACACCCTCTTTAGGGTAAGTCAGTTTCCACTTTCCATGTTTGCAAAAGGTCTCTTAGGCCAGGGACTTCTTTAAAAAGTCACCAGTTGGCAGTAATGGGATAAGAGGCCTCGGAGGGAAGGATAGTTTTGGAATCTGCCCAGCTGTGGGTTCAGAGCCTGGATTCACCATTTGCCAGCTGAATGACCTTGGATAAGCAAGTTACTTACTCTCTCTGTATTGATTTCCTTATCAAGAAAACGGGGATAATAAGACAACCTCCAAGGTTGTCCTGACACTGAGAGGTTCTGGGGATCTAGGTGCTGGCCCCATAGCAAGCACAAAACCTGCAGCCACCGTCACCACCACCTCTGTCCTTGCAGCCCTCGTGGGAGACAGTGGCACCGTGGGACTGTCGGCCATGCTATGGGGCGTGTCAACTTCCACGCGCCTTTCAGGCTAGCATTTAATTGGCAGACTCGGCCTCTCATGTTGGCTTGAATCTATCAGAAAGCCGCGGGCCCTGCCTCTTTACTCCACGGCTGGGTGTGAGCAATTGAAGTGATAACACTTGGGGGTGCCCGAGACTGTTTTTGCCATTTGCATTAAAGTCTTCCCCACACAGGAAGGAGGAACTCCGACATGCAGACCAAAATCAATGAAGAGCAGTTTGTACTTCAAGTCGAATGTCAGAAAAAAAATGTCAGTTTTATTTCCGTAAAGCGGCCCTAATTTACCGCCGTTTTGCCATAGACGTTTTCTTTGTACGATGCAAAAGCTTTGGGAACACTGTATTCTTTTGAGACATGATATTATCCAATTACAACATCTCAGGACCATATCTTGTTTTGTTTCATTTTGTTTAATTTGGTAACCATCTTGACTGTTATTAATATTATATAGATTATGTGAGAAATCAAAAAACCTATTTCTCAAATATGTGTTATGGAATCCCTTAGATTATTATCCCAAATAGACCAGAAACTTTTTTTTTTTTGACTGATCAAGTGAAGCAGTGGGAGAGGAGTAGAAACTTCTTATTCAAGCCATAGAGCCCGGATTTTGTTCTTCTTGAGCCTCTCTAACCAGCTGGATTCGTCTCTACCTGATCTCCCAGGACCCAGATCCACGTTGAAGTCCCAGGGATTTAGGTCCTCCCTTAAGAGACTTTGCTTTTTCTCTCTGCCCTTTTTATAAAAGCCTTATCTTCCATTTCTGCAGGCTGTGGGGCCTCTCTCCAGATAAACAGCTCATTCTGGCTCTGCCAGTCCCGGGTTTTGAAACCTGCTTCTTTGAAAAACTGTTTGATAGTTTCTGAAGAGTGCTTGTTTTTTATCTTGAGACTCAGAGACAACCGTGATCCGGAGTGTCTGTCTGAGACTGTTTCCCCACAAAGATGCCATCACGTAGATATGCCAACTGCTATCTTCACGAGACACTTGCAGGCGTGGTGTGCTTCCCCAGGCCATTAATGGAACTAGTCTCTGCCGCTCGTGCTCACCCCTGGATTTTGCCTCTCCCTTTTGTCCTCAGCTCTTTAAAGAGCCTTATTGAGAAGGATTCTCAGGCTACACCAAGGCCCAATGGGAAAGTGTGCTGCAGTTGATTTGTGATGTCTGTCCTGAGCACAGTATGGTCGGCATAACCATGCCCTCATCTTTGCTCCCCTGGCCTGAACTTTTTATGATGTTAGTGCCACGGTGTTCACAGAACTACTGTCCAGGGTTTTCTATTTTCCTCTTTGATCAGATGTCTTCTGGACTCGGTGAAATGAGGTCTTTTCCTTAATATGCTAGCTCAGACAATTTTGTTGTTGAGAGTCAGCATATACATGTTTCTTGTGGTCTCATAGTATTATTTACTTCTTCTGAGCACTGGTTATGATACTGTACGTTGCCAGGAAGCAGCCATCTGAAACAGTGCTCTTTGCAACATGGTTGTATCCTTCATCCTTCAGCCACGGTTTCAACGGAGATCTGTGGAGTCACCATTTAATTCCCGTCATCCTTTGATTCTTAGAAAGAAACTCTTAAATACCAGCCACGCCTCAGTTCCTCCCTCAGACTGTGTCTCCCTCGTGCATTCCTTATTTCCATTTCATTTCTCTCTCTCTCTGGCCAGCTCTGATATTCATTTCCTAATTAGAGATTATATGAGAATTTCAGTGGTTACTGAAGCCTGGATATTCCTGAAACTGAAAAGAATTTCCATCAAAAGGAAACCTCTAGAGTAATAGGATTAACTAGTGACTTATTTTCTTCATAATTTTCTATATTTTCCAAATTTGTCAATACGTATATATTACTTTTATAATCAGAAAAACATTGTGTGTTTTCAGAACAAAAAAATCTAGACTAGTGGTGTTTCAGCCTTTTTTCTTTTTTAAAGCTGCAGAACTCTTTGTTCAAATCAGAGGGAACAAATGAAAGAGCAGCTGTTCTGGTTGAAGTGGGGTATGTGTGTATGTGTGGGTGTTTCTGTGTTTGTGTATGTTTGTATGTGTATATGTGTGTTTGTGTATATATGTGTATGTTTGTATATGCATGTGTGTGCATGTCTGTGTGTGTCTGTATATGCGTGTGTGTGCATGCATGTGTGTGTCTGTATATGTTTGTATATGTGTATGTGTGTTTGTGTATATATGTGTATGTTTGTATATGCATGTGTGTGCATGTCTGTGTGTGTGTTTGTATTTGCTTGTGTGTGCATGCATGCGTGCGTGTGTGTGTGTGTGTGTCTGTGTCTGTGTGTGTGTGTGTAGGGCGTACCTCCCTGTGTTGCTAGATAATCTGACTTTCTTGTCTGGGCAGTCTTTGCCCATCAAATAGGAAATTGTGCCTGGCCCAGAGTTGCCTTCTGCTAATACAGAGTTAATGCCTTTCAGCAAAGGGCCCGCCGGGTTTATCTGGCACCAGCCCTTGTGAGTAGCTCCACCGTTTCTGGGCAGGGACATTCCTTTTGTCTGTCAGTTAACAGATTGTACTTTTCTCCCGTATTCTCCAGGGACTCTGCCCGCAGGAGGGTGAGGGATGGGGGAAAGAGATCATGTCACAGACAGGTACTTTTTCAGGACAACCTTTTTGGAACAGATGTGAAGAAGTGATTCTCTGAGATGTTCTTGGCAGGACCTGAACTCCTGCCGCCCCCAGCCTCGTGTTTCAGATAGTCCAACTCTCTCCCGTGCGGACACTCTGAAGGCCTCTCCGTTTCTGGAAGGGCCGCTCTCCCATATTCTCTAAACCTGGCTGTTTTGTTAAGGATCATGTGGGAAATGGAAGGTACTAAGTCATGCATGTGCCAGGGATACACGGGAGGCCAAAGCACCACACCTCTTGGTGCTCTCTGTCCCCCACTCCCTGTGTGGCCCTTGTGTGGCCACCGGTCTTGTGGTGAACTGTCTTTCAGCCCAAAGGTTAAGGAGCCAGAATGGAGCCTTTTGTAACAGCTAAGAAACTGTCTTCTGTGAACTACTAGCTGCTCTCTGCAATCTTCCAGGAACAGAAGATTTAAGGAAGGTCTGTATTTGGGAGTGTGTTGGTCGAAAGCCACCAAATTAGCACGTCCACATGTCACAGGGGGGAAGTTAATGCGGTTGCTAAGAGCTCTAACTTCAGGGCCAGATTCCCTGGGTTTGAAACCACCTACTGGCTGTGCCGCCCTGTCCAAGTTATTATAACACGACACCCACTCTAAGCGTCAGCTCTCCCATTCTTAAAGAGGATGGACGGTGCTGGTACCTCACTCCTGGGAGCCTCGTGGCTGTCGATCCTCAGGATTAGCTGAGACGATGCATGTGAAACGTTTCGTGGAGTCCTGGTAGTGGTTTGATACGTGTGTGCTGTTGCTGTAGTTATGTCTGTGGCCTTGCTCGCACGGCTGCCTCACCTCTCGACCTCCCTGGGAAGGTTCGGACCAAAGTTCTGAATGCTTACGAGGAAAGAAAGAAAGATAAAATGTTGCCCTGTTTGTTGGCTTTGCTTTGTAATAGCTAGTAAACTGGTAGTGGGGGAGCAAAGCTCTGAGATACTGAGGACCCTGCATGCACCAAGACCAGCTGCCACCTGGCCAGGCAGAGGACAGGGTTTGTAAGCCAGCAGGTCACTGGTGTCACCTCTACAAGGACAACTGGAACCTCTTCTCTACCTCTAGAAAGACCTATTTATAAACTTGCCGGGGGTGGGGGTGAGCAAGATCTGTTCATACAACTATTTTGGCTACCATTTCTTGAGGACCAACTTATTGTAATGCCAGGCCTTATCCATACATATCCTCTTCTACTCACATAATCCCTACAAAGATGCAATTACATTCATTTCTCCAGATCACAAAACTGAGGCTCTTAGAGGAAATCTGCCAATGGCCCATCGCTAAAAAGCGAGAGAGCCTAGTCCTTTGAGACTCCAAAACCCATCTTCTTTCTAGCACCCTGAATTCCTTCTCTCTTACAATTTCCCTAAAAGTATTATGGAGCAAAAGTTTTCCACCAACTTTAGGCCTTTAGCATAGGACCATGTATTGAAAAGAGCTCCTGTTAAAACATCCCATTTTTCTGCCAGAAAAGGTGAGTTTTCTGGATGTTCCAGATGTACAGCCATCCTGGGTCTTGACCCAACCACAAGCTGCCTCTCGATTGGGCCAACGGTGCCCCACTCACCTCACTCTTTTCTGGACACTTGCTCCAGGGCAGACATGAATTCGCCATGCTCGCAGGTCAACCGCATAAACACTGGCCTTTCCTGGAGACTGCCAGAACTGTCTCGAAACTGTGACTCCCGGAGGGCTCACTGCCCCCCATATGCTGAGACTGGCAAGTGGGATGTCTGAGGAACTGGACGGCCCCGGAGGAGGAACTGAGGCCGTGCACCTGCTCTGGAGCTCCTTCCTCAGGATCTGAGACCGACAGGCTGGAGAAGACGTCTCATCAGCCACCGGCTCCCTCAAGGTGACCTTGGCCTCCCTTGCTATATGCCACCCTCTGCCCTGGGCCTTGGTGGAGCATGTGGGACTGTGTGCAGGCTCTAACTCAGAAGAGTGCTTCTGCTATTCTAATGTGGATAGGAGGCCTCAGGTTCTTTGCTAATAACACCTGGTTGTTAACAGCGCCTTCTTGGCCTCGCCTGTCTCTGGCATCTCTCTCTTTCCCTCTTCTCCATGTCTGGAGAAGCTATCCGAAAACGGTATCTTGCCTTTGACTTCCTTTGTGCTGATTCTATTCGCTTACTGATCCACCTTGCAATGTCTCGTCTCCTAATGTTTCAACTTGTTGCTCAGGGGGCCCATACTTTTTCATTTTTTTAAATGAAAAATAATCAAAGTCTTATGATTTCTAGGGTTGTCTTATCCTCCTAAAGGATATCTTAATCTATCTTCTTGCAACTCCCTGATCTCTCGTATCATCAACTATTTATTTTCAATAAAAGTGGCTTCATGAAGCTTCCTATTGTCTGCCGGGGTTCCAGCTTTCTGACAGTTTCCTACTGGACCCACTTGTCGTGTCACCTCTATGTCCTTCTGGCATTCCCTCTTAGCTGGGGTGGGCTAGTCCCCAGAGTGAGAGGCAGTTGGGATGACCCGGTTTCAGGCCTTTAGGAGTTCATGGTCTGTCTTGACTTAATGCTCCTCCTTTGAGGACTAAGCTCTTGGGACATTTGGATCTAAAAGTAGCCATCTGATGCAGATTCTTTTGTTTCACAGAGTAGTCAGTTGAGGTTTTTAAAATGTATTTTCCTCTATGCCCTTTGAAATCATTCACCTTTCAGTCATTCAATAAATATGTACAGAGGATCTATTTAATACTTTGTGCCATACCTGGTCCCTGTTCTCCTAGAGCTTACAGTCCGGTGGGAAAGAAAGATGAGTTCATCAAGTAATCACACTAAAGCATATAAATTTCAGCCTTGAAAGTGTTTGAAGGAGAGGCACAGGGCTGTGAAAGCGTACAGTGCTCTTGGGCAAGTGGTTCTCAAAGTGTGGTTCCCAGACCAGCAACATTAACATCACCTGTGAATTTGTTGGAAGCACAATTGTCAGTTCCTACCTAAGAAACTCAGGAGGAGAAGGGTATCCAGCATCTGGGTTTTAACATATCCCAGGGAGACAGCGATACACTCTCAGGTTTGAGAACCTCTGTTCCAGATGGTCAAAGAAGGCTTCTCTGAAGAAATCACTTTTGGGTTATGAAGGAGCTGGGGAACAGGGTAGGGTAGAGGAGGAATTATTTCAGACAGAAAGAATGGCATGCGTAAAAGCCCCGTAGTCAGAACAGGGAGCTTTTGAAGACGTGAGGGAGTACCCTAAGCCAGGGAAGAGCGATGCAAGATGCATCTGACCGGTGCGCAGGAGCTGGAATAGGCAGGTTATGGAGACCTCATAGGACTGGGCAATAGGAAGCTTCTGATGTGCTTTAAACACAGAGGTGACACCATATTATTTGCTTTTATTTAGAGGATAATTCTAGCTACAGTGTGGAGAAAGGACTGAAGAAAAGCAAGAGTAGAGATCCTCGCAGGGGCCTGGGAAGGGCAATAGTAACTTGAACAAGGGTGTTCTGGGGGGCTGGAAAGAAGGATGCATAGTCCCAAGATTCTTAGGGCAAATCCACAGGTCTTGTTCATCGAGTGGAGGTGTCAGGAGAGACTTGGGTGTTTTGGGTTTATGTGGAAGGTGGAGGATAGTGTTCCAGTTTTGGCAGTGGAAAGAGATCATGAGACAGTCCTGTCGAAACTGAGGTGACTTTGAGCCACCCAAGTGTAGATAGCAGTCAGGCGTGGGAAGGTACGCTAGAGCGCAGAGAAGTCAGGGCTGGAGATGCATTTGTCACCATCAGCAGCTAAGTGGCAATTGAATCCGTGGGCGGGGATGAGTCGCCTGCGGAGAAGGAATGGAATGAAGAGAAGAAAGCCAGTGAGGCTCACTGAGCAACTTCAACGCTCATGTCTAATGGTCAAGTGAAGGACGATGACCCCATCAAACAAGCTGAGAGGAAAGAGCTAGGGAGAAGGAGAAAAATCTAGAAACTAGGAGACCTTGTGCCACAGAGGCCAGGAGAAGAGTTTCCCAGAGGGAGTGCTCAGCGGGTGGGTGGGGGAGGAGGCAGGAGGATCGATCAGGAGGCAGAAGAACATACCAGTTGCCCTGAGACACACAAAGGTCATTCCCAACTTCAGCAAAAGATGTCTCAGAGGAGGAAGCCGGCAGAAGCCAGAATGAGGTGCACTGAGGCAGGACTAGCAGGTAAGAAAGTGGAGAAAGTGAGTGTAGACAGCTCTTTAGACCTGCTGGTGAGGAGGAAGGCAGGGCCAGGAGACGCAGCGTCAGGTGGATGGCCCTGGTTTGTGTGACTTGGCAATGGCCCTGCGAGCCTGTTGAAGCCTGAGGACTTCATTGAAAAGGGGACATTGAAAAAAAGAGAAATGTGACCTGGCATGGGTGGAGAACCTGTGGCCTTGGGGCCACACGTGGCCTTCTGGATCCTTGAGTGTGGTCTTTTGACCGAATCCACACTTCACAGAACAAATCCTTTGAACGAAGGGATCTGTAAGTTTGGATTCTGTCTAGGGCCACACTGGGGAATCTGGAGGCCACAGGTTCCTAAACACAGGTGGGCGGGGGCCGAGGCCTGTCTGTTCTGGCAGGTCCTGCTCTGGCCTGGACTTTTCTGAACCTCTGCGACCTGCCCTGCCCGGGGCCTGCTCCCCCAGCCCGAAGTGCCTGCCGCCCGCCCTTTCCTGGCATCTCTGCCCGCTGCCCGTCTGCCCGCAGCCCTCTCCTGCAGCCTGCTCGGCTGTTTTCTCAGCTTTGTTCACCCACTGTTAAGTTATTAACTTGTCAGGGTCTAGACTCCCCGCTTCCTTTCCCTCTTTGAACTCCCTATTGGCTCTCTTCCCGCTCGCCCTCTCGGAAAGTCAGCATTCGCAAGGCCGGGGTTACGCTGCGGGTCAGTATTGGCAGGCACTCAGAATTACAACTCAGAATCTAGCTATAAAATGTGCAAGGCTTCTTAAGGGCTGATACAACTGAAAAGGAAATAACTGACACAATCCTCTCACCATTATCTTAGATGTGGAGGCAAACGGTGAATTTAAAATAGATTTTATTCAAAGTAATTTCTCCAAGAGGGTTCGGTGTTAAGGGGTCACCTGTAAACATGTTAGGGAGCATCAGATTCTTACATGTTAATTCGTGGGTTCACTTAGGATCCAGAATGATCTTTAATTAGTTTCTAAAGCAGACATAAAGGACTAGGTAAGTTGTTTTCATGTAAGTGTTGCTACTCTGAGACATGCAAATTTTGTCAGATTCTTTAGAGAGATTTGCAGCAGTTCCTTAAAAAGAATTGAGTGGTTTTTATCATTACTTAAAACTGTCGGAGTCATAAATTAATACAGATATGACGGATGGAGACACAGACTCTTTCCTATTTGTCGACCTATATCCCACTGGTCCAAGGGCCAGGGTAAGTGAGAAGGAATACTTTTGAGCATCTACTTATTATCATATTTATTCCTTGCCATCCCAGACGTACTTGTTATCCACAGTTTTACAAGTAGAGCAGAGCTCAGAACTGAGTAGTCATTTCCAAAGTTCACACCTTTGCAGGGTGGTAGATAGTACAAGTGCTGGCCTTCACGCTCAGCCTCAGAGGAGCAGCAGCCATTGCTGTAGTAACGGTGATGACAGCAGTAGCTCCCGGGTGTTGAATTCTCAACATCTGAGCACCCTTCCTATATGGCATAGGGCTTAATCCCCATGACAGCCCTACAAGGACCACGATCCTCATTCCTCATTTTACAGAACAGGAAACAGCCTCAGAGAGGGTAAATTATTCCCAGCTATTCAGTGATGAGCTGGGATTCAACCCAGTTCCATCTGACCCCAAGATTCTGCTCTGAAGTTGGCCTGTTTGTTAAGATTGGGGATGGTTCCCTCATCCCAAGAACAAAGTCTGAGGCACAGTGGCTGTAAATATCTTTTGCCTAATGTCGAATATGCAGCTGCCTCCTGGCCTTCCTATTGAGGCAGAATACAGAATGTTTACATTTTTACTCCTTGTCGGTCTTGGTAGGGGAGGACAGAAATGTCGGATATATCTACGAGCTTATAAATTTTGGTAGCTTACTTTCTCTTCCATCTAGCAAATGCCCTTGTCACGACCCACCCAAGAACCCCAAATGAGCCAGGAAAACCTCTGAGCACAGAGTTGTTGTGTTAAATAGCACAAGTTGTTGAACTAAGTCCTTCACTGAATCTACAGATGAGTCCCTCAGACACACAGGGAACAGATTTACTCGGATTCAACTAGTAATTCTAACAGTCTGTTCCCAGCTCAGTCTACAGCAACAAAATAATAGAGGGCCCACTGCAGACAGGTGTAGTAACACTAGAGATGCAGCCAGAGATGAGAAGAAAGAGATTTAAAAAACAACAAGAAGCAGAAAGGAGAGCCCCAAAGGACAGCCGACCAGAGCTGTCTGGGGTCAGGGCAGGCATCTGCATCCACCGTAGCAAAGTCGCGGCAAATCTTAGCAGTTGCTGTTGTTCATTATGGTGACACTGAACACTCACGAAAAGGTAACATCAAATCATGTTTGGTATCTCCAGTTTAGGAAAGCAGTGATGATGTGTACAGTGTTGTTGTTTTTTTGTTGTTGTTAGGAGGGAAAAATAAAACCCAAAGTACGTTAGTGTTTTTTCTACCCTTAAAATCCAGCTTTCCAAGAAAGATTCCTCAGGGCCCTGTGTGATATTTCTCTTTGTGTCCCTGAAGCACAGTGCCTGGCACGTAGGGTGTTGTCACTGATGTTAGATGATGAGATGTTGATTGACTTATTTCCTGGGGGTTCTGGATAACCACTGTGGCTCCTGGATATAGTCCAGGGTGACTCCATGGAGGAGAGAAGGGGTAAGACCCCTGAGAGCTCAGCATTTATTCTGTTACACATGTGATTAAATGAGACGATACCATGCCTCCCTTCGAAAACAAAATCATTTAGTACATGATAGTTGATCTTATCATCATTATCATTGCCTTTGTCAATATTGACCAACGTTGCTCATTGGAGAAGATGCAAAAGAAGTCAGAGACTTCCTCTCCTGGGCCACATTTGAACCCCGTGGTGACCAGGCTGGGAGCCACTACTAAGCGGCCGTTGTCAGCACGAGCAGGGGTCCCAGGAGTTCTCTGTGGGCTTACAGGCTCCCCACCCCTTGACGAGCCCAGGCAGTAAAGACTGAGCCCTGAATAAATCAGCGCTGTGTCCAGGAGAGACAGCGCATTCCAGAGAGTTGCAGGCGGCTGCAGGATCCACGTGCATCCTGGAGGGCCTGCTCCGAGCACCTGGCCTGCCTTCCCAGCACAGCGCTGGCGGTTTTACAGGTCACAGGCATTTTGAAAAGGCAGACTCGCTGACCTGTTTAACGAGCGCACAGTTTCTGCACGAAAGCCCATCTCCCTCTCTCCAGCAGACGCAGAACATTTGCTAGGGAAGGGGCCAAATCTCTCAGTGCCAGAGGGATTTCTGGCCCTAACTGCTGGTGGAATTAGCAGGAGTTATCTATAAATCCCTGAGGCATCCATCAGCAGACAGAGCAAGACTGCCTCTTTAAAGAAGTTCAGTGACCTCTTGTTAACTTAACTCCTTGTTAGGAAATATCTAATCAGCTATGAGCTGGCGCATCAGGGCCCAGGGGTCGCAGAAGCCAGGCTGGCTGTGGGCTGGGCTTCCAGCTGTGTGCTGTCTGCTGTCTGCCCTGACTGTTTTGTTTTCCTCTTGCAGCTATCTTTCAGATCATTCAGAGCATAAGGATGGGCATGTGAGAAGGCCGGGGAAGGCTTTGATTCAGCCGGTACCTGCAGGAAGCAAAAAGGCGGCAAGGAATAGAAAAAAGCCTCACTCAGTGGTTCCCTGATCACTTCATCTTGGATGTCAGACCAAATTGCCTTTTCACGGGACATCTTGGTGCATCCGGGTCCTCAAGCGGAAAGGACATTTTGCTTTTCCGTTGGCCGGATGGGTAGCCACGTGGGTCGTCCACGACAGTGCCGTCTTTTTGGTTTCCCCTTGGTTCACTAATGTATGCATGTGGCCCTCTGAACGATTTTACTTTCTACAGATACAGTCTCTCCTCCCCTGGGAATTGGTTTTACAAATAAATGTCTTCGTTCAACCTTACACGCTTGTGGGTGACGGTGAGAAAGCCAAAGTGAAGAAAATAGCAGAGTAGCTCACTCGAGGTTGAAGCAGGTGGAGGGAGCTTGGTTAGGCAACTGGAAAAGGGCTGGAATCTGAGGCCTAACAGCAGCTAAATTCACCTGGCAGGTCCCTGGCCTCAAGGTCAAAGAAGCCCTGGGCGCTCTAATGACCTTGGGTTTTCCACACATTTGACTCTTCTTTTACACATATGTATTTGTCTTGTTTTGTTTTTGTTCTCTCTTTCAGTCTAGAAAAGGCGCACACAATGCGTGTGAAGGTCTGATTAGTCGTTATCTCCCCTGTGGTCCGCCTTGGGGCTTCCACAGAGCAGATGTCCCAGGCCCAACCTGGGCAGAGCAGGAGCCCTGCAGCCCTGGGGGTGGGGGTGGGGGTTGGCTATCAGGGTAGGGGCGAGGCCCTCCTCTCCTTGGCCAGCCTTCCCCACAGCCTCTCACAGTGTGCTGTCACCAAAGGAAGTTACAGGGACAGCCAGCATGGCAGGCAGGGTTAGAGGTGGCCACCCAGCAGCTTTAAGCATGGCTTTTTTTAAAATTCCATCTTTGCATTGGTATTTTTTTTTTTTTCATTCCTTGACTTTGTGAGAGCTTTAAAAAGGGAAATGGAGAAGTGGCCAGACCTCTCTGGACCGCTTTAGGGTTTGATTGTAAGTGGCACTTTTTGTCCACTGGAGTCTTTCACCCCAGACCCTTTGGTGATGTTCTTTAAGGCTTACTTTTCTCCCACCCTTTGGGAGTTCCCCTCCAAAAGCACCCCTCTCCCCTCCTCCTGCTTCCTCCCCGCTGCTCCAAAGTTGGCAGCCCCCAGCCCCTCCCAAGGTGGCAGAAGGCATTCCCTGGCTACTCAAGGGTGGCACACAATAGATGCTCTGTGAGCTGGTCCCCTCATCCTGTTGGCCCTGTAGTCTTCTAGGTCACCAATGAGAACAGTGTTCAGTGAAGATCAGCCCCTCCTGCCCAGGGCCCAAGAGCCCTGCTGCCTGCCAAGAGGAAGAAGAAAGGCCCCTCAGGATATCCAGTCTGTGCTCCCATGCACACCCTGACCCCCAGCTTGCCTAGACGTGACTAGAGTGCAGGCCTCCTCTTTCTCCCTTAATGTTAATAAAAGCACACCCACCAAACCACCATAAAGGCCATTACTGGGCTTGAGCTTTGTGGTTCACCCTGTATTGGACAGAATGTTTTGTTCCCTACTTTTGCCTTTCCCATAACGGCAATAGTCAAAAGAGTGATTATCCCCATCTCAAGGAAAGTGAAACTGAAACCTGGCCAGAGTCTCAGCTCTGGATAGCCCCCAGCTTATTCCCGGGTAGCCCAGCTTATTCCCGGGTAGCAGACGTGGTGGCTGAGTCTGCTGCATTCCATCAGCTGCCCGGGGTTGATTTCCTTTCTGCAGGCTGTGCAATCATCTCTGTAGTTTCCAGGTAACCTCCCTCAAGTACTCGTAGATGGCAGTCTGCCCTCCCAGGTGACTTCTTCCTCAGTCCTCTGCAAGCAGAGATGAGAGCTAAGTTAGGGTCATCGTTGACGTATGCTGCACAGCAGAGACTACAGCATTTTCTACATGACATGCAGTGAGAAATACACACAACCCAATGCACAGTGTACCCACCAAAGCAAGTGTTATAGAACAACACAAGTGTTATTCCTCACCACATGTGACACACTCTGATATTTTATAGTCTACTTGTTTTTAATACTGATTTCATAACCCATGAATAGGTTTCAACACTGCTCTTCAGAAGAAAACCAAGCCCTTACTAGGGGACAGGTGAGCAGGGTTTACAAGACAAGAAAGTTGGAACACACTTTGCATCCTGGTGAGAACCTGAAGTCCCCATAGCAGTCACAGCCAATCAGGAGGTCCAGTGGCACCTGATAAGTGACTTCTTTTGGGATTTAAGGCATATTGGCAGGTTCTGCAGAGAAAGCTGGGGACCAAGGTGAGCCTGTGGATCTAGCACCACCTTGAATCCACTGAAACTCTGAGATAAACATCAGGTTACATTTGTCAGTCTTCACTGGCTGGGAGTCAAAATCACTTAGATGGCAGTGGGGAGTTCTCCAAAGTAGGAACCCACCCGAGCCCGCTTCAAATCAAACTCTCCGGGGGAGATGTGCATGCATGTGCATTTTGCGTATGTATTTTTTAAAAGATGTTCAGATGATTCTGATACTGCCTATCCACCAGTAAGCATTTGGGAACCAATTCGCCACCAGACGTAATTTAATTAAACCAAAGCAGAGACCCTGAGGCAATGGCCCACACCTATCATTGCATTCATCTTGACCTGGGAGCTTCTCCCTTCTTTGACGTCCTGAAGCATCTTGGGGGCTCCACAGGGCTCCAAGACATGACCACTCTTCCTGGGAGGGCCAGCGCCCCAGTGCATGTGCTCCCTGAACTCACAGGAAACACCCTCAGACATGGGGGCTGCGCTTTGTTACAAGATGATTCTCATCCTATCCAGACACAAGAACATCCTAACGTAATAGCAATTCTTCCACACTTGGCTCCCAGAGCTTTGGAGGCAAAATGTCATCTGGGTGATGTCCTTTGTCCTACACGAGTCATCATCAGGCTTCAGCTGCAAGCTGTGACACTATATTAACAGCTCTCGGTGGCAGGTCCCTTTCTTTAAGAAATCTTCAAGTCCCAGGGCCTCATCTGCCAGCCATGGGCCATGACTTCCTCCCCGGGGGTCAGCAGACTTTTTCTGTAAAGGTCTAGATAGTAAATATTCTGGGCTTTGGGGCCACGTGGTCTCCAGGCTATTCAACTGTGCTGCTTTAGCTTGAAAGTAGCCATCGACCACACATAAATGAATGGCCGTGGCTGTGTTCCAATAAAACTTAATTTAAAAAGCAGGTGAGGCTTGCAGAGCTATGCCAACCCTTGCTCTAGAGCAGGAGTTCTCAAATTATGGTTCTCTCCTCCCCCAGACTCATCAGCATCCCTTGGGAACTTGTTTGAAATGTAAATCCTCAGGCCTAACCCAAACCACCGGTTTTAGAAGCCTTCCAGGTGATTCTCGTGAAAGCTGGGCGTTTAGAAACCACTGCTCTTGGTCTGGTCCAGACCTGTCTGCTCCAGCGAGTTGCCATGGTTAGCCTTACCCCCTACGTGCCTCTGCCCTTCATCCCTCACAAACTAAGTATACCTTAGGACTTACTTTACTATTATGGGCATGGAGTTTTAGTCTCTGCTTGTTTCATGTCTCTATATTTTTTCTCTCAATTAGATGGAAACCCCTTGAAAGTAGAGTCTGTATCTTTGACTTCCGTCTCTACCTCCATCACTGCTTCATTTTAAGCACTTAATAAAGGCAGGAAGACCTTCACCTTTATTATAATAGCTTTTGGGATCTTAGAAAAGATAGTAAGGGGTGGGTGCAGTGGCTCATGCCTGCAATCCCAGCATTTTGGGAAGCCATGGCAGGAGGATCACTTGAGGCCAGGAGTTTGAGACCAGTCTGGGCAATACAATGAGATCTTGTCTCTACAAAAAATACAAAAATTAGCCAGGCACGATGGCGGTGGCATGCACCTATAGTCCCAGCTACTCAGGAGGCTGAGGCGGCCTCCCACTTGAGCCCAGGAGCCCTCCCCACTTGAGCCCAGGAGTTTGAGGCTGCAGTGAGCTATGGTCACACCACTGCACTCCAGCCTGGATGACAAAGGGAGACTCTATGTTTCTAAAAAAAGAAATCACAGGATATGTTTTGTTTCAGCCAGTTCTGGGGTCCTGCATGTGACTCCTCCCACCGTCTCAATCTCCACTCTCAGAGCCACGCTTAGGGGGCTGGGAAAAGGGGGTTGGGAGGAATGGTTTTGGGAAGATGGCAGAAATTTGTTCAGTTCCAAAAGCCTGCATTATTTCCTTATGGGGAAGGCTTATTTTCCCTTGTTTTTTATCTGGCTATTATCATTTTGATAAACCATCTTCAGACTAGATAAGCTGGAGGTGTCAAGGGCAGGTGAGAGTAGAACAAAGGTAGATTTCTGGTGACAAGGTGCAAATAGGATTGTCAGCCAGCAGGATTCACACACAGGAAAGAGCCTATCTTGGGAGCTCAGTCAGGGCGGAGAGCAGGTGGTGCTGGGGCGCCCGCCCCCTCCCTAGACTCCCAGGCCGAGGGCTCCCCAAGGCTCCAGGAGCACGATGGCATCCTGCGCAAGCCAGCGGCATCCTGCATCTCGGCCCACCCCCCTCCACGCTGGCACTTAGTGCACAATCTGAGTTTCCTCCTGAGAAAGTCAAGGTGGCTGCCAGAACACACAACTGTCAACATGGCGATGACACAACACATACCTGCATATTAGACAAATGTCTACAAAACAGGTGCTTGCTGTTTTTTCTGGAAGGTTATTTGGAACATAAAGGAAGAAGAGAGGTTGATGACATTGTTCCAAGCTCTGCACAGGGATCCTTGGGCTTTTCGCACAGTGGGGACATGTTGCATTTGCTCCTGGCATGTGCCGAAGGAGCTCCTGTCTGGTGCTTCTGTCTTTCCGCAAGTGCTGCCAATAGGCAGAGGACGGCGAAGGAACCCCAGTGCCCCCCTGTGAATCAGGGCCATTCTCGGTGAGCCGCCCGACCTGTATTTCAGAGGACTTCTCTCCAGCTCCCAGTCTCCCAGGTTGGCCAGCAGCCCTGAGAAGGGCTGGGCTTGTCTCCGGGAAAGGCGGGATCCCGTTCAGGCCGAGTGAGACCCATAAGATGTCTCCTCGTTTTCTAATATCAGGACAGCCACCTGAGATCATCGCTTATTTGTGTTGGAAAAGGTTCCTGCTGCTTCCCAGCCTGGCCCACCTCCCCCGGGGCTGAGCAGGGGGGAGTCGCTGATGCAATAGCCCAGCTCAGCTTTTGCTGCCAGTTGCAACGCGCGGGAGGAAGCCCGCGCGGGAGGTCAAGGCCGGCCAGCCGTGCAAAACAGTCTTCACGCAGCAAGGAAGCCACCCTTGACAACATGTCCCCAGGGGCGCTGGGGGCCTCTTTATGCCTTTGTCTATCTATCAGCCTCTGAGTGTGTGTGTTTCTCTTTCTTTCTCTCTGTATGTTTCTCTGTCTCTGTCTCCATCTCTCTCTGTCTCTTTCTGTCTCTGCCTTCCTGTCTCTCTCTGCCTCCATCTCTCTGTCTCTGTCTCTTACTCAGGAGCAACCACTGCTACTCTATAGCTATCAAGACTACGTACTCTCTCCTTTCAGTTGCAGACTATGCCTAGGCTTGGGGTTTTTCACCCCGTCACCTCTTCAAGCTTCATCAGCTGGCTGAGGCCTGCGCTGGGCTGGCCTGGGCACTCCCCCCGCCCCCGGGCCCCAGCGGCTCAGGCATGCTCTCCCTCCAGAAGCCTGTCCCCCTTCCTGCTCCCCGAATGCTCCTCACTGACCTTTCTCAGCAGCCAGGGAGAGTCTAGCAAATGCCAACAGTTCTTTGGTTTGGTTATTCACATTTCTTGGTGCAAAAGTGGAGGAGGAGTGCAGGTAGTGTCGCCACCAGGCTCAGAGCCCGCCCTGGGGACAGGGAGAACCTGAGCCTGCTGGTGCACAGCCAGCCTGTGGGGACCCTCCAGCAGGGCTCTTGTTAGCCTCCGTACAGAGACCGGACAGAAAGTGCTTTGTAAATGTTAACCACAAAAGTCCCCCATGATGGCCTGGATTGGGCTCCACACGCCTTGTCCTTTTGGAGCCATCACAAAGGAGGGATCCTTCACGCTGCAGTGGCGGACGGGGCTCCCACTGGGCTCAAAGGAGCTGTGCTGGGGCAGCCTTGTTAGGGCCTGGAGGCACCCGGAACCCATCCCCATCCAGGGGCGAGAGGCTGAGCTTCACGATTAATCCTGCACATCTGGGGAGCAGTTTTCCTGCCAAATATAAGAAGATGAAGCCCAGATGATTTGCTGGGCCTGGGAGGCTGGGCACACAGCAGCATCCCAACCAGCAGGGAGGGACGTGCAGCCACCACCGCGGACTCCCACGGTCCTGTCCCTGTTGCCAGGCAGATTCTCTAAGCACCGTGCGCCGAGGTACTGCAGGGAATCCAGAAAATTATTTTCCTTTATACAATGGAGGCTGTGTTATTTAAGTTTAAAAATACAATGGAGGAGGATGGTGAGCATAATCAGCTCTATGAAAGAATAATCAGGGGAGGGAGCTCTTCCCAGAGGCTGGTCCTCCTCCTCCTCCTACCTCTGGCCTCCCTCCCACTCCCCTCCGCCACCTCTCCCTGCTTCCTCTCTCTTGGTCTCTGGGCCTCTATAATAGTCAAAATCATCAATGTAGCCATTATTGCGTGCAAGGTACTATTATTCCAAGTGCTTTTTCAGATCATTTAACCCCCAAAACTCTATGGGGAATGTTCTGTTTCTCTGTATCACATTTTCCTTCTCTCTTTCTGCCTCTTGTCCCTGTCACACACACCCCACACCTTGGGCCTCTCTCTGTCTCTATCACCGACACACACACACAAACACACACACAGTCTCACCCACTTGATAAGCAGCAGATCACCTTCTCCGGGAGGAACAGCCTCAGAGCAAAGGAATGTCCTCCGTGGTGCGCTGCTGAGCCACCTGGAGTTCACCTGAGCCCAGCCACCTGGGGCTGGACTTACCCCGAGGTGCCTCGTACTTGGCTGAAGTTCCTGGAGAGGAAAGCAGCCCCCACTCCCACCCACGTCGGGCTGCCCCGCCTAGCAGGGACAAAACTGGGCCAGGACCAGGGGCTGCCCTTTCTTCTGTCCTTGGCACTGCTCAGACCCGGAGGGGCCAGGCAGGGGTGAGGGGAAAAGCAGAAGGAGACACTTTCCTTTCCTGGCTGCAGCAGCGCCGGCTAGAGAACGGGAAACCTGGATTCTCGCCCCGACCACGCCCCTCTCTGCACCTGGACAGCGGTTTTCCATTTCTCCCACAGGGAGACAGATTACACCTGTTTTTATTTTAGGGGCAGAGTGTCCTTTCCAACAAAATCAGAGCAGCCCAGTGTGTGTAAGTACAAAGCGGGGCAGGGCAGGCTCTGTCCAGCCCACCCTTCACCCTCCGCTGAGCCACAGCCCCTTCCAGACTCGCTCACTGAATTAACTAACCCTTCTGGGTGCAGACTGCGCTCCATCCATGGCGCTGGGGTGCACAGGGCCGAGCACAGGCTCCCTGTCCCCCAGGAACTTTCAACCAAGGGGAGAGAGGGCCAGGCAAGTGGGTCAACGCAGCCCCTTAACAGGGGCGATGTGCAAAGCCCGGTGGATCAGCTCAAGGAAGAGTGAGCTAAAATTGTCAGTCCCCCTTTGGGGTATATCTCCAAAAGAACTGAAAGAGGGGCTTGGAGAGGGGCCACTCACAACAGCCGAGGGCAGGGGCAACTCAAGTGTGCATCAGCTGTCACGGACGAACAGACGGACCACGTGTGTCTCACCCACACAGTGCCATACTGCCCAGCCTTACAAACGAAGGAGACTCTGGCACATGCCACAACATGGGTAAGCCGGGAAGACATTATGCTCAGGGACATAAGCCAGTCACGAAAAGACAAACACTGTGCGATCCCACTTACATGAGGTACCTACTAGAGTCAAATTCATAGAGACGGAAAGGAGAAAGGCGGTTGCCAGGGGCTGCGATGGGAACGGGGGGAGCTGGGGTTTAATGGGCACAGGTTTCAGTTTGGGAGGATGAAATGTTCTGGAGATGGATGGTAGTGCTGGTTGCACAGTTATGGGAATGTGTTCAGTGCCCTAACTGTACGCCTCGACAAGGTTAAGATGGTAAATATGTTATATGTATTTTACTATAATTAAAAATAATAGTTTTTAAAAAAATTATTGAGTCTATGTCTCAAAAAATAGTGGCCGAGGTTTGGCACAGGCCGAGGGGCAGCAGGGCAAAGGAATGCCAGGTAAGGCCGGCTCTAGCCCTGGGCACAGGCGTCCCCTTTGTGGTCTCGAGGCCTCTCCATCTGTTCTTCCTCTCACCAGATACTTTTCCTTCTGTATTTCCATGGCTCCAATCCTTTCAGCTCTCTCTCCAACTGTCACCCCCTCAAAAAGCCCTCCCTGACACTGACTACGTAAACCTCATACACGCACGCACAGGTGCAAGCACACGGGGACACGGTGCCGCCTCCCGCATTGGCGGATTTATTTTCCGCACGGCACTTACCGCCATCTCCTATGCTGTTAAACATTGTCTTTGTTTGTGTCTCTTCTGTTTCCCTCACTAGAATATAAGCTTCACAAGGACAAGGGCTCTATTCTGTACACTATCCTCTCCCCTGTGCTCGACATTGTAGGTGCTGCTATGCATTTGAAAAACGATGAATAAACAAGGAAGTGGATGGTCTGTTGGGATCCCAAGGCTCCTTGGAGCTGGAGGCCCAAGCCCCGCCTGGTCACATGCTCGCCTACCGAGGCTTGTCTTTCTCGCATGTCTCCCTCTCAAGAACCCTGCAGGGAAGACAGGGTTTGCAGATTTGATTCAGAATCACAGCTAAATAACACCCATGACCATCTTCTGCCCTTTGAACTTGGCCTTACAGTTTAGATACCAGGAGAATGACAGGTACTGAATTAAGAGGGGAGATTCAATTTTAGACTACATATGTAACTCAGTTTTTAAAATAGAATCATGCAGTTTTTGAGGTTCCCAAGACCACAGACTTAGGCTGAGTTGGAAGCATCAAGAGAATATCCAATTGCAAATGGATTGCAGGGCCCTGGCGACCAGGACGGGCCTGTGCTGTTCTCTTGGCCAAACTCTACACACAATCAGGGCAATAAGACATGTTTTTTCGGAAGAGAAGGAGCTGCTGGTGGCAGGAAGGACACAGTGGAGAGGACCAGGAAGCCCGAGGCAAGCTCATAAGGTTAGCTTTCCACTGCAGGCCTGCTCTGGAGCCTCTGGAATGCTGGCACAGGGGCCTGTGGTTCCTGGACACTAACATTTTTTTTAGATTTGGGGTCTGACTCTGTCACCCAGGCTGGAGTGCAGTGGCACCATCACAGCTCACTGCAACCTCCAGCTCCTGAGCTCAAATGATCCTCCCTCCTCAGCCTCCTGAATAGGTGGGATCACAGGCATATGCCACCTTGCCTGGCTAAGTTTTTAGTTTTTTGTAGAGGTGGGGTCTCTCTATGTTGCCCAGGCTGGTCTTGAACTCCTGGGCTCAAGCAATCCGCCCACCTCAGCCTCCCAATGTGCTGGGGTTACAGGCATGAGCCACCATGCCCAACTATAGTTCATAACTTTATGAACCTGGTTCTTAAAATTACTCATGTACATCAGCATGTGTTAAGAGCTCTCATCTCCCACCTCCCAAATTAGGCTAAATCTAAGAAGAAGCCAACTTTGAGTAAGAAGTCTATGAACAACTGACGATAGAATGGCAATTGCATTTGAGTTTTCAAGGCAATGAGGTCAACTCTCATTAAATGCATCATCACTGGGGCATTATGGCAGCATGCTCCTTCCTTATGCCTTAGAATTACTGCTGGAATCACGGACGATATACAATGGAGGGGAGGCTAAAGGTCACTAGGCTCGTGCTTTTTAAGCCTTGGGTTGCAATCATTTTGCAGGCCATGAAATCAGTTCAGTGGACCATAACAAGAATTTAATTTGAAAATTGAAATAGAGCAGAATTAAACAGAGAAAGAAGATCACGGTGTTGCACACAGTAAAGGTAAGCATTGTTTGATGGATCTTCTTGTTCGGTTACATATAAACATGTATGTGTAAACTGCGTTGCAACATGAAATATGCTTCTGACTATGAGTCCTGATCAAAAACCATTTGAAAGCTACTCCCCTGATCCATTTTCCATAAAGGGCTCAAACATTCCTCAATGCTTGAATTTATTAAGCAACCGAGGTGTGGAAGGCACTGAGCTGCCTCCGGGGGCCACAGAGATGACTAGAACACTGTGCTGGGCAGGGGCCCGGCAGGAACCAGGTGGCACATCCTAATTGGGTAACATGAGGAGAGTTAATAAAGGAGCTATTTATATGGTGTGGGCAGAGTACAGGGAAACTAAGGAGACAGTGCAGACCCCCCGGGGCTGTGAACAGCAGAACAGGGTGGGAAGGGGTGAGGGGAGGGAGCTGCTTCCAGCACCCAAAGTTACATGGAGATGCCTTTCTTACAGACAGGCTGTGGCTTTGAGTCCAGGGAGGCAGCCAGCTCACAGGACCCTTGTAAGGAGCAGCCAGAGCTCAGTCCTCGTCTCCTGCCCACGAGCCTGAGCCACTGGCACTGGCCAACACCACCCCACCCAGAAGCTGGAGAGCACAGGAGCCCAGGGATACAGTCCACACGCGGGAGTGGGTGGGGGGAGATGGTGGGGGGGCACACGGAGGCCAGACAGAAGATGACTGGTACACATAAAATCTCTGCCCTGCGAGAAATTATATTGCGTGGATGAGAAGGCACATAATCAAAAATCTACAGTGACACAACTCCTGCTGGAAGAGACGTATTAATGAGGAATTCTGGAAGCACCAAGAAGGAAGGACTTGACTCTTGGGGAAGGTTAAGGAAGGCTTGCAAGAAAGAAGCCACAGTGGTCCGTCTCCCAGCATCCTTTCCTTTGTGGATCCACCTTCCCTGCCTCCCTCCCTCCACGTGGCCCTGGGAGGATCTCAGAATGGTGCCACGGTCCTCTGGTGCAGGCTAGCAAATCAGAATGTGCCCCGCTCCCGGGCCACAGCCCTCAGGGTCCTCCCTGGGGATCTTCTGCTAATGACAAAGACTGTCTCTTGCCCTTGCCTCTGAATTGAGGATGCTGAGAGAATGTGAAGTTAGACCCATTGGCTGCCATCACCTCCTTACCCCCATTAAGCATAAATATTTAACTTAGGAAAAAATTGGGGTGGGGTAAAAATCTTCCCATTGGGATATGCTTTACATTCAGAATATACCTTATATTCGGGTATATACTGTGTCCATGCATACACCAGAATATAACTTCTCCTTCCCACACCCTCCCCTGAAAGCATTCTGAGTTTATCCATCTCCTGTGAAAGAACAGAGCTCATCCTCAGGTGTGATTTGACCAAAGGAAGAAGACACCATCACACACTTTTATGAATGCAGTCCATAAAAGGTTTTCCTTGATGAGACGGCACACAATCAAAAATCCACAGCGACACAACTCATGGTGGAAGACATTTCCTGGGGGGGTTTCCTGGAGGTCATTTCACAGCAATGGCTGACATTCTATTGTCTAGAACCCCTAAGTCTTTTTTTATATAGGCTCTGGGTCATTTTTTAATGGACTAGTAAATATTTTTTATGAGTGAATAATTCTTTTTAAACTACCTGAACTGCTGACCTATAGCATCAAGCTTGCATGTCTTCCCTACTTCCAAAAACTATACATCTCCAATCCTTTGAATTGAGTTTAATTCAGCAAGTAAGTATGATGTGAATGAAGATTCTGGAACAGACACTGTGAAAGATGCATGAGAAGAACTTGCTCTAGGGTTTTCAAGTAGCTTCAAATCCAGTGAGGCAGATGGATGGATGGATGGATAGATAGATAGATGATAGATACATACATATAGAGATAGATACATAGATAGATGATAGGCAGACAGACATAGGTTACATAGAGATGTAAAAAGATCTTTGGAGCAATTTCTAGTTGTAAAATGTTAGTATGGAGGAATTGCTGTGATTTTTCACGGTTCTGGAAATATTTCACCTTGAGGTTCACCAGACCATCTTCACAGCTCAGCATGTCTGAAGATTTTTACCATGTGAACCTCCGGTTGCCTGTTATCTGTCTACACTGTGGACCAGTCACCTGCCCTTCACCTTCATGACCTTTGCCCTAGAATGTGCCTCATTTGTCTCCAGGTTTGTATCATCCCCTGCTTTCTCTTTCCTGGGGTTGATCTTTAGTTTATTTCCGAAAATTTCTCTAATTTTTACAGACGCGCCTTACAAAGGGCGGTCATAGAAACCAGCTGTCCTAATATACCCCGTGCAAGTTTTGTGTCTACTGCCTTAGACTGTTTCCTCCTCCATCCTGCCTTTAGTAAACCCGCATCTCACTTCTTATCATCTCAGATTGTTTTGTTCGGTGCGTCTTGCCATCCCCCACACCATGGGCTTCCTCCATGCCTCTTAGAGCAGCATTATTTCAATCCAGCCAGGCCACGCGCACAGTGTGTGCAGCGTCCACCACGACACACGGCTCCCCCTTTCTGAAGACTGGGGGGGTTCTGACACAGAGATCTCGGACGGGGAAAACTGTGCACCTTTCAGCAGATCCATTCATTCTCTCTCTCTCTCTCTCTATATATATATATATATATATATTTTTTTTTTTTAATTTAAAGGGATTTACTCTGAGCTGAATGTGTGTGACCAGCCCGGAGGACATGGCCTCAAGAGGTCCTGAGAAAATGTGCCCCTCCCAGTATTTACTGAGCGCCTACTCTGTGCCAGGCACTCTGGGAGGGGCGTTTACCGGCAGGTGAGGGGGTGCCCTGGGCAGGGAGTGCAGGCCACTGCGGGGGCATAGGGCACAGGGCCACGCTGTCTAACCGAGCCGGACAGGGGAGGCTCCTAGCGGGAGAGGCAGAGGAGCGGAGCGGGAATGGAGAAGGAGACGGCAGGCCCAGGGGCAGGAGAAGTTTGGCTCCTTCGTGCCGCAGAGCAGGAGGGGCTGGAGAGAGCAGAGGAGGGTGTGAAACAGATGAAGAAACTGGAGTTTTATCTAAGAGCCACAGGAAGCCACTAACAAATTTTAAGCCAAAAGTGATAGCATCAGACTGCTCATATTTCCTTCTTTCTTTGCTAGCTCGGAAGCTAAGAACTGAATTTGCAGCCCACTGCTGGCAGCCACTGCGGGCCACCGTGTGCACTTGGGAGATGCAGCCACCCTTCCGGCGTCTTCTCTCCCCTGGGCTCTGGTGTCCTCAGTTATTAACTCTCCTGGTATTTGATGCATTGTGACAAATCCTATCAAATGTTAATAAATAAACCATATTAGCACATTTAATCCCATAACAGCTCTGGAGTTGAACATTAATATCCTCATTTTATAGGGAAGGAAACTGAAGCTCAGAGAAACGAGGCAACGTGCCCACAGCCTTAGAATCATTTCATTCATTACCGGGACTTGTTCAACATCTCGCTTCCCCCACAGATTACAAACACACCGAGGGCAGCGACTGTGTCTGCCGTGGTTGTGGGACTGTGCCTGCCTCCAGCACAGGCCTCCCACGCAGGAGACGCTGGCAGGGCTGCTCCGACTGACCCGCACTTCCTGCTGGTGACTCCAGGAGCCAGCTGCGATCAGAGCCGACCCGAGCGCTGTCCACTCCACTCACTGTCTCCTCCCCGCCTGCGGTGGCTGCTCACCAGCCATGAACGGAGCCTCTCCTCCTCCCCTCCACATACGCACACTTTTTTTTTTTTTTGAGACAGAGTCTCACTCTGTTGCCCCGGCTAGAGTGCCGTGGCATCAGCCTTGCTCACAGCAACCTCAAACTCCTGGGCTCAGGCGATCCTTCTGCCTCAGCCTCCCAAGTAGCTGGGACTACAGGCATGCGCCACCATGCCCGGCTAATTTTTTCTATATTTTAGTTGGCCAATTAATTTCTTTCTATTTTTAGTAGAGATGGGGTCTCGCTCTTGCTCAGGCTGGTTTCGAACTCCTGAGCTCAAACCATCCGCCCACCTCGGCCTCCCAGAGAGCTAGGATTACAGGCGTGAGCCACCGTGCCCGGCCACATACGCACACTTTTAAAGAAGACCCAGCATTTAACTTTTAAGTACATCAAGTCACTAAAACCAGGCTGACATTTGGTTGCCCTTAGAACTAGACTTTTGGCCGGGCGTGGTGATTCACACCTGTAACCCTAGCACTCTGGGAGGCCGAGGCGGGAAGATTGCTTGAGGTCCGGAGTTCCAGATCAGCCTGAGCAAGAACGAAACTCTGTCTCTACTAAAAATAGAAAACTTAGCGGGCGTGGTGGAGTGCACCTGTAGTCCCAGCAGCTTGGGAGGCTGAGGCAGGAGGATCCCTTGAGCCCAGGAGTTTGAGGTTGCTGTGAGCTGTGTTGAAGCCACGGCACTCTAGCCCAGGCAACAGAGTGAGACTCTATCTAAAAGACTCTGCCTAGACTTTTAGGCCTGGAAGAAACCTGAGCAATGATTCTGATCTAACCGACTCATTTTACAAAGAATAACTCAGGCTCGGAGGGAGTGGGTGGCTTCCCAAGGTCACGTAGCTAGTTACCAGCTAGGTGTGGATGCAGCGATGATTCCCATGTGCCTCAAAAATGTCCTGTATCGTGTTAATTGTGTCACTTTGTTCATTTGGAAAGAGTAAATTTGTTGTTGTTTTTGTTTTAGAGATTGGATCTTGCTAGCGGCCCAGGCTGGAGTGCAGTGGTATGACCATAGCCCACTGCAGCCTCAAATTCCTCGGCTGGAGCGATCCTCCTGCCTCGGTCTCTGGAGTAGCTGGGACTACAGGTGTGTGCCACCACACCTGGATAATTTTTTAAATTTTTTTTGTAGAGATGAAGTCTCTGTTGCCCAGGCTGGTCTCCAACTCCTGGCCTCAAGTGATCCTCCCTCTCGCTTTGGCCTCCCAAAGTGCTGGGATGACAGGCATGAGCCACCGTATCCGGCCGGCCTTAATATATCTAGATATAGATCTGGTGAGAATTTATTTTCTAATAAAAAGATTTTAAACCACAGCCCCTAACCACCATTTTGCCTCAGCTACTCGGGGCCTCCCCTGCTCACTCACAAGCTCTCCCTGGACTGTCTCTTCCCTCTGAGCTTTTACCTGCTGCTGAAAACCTGAAGAGTCCCAGACAGTCGTAACAACAGCGGACATGCCTGGAGCACTCCCAGGTGCGCGGCACCTAGGCTATCTCATTCAGTCACAACCCTAACGCGCTCTGCACTACACGGAGGAGGAATCCGAGGCACAGGGAGGTAAAATGAATCACCCACGGCCGTAGGTGGTGCACGGGGCTGGCCCAGCTACCTGGCTCTGCGGCAGGGCCCTTTGACCAGGATGATATTGCCTGCAGAGCTCAGCTCCAGCTCAGGGTCCTCCCTCCTGAGCTCCACATCCCCACGGCCCGCTGCCTGCTGGGCTCCCCCGGGCTGTCCCATAACCAACGCAAAACCGAACTCGGCTTCCTGCCCTAAACACGCAGGTTGCCCAGCACAGTGCCATCATTGCTGTCCCTCCCTTCCTTCTACCTCCATCACATTCCACCCGTCTGTTTTATTCCTAAAGATTTCTCAGACCCTGTCCCTCCTCCTAGGGTCATGGCCACCAAATGTGGCTACAGTTTCCCAAGTAGCCTCTGTGCTTCAGTGTCAGCCACAGCCCCTGCCGGGGCCCTCGCCCCCAACCCACCCTGCCCACGAATGCCAACACAGGATTTCTAAAAGCCAGTCTGAGCACGTGCCCACCTGCCTGCTTCACTCTCGTGGTGGCCTCCAGGGCCTCTTCTGGGGTGAACAGCCTCGGGTTTGGCTGCAGGACCCAGGTCCCAGGCCGGGCCATCCTTTCACAAGGCTCTGCTTTTATATTAACACCTGTTTCCCTCCCTCATCTCCTGCAGAGCTGCCCCTTAAACCTATATACACCCAGCACTTTTTCTAGATTACAACTGTTTACTTTCCTTCTCTCCTCCCAGGCAGCAGGAACTGCATTATGGTGCTCAGAGCTATGTAGTACACAGACTATTTACACAGAGAAGGTCTCATTGCATATAGGCGGATGGGTGGAGTGAAGGAAAGAATGAAAGGCACCGTGAGGATTCATTTTAATGTGTCGACTTGACTGGGCTAAGGGATGCCCAGACAGCTGGTCAAGCATTATTTCTGGGTGTGTCTGTGAGGGTTTTCTGGAAGAGATTAGCATTGCAGTTGGTGAACTCAGTAAAGCAGATGGTCTTCCCCAGTGTGGGTGGGCCTCACGCAATCCACTGAGGGCCTGGATAGAACAAAAGGCAGAGGAAGGAGGAATTTACTCTCTCTACCTGAGCTGATTTATCCATCTTTTCCTGCCCTTGGATGTCAGTGCACCTGGTTCTCAGGCCTTCAGACCCGTACCGAATTACAAGACTGGCTTTCTGGTCCTCCAGCTTGCAGATGGCCGACCATGAGACTTCGCCCCCTCTGTTCCATGAGCCAATTCCCACAGCAGATCTCCTCTTACATCTCTAAATGTATGCCACTGATTCTGTTTCTCTGTAGAACCTGACTAATACAGGCATAAGCCGTGCTGATCAGCTTTACACACAGCAGCCTAGCTCACCTCTGCAGGGCCTTTAGCCCTGCCTGGCCACCTGCAGGCCCCACATGAGCCACTTGTTGCTGCATCCATGCATGACAAACATCCCTGACCAACTCCACCCTCACCAAAGCCTGCCCCCCTCCTGCCTCCAGCATCACCCTAGTGTGGCCTCCACTGAGCCCAGGACATCAGTCCCTCCCCTCCTGCCCCACATCTTCACCTGAAGGGCCTCCCTCAGCCAGACTGGGAAGAATGATTGGAATCTGCCTGTGGATGGTGGGGCAGAGGGGTCCCAGCAGTCCTGCAAGGAACCACCAGTGGTGTGCTCTCTCTGATGAAGACACTCAGTAATTATTTGCAAAGTGAAGGCATGAAGAGACTATAAATATTATTTACAATTGAGATGCAAGCCATCTCTGAAAGAAAAAGTTTCTAAGGCCAAAGCATAGCGTCAGGAATTTCAGCCATTTGAAGTTAGCACATTCCAGAAGACAACGGTTTGAGTGAGATGAATCTGTGTTCCTTGCCCAAGTCACCCGGGGCCCCGCTGCTGCCACCCCTGCCTCTTCCAGGTGAGGAGGAGGAAGTGAGAGCTCTGGAGTGTGGAAGGTCCCGATGAGCCCAGTGGTCCTTAAGCCCCAGAAGACACTAACCACTCCCCTGCCTATGTCCCAGCCCAAATGGTAGCCTAGAAGGCCTGCTTGTAACGGCAGGAAATGGGAGAGCTGGCCGGGCCCCTGGCTCACCACCAGGCTTGCTGCCGACTTAACGAGAGGAGCCTCAAGGGGAAGGCCACGATGCCAGCTCCCCGCCAGACCTTTCCAAGTTGTCCTCATTGAATTCACACTGTTAAGAGTTAGATAATAGATTTGAATTGAGCTCTATGGAGAGAAATGATTTTTTTGAAACAAATGCACTAGTCCTCTTTTCAGACACAAACTTACCATTTATGTCACTGAAAATAAATATTTCTAGCCCAGCTACATAATGCATGCTGCCTGCTAGAACTTCAGAAAAGCACATGGAGCAAATAATACTCATCAGTAATCCCACCGTGCAAAGAGGACGGTGCGAACATTCTATGTAAGTGCTCCCAGCATTTTTCACGAGTCTATGTTTCAGCTTTCCAGGTTGCTGTTGCACTGTAATAATCTGTTGAATCCTGGTGGTATTTGGTTTTGCACATTTTGCAATATATTGTGAATGGTTTCTTTTGGTATTGGTGGGTGGGGTTTTTGGTTTATTTTTTAATTGTTCTACTTTTTATTTTGTTATAGTTCATACCAATAAACATAATATATGTATATCTATCTCTCTATATATATCTTTATGGAAAACAATTATTTTCTTAAGAAAAAAATTTTAGTGGCAGGATTACTAGACCAAAGTATATGTACAGATTTAAGGCTTTGGGGACATATTCCCAAACTGCCCTGCAGAAATGTCGAGCCCGGTGCAGAAATGCTGTGTGTTTCCACACACTCTCATCAACTGTAAGTTTTGTTCTTTTTCCTTATTTGATACACAACCCAGAAGACAAATGAACAAACAAACGAAACCCTCCAGCTGACTGCTGGTAACCCAAGGTTTTTATACAGGATCTCATTGCATTCTTGTCCAGTGAGGTGAAAAGAACAAAATTCAGAGTTCAGGCCTGTTTAAAACCAACCAAATCAGAAGCCTGCTTTAACCCGTTAGAGCTTCTGAGCCCAGTAATTTTTCTGGAGACAAATCCTGTGTGGCCTTAAGCAGAGCAGAGCAACTTGTCTCCACCACTTCCTTCTGCGTCCAAAGGGCCAAAGTTATTGTAAAGCACCAGCAACTCGGCTTCCCTGCCCGACCTCCCTGTGATGGTTTCGACTCAGGCTCAGGAGGGCCTGATCTCGGGTATGTCTCTTCCTCAGTGACCGTGGCCTTTGCGACAATAGCAGGTAAGCATGCCGGGGACTGGGCAGAAGTTCATAATCAGGGATAGAATTCAGTGGCTGCACAAACTTGGACAGGTAAAAAAAATGCATCCTTGTTTCACTAACCTCTAACTGCCATTTAGACAATAAATGCAGGCAACAGACTGTAATAGTGTTAGCACTTTCTGTGACTTTAATAGAAAATCATAGATATTTTCAGATCTGTTATAGTTGTGGCAGATATTTTAAAATGTCATTAGGTTCATCGCTGCTTTGAAATTACAGTAATTGAGAACTGCTACTAGATCTCATTATTTAATGTTAAACAAGTATATCTATTAATATAACATGAATTTATTTCTTAAAGTATTCTGATAACTGTATTTTAATATAAATGTTTTCTTGGTCATCCTGCATATTTTATTTTAATATTTCCAACTTTATTCTGAAGGGATTTATCGGCTTCACCAGACCCCAAAGGGGCCCACAGCACAAGAGAAGGATTAAGAACCTCAGAGAAGGAAGCTAAATTTGGGGCCCTGTGGGTAAACCAAAGCTTCTGTTTTATAATTCCAAAGTTACAAAAGAGTTCCCTAATAGTGGAAGGACAGAGGCCCTTTGGAATCTTTTTGCATATCACTTTTTCGCTCATTCATCCAACAAACATTTATTTAGCATCTACAAAGTGCCATACAAACTGAGAAAATGACACATCAGGACAGTGCTGGGGGGGCTGGGGGGCAAGGGCTGGGCCCAGCAGCAGAGCCCAGGCTCAGAAAAACCTGGATTCCAGCTGCTCCCTCCCCAAGGAAGAAACTCCAGCAGAATCACTAATGGTTTCCCCAGCAGAGCTCCCCTCACTCTATGACCCCCAGTCCTTGCTGTCTGTCAAAATCCTCCTCTGCCCTCAAGATCCCACCTCCGATGTCCCTTCCCAGCTGGAGCAAATCACTCCCTCCTGGACACTCAGCGATGTTAGCACTGTCACTTTTCATTTGCATTATTTATGAGTCCCATGGCCCCAGGGATTGGGGATCACAGCCCTTGGCCCGAGTCTGGTGGCGCGGGGTGGCGTGGGCCTCGCCAGTCCTATGGCCCAGGCTCTGAGCTCTGCCTTTTGCACCTCCTGGCTGGGTGATGCACGGCCAGCTGACTTCTCTCTCCACAATTGGCATCTGCCGGGCCTGCAAGGGGCAAAACTGTAGCCCATGCTACACGGAGACCCCTCTTGGGAGTTTTCTCCTATATTCCCCATTCAATCAAAATGTGATTTCCAAGGAGAAGCCCCTTGGGAATGCGCTCGCTCACCCACCCACTCACTCACCGAGGGGACTGCTCTCCTTCTCACACTGGCTCACACGACATCCTCCCAGCCCACGGGCCAGCCTGGCGTCCCCACTGCTGCTGCTGAGATGTCCTCTTCCACTTAGTCCACCTCATCTTTCCACACTCAGGCCAAGTGGCTTCCTTCTGCAAGCCTCCCTGACACTCACCTTCCAACACCGCAGGCAGAAACGCCTGTTTCCTCCTTCAAGTCCCACTGCATCCTGCATTCTCTGTTCCAGCAGCCCATGGGTCTCCTCTCCCTGGATATGAGCCCCTTCAAGGCAGAAACCAGGTCATATTCAAATCATGGCCCCACTGGCTAAAAGCCTAATTTGCTCAATGAAGAAGTGATGGAGCAATGAACATATGAATGGATGAGTGAATGCCTCTCCTCTCTCCTCCCCCAACAGTGACTCTTTTCTTCTTTCTCTCCCAATCACTTTTGGCTCCAGTGCTGGCTTGGCCACTAACTCCACGACTATGGATAAGTGACTTCATGCCCCTAGGGTTCAGTGTCCCTGTAAGGGGAGGGAGGGGTGGCACTAAGCTGTCTAGGGACCCCTGTCCGCCCCTGTGTACTGTGATTCTGCTGTGTAACTTGGGAGGTATCTGCTGGGATGGAAGAGTTTCCCAAGGCCACACTCTGTCTCAGGTAACCCACCCCAGACCAAGGCCATAACCCTCATATCCAGTGGGTTGCTTAGTCTTACTAACAGCTTTTGTGTTTTAAGTCCCACCCCTGCCTGTTCTTAAACCACTGCTGAACCCAGGCCTCCAACTTCTCCCTCCCACGTGAGCTGCCTTAGTTCCTGACTCAGTCTCATCCAAGTCCATCCTGTCTTCCGACAGCCCAGACTGCCAGTCCTAGAGCCTGTCTCCAGGCCTGAAGTTCGTTCCGATTGGACCAGGTTGGGTCGCTGTGTCAGTCGGGGCCATTTCTGTAGCCACGTGGGGTTTCCCAAGGGAGGAGAATGAACGCCCGGCAGCCAACAGCAGGTGGTAACGCCAACTCTTCCCCAGACTTCCTCTCTGCCGCTGTGTCTCTTCCTTCCCTCAGCTGCCCATTTCCGGGACAGAATCAATTCTTCCCTTTGCTCTGTTCCCATGACACTTCAGTGTATAATGATATTGAGGGAGACAGTCCCTAATATAGCATTATAGTAATTCTTAATGTTATATGTATTGGTTACTAGACTGGAGCGCCTCAAAAGCAGAAGTGTTTTCATTTTTGTACCCACAGCACCTAGGGGACTCCCACGGCTTGCCATATTGTGGGGGTTTAATAAATATAGCGGCCTGTATGAGTGAATAAGTAGTAGTATTGTCTATAGAGACATTTGATCCTCCAGCACTGGCGTTTCCGGGTCGAGTGGCCATGATGTCAGAGTGGGAAATGCAGTTGTGCCACCCTGGCTGGGCAGGAGGAAGGGGATGCGATTTGCCTTTGAGCCGTGTATTCCCCTGTGGATCTTCTGACCCCATCTGCACCTACTCTTCCCTTTGTGGTTTCTTTTTTTTTTTTT
>VBSM01003176.1:62062328-62107736 GCA_008086735.1 Cheirogaleus medius
GCCTCGGCCTCCCAGAGAGCTAGGATTACAGGCGTGAGCCACCGCGCCCCGCCCTTTTGTGGTTTCTTAAAGGACACAGAATTCCACTGGACTCTGCCAGCCAGGCAGACTGACAGACTGGAAGGACTTGGGGCAGGATCCTGTCTATTGCTGTTTCCTGGAGGGGACGGGACTCACACGCCAGCCCTGAACTGTGCCTCCGCATGCAGCCCTCTTTGGGGCATACACTAAGGGGAAGGACAGAGTGACAGGTCTGGGGCAGCCACGGACCCCAAACAGGCTCCATGTGTCAGGAAGGAGCTGCCTGTCTTTGGGAAGCAGCAAAATCGCAGCTAACAACACAGACCCTGGTGTCAGACAAACCTGCTTTGCATCACACTTATCAGCTCTTTAAACTTGGCTTTGCAAGTTCTCTCTTCTGGAATACGGGTTAATAATATCTTTTTCACGGGGCTGGTGTGAATAAATGAGACACTTTCTTTAAAGTGCTTAGCGTACTCTAAGTGCTCAGTTACAAGTAATAATAAAAATAAATGGATTCCATTTTCCTTTCTCCAGAGGGATTATTGCGGGTCTTTGTGCCGGCACCCATTCAACCATTTTACATCTAGGAAGGCGAAAGCATATCTGCTCATCTCCAACTGATTGGATCTATGAAGCAAAATAAAACCCAAGAGACACTAATACTAGAATAAGATCTAGTTGGTTTCTTCTTTAAGGGTCCAAATCATGTGAATTTTAAGAGCAGGGTTAAAGTGAATTAAGTCACAAAATTTTAAGAATCGGGTGTTATAGTTTGGCAGCTAGGTGTGTACCCAAATGAGTGTGGCATGCCGGCTGCTGACGGTGTGGGGCTGTCCCAGGTATGGGGGGCTCTGGCAGCTGGAGGGCCAGGCCTGGTCTACAGTGAACAGCATGTATGACTCAGCAGCAGCTGATGACTGTCTTATAGGAATATGCTAGAACTTGGAACGACATCCCAGTTTCCCTAATTCAACACTGCATTAAAAAGCATGTCTGAGAGCCAGCTCTCGTCAGTGGGCCCGATATGGCCTGAGGACCACTAGACTGTTACCTCTGATCTCAGCTGACACCATGCCAGTGGTGTTTCTCACTTTACAAGTTCATCAGGGCAACTGTAACTGCATAGAAGAATTTTTCTCAACTCTTAGGCAGGTAATTCATTCCTTCCATATGGGAAGGTAATTGTTTTGCTAATGATGCCAAAAGTTATTCTTCCCATGTGTTATTTTACAGCTTCTTCAAAGCCAACCTCCAGGTTTACCTTTTTGACGTATTCTAGTCATCTGTTTACTGCTCCTTAGCTCTGATATGTTTGATTTGCACTATGTTAATCTGTGATTATACTGCTTTGTAATATTGTTGCAGGTACTCACATATTTGTGTACCAATTAAGGTAACAAACTCAAAAATGTATGTCTAAACCATAGTAGAAATTTGTTTCTTGCTTTCCTCTAACAGTCCTGAGTAGTTCCAGGTGGGGGGAGCGGGAGAGAGGACTCTACTCCACTCAGTCATTCAGGGACCCAGGCTGATAAGCTCTGCCATCTTCCAGCATGTGGCTTTCCAAGTGGTTGTAGTTGTTTCCAACCAGTTGGCTGGAGGGGAAAGAGCATGGAGGATTGGCCAATGGGAAGTTTTTATGAACCAGGCCTGGAAAACGCGAAACATTTCTGCCCACATTCCTTTGGCTAGAATTCAGTCACATGGGCTCACCCAGCTACAAGGGAATCTGGGAAATGCAATCTGTATAACCAGGAAGAGGAGGAGATTTTTTGATAAACACCTACCAGCCTCTGCCAACGGATCCAAATATACAATTCATCTTCTTGACCTCACAGAACACACTCACCCACCCCAGGGGCAATAACCCTAAATCCCATCCAGCTACCATATCCAGCTCAAAACTCCAAGATCTCTAGGTCTGGAAATGGCTCCTTAAGGTCTAGTGACATATGACCTAAGGCAAATTATCTTCCTGTCCACTGACCACGCACAGTGGTGGAGTGAGGCACCATAACCGCAGTGAATGCCCATTGAAGGATGAGAGACATGCAGTAGGCCCCAGTCCTCAGCAATTATGAAATCGGCTGGGCAGGCATTGAGACCCCTTTGCCCTGGCAATGAGGGAAGTTCTTTGATTAGATCAATCCTACTCTCTGGGAAGAAATCCTAGGCCCATTGTTCTTCAAAGTTCCAGGCTTCTATCCCTGGGAGGCTTTCCTTGTCCGGTATCCCCCGTGGCCACCTATGAAACAGGTGCTGGGGAGAATGCTCTTCTTGGGACTAGATGCCCACCTTACCCACTTCCTCCTCCTGCAAGTTCTGGGGCCTAAGGAGTGTTTGAAGGTTTCAATGAAGTTTTGTTATTGTTAAAGTCTGGGATGGCTTGTGTTTGCCTTGACAGGAAAATTGCCTCAGAAACTTAGTAGGCTTCTCCTTTATCTGTTTCTGGTCAACTCAATGTGTCGACAGCAAGACCTAAAATTTTTGCAGGCACATGCTTATTTTGTTGTATTATTTCCCCTCCCCTACCCCTATCAGGTGAGTAGTGACCACCTAGAAGTCATCTGAAAAAAAAGGCATATACGGGGAATTCATAACCCTTATTGAATCTTTATTTATTATTTTCATAAAGACAGGGCCTATGTTGCCCAGGCTGGTCTTGAACTCCTGGCCCCAAGCAATCCTCCCACCCAGGCCTCCCAAAGTGTTGGGATTACTCTGCCTGGCCCCTTTGTCCAATCTTTGCTGACGGGATAAAACACCTTGTTTAACTGAAAAGACTTAATGATCTTTTACTGATTTCCAACTCTTTTGGGGTCAAGCAATATAGGCTTTTCCAATGCTAGACAGTCCCAAATTTCTGCACCTTTCCCCCCCTTTCTTTTCTACTTACAAAATGACATTCTTTCCTGGGGGCACCGTTTTCTTGCAAAACACAGAAGGAGTAACACAGTGAGGAGTAACAGGTCTCTAACATGCTAGTGCCTCAGAGCTACACGCTCACTGGCACGTGGCCAGCCTTCCCAGCACAGGCAACGGGTTTACAAAACGTTTTGCCACTTCACAATATGGGCCTCAATCTCCGTAGCCTCCAAGAGTTTCACCACCACCCAACCATAGTCAATGACACATGTTTAAGTGCGCATTCCCACATCATCTAAGGTTAGCCACTGAAGCAGGGGGCTCTAAAATGCTCAAATGGCAGAAACACTCCTGCTCATGGCACTGTGCGGCCTGGTCCCAGAGTAGTGGAAGAGGGCACTCTACTTCAGTCACTCGGGGACCCAGGCCAACAAAGTCTCTGTCACTTTCAAGGTCACCAGATCTTCTCCATCCCATCAGTGGAAGGAGAAGGACCAGGCAGATTGCTGAGAATGGTTTTCTTACGGGCCAAGTCTAGGAGCGTCAGTCACTTCATCACTCATCCATTGACCACGCCTGAATCCCGTCGCCACTCCCAACTCCAGGAGTGGGGGTGGGGGAGTGTAACTTAGATGTGTCCAGGTAGAATAGAAAATGGATCTAAGGCTACTAATGTGTCCTGGTTTGCCTGGAACTTTCCCGGTTTTAGCATTGAAAGTCCCACTTCCTGAGAGCACCCTGGGTCCTGGGCAAACCAGTATAGCTGGTCAGCTTTAAAGCCTCCATTGCATTCTCAATCTTCAAGGAGAGAGACACTAAGTCTTCCATTTTCTTGGTCACCTAGTCTATAGCCACTACAAACCACTTACCAGGGCATAAACTGAATGTACTTATGAGACAATAGGGCAGATTATTTTAAATGAAATGTAAGTTGTCCCTGGAAATTTGGGGTTTGTGTTATATAACCTTTCAGCACACGCATCTGCAAGCACAGTCTTTGTCTATAAATGAGTCCACTAGAAAATGTACTGGTAGGAGCTATACCACTACATGACATGAAAAATATGCTACCCATTAACAATAGTTATTAAAAGAACCCCTAGAAATATTTTTGCCAGAGGGTTAATCTGAGAAGGAACAGCAAAGGAAAAATTCAGATATTATAGCATACAAGGCAAATTTTGCCAGAAAACAAACCACCTCATTTATCTTAAAAGCAGCTATGTGAGCCGTCCTTGGAGACGGGGACTGTGGCTGGTTCACTACACTATGTCTGGCATGTAAAAGGTGCTCAATAAATGTTCTCAGAATTAACACCTAGCTTACCAGATAGCCTGTGCCCCCTTTCTCTAATCAGAAAGAAGAGGTTTTTCTGATTTATCTCGAGCTGAAAGGTGAGCTGCCACTCAGGGCAGGAGTCTGGTCCTTGAGGCGGAAGTTAGAAAGCAGGAGGGTAAGCATGCTTTTGTTTGGTCTGCACAGTGTCCAAAAGTCAGGCATTTTCAGACGGAACCCTGGATTTCTGGATCTTGAAAGAACTTGGGAGATCGGGCCACATGGGCTTGAATTCCCACATGGCAACAACGGGGTGGAGGTAGGTGACAGTTGTCCCTGTTAGACGGAGCACACTCTGCAACTGCTAGTCACTACAGCTTCCTATTGCTCACTTCCCCACACAAGAAACTCCTCTGCTGTGTCCAACACTGTCCCAAACACCTGGTTTAAAGCACACATTTATGTTGTAGTTTTTTAGGAATTTTACACATTTTTTAAATGACTACTGAACCTTCCAGCAGCTGTTGCCAGAGCCTGATCAGTAATCCCAGTGTGCCTTCGGGCCTGCCTGGCATTCCACAGCACTGGTTTACAGACAGCTTTCTCCATAATGAAACAAATAATTTAAGATATATATATTTACCCCACCTGTAATCATTTACTTCCAATATCCTTTTCATATTAATGAAAATATTGGACATTGAAACATGGACAATTCCCAGTCTCTTCTCACATAAATGAAGGAGCTGACTTTTGGCATTATTTCATAGGTACAGAAGAAATGCTGCATTTCTGTCCATGTTCTAAAGGGCATTTTCTTCTATGTGTGTTTTCACAGTAAAGTTTAAACAGCTACTACTACCGCCAAATGCTAAATCAAAAGCTATTAGAAAATAAAGCTGTCACATCTTTATCCCTATGAAAAAAAACATAAAATTAAATATATAAACAAACAAGCAAGAAGATTAATGACTCAAAAAATAGTAATGTCTAATACTCCTTAAACCCAACTTACTCTGAACCCATCTCTGTGCTGACTGCTCTCCAGCATCAGCCTCACGAAACCCCCGTAGAGATGGCGTGTCCCCATTTTAAGCATGTGGAAACAGAGACCACCGAGTAACTTGCCTGGGGTCACTTAGCCAGTAACTGGCAGAGGAGCTAGGATTAAAACCAAATTAATTTTAGTTGTTAATTTAAATGAACACAAAACAGCGCGTGCGCACGCGCACACACACTACCTCCCCACAAAAGTTAGAATAGTCATCATAAAAAAGCAGAAAATGGTAGCATCTGTGGCAGGATGGAATCTTCATGATCTGACCCGATCCTTATTTTACAGATGAGAACAAAGGTCTGAGGGCTTCCAGTCCTTGTCCAAAGGTCAAACAGCTGGTCATTGGTCACTGCAGGGCCAGGCCTGGCAGCCAGAAGCCTGACTCTCAGCTCGGTGTCCTCCCGCATGCCAGAGCAGGAAACTCACTGCACCTTCTAGTTCCAAGTTCTATTGGTGGGCCCAGATCTCCATTTCCAGGCAATTTTATCTGAGAGGAAGAGGAAACTTTATTTTCTCTGCCTCTGCTTCTAATCTTAATGCCATTACTGCTCTTTGAATGGATTTGAAGTCTAAAAGCAGTTATGTTGTCAGGCCCAGGTAGCTTCAACTACTTATTTTACACAAAGCAAGGGCCAAGTAGTACCTAACTGAAATTAATTTTCATATCTTATTTCAGTTATTATTAACTTTTATACATTTCTTCTGTAAATTTCAAACTGATTCTGGTATTGCATATTCATCACATAATGAAAAATTTTTGCTTTTAAAATATGCAAAAAAAGCACAGATTTACTGAATTATGAACACTGTTAATTTGAAACAGAAAGCAGATGTTCATTAAAATCATGTAAAATGACTTCTGTTTCTCCTTCATTGGATAGGGGTTTCTCCTGCTGCAGTTGCTGATGTCATGAACACCCAGTGCTAGTACGACATTCCATTCCCCTTAGAAATCCCTCCTTCTCCACCGAACGAACACAAGTGTGATATAATCAATTACGTAATAACCCGCAGGTCAATAAGGCCTAGTTAAGTCTGTAAGCCAGTAGCAAAATGCCTTTTTAAATTATCTTCAATATGTTTAAATATAAACCAGTCACTTTTAAGTATGTTTAGTAATTACTAAAATGAGGAACATGTATGGAAAAACATCTTTTGGTTTTAATAATTCATTCTTATTTCACATACCATATTCTGCTATCACAATTTCATGACAGGGAGCTTTCACATTTTTAATAAAAAAGATTCAAAGTTCTATTAAATAATGGAGGAGTTAAGTTCTCCATTATCTTAACCCACTGACATGAGATTTGTCAAATTTTCCATAATTACCACCTATGGTATTAAGGATGCTCATTAAAAATATAAAAAATGAAATGGCTAGGGATTTCTACTAGCTATAGTTTTCTTTTTAAAGGAAATGTAATTACTGTGTAATTATCCCTTTATTTCAGTCAAAGTTACATAACCTTCAAACCTAATATGATAAAAGGTTTTTTCAAGTCCTCTCCAAATTTCCCAAAATATCTTCATGGTAGCTGCTGTCAGCTTATGGCAGTCAGTTCCTTGTTCCAATAGGAAGCCTGTGTCACTGCTTTATAACATATGCACACCATCAACAATTCTTTTCTGAGATCTCTGATGTCCCATTCACCTATTACTCTCCCACCAGTTCTACATCAGAGAGATGAAGGATTCAGAAAATTAAGTCCTTGGTCATGCAAGGACTTAGATAAGCCATAGAGCTTGGGACTGCTGATTCCCACTGGGCAGGGGCTGTTGCTGAGGTCCTGGGACAGGCTATAGAGGGGATAAATCCACCCTGTTTACTTGCTCACTGACATCCATTAGAGTGGGACTCCCCAGCCTCACTTCTCAGGTGCCAATTTAGGATTCCATCATCATTTAATTTTGACAGAATCAACTGGGAAGACTCCCTTGGCTCATCTGGTCCCACCTCATATCCAGTCTTTTGCCTGGACAAAACAGACTGTTTCAGGAGCTAGAAACTCATCCCACACTAGAAGTCTTCTAAACCCAGGGTGATAGGGTTGGTTCTTAAAGTAGAAATCAGCTTCTCCAACTTCCATCTTTTGATCCTAGAGCTGCTTATTGGGATTACACACAGAATATGGCTACTCCCCTCTCAATTCAGTAAACATTGAAAAATTAATATTTTTTGGGGGTTCCTAAAATTTTAAAGCTACAGGGGAATTTAAGAGATTTTCTCTTTTAATCCCTCACATCAGCCCAGATGGGTGGAGTGACTTGTCCACGTTACATAGGAGTTAGAACTGAGCATGACTCCCCCACGGTCTCTTCCCTTATTAGCTGGTCAATGCAATGTCACCTTTACATCTGCAGTCAAACCACTGGTGCCTCTACTTTGTCCAACCCTTCCACTCCCCTCCAGGATTTTACTAGACAAATTGTCAGCTTTACCTGGAAATAGTTGTGGAAATGACTGCAATTATGTTAACACTGTAATATGGAAACACCTGTTTATCAACATTTTATATGCTTTATTGAAAGTTGACAAGTGCAACAGTTAAATACAGTGACACCTTATAACTGTGTAGAGAACATGCACAGAAACATATGCATATAACTACTATACAGGTAATATGCAGAACCCCCTACTGGGAAAATCCATTTCATTAGCTAGAACTGATCATTTTTCAAAGTATTCAACCAGCTCAATCGAAAGACTTCAGTAAACAGGGATTTACTTCAGGATATTCAGCAGCTAGAAGATGTCAGATTACACAATGTGAGTAACTGTGCCAAATTCTTACAATTTCTCTAGGTGTGGGTTTTGTCATGTAGCAAGTTTTTATGTAGATTGGTATATAAAAGACAGCCCACACCTCTTCAGACAGCCAATGAAACATCTAAATTTCAATCTGTACAACCTAAATAGTAGTTACAGTCCTCTATTGTACAAAATAGTTACACTACATACACAAATATACAATAAGCAAAACAACCTTCATAGTCAGATAGCCTAGGTCCCAGCTACCTGTCAACGTTTTGTCACTCTAATAGTTTTGTGTCATCCACTGTTTCAGTACAGGCACAGTACTAGTGTTTTTATGGATTTTGGTGACAGTCGTCAGTTGGTACAATGAACTCTGTTCCCCCTCAGTTAAGTCTTTACTTTTACCTCCCTGTCACATTCCTCATGCGGGGAGGAGAGGAGAGAGGAAAGTCCAGTGAGGAGCTCCGCGCTTCATAACCCCGAGTAGCACACTACCTGCGAGCAGGAGAGAGAACGCTGGGAAGAGGGGGTGGGGAGCGGGGAGGGATGGAAAGGCACACAGCTCCTCAGCATGAATTAAACCATTTCTCAGTTATCTGCCAAGCTGCATCAGGTCCCAGTACATCCATACTAATTCTGATTAACCTTTAATTCACCCAACTAAGAAACTTCTTCAAGCCAAAAGCATATGAGTGTTTAATACTGGAAAAAAGAGATAATGGCATGTGTCAGTCTCACGTCTCTTCGCAGCGAGCAATGAAATGGGTGACGGTGGAGGCGGATCCTCCCTAGAACATCTTCTCCGGTCTGTCCAGTTCACACGCAGCAGCCAGTTCTGCGCGGGCACAGGCGGCTACGCGGTGGGTCCTGAGCCCTGGGACGCCGGCTGGGCGGGGGGCTGCGTGGTCCCCTGTGGCTGCGTGGTGGCAGGCGGGGAACCAGTCTGCAGCTGGGCCTGAAACTGGGCGAGCTGCTCGGGACTGGCCAGTGTCTTCAGCAGATTGTTTTCCTGCTCCAGCTGGGAATTTTTCTCTATTAGTTCTTTGATTTGCTCTTTCAGGACCTCCACTTCCTCTCTAACGGCATACATCAAATGGCTTTTCACCAGATCCTGAAAAAAAAGGAAAGAAAAAATGGACTTAACTTACTATTTACTGGACTCTGGATTTCTAAGGCGTTATTTTGCACGGCTTTCCCTATTTACATATCCTGCCTTTAAAGTTAGTAGCGGACACTTGGGGAAATCTGAATACAACCACAACTGTACAATACTTAAGTTTAATGCTTAAGTGATCAAGCGTTTTAAAAGTCTGCTTTCTCTGCAGACGACTGTTTCTTGCTCCGGAGGGCAAAATGCCCCGTGGCTCCCCAGCGTGGACACTGGGTTCGCAGCCGAGCCCCGGGCCCGCAGCGCCCCGGCTTCTCCGCCCCCATCCCTCCCTCCGCCCGCCCGGAGCCGCCTCCCTCAGCACCGGCTGCAGCCAGTTCCTACAGAGCATGTAGCCGCATTTTCTTCCCTCCACCGCCCCCCTCCTTTTCCTGATTAAGCTGACATCACAGAAACCTGGGCAGCCGTCGCAACCAATGGGAGTGCGAGTTATTTATAGCTCCAAATTAAAGGTTCGGAGTTTGCCTAGCAACAGTGGGCAGAGAATCCCGTGAGAAGAGCCACAGGCGCTGCTCCAATAACAAAGAACAGCCAAGGCGGAAATAAAAAATAGGAGAAATCCAGGCGCAGGCTGAGAAAACAAAACTTTTCTCCAATTCTCTTTCATTGTGCAGTAGCCTGCACCACCGGGGATCCGTTTGTGCCCCATCTAGAAGGCCCTTACCCAAGATCCCCACTTCTAGGGCCCTTCCCCCCCTCGGCTCCCTAGTAAAATCTTAGGATTCCTAGTAAAGCCACATCGCTAAAGATGTGCCCACGACTAACCCAAGGAGCCGCCGGGCCAGTGCTTCCCTAACAAATCCCTAGCAAAAAGGGAAACCGTGAAAAAAACCCGAGGTTAAGTGAAATAGGTGCAGGAAAGGAGAACATTCAATACCCTCAGGGCCCCTTTCTCCCTCCCTGGCTGCCGAGATAGGAGGCTTCATGCTGGCAGCATGCAGACAGCGCCGGACATTTCTAAATGTATCCAAAGCAATCATCATCTGGACTCAGGGATGGACTGGTTCCACAAGACACCTCGTTTTTTGCGGTGTGCCCACATTTAGTACAAATGACTTTTAATCAGTACATACCATAGCTTGCTCGATTTTGTTGTCAATAGCTACCACACTTGCACCAGAGGAGCTGAAAAAAAGAGGGGAAAAAAGGTTAACGATAAATGGAATTTATCTTAAATGTCCAAGGTAAAAAAGGATCCCCTCAATTTTGTGATGTTACTAGCATCACATTTTGAATATTCTTTTAATGTAATGTATCACCCTCCAGCCACTCTCTTCCTAACGAATATCCTGGCATTTCCCTTTTCAGTGAGCCACAAAGGGCTAAATTACATAATGTGGGGAAAGCCTGTTCTCTGGCCAGACCTACAAAAATAAGGCTATTCTGAACATTTCAAAAAGCAACATCCATGTCACCACGATCTCTCAGCAATGGACAAAGGAATTCGCCTGGCTATCTTTCACCTGCATTATTACAACTATCTCACGAGTAAATTTAAAGAAACTATCCCAGCCGACATTTACCTATTGTCAAGTCTCACAGAAGCGTTTTCAGTACCCAGCAAGGATGACAAGAAAGAAATTGAAAAATGTCTCAGTTGGTAAACTCCTAGATCCATCGCCACTGGTCTACACCATTGGGATTTCATGCAATTGCAGCCAAAAAACACCCTCGCGGAAAAAAGGAGGGGACCACCAGCAGCTTTGTTTGAGCTAGATAAAATCTTCTAGCTTTCTGCAGCGCAGGGAGAAACAGAAAACAGTAGCCCTAATTTAAAGAAACCCGGCTTCTGGGGCTTGGCGATCCCAGGAAGATGCAGATCCCAGTGCTGTGCGGAGAAGCCTCCCAGATCGGTCGCCCGGCTCCACTCAGCTCTAGTCCCGGTCTCCCGGTCTTAGTGCAAAATATATGCAGGGAAGAGCCGCGCCGATTGGCCAGCACACCACTGGAACCGCCCCTTTCTCCCTTCCCTCTCCCCCGTCCTCCTCCCGCTTCCCCGCCTTCCTCCCCCACCCGGCCCCAGTCTCCAGATCCCCCTCGTCGGGTGGGCTGGCCCAGGCCGCGCTCAGAGGGACTGGGGTTTGGGGCCACTGAGGCTTCCACGGCAGCCCCAGGAGGCTGGACTGCTGCGCCAGCAGAAAACGTGGAGGGTCCCTGAAAAATACGATTGGGGCCCCGCACATGCTTACGTTTAAGGGAGTCAGACCCCGTCCCTGAGCTGCCTGTCCCCGCGGCTGCTGAACGGCGAAAGCTTCCTATTTGCAACCAGAACTGTCTGAGCTACTGGGCATGCCCAGTCCCACCGCTGTAAGACTTGGAGGAGAGCTCGAGTGTCTCAATTTCAATTATCTAGTTCTTACGGGCAGTGGTAATAGGAGGGTTTTATAGGCGGTTTTATTTTTAAAGATAATGACCATAGTGCAAATACTACTTTATTTTAGAGGGAAAATCACATTTGCTTTTTGAGAGATACTGCCTCTCCGTGAATTTATCAATTACTCGTAGAAACAAAACAAAAAACATTATATATTCTTTGCTAGGCATATAAAAATTGAGTCAAAAAGGAACCCACTGGATTCCAGTGGATATTCCCCAAATGTTCCTAGATATGCTTTCGTCCATTTACAACTAGAAAAGTCAGTCCACAGGTTGAATCCTATATAGACCTATTTTCAGTAAGCCTCTAAGGCAAATTTCTGGAAGTCTCAATTCCTAAGGCTAAATCCTATGAGCCTTCTTACATCAGAGCAGAGGGATTGAAATATTGTAAAGTATATATTCAATGCACACAACTCCTTCAAGTTAGTCTCTTTGCCCGTTTGAGTGTCCAGAACCAGTAAAAAGAGGAATTTGATGGTGGTTAAAAAATAGTTAAGTAGCTAATAGATGCTGCATACTCACCTCTATTTCATCCTTATGGCCACACTGACCAAATAATTCCCTTCTTTACACCGAAATCTGGCCAGATTGATCAAATAATTCCCTTCTTTACACCGAAATCAAGAGATCTGGGTGTAAAATAGCTTAATCCCTTACAAAATTTCCCCTATTAATTTAAAATATTTGCAAGGATGCATCAATTAATGTTACGGTTTAATATACTATAAATCTAAGGCCTTAAGTTTGCTTAATTATTATGCAACATAAGCAGTTTGCAATTCAATTTAACCTCTACAATACTGCCCTCTAATGGCATGATACTATAAAAACAAACAAAAAATCTACAAAGTTCTTAGGGAGACCTAATTCATAGATAAATTGTGTCATCACAAATAATTCCAACATAAAATATGACCATAGAACATATATGTATGTTATACACACAAATATGCACAAACACCTAGATACACAGTCTTCTTTCCCAAACATTTTCTCTCAAGCAGCATCCTTTCCTAAAATTGCCATCAGAGCCCTCTTTAAACAGTCTTTTAAGTTGACCCCATCGAGGCAGGGGGGCATTTGGTTTTAGAATCTGTGATTAGGAAGGAATTTTGGTTACGGTTATAGATGATTAAGAGGGTAATTCTCTTCTGGGTTAAAAACCAAAGTATGACTAACTATAAAGCAATGAGATTCCTTTTTATAGAAAAGTTCATGTTATTCTCCAAATTTCAAGGCTTTGCTTTTGTATAATATTTGTTAGCATATTTATAATTTATAAAAATTAAATATAGTCTCTTATAAAATTTTTTGAAAAAGGTACCCATTTTCAATAAAAGCAAACAGTAAGTGGAAGCTTAAAAGTCACTACTAATTTGAGCAGCAGGCCTGTAGGTCCCTATGTCTATGAATGCTAAACAGAATTATAATTTACTACATGATAGTTTCTGTATTTTGAAAGTTAAAGTTATGACTAAAGCTATCTGTGTGATAAGGTCCATTTATGTATTTTAACTGAATGTCAGCTTCATAGAAAAAAGGTATTAAAGAAAGCACCACTTATGCTATAAAAACAGCTTAAAAAACAAAACTCTTAGGTCATACAAAAAATGAATTTAAAATTCCCAGTTGGAGTTTAAAAATTACTGAATTAACTGAGTTTTACGTATTCATGCAGTTCTTCAACATAAAGATATAAGTCGGTTAGGTTTTTATTTCAATCATTTCAACTGATTATCCATTGTATTAAGTTGACAGAGACAAATATAAACATATATTTAACCATTTCCCAACTGAGGGACATTATGGTTCTAATATCTTGATATTTTAAATAAAATTGCAAGAAACATCCTTGTGCATACTTCTGGAGAATTTGTTGGGCCAAAGGATATGCAATTAAAATAATTATTATAAATCTAGTCTTTTCATATATCTACGGCACAAGTGTGCTAGATTCCTTTAAAACTCGTTTTTTGTATAAAAACTGAAAAGATATAATTTGAAAAAGAAAGTAAGGAAATGGAGGAAAGCCCCATGCAGGAAAACTCTTGGATCAGCTATGTCTGAAGCACAAATGTCTAGAATTAAATTCAAAGGTTCTTCTATTTGCAAGGCAAACTGAGTCTGGTGCCTAGTCAGAGCTCACCAGACTTGCTGATAGTACAGGGAAAATACCACAATGAATCCACGAGAGATGCATAAAGGCACAGACCATAAAAGCCAGCTTCAGGCACTGAGCAAAGATCAGGAGGTCTCACCCTCCTGAGAACTCTGATGCACAGGAAACAACATTTGAGATTGGGGTATTTTCTGTTATCTAGGCAGAGTCTTTTTACCTGGATTCTAATTCAACCACCTCTGCATATTGGCAGTGAGCGTGCTAGGATAGGAGAAGAGGAGTGGGACAGGGCCTGTGATTTCTGATTCCATAACATGTGCTTTTCTTGCAAACTTGATCTGACTTGACCAACACAGGCATAGTTGGGGATCCAGCAATCAGAGAAAATAACCTCTTTCTCCCCCTGTCCAAACTCCAGGCCAATGGAAAGCAACTGCCAGGAAGGAAGCTAAGGCACATTATTACTTTGTTCCTGACCAAATCACTGTTGTCTATGGACTCCCATGTCACCTCTACTTTTCTAGTTTACTCTCACTAGGCACTGGGGATAGGGTGACCAGGTTTAGCAAATAAAACTGCAGGACTCCCAGTTACATTTGAATTGCAGATAAATAACAAATAATCTTTTAGTGTTGAGTCCCACACACTGTCAGAACAATAAGCAATGCCAAAGAAATTTAAAGAAGAAAAAGCTGTTTAAATTCAATCGTATTTTAAATTTTCTTGATTTCTATAGAAAGGTTGGAAGATAAAGTTGAGAAAATTCCAGTAAGTAAAATAAAAGAAAGACATGGAATTGTGATATAAATGAAATTTACAGGATGAATCTAGGAGGTCTGACATCAAAATAAAAATAGAAGAGAGAAAGGAATTATCAAAGAAATAAATTTTTCCAGAACTGAAGGGCACAAGTCTTCAAATTAAATGAGATGACCAAATGCCCACCACAATAAATGATAAAAGCCATACACCAAAGCATTTCATCATGAAACTTCAAATCACCAGGGAGAGAGAGAAAATCCTAAAAGCTTACAAATGGAACAAACAAGTTACAAACATAAGAGCTAGCATCGGAATGGTTTCACTGGCTGCCAGAAAACGACAGAAAAAAATGTCTTTAAAAATCTGAGAAAAAAGGTTTTGTACCTAGCTTCTTCATTTGGCCAAGTCATCATTTGAGTGTAAAAGTAGAATAAAAACATTTTTAAATATTTCAGACACAAAAATGGAGGCTAAAATCAAGAAAAAGGAAGGTACGGTAAGCAGGAATGAGGGATCCGACACCAGAGGGAAGGAAGGGAATCGACAGGCTGGATGGCGAAGGGAATTTCAGAGTGACAGCTGCCAGGCAAGCCTAAGACGCAGCTGGTCTGTACCTGGTCTGCAATGGTGGAGGAAGACAGAGAACTCCAGGAGGGACAGCTTCGGGGCTAATAAACACACAGGTTTATCTAAGACATCTGAGCACAGGTATATGACAGATCTAATGGAACAATTAGATAAGTTCAAAGGCAGCTTTATGGAAAACAAAGCAAGAAAGAAACATGGAATGCTCATAAATAAAATTTATATCATATTAATTTTTTAATTGATTTAACATTAAAAAGTTAACTTTATTGAGAAGGTGGTAGGAAGAAAAACTGGAAGGTAGGAATGGTTTAAAAATGCTAAATCCTAATCTACTACAACTCAATTATATAATATCTAACATTGAAAAAGCAAGAAGTAACGTAAGTATAAATATATTACATAGAAATGTGGAGGTAAATATGAGAAAAAAACTAAAAGTGGCTGCCTCTGAGGTATAGACTGGTGTGAGTGAAAAAAAGGAACGGCTAATTTTTTTTTTCTATTCACTCTATTTGATTTTTAGGTATGTGCATGTATTGCTTTGATTAAAAAAACACTTTACAGTGAAAGAGAGGGGGGTATGCAGAGGGATATGCAGCAGTACCTCCCACCCCCAGGCTTCAGCTAGTACTTATCACCTGTGCGCACCAGGGAGCTACTCAAGGCTGGGGAAAGAACCAGCCAAAAGCAGCAGGCACAATGATTTTCAGAAATCACAGGTGGTGGGGAAGAGTTGGTGGTACCACCGGCTAACCTGAGTGGAAACACCTTGTAAACATGGGACACCCAGTTACTGAGAAGGACACTGCCTAAACAGTGGGGGAAAATTAGTCCTAGACTGGCTGTTTTGGTTCTATGTAAAGCAGTTTAAAAAGAAGCCTTAAAAGGATCAAACTGTTTCCAAGTAACTTAATTTTGTCTCTGAACAAAGCTCAACCATATTTAATAAAATGAAGTCTCTTACCATCCTATAATTCACAATGTCTGGCATCCAATAAAAAGTACCAGGCATACAAACAAGCATGGAAATATGACTCATGAGAAAAATCGATCAAAATGACCCAGATATGAGAAAGATGATAGTATTTGTAAACAAGAACATTAAAAGTTATTACAACTATATTCTATTTGTTTAAGAAGGTAGAGGAAAACATTAGCATATTAAGGACAGGTGTGAAAAGTACAAAGAAAACCCATATTAAATTTATCAAGATTAAAAAAATACAATGTTTGTGTGCACCATCTGGAGGATGGTCACGCTTGAAGCTCTGACTAGAGAGGGGAGGCGGGGCAAGGGCAATATACGTAACCTTAACACTTGTACCCCCATAATATGCTGAAATTAAAAAAAAAATACAATGTTTGAGAAGAAAAATATACTGGATGGGATTAACAGCAGTACAGAAAGGGCAGAAGTATTAGTGATATAGTAGCAATAGAAACTATCTAAACTAAAAAACACAGAGAAAAAACTGTAAAAAAACAAAGCATCAAGGATATGTGAGACAATTTCAAGCAATCAAATATATATGAAGTCCCTCAAGAAGAGAAGAGGGAAGGAGAGAGAAAAAATATTTTAAGAAATAATGTCAATTTCCCCAAATTTTATTAAAAATAAACCGCACATAAGAAGCTAAACAAAGCCCGAGCAAGAGAATTGGGAAGAAATCTATAAGGATATCATAATCAAATTGCTTAAAATAAAATCTTAGAAGCAGTCAGAGAAAAGAGCTAGGTTATTATGTACAGAACAAAGATAAGAATGATAGCAGGCTTCTGGCTGGAAACAATGCTAGACAGAAGATAGCACAGCAACATCTTTAAAGTTCTGAAAGAAAAAAACAAACCTACAGTTCTACAATTCTATGCCCAGTAAAATCACCTTTAAAAATTTTAAAATAAAATTAAGACTTTTCCAGACATATAAAAGCTGGCAGGATTCATCACTGGCAGACTTGTACTATATAAAAGTCAGTCCTTCGGGCAGAAGGAAAATGATACCAGATGAAAAAGCTAGATCTATGCAAAAGAATGAAGAGTGCCAGAAACGATAACATGGTTAAATATAAAAACCTTTCTCATTTTAAATCTCTTTGAAAAAGATAATTGTTTAAAGCAAAAATAGTAACAATGTATGGAAGTAGAGGACAATATATTAAGTGTATGACAAAAATAGAAAAAGACCAAGAAGGTGAAGGAAAGTATACTGCTGAGTAGACTGTGGTATGTTAAAGATGGGTACTACAAAGTCTACAGCTAACAAGCTGAAGTAGGAGTATAAAACAGAATCACAAGAAAATGTACAATATAAAAGAAGGCAGGATAAGAAGAAAAGGGGAATAAAGAACAGAATAAAAAGCAAATAGCAAGATAGTAAATTTAAACCAACTATATCAATAATCACATTAAACATAAATGGTCTCAATTAAGCATCTCAATGAAAAGGTATGAAAAAGCAAGACACAACTCTATACGCTGCCTGTTAGAAATATACTTTAAATTTAAAGGTAGAATAAGAGTATGGCAGAATATATGCTATGTTAACAGTAATCAAAAGAAAGCTGAAATAGCTATATTACTCAAAGTAGATTGCAGTGTAAAACATATTGCCAGGAATAAAAGTCATTTCATAAAGATAAAGGGTCACTTCATCAATAGTTCATAAAAATGCTAAACATTTATGTGTGCTAATAGAGCTTGAAAATATATACAGCAAAAATTGATAGAACTGCAAGGAGAAATAGAAAAATTCACAACTATAGCTAAAGATTTCATCAACCCTCTCTAAATAAGTTAATGAACAAATAAACAAAATAAGGATATAGAACATTTGAATAACACTGCCAACCACTTGACCTAATTGATTTTTGTAGAACATTCTATCCAACAATAGCAGAATACACATTCTTTTCAAGCACACATGCAACTTTTACCAAGATAGACCATATTCTCAGCCATAAAACAACTTGCAATATATTAATATTTAAAAGGATTCAAATCATACAAAGTGTGTTCTCTGACCACAATGGAATTAAATTAGAGATCAATAATGTGGACCACAGGGCTGGGGAAAGAAAATTTCAAAAACCTCCATCCTCCCTCACCAACGAGAGACAGGGAATCTGTCAACACACATAGTTCACCATTTCTACAGTCTACAAACAACCAGCAACTGAGAAAACCACCACACTGAGGTTATTTATAATTAAGGCATCCATCCAGAACCTAGACCCCAATCAAAGCACCCACAAGTAAAGCCAAAGGTTCTTACCCAACAAATGCTACAGACATACCCTTATGAATGGAAGGGCACGGGGTGGGGAGTGGGGTGGAGCATTGGGGGAGCCCCATCTAAACAAAAGACAATCCCAAAACACAAAGCAACAGCTGCTCCAGATGAGAAGGAATCAGTGTAAGAACTCTGCAAGTATGAAAAACCAGAGTGAAAGGACATTCCCAAAGTGGCATACCAGCTCTCTAGCAATGGATCCCAACCAAAATGAAAATACTGAAATGACAGATAAAAAATTCCAAATATGCATGGTAAAGAAGCTCCATGAAATCCAAGAGAAAATAGAGAACCAACTCAAAGAAACCAGAAAAAAAATTCAGGAAATGAATAAAAAATTTACTAAAGAGACATGTTTTTTAAAAAAACAGAACTTCTGGAAATGAAAAATTCATTTAAGGAAATACAAAACACAGTGGAAAGCTTTAAGAACAGATTAGACCAAGCATAGGAAAGAATTTCAGAGCTTGAAGATGCTTTGGAATTAATTCAGTTAGGCAAAAATAAAGAACAAAGAATTAACACCTTAAGAACCGCTCATGAGTTTTCTCCTGTTTCGCGCATCATCTGTTAAGGACCGCTCATGAGTTTTCTCATTTTTCACTGTAGTTATGATGATTTAAATAACGTGCAGTTTGCCCAAAAACATGCGGTCCCTGGCGTATGTCTTAGAGATTTCTATGCGGTCCGAAAGGTGTTAAGAGGAATGAACAATGCCTACTAGAAATATGGGATTATGTAAAATGGTCAAATAAAATAATTATAGGCATCCCTGAGGGTGAAGAAGAAAACACACAAGGGCCAGAAACCCTATTTGAGGGAATAATTGAGGAAAATTTCCCTTGTGTTGCTAGAGATTTGTACATCCAGGTATAGGAAGCTCAACAAAGACCTGGGATATTCATTGCAAAGAGGCAATCACCAAGACATATAGTCATCAGATTGGCTAAAGTCAACATTAAGAAGGAACTCCTGTAAGCCGTGAAGCAAAAACATCAAGTAACTTAAAAGGAAAACTCATCAGGATAACTGCAAACTTCTCAATGGAGACCCTGCAAGTCAGAAGGGATTGAGTTCCTCTCTTCAGTCTTCTTTTCTTTTTTTTTTTTTTGAGACAGAGTCTCACTGTCTTGCCCGGGCTAGAGTGTCGACGCATCAGCCTAGCTCACAGCAACTTCAAACTCCTGGACTCAAGCAATCCTTCTGCCTCAGCCTCCCAAGTAGCTGGGACTACAGGCATGCACCACCATGTCCGGCTAATTTTTTCTATATATTTTTAGTTGGCCAATTAATTTAGTTTTACTTTTAGTAGAGACGGGGTCTCGCTCTTATTCAGGCTGGTTTCGAACTACTAACCTTGAGCGATCCGCCCGCCTCGGCCTCCCAGAGTGCTAGGATTACACTAGGTGAGCCACCATGTCCGGCCCAGTCTTCTTAATTAGAACAAGTGCCAACCTAGAATTTTATAACCTACAAAATTAAGTTTCATATATGAAGGAGAAATAAAGACTTTTCCAGAGAAGCAAACACTGAGGAGATTTGTGAAGACCAGACCTGCCCTGCAGGAACTACTCAGAACTGCATTATACATGGATCACCACAGTAGACACCCACCAGTGTAAAACCACACCGAAGCTAAAGCTCAGAGCTCATATAAAACACTACCAAAAGAGGGTAAACAAAGCAATAAAGTATATTCAACATGATGAACAGAACACCCTCCCACATATCAAGTCTGTCAATCAATGTGAACAGTCTCAATGCCCCACTGAAGAGACAAATGCTGGCTGAACGGATACAAAAATACAACCAAAGTATTTGCTGTCCTCAGGAAACACATCTAACCCACAAGGACTCATACAGACTCTAGGTGAAGGGACAGAAAAAAATATTCTATGCATACAAAAACCAAAAGAAAGCAAGTGTAGCCACTCATATCAGATAAAGCTGACTTTAAATCAACAATGGTAAAGAAAGACAAAGATGGTCATTATATAATAATAAAGGGAGTAATTCAACAAGAAGGCACAACAATCCTAAGTATTTATGCACCTCACACAGGAGCACCCAAATTCATAAAGCAAACTCTACTAGATCTAAGCAAACAGATAAATGGGAACATCATAATTCCCAGGTACTTCAACACCCCACTGACAGATTGTTGAAGCAGAAAATAAATAAATAAACACTGGACTTAATGGGACTCAAGAACAAATGGCCTAACAGCTATTTACAGAACAGTTTACCTCAAACCTACTGAATATACATTCTTCTCATCAGCATGTGGAACATTCTCCAAAACTGACCATATCTTAGGCCACAAAACATGTCTCAAAAATTAAAAAAAATAGGAGTGGTACCATGTATCTTCTCAGACCACAGATGAATAAAACTAGACAATTCCAAGAGAAACATTCAATTCTACACAAAGTCATGGAAATTAAACAACCTGCTGCTGAACTATTATTGGGTCAACAATGAAATTAAGATGGAAATAAAAAGATTCCTTGAATTGAACAACAAAGGGGAACACAAGCTATCAAAGTCTGTGGGATTCAGCAACAGCAGTCCTAAGGGGAAAATTCATAGCCTTAAATGCCTACATCAAAAAGATAGAAAGATCACAAATTAACAATCTAAAGACACATCTGAAGGAACTAGAAAAGGAAAAGCAAATGGAATCAAAAGTCTGCAGAAGAAAAGAAATAACTAAGGTCAGAGCAGAACTAAAAGAAATAGTAAGCAAAAAAATACAAAGGATCAATGAAACAAAAAGTTGGTTCTTTGAAAATATAAGCACGGCCAGGTGTGGTGGCTCACGCCTGTAATCCTAGCACTCTGGGAGGCAAGGCGGACTGATTGCTCAAGGTCAGGAGTTCGAAACCAGCCTGAGCAAGAGCGAGACCCATCTGTACTAATGATAGAAAGAAATTATTTGGCCAACTAAAAACATATAGAAAAAATTAGCCAGGCATGGTGGCGCATGCCTATAGTCCCAGCTACTTGGGAGGCTGAGGGAGGAGGATCGCTTGAGTCCAGGAGTTTGAGGTTGCTGTGAGCTAGGCTGACGCCACGGCACTCTAGCCTGGGCAACAGAGTGAGACTCTGTCTCAAAAAAAAAAGAAAGAAAGAAAAAGAAAAGATAAGCAAAATCGATAGACTGTTTGCTAGAATAACCAAGGATAGAAGAGAAAGGACCCAAATAAACTCAATCAGAAATGAAAAGGAGATATTAAAACTGATGCCACAGAAATACAAAATATCATCTGTAAATACTATGAAAATCTCTACACACATGAACTAGAAAACAAAGAGGAAAAGGACAAATTCCTGTAAACACACAACCTCCCAAGACTTAATCAGGAAGAAATAGAACTCCTGAACGGACCAATAAGGAGAATTGAGACTGAAGCAGTAATACAAAATCTTCCAACAAAAAAAGCCTGGGACCAGATGGGTTCACAGCCAAATTCTACCAGACCTACAAAGAATAGCTGGTACCCATACTGCAGAAATTATTACATAATATTGAGAAGAAGGGAATCCTCCCCAACTCATTCTACGAAGCCAGTATGACCTTGATACCAAAGCTCAGAAAGGATATAATAAAAAAAGAAAACTTGAGACCAATATCTCTTATGAACACTGACTCAGAAATCCTCAACAAGATACTAGCAAACCAAATTCATCAGACATCAAAAAGATAATTCACCATGAATAAGTGGGTTTCATCCCAAGGATGCAAGGATCACTCAACATAGGCAAATCAATAAATGTGATTTACCATGTAAACAGAAGCAAAAACAAAGACCATATGATCATCTCAATAGATGCAGAAAGAGCATTCACCAAAATCCAGCACCCTTTCATGATTAAAAACTCTCAAGAAACTAGAAGGAACAAATTTCAAAATTATAAAAGCCATACATGACAAACCCACAGCCAACATCATACTGAATGGGGAAAAGTTGAAAGCATTCCCCCTAAGAACTGGAACAAGACAAGGGTTCCCACTGCCACCACTTCTGTTCAATATAGTGCTGCAAGTCCTAGCCAGAGCAATCAGGCAAGAGAAAGAAATAAAGAGTATCTAAATCAGGAAAGAGGGGGTCAAAATATCACTTTTTGCTGACAATATGATCTTATATCTAGAAAACCTCAAAGACTACACCAAGAGACTCCTAGAATTGATAAATAAATTCGGCAAAGTCTCAGGTTACAAAATCAATGTACAGAAATCAGTAGCATTTCTATACACCAATAACAGTCAAGCTGAGAGTCAAATAAAAGACTCGATGCCATTCACAACAGGTACAAAGAAAATAAAATACCTAGGAATATACTCAACCAAGGAGGTAAAAGATCTCTACAAAGAGAACTAGGAAACACTGAGGAAAGAAATCGCAGATTCAAGAAATTGCAGATGACACAAACAAATAGAAAAACATATCACACCCATGGATTGGTAGAGTCAACATTGTTAAAATGTCCATACTACGCAAAGTGATTTACAGATTCAGTGCAATTGCCATGAAATGTCAATGTCATATTTCACAGATCTAGAAAAAATAATTCTGTGCTTCATTTGGAACCAGAAAAGAGCCTGAACAGCCAAAGCAATCTTAAGCAAAAAGAACAAATCTAGAGGCATCACACTACTGGACTTCAAACTATACTACAAGGCTATAATAACCAAATTGGCATGGTACTGGCACAAGAACAGACACACAGACCAATGGAGCAGAACTGAGAACCCAGATATAAAACCATCCTCACATAGCCATATGATCTTTGACAAAGCAGGGGGAAAGAATCCTGACTCAATAAATGGTGTTGAGAAAACTGGATAGCCACATGCAGAAGAATGAAACAGGATCCATATCTCTCACCACTCAGACAAATTAATTCAAGATGGATAAAAGACTTAAATATAAGGCATGAAAACTCTTCTAGAGATCCACCTAGGTAGGCAAAGAATTTATGACTAAGACCCCAAAGGTAACTTCAGCAACAACAAAAATAAACGGGTTTGCCACATACCTCACAATATGAGAAAATAAATAAATAAATAGGACTTGATTAAATTAAAAGGCTTCCATACAGCTAAGGAAATAATCAACAGAGCAAATAGATAACCTACAGAATGGGAGAAAATATTTGCCAATTATACATCCAATAAAGGGCTAATAACCAGAATCTACAACGAACTCATAGAAATCAGCAAGAAAAAAATAACCCCATCAAAAAGTGAGCAAATGACATGAACAGAAGCTTTTCAAAAGAAGGTAGACAAATTGCCAATAAACATACAGAAAAATGCTCAACATCACTAATCACTAGAGAAATGCAAATCAAAACCACAGTGAGATATCACCTTACCCCATTAGAATGGCTTTTATTAAAAAGTCCAAAAACAATAGATGCTAGTGTGGATGCAGAGAAAAAGGAACACTTACACACTGTTGGTGAAACTGCAAATTAGTACAACCTTTATGGAAAACAGTATGCAGATTCCTCAAAGAACTAAAAGTAGACTTACAGTTAGATCCAGCAATCCCACTACTGAGCACCTCCCAAAGGAAAAGAAGTCATTTAATCAAAAAGACACCTTCACTCGAATATTTATTGCAGCACAATTCACAGTCACAAAGATGTGGAATCAACCCAAGTGCCCATCAATTCATGAGTAGATTAACAAAATGTGGTATATGTATACCATGGAGTACTACTCAGCCATAAAAAAGGATGAATTAATGTCTTTTGCAACAATTTGGATGGAACTGGAGACCATTACCCTAAGTGAAGTATCTAAAGAATGGAAAAACAAACACCTCATGTACTTGATATTAAATTAGAACTAATCAATGAGTACACATGTGCACAGAGGGAAGCAAAACTCAGTGGAAATTAAGCAAAGGGGAGGGTGGAGGAGGGCATAGGCAAAAACCTACCTAACAGGTACAGTGAACACTATCTAGGTGATGGGCACACTTATAGCCCTGACTCAAGCATTACAAAAGTGATCCATGTTACCAAAAACATTTGCACTCCCTTACTATTTTGAAATAAATAAATAAATAAAATTTTTAAGAAAGAAAGAGATCAATAACATAAGATTATCTAGAAAATCTCCAAATACTTATAAATAACATAACACATCTAAATAATCCATGGCATATCAAAATTTACTTCAATAAATTTACCAATTTAGATGAAATGGGTAAAGTCTCAAAAATACACAAACTACCAAAACTCACATAAAAAGAAATAGATAACCTGAAGAATCATGTATCTGTATCTATTTACAAAATTTAATTTCTAGTTTAAAATCTTTCTATAATGAAAACTTCAGGCCCAAATGGTTTCACTGCTAAATTCTACTAACCATTTAAGGAAGAAATATCTGGGTGCAGTGGCTCATGGCTGTAATCCTAGCATTTTGGGGAGGCTGAGGTGGGAGGATTGCTTGAGGCCATGAGTTGAAGACCAGCCTGAGCAACACAGCAAGACCCCATCTCTACAAAATATAGAAAAATTAGCCAGTTTTGGTGGCATGAACCTGTATTTCCAGCTACTCAGGAGGCTGAGGCAGGAGGAGCACATGAGCCCAGGAGTTTGGGGTTGCAGTGAGCTATTATGATGCCACTGCACTATAGCCTGGGCTAGAGCAAGACGGAAAGGGAAGGGAAAGGGAAAAGGAAAAGGAGAAAGGAAAAGGGAAAGGAAAAGAAGAGGAAAGGGAAAGAAAAGGAAAGGAAAGGAGAAGAAAAGAGAAAAGAAAAAAAAAAGCAGGGGAGGGGAAGGAGAAGGGAGGGAGAAGGGAAGAAATAATACCATTTCTACACAAACTCTTCTAGAAAAGTAAAGAGGAGAAAATACTTCACAACTCATTTTATGAGGCCAGCATTCCCATAATACTAAAACTAGATAAATACATTATGAAATAGAAAACTACAGACCAATAGCTCTAATGAACATAGATGCAAAAATTCTTAAAATTTTAGCAAATCAAATCCAACTATATATAAAAAGGTAATACATTATGACCAGTGGTATTTATCCTAGAGTGCAAGGTAAATATTTGAAAAATTGATGTAATTCGCCCTATCAACAGACTAAGAAAGAAACCTTACAGGATCATCTCATTAAATGCAGAAAAGTATTTGACAAAATTCACCATCCATTCAGGATGAAAACTTTTAGCAAAATAGGAAATGAAGGAAACTTCCTCAATCTGATAAAGGGCACTTACAAAAACATTTGGCAGACATCATTCTTAATGGTAAAAAGCATGAATGCTTTCCCCCTAAGATTGGAAACAAGGCAAGAATGTCCACTCTCTGCACTCCTATTTATACTTTAGGTAAAAGCCAGGCAGGCAACAAGGCAAGAAAAGAAATAAAAGGTATCCAGATTACAAAATAAAAAATAAAACAATCCCTATTCACAGATAACATGATTGTATATGTAGAAAATCCCCCAAAATCCACAAATAAAAACTACTAGAACTAACAAGAAGCAAGTTTCTCAAGGTCACAAGATATAAGTTCAATGTATAAAAAACAATTATATTTCTATATATTAGCAATGAATAATTAAACATTGAAATTTTTAAAAGTTCTATTTATAATAGCATAAAATACATGAAATAGGTATAAATATAACAAAATATATATAAGATTTATATGCTGAAAACTAGAAATCACTGATGAAAGAAATCAAAGAGAACCTACTAAATGGTGAGATATCCTGTGTTTGTGGATTGAAAGATTCACTACTGTTAAGCTGTCAATTCCCCACTCCCTAGCTATTGTACCAATTTCAGTGTAATCCCAAACAAAATCTCAACAAGACTTATTGTAGAAAATGATAAAGTGACTCTAATATTTATATATAAAGGCAAAGAAACTAGAATAACCAAAATTTTTTTCAGAAAAAAAAAAAAAAGCTAAAAGATTCCACTACCTGATTTCAAGATTTTCTATAAAGCTACTCTTGTCAAAATAGTGTGGTATTGGTAAAAAAACAGACAGACATATATAGTAATAGAACAAAATAGAGAGGTCAGAAATAGATCCACACACATATATATATATGGCAAATTGACTTTTAACAAACATGTAAAGACAATTCAACGCAGAAAAGATAGTCTTTTCAACAAATGGTGCTGGAACAACTTGATAACCATATGCAAAACAAACAAAAAACTCCAACTTGACTCATTCCTCATACTATATGAAATATTAACTTAAAATGGATCATAGACCTAAATGTAAAATCCCAAACTACAAAACTTTTATAAGAAAGTTCTCTTCCAAAAATCTTTTAGACCTTGGGTCAGCAAAGACTTCTTATATATGACACCAAAAGCATAACCCATGAAAGAAAAAAAATTGAGAAATTGGACTTTTCCAAAATGAAAAACCTCTGTTCTTTGAAAGACAATGTTACAAGAATGAAAAAACAAACAAACTATAGACTGGAATTAAATATTGTAAGTCTGATATCTGATAAAGGACTTATATCCAGAATACATAAAGAACTCAAAACTCAATGGGAAAAAAACAAACAACCCAATAAAAGAAATGGGCAAAAGAGTTGAATAGACACTTTATCAAAGATATATGGATGGTAAATAAGCACATGGAAAAGATGATAAACACTGCTAATCATTACAGAAATGCAAAGTAAAACCATAATTAGAAACCACTACACACTTATCAGAAAGACTAAAATAAAATTTAAAAAAATTTAAAACCAAAAATACAAAGTCTTGACAAGAAGGCAGAACAATTGGAACACTCATATATTGATGATGGGAATGCAAAAGGGTACAACCACTTTGCAAAACAGTTTTGCAGTTGCTTATGAAGTTAGAAACACACTTTCCATAAAACCCAGTAATCCCAATTTGACTTATTTACCCAAGAGAAAGGAAATCATGTTATCACAAAAATCAGTACATGAACAATTAGAGTGACTTTATTTTTAATCACACAAAACTGGAAACAACCCAGATGTCACTCACCTGGAGAACAGATAAACCATGGTATAGCTATACAATGGAATAACTCAGTAATAAAAAGAAATGAACTACTGATACACATAACAACATCAATGAACCTCAAATATATGATGGTAAGAGAAAGAAGCCAGACTTAAAAGGCTGCAAACTAAATGATTCATATAAATGATTCCATTTATGACATTCTAGAAAAGGCAAAAACTATAGGGACAGAAAATAGATCAAAAGTTCCCAGAGCCTTGGGGTAGGGGACGGGACATTTTTGTGGGTGATGGAACTATTTCATATCTTGATTGTGGTGGTAGTATACCCAATGTTTATGTTTCTCTTTCTTTCTTTTTTTTTGAGACAGAGTCTCGCTCTGTTACCCAGGCTGGAGTGCAATGGCTTGATCATAGCTCACTATAACCTGGAATTCCTGGGCTCCAGCAATCCCCCTGCCTCAGACTCCTGAGTACCTAGGACTACAGATGCACCATCACACCCAGCAAATTTTTAAAAAAAATGTTTACAGAGATGGGGTCTTGCTATGTGGCCCAGTCTGGTCTCAAACTCATGGCCTCAAGCAATTCTCCTGCCTCAGCCTCCCAAAGTTCTGAGATTACAGGTGTGAGCTACTGTACCCAGTTATGTATGGAGTTTCAAAACATAAACTGTATACTAAAAAGGAAAACTGTACTATATGTAAATTATAGCTTTAAAAAAAGAAAAAAAATGGCTGCCTCTAGGCAGTAAAGTAGGAAGAATGAAAAAAACCTGCTAATGTTTTTTTCTATTAATTCTATTTGATCTTTATATGTGTTAATGTGTTTTATATTAAATTTGGTTCTATTTTCTTTGCCTTATTTAACAACTACTAATTCCAAATGAATACCCACATGCTAAAAAGACCCAATGCCTACTTTTTCTTTTACAGATGGTATAAAGACTTTAAGAGCAACTACTGCGATGGGAAAAACATGGGACTCAACTCTCTTCAATGCCTTTAAGCAACAGAATTCAAATGGTTAACATTCTTATTTTACTTTTCATCTTCATGAAAATAACAAGCTTTTCAAAGCCAAACTTCTTCATAAATTACCACTTTTGCTTAATAGTGGTAGATTATGAAAATCGGGAGCTATGGACAAAAAAGGCATCACAGATTTAGAAGCCAAATGATATTCTATATAAAACATCAGAAGAAGTGAAAAGTTGTCCTGATTATGATTTTCTATTTCAAGAACCTCCTGCAAGTCTCCTAACGAAAATGAATGTCATTTCTATTTTACTTTTGCATAGCTATGAAAAATAAATGCTTTGAGTTCTTTTCTTGTTTTTTAAAAATAACTGTTACTTTAAGCTAATTTTTTTCATGTTAAATTCCAGAAGAGAACAACAATGATAAGCAGTACTGAAAAAAGAGCCAGGAGGAACTAGACTAATCATTTTTCTATGCATGCAGAACCACATAGGGCCATCAGAGTCAGTCTCTTGGTGACCTTAAAACAATCAAATGAAGCTCAATTGAACAGTTTTATTTACAAAGGTGAAGATAAATTCAAGGGTATTACATAGCTACGGAATATCCAAGGCTTAGGTAAGCATCAACACATTGGAAAAGTTGACTGTGTGTTGGAGACAATACAGTGTTTATAATAAATACCTCTGCTTTGATCAAGGGACACGTTTCTATATATTATGGCCTCTCTGGATACCAGCTCAATGATTTAAATGAGGCCTGAGGTTTTAGAGCTGAAAAGGAATTTAGAGATCATTTAGTTCTAATTTCCTTTTTAGAGCTGAAAAGGAATTCAGAGATCATTTAGTTCTAATTTCCTCACTCTGTAGGTTTAGAAATGGAAGCTCAAGGACATTAGGTGTTTTGTCCAGGGTTTACCTAATTAACTGCTGGATGGAACACAAAACCAACTTCTAATTCAATATAGTATGCTCTAGAAGTGCACACTAGGAATTCTAGATCCATAATATATACCAAAGAATATTAGGGCTGGAAGAGTATGGTAGAGATCCCTCCTGCTGATCTCAGTGGAACCTCAGTAATCATTGAAAGCTGCCCATTTTACAGATAGAGAAACCAGCTGGGAAACTGTGTGGAGACCAAAACCTGGCAGTTCCTTAGAGATCCCTCAAGAGCTGTGAGAAGAAGGGTCAGAGGAAGTCCAAGTGGACCAAAGAGAACGATGCTCACTTGTAAAGAAGGAAAGCAGGCTTCATCCCAGGCTTGTGGCAAAAACAGGACGGAATGGCTTTAGCAGCATATCACTTTGAGAACCTCGGCAACATCCCAGTATTTCCCACAGATCTTCACTCTCAGTGGCCATCTTCACGTAGTTAACAATAGTAAAATAATAAAGTTTTGAGTGAGGCCAATAGAGTGGGAAATGTAAATTTACAATGACAATTAGAGTAACTTTTTCGTATTTAAATCAGCTGCCAACTATTATAAAAGAAATAGTCAATCTAATACATCTTGGCTAGAAGGATATAAACTAGAATAAAAATTTTTCTGTATATTAGCCCTTCACACATTCTTTGTTTATTTATTCATATTTATTTAACAATTTAGCACCCTTGAAAGGCCAGGAACTTTATTTAGGCTTGGCACTAAAACTTTCAAGATAAGATACAGTCCCTGCTTTCAGTGACTTGGGGGCAATTGTGGGTAGGGGTGGGGAGGAAGACGTGATATTTGGTATAATTTGGGTGTACATAAAAAATGATGGTTAGCAGAAAGAAGCCTGGGGGTGTTTCAAAAGTAGAAGACTTTCCCCCGGGGGTTGAAAAACAAGTAACAGTTGTCCAGTTGGACTACAACGTACAAAGAGAATCCTCTAATATAACCAACACACAGTTAAAAGGAATGTGGAGGCAACAGAGCCAGTGTAGGGAATTGAAGAAACTTTAAAAATCCTAAACAATTATATGTATAAAGTAAAAAGAGGAAGGGGAAGAGGACAACAACATTCAAAACACCAAAAAGAGTTCTTGGAAATGGAAAAATTGATACAAGAGCACAAGTGAAAATGTGCTAGAATAAATAGAATGTAAAGTTGAAATATTTCAGAAATTAGAAAAAAATACCAAAGAGGGAAAAATAGGAAAGAAAAGAAAAAATAGCTGTTTAGAAAGTGTAACATCTTAAGGATAGTTTCAAAAACCAAAACAAAAGAATAGGGGAGGAATATCATTTAAAGATTCAAGAAAATTTCCTAGAACTACAGATTAGCCTTTTAAAACTAACAGAGCCTTTCAAGTATAACCTGTTCTGTTTGCAAATTTGTTTCAACATATGTTAGAGAACAATTTGACTATAATGCACATTTCACATTTGCTTATGTGATCTCCTCTGCAAGAAACAATAGGTGAAGCAGGAAACTGCACCCAGCTGAACCAAGCCTTGTAGCAAGATGCAAACACACACACATCTCAAGCATACACCAACTACCTTGGTTCAACACATTTGTTATCCGACATGTTTTGCTATGCTTTTGTAAATGTTAAATTTTCTATATTAAAAAAGCACTCACTCAACATCCCAAACATGTCTAATCACCCTGGCTTAAAAACATCAAGCAGTGTACACAAAAGAAAAGCATTTAATATTGAGAAGACACCAGAAATTAGGCATTTTGAAAGAAACGAGAGAACATGCAAAGAGAACATGTTATATCTCCCAAGCAACATGTATAAAGGAATCCACGTTGTGGGCTATCAAAAACAACGCATGAAAATGAAAGAAGTGCCTATTGCAAAGTTAAAAAGAACAACCTCCTAAAGAAACAGAAGAAATGGAAAGATTGTTGAGCATATGCATTGAAAAGCAAACAGAAAAAAAATCAGGAATAAGCTTTCTCACAGTCAAAGAGAAAGGACTATCTATCTATCGACCTCAAATGGAAATTCCCAAATCCTGCAGAAGTTGCTTCTTTTAGTGCTAGAAGTGACTGGTTTAGTAGTTTCAAACATCTCTATAATTTCCAAAGCCTTCAGCTGCTAGAGTGAAACAGAGAGTGCAGATAAAAAAATTGCAAAAGAATTTTCAACGGTGATACAGAAGTTAGTTGAAGAAGGCAACTGTATACTGGATCAAATTTTCAATTTTGATGAAATAGGTATCTATTATAAATGCACATATCTGATCTAAGTCTACTGACACTATTTTATATTATTGGATGAACACAGAAAACTAAGTTTCCAAGAATGTAATGGTCTTCTTATATCAAAATAGAAAAAGTGCTAGTATTGACTTTCACTTTTTAAACAGATCAGTGAAGTCTTTGAAGCCGTCTGAGACACACTAAACTCTATAAAATCTGATCCTCCTAATTTCTCACTATGATTCTGGTATTAGCAAAAATTCTCCATGCTCTCTTAAAAACATGATTCTATATGGGCTGAGAGGGGTAAGCTAAAATGACGCTGACTTTTCCTTTTTGTGATCATGGTATCTCCCCTGCCAGGTAAGTATGACTTTCCCTTTTTAATTCCAATGAAAGTATCACTTCCAATTAACCTTTCTTTAAAAGCATCTATGATGTAATTTTAGTCATTTAAGTCCAGGTATACAATTATAAAACTTCCTGACCAATAATGACTTTTGACTATAGCTCTAAAGAGTAATGGTTAGATTTTGAGCTTTGGAGTTAGGCCCTAATTCAAATTTCCGAAAATCAAATCATATGTAAAATGGGGATGGTAATACTTACTTCATAATATCGTTATGACAATTAAAAGAGATAACACAAGGAAAAAACCTGGCACTTTCTACAGCAATTAAGGTTATGATCTTGTGTTCATATTGGTTTCAGCCATAATTGGGGTTAATCAAAAGAGATCCTCACATTTCTCCAATTACTGTTTAGAGTAGAAAGTTGCTTGAGAATAGCCTATACTACAGACTACTTCCAAAAGAAATTTTTTTCAACTATGAAAACCACCTTTATGCAACCTGTTGCCCTTTTCCCTGACAAAATAATTATCCAGAGGACCAATTCATAAGTGGCTTCATTGTTTAGTAAAAGAGGCCATCTCTGCCACCTTAGCCTGTCCTCAAGGAAAAGCTAAGGAGGGAAACCCCTGTCAGCTTCTGGTTCTCTTTCTGTGATTTTAGCATGTCTGTTGTTCTAGCAAGAAATCAAAGGACCTTCGCCCCAGAACAAAGAAGGGGAGATAGTCTTTCTTTCCCACTCTAGCTCCCTTCCACAAATATGTGTTGTATAAATATTTATTTTTCAAATATATATTACAAATTCTTTCCACAAATATTTATTGTACAAATATTTATTTTGTAAATATATATTACAAATATTTATTAAAAATACTTATTTCACAAACATTTTATGCCTGGCATTGTGCTAGTCACTGGGCTTCTTTTGAAGAGTATAAAGAAGCCCTTCTTCTAAAAAGCTTTCAATCCAGAAAGTGCTATGAGAAATTTGTAAATGGTGTTTCTTAGCAGCAGGAGTAATATAACTTATCATCTAGTCTTATCACAGAGCACAAGAGGAGAAATCCCAGATAAAAACTACTTTCTTGTTACAAATTAAAGTTTAAAGAGAAAAAAAGGCAAAACAAAACTGTTAAACCACATTAACTAGGAGAATGGAACATGTATTGAACAGCTATCTACTACGCAACGTAATAAGCACACTATCTTGTTTGATATTCAACTCTCCTCCATATCATTGCATATACAGATTAGTAGTAAACTGAGACTACGCAAAATTAATTTATTCACTCTCATACTGCTGGTAAGTAGTAAAGACCTGGAATCTGAACTCGGGTTTTTCTGACTTGAAAGTCTAAGTTTTTCCATATACTTAAATATTTCTTTAGTGCCTACCTGTGGTAAGCATTGTGATAGGTCCATAGTCCAGAAAAGGTGGTAGATTTGTAAGCAATAATTATGGAGCAAAGTAGTAAGGGTGATATCTTAGGTATAGAAGGTGCCAAGGGAGCATAGGAGGTGGTAACCAAGGAAAGGGGAGAGGGTATAGGTGGTGGGTGGTCAGGAAAGATTTCACAAAGAAATTTTCTCCTAAATTAAATCTTCAAGAATAATCTTAAAATCATTAGTTAGATCAGAGAATGAACATATCAAGGAAAAAGAAGAGCTTATCCAAAACAAAGGCAGGAAGTCAAAGCATCTTTGTGGAAGGTGCCCCCCAACTAGGGACATCTGAAATAATTACAGAAATATGGGAAATGAAGGCAAAGATGTATTTACTCAGAGATCTCCTACTACCCCCAAAACATGGAAAATACTGCTCAGGAATCAGAAATTTACCCCACAGAACATGACTCTCAGCCAATAAGAACAGATACTAGTTGTAAACAGCCAGTTCAACCTAACTGGTGCAAACCAGAAAAATGCCAGCCCTCCCTCTGGGAAATGGGAGCACCCAGTGAAGGGTTTGCTGCAGGGGAACAGCTTGTCCAAATCTGTATTTTAGAAAGGCAATTCTAGATACGGTATGAAGGCTGACTAGGAGGATGACAAAAGCAGAGGCCAAGAATAAATTTCGTTAAAGAGTTTCTGCTGGTGGGAGGCAGGAAAGAAGTGATTTTAAAAGAAACCAGGTAATCGAAATGTAATCGTCATTTCAAACAAGTCTATCACTGTAACAAATAAGAATACATATTTATTATACAGAAGCCATTAGACAATAATTCAGACTGCTGACTCTGAGATTACCCTCACACATACATATGAATGTTATTTCAGCAGAATAACACCAACTGCTACTGTCACTTAACTAAGCACCTTGTTTTGTTCAGGTTATATAACATCAAATACCTATTTCACAAACGAACAAATCAGAAAGGTACTGGGCAAAAGAATAAATAGTTCTGTAAATCTATTTCACAATGGCCTCATTTAATCTCTTTTATGGAAAAAGAAGAGAATGTAATATGGATGTATTTCTAACAAGCCTTCTGAGTACTGTACTGTGATCATTTTATAGCAAATGTTCAAGATCTATTCTGGCCCACAATACTTTCAATTAGATGGATGATCTCTAATAAATTACTTACAAGCCTGCGAAAGGCGATGAGCACAAGTACAGCACAAAAATCTAAATAAAAACAAATTTTAGGCCGGGCGTGGTGGCTCACGCCTGTAATCCTAGCACTCTGGGAGGCCAAGGCAGGCGGATCACTCGAGGTCAGGAGTTCGAAACCAGCCTGAGCAAGAGCGAGACCCTGTCTCTACTAAAAATAGAAACAAATTAATTGGCCAACTAAAAACATATAGAAAAAATTAGCCGGGCATGGTGGCACATGCCTGTAGTCCCAGCTACTCGGGAGGCCGAGGCAGAAGGATTGCTTGAGCCCAGGAGTTTGAGGTTACTGTGAGCTAGGCTGATGCCATGGCACTCTAGCCTGGGAAAACAGAGTAAGACTCTGTCTCAAAAAAAAACAACAAACAAACAAAAATTTTTTATATAATATCAAGATACATAAATAAAATTCAAAAGTCCATTATTATGAGATAAGAGATGTTAGAGGTCATTCTACTTATGGTATTCAGCTGGGCACTTAAAATATATGATATGGCTTGATTTCTACATCAAAGAGAGCATATAAAAAATTTAGAAGGAACCCCAAAAGGACACAAAATAACTTAAAAAGTTATAAAACTAGAGTAGAAGATAATAAAGGACAAGGAAAGAAACAAACATAAGATGTCAGATCCATTAAGACGGTGAATGTGTCTGGAAATTTTTAAAACCTGTTTACTTATCTGTGAAAAGTAGAATTACAAGGATAAGATATAGTATTAAACAAGATTTTAGATGCATGTTACACTTAAGAGCTTGAAAAACTTAAAAAATTTAAATCATGCCACTCTTCAATGAAAGAGATCACTTAATAATTTTTTAGCTCTTCCCCCTCCACTGATCCTAATTCTGAAATAAAACTAAAGTTGATCATATAAGAAAATACTGCGAGTTTCTCATGTGTTTGATCGAAGGGGTCAATTTCACATGACAAGGGGAAAAAAAAAAGACATCACGATCTGTGTATAAACACAGGGGGGAAAAGTAACAAATGGATCAAAAAACTACACAGATTTCCTTACAATTACAGCTTTTCAGTAAAAAGTCCATGGAAATTTCTTTGAAGTGTGGTAGTGACCTAACAGCTATACATCAAACTGGACTTGTTTGACAAATTCACAAACTTCTCACATACCTGTATTACTCTCTCATCTATCCCATCTATCCAGAATTACAGAAGCAGCAGCTCTAGCTAAAAAGCAGTTCAATGACTGGTTATACCCTTGACTCTGAATTAGAAGTTAAAGTGGCTAAACAGCCCATATGTTAAACACTATGCACTGAAATTCAGATGCATCAATGCAAATAAAATCAGATTAACTGTTAAATTTCTCAAGGAGGTTTGCATAAACAGAGTAGTTCTTCCTTTCAAGATAGCCTTTTTAAATTGTCTAAATCCTTAAATGTGTAGCATTTGGGGATTTTATGAAAAAATTATATTTGCAAATTAATATCCATTTGCTCTTAAGATATAATAAAGAAGAAAAAGTTTAAAAGAATCCTTACCTGTAATCCAATTACAGTAATTATCAAGGAATGCCAGAATAGAAGATCAAGTCATAAAAGTAAAAAAAAAAAAACTCAGTCATTTCCCATACTGTTTACCATGCCTGTGGTTATTTCACATGTTTATACCTAGCTTACATTTTCATATCCAGGCATAAAGCACTCATGCAGCCCTGTGGAGAGTTCCACATCGCTGGGAACTAAGAAGGGGCTTCCTGCCAACAGCCAGCATCAAACTGCCAGCCTATGAATGAGTCATCCTGGAAGCAGAACCTCTAGCGCCAGTGTCAATCTTGATGACTGTAACTCCATGAGAGACCCTGAGCCAGAACCATCTATCTAAGCTACTCCCCAATTCCTGACTCTCAGAAACTAAGATATAATAATAAATGCTTATTGTTCCAAGCTGCTAAATTTTAGGTAATTTGTTACACAGCAATAGAGAACTAATAAAACATATATTTGAAAAGGATATGCAAACATAATAATAGTATTCAAGTCTGATTGTAATAGAAGATTGGGAGTGATTTCTTGCACTACTTCCTAAACTTTCTATAAGGTTATGTCACTTTCATTGTTCCATTTTTTAAAAAGCATATTTAATTCATATGACTCCTACTACCTTCTTTAGAGAAATTTACCTAAGTCATTCATTCATTGAATAAATGCCTGCTAGGATGGCAAGTCAGAAGAGCCACTATCCCTGACCTTATGGAGGTTACAGTCTAATGGGAAAGAGACCTTAATCAAGTAATCCCTCAAATTAGTTTAGGATTACAAAGAGTGATATACCGTCTTTTTTTGCTATAACACATGTTTCTGGAAGGCCAATTAATTTCTTCTAGAAGGCAAATTAATTAATTAGTAAATGGGAAAAGGATGTCAGTATAAACACAAAAGTTGTATTCACAAGAGCAGCCAGTACAGTCAGTGAATTACAGCCTTTAGCAAGAAAGGAAACAACTCTCAGCCCTGCCAACACAGCAGCAGCAGGAGTCCTTTCATTTGTACTTCACAAAACTTAAAAGCACGCACTTCCCCAGGAGTCCCGACCAGCATTGTGCTGCTTTCAGCTTATACTGCCTCTGTACCCAACCTCACTGCAGCCCCTCTGACTTAAAGCTCCACTTCCTTCTGGTTATCTCAGCACATGCCACCTCTGCTCTAATTAAAGTGCTGCTGCCATTTCACTCTCTTTTGTGTATTTTTTGTATCTACCAGTAGAGTTTGCATGGATACTAAGCTGGTATCAACTTGTTTTCTCAGTACTCTGGTTACAAGGCTGTGTAAGTTTTGAGTGGTTGACCTTCACTTTGTTTTCACCATAACCTGCCTTATTTTTAACACACGATTCTGTGGAAAGAGGTTTTTAGGAACATGTATATCATGGTATAGAAGACATGCCTGCACTGTTAAGGAAAACTTTCACAGTACTAGGACAGCATGTAACAGAGGACCTTGACATAATATGGAAATAGCACGCATGAAGGTTTAAAGCACAAGGAGTCTTCCAGGAAAAAACGCAGGCTTAATTAAGTAAGCTTTCTCTTTATGTACCCCAAAGACCTCGCCAGACTAAGAAAGCTATATTCAATTCAGATGGCTGAAACACTTTTTGTCTTAATAGGACTGAATGAAGGGAAGAGAAGTATGACAATGGTGAGACTAATTCACTGGTTACCAACCTTGGCTAAACTTCAAAATCAAGTAGGAAGCTTTTCAAAAATACAGATGCTCAGGATCCATCCCTCAGAGATTCTGATTTAACTGTTCTTGTGTGGGCCTGTTCCCCTGGTGATTTCAATGTGAAGCCAGGGCTACAAACCACTGGACCAGAGCAGGGCACCGGTAGTAATCAGAGGATTGGAGAATAGGTCTTAAGAAGATTTTTTTTAAAAAAACGACAAAACTCATATCTGATATTATTTAGGCATAAAAAAGCTTTGCAATTTTAATTAGTAAATAAGACTGTATATTCATTTTTCCCAACAAAGTTTACAAGGATATTTCTAAGGACTCAGATAGGACTGGAAATAAGCAGAGCTGGAGTGTGAGGGCCAAGACCCAAGGATCACTGATCTAGGCTTCTGGATGAGGCAGCATGTAAGGCTGGCAAAATCCACTGGGGAGGACACAAGGTAGGAAAAGGTGGAGGGAGGTGGAAGCTTAGGGCTAGGGCTAGAGGGATTTAGGTAAGCTAGTTAATGTGACTTAGCACATTCAAACAGTAGCACATGCCATTTAAAAACATGGCCATCTTTGGAATGTCAAAGGATAAAAATGTGTAGAGTGGTTTAAATACAGTCCTATTATTAATATATGGAGGTAGAAAACAAAAAACTTGGTAATTAGAGTCCCAAGAGGGGACACTTTTAAAATACAGATTCCTGAGCCCGATGTCAAACCTATGAATTAAAATCTCCAGAACTAGTAAATAATAAATTAACAACAGTAGCCATTACCATTTATTTAGCATTTACAATGTGTGGGGCCATTTTCTAAGCACTTTGTACGTATCAGCTTACTTCGTTTCTGTAACAATCCTAACAGTCAAGTGGGACACAGAAAAGTTAAGTAACGTGTTCATGGTCAATGAATCCAGGTTTCAAACCTGCAGACCTACACAGTCTGTGCTCTTGACCATGACATTCTGCATTATTTAAGATACTCTCCACTCATGGCAAACTAAGTGATTTTGAGACAGCTAGTATTCATATAGTATTTGTGAACCACTACACGATGTGATGTCCAAAGTCAATTTAGCCACATCATTCTAAGAAATCAGACTCAAAATCAACAGTGTTGATTAAGTCACATTTAAAATGAGAACATATTTAAATTGTAGGCTAATTCTTTAAATTCTTTTAATAAGACTCTAGCTATCTTGGAGTTAAATGTTCAAATTTCATACTACAAATAAGCTGCTTTTGCTAATAGTTCTTCTGGCAGAACATGTAGAAGGATGTTCTTAACACTAGCTGAGCTCTTGAATTTGATCTTTCAGGTAATCTCAAAGTTAAGAGTTAATTTAGTTTTAGAAGGTACAACTACACAAAAACTCTGTCCCAAAGCATCAGGGAGCATTTAGGCTATGTCTTAAAACATTAATCTTATATAATCCACGAAATCGGTTTGTCAGTCTTGAATAGGATTATTTTTACCTAAAAACATACATACAGTTCCTTTGCCAGAAGGAAAATGTATACATCCTACAAGTACAAGCTAGGGAAACTTATCAACATATTTTAGTCATGAAAGTTTCACTTACTCATCTATTGTGAGGTTAAAAAAAGTTATACTACTTTTTTTACTTTTCTCAGGAGAACTGAGAAGAAAGGATCAAGTGTCTATGCGCTAACATCCATTTCAGGTGGAGCTAATCTATCAGTTATTATCCGTGGCTTCTCTGGAGCTCTTACAAAAGCTCTGCATTACTGCAGGAAGGCTGAATGAAAGATGAAGGGAAAAAAAAAATAAACCCTCTGTAAGTTGATGATTTATGTAGCTATCATGCAATATCCAAGAACAAAAAAGTGGCAGACAGATAGATGAACATTTTAGTGAGCCAGAGAAACACAGAAATGCTTTGGAAACCAGGTCCTCATCCTCTCCACTTAACCAGTAGAGCTCAATTATTGCTTTTTTAGTGCTTATGTGAGGTTAAATTGATTCACTCTGAAATATGATCCAATGAATTCTATATACAATATCTTTTAAAAGATTGGAACAATAAGCAAATAATGAATGAAGGAAACAAAGAAGAAAACTTCTCTGAAGTCCAGTCTTTTATAACAGACTAACAGAACAGCTCCAGACCTAGAGTATGTGGGAGGGGAAAGAATGGCTCTGGCAAAAAGCAGCACCTACAAATGAACAAACCAAGAAGTCTAAGACACTGAAGATTTTACCCAATGTTTGTTGTGTCACCAATAAAGGTGCAAACTGCCTTGGAACAGCTCTCCAATTACGAGAACATGTAAACAGATTCAGCAGAGAAACAGATTCATACTTGGCCACATCCTTTATAATCAATATTGTCACATTTACAAAAATTATGTATAACTCAGAGTCTAAAATATTTTTGTAGGAAAGATTTCTTAAAGTTGCTCCACAAGCAATCAGACTAGTTTTTAATATCCCTCATAACTACAGAATCCTATTCCTCACGGTCTGCTACCACCTTTACCAGAGTGGCCTTTGATGAAGAAACTTTAAGGCCTCATAGTTATTTTCCTTCCTCAAACACCCTGTGTCACAAAACCCCCAAAGAGAAGGCAGTGCCTGCCTACATTTGCTATTTAATTTTGCTGAAAGCAGCCACACCAGAGCCTTGTATTTGACATGATTCACTTCACTTTTAACAGGAAAAAAATGCAAATAACCAAAAAGCAAGTTGACAACAGACACAGCTTTTAAGAGCAAAGGTCCAGAGTCTCTGCTGGGACCAGTCCTGATTCCCTCTACTCTACCATTATCTACCACTTCATCTTAATCACATTCAATAGCTGGTATTCAAATGGCTCATTGATAAGAGTTAAGCAGAAGTTATATTCTACTGATTAAAAAATCAGGAAAGCACGGAATATAGTTTAGAAAGTTTTCCATCAGAAAAGTTAAAGTTTAAAAGTTCTGGCATATAAAATGCTTAATAGTTAACCACATGGAAAACTTAGATTTTAGATAACCAAGCATTTGCGGTACATCAAAGCAAAACGAATCTACAAAAATACAATCCTGCCACCTTGTGGTACCTATTCAAAAGTACTTCACTTCACACTTAATGAATTGTCCGATTTTTTTAAATGTGCCTGTTTGGAAAAATATTAATCAAGATAACAGTTATTTAAAATATTAAAAACTGACATTGATATTCACTGAAATTAACTAAAATTTATTACATTGTCAATGTTTGGTTTAATAAAATTATTTCTGAGGTCAAAGCTAAAGTCTCTTCAGACATAAGATGTAGAAATGCAATTGTGCAGCACTTGAAAGTTTCAATAAACTCTTACCATCATGTTTTCCTTTCTAATAGAGTTAAATAACCATCATGTTATATAAATAGAACTGCAAAGCTTTTACTGCTCACTAGGTAGCATTGATTGATCAATTTTAAACTATAAACAGAAATAAATTAAGTACGGTAAATTTCTATAATATCTTTACTAAACAAATTTTATAATTCTTAGATTGTTCAGACTTTCTAATGAACCTAAAGAATTATTAAGTTTCTTAACATCATATCGACATAAAAGAAATTAATTCTAAAATAGTGGCTATAAATACAGGACCACTGACATTTTCAGAACACCATCTATAATAATTACTTTTAGAAAAGTATTAAGATAGCCAAGTCTCTTTTGACATATAAAAGACTAGAAGTTTATCCTGTGAAAATATAAACTACCAATTACACTAGTCTCCCCTTATCGGTGGTTTTGCTTTCCATGGTTTCAGTTATCCATAGTCCAAAAATATTAAATGGAGAATTCCAGAAATAAAAAATTTATGAATTTGTACTTGTGCACTGGAATCCTCCCTTTGTCCAGAGGATCCACACTGTATTCACTACCTGCCCATTAGTTACTCAGTAGCCATCCTGGTTAGCAGATTGACTACCAGTATATCACAGTGCTTGCATTCAAGTAACCCTTATTTTACTTAAGAATAGCCTCAAAGCGCAAGAGTAGTGATATTGACACATTGCTATACTTGTTCTGTTTTATTGGTTATTGTTGTTAATCTCTTACTGTGCCCAATTTAAAAATTAAACTTTAGCATAGATATGTATGCATAGGAAAAAACACAGCATATATAGAGTTCAATACTATCCAGTTTCAGGTATACACTGGGGATCTTAGAATTTATCCTAAGAAAAAGGAAGGACTACTGTACAGAAAAATATGATGATGATAATATTAGGTTAAACCATATTAAACTTCTATTTATGTAAGTCAAAATGGTTGAAATGGGTCAATGTAATAGATAACATTTATCAAGAGCTTTCTATAAATCTATGCTATGCATTTTACCCAATCTCTCTTATTTAATAATCCTCATGTCAACTTTGTGGAGGAGGTACCACTATTATCCTCATCTTACCAACAAAGTCATTGAGGCTTAGAGGTCAGAAACCTGCCCTAAGTGACAGAGCCTGTCCAGTTTCAATGGTCTTAACTACCAAATCCAATAGGATGCTTATATAGGTAAAAATGGAATATCTGTTTAAAATGTTTCTGAAAAGATAATTCAATCTTTTGGCTAAAATTTTTTGTCTTTCTGTTAATGATGACTCAAGAGTTTCCTTTTTGTTTCTTTTTGTGCTACAAAACTTTTAGGAGATAGTATAAAAAGATTGCTGCATTTTTCTTTTCTACAGCATCATGTGAATTTACTACTTCTATTTAACAAACACTGGTCATCTCTTTTAGATCACACCCCAGAACTGTTCCTTCTCTTTTTTCATATGAGCCTGCAGCTTTTACCTTGCATACTGCTATTAATCCCTCAGATACTCATAGCCATTGGCATATCTGATTTCTCTCTCTCCTCTCACCCATTCATCCACTCAACAAGTATTCGAGTACCTGCTATGTGTACCAGGTCCTAAGAACAGAAACATGAAAAGGCATAGTCCTTACCCTCAAAACTTTAGTTTAGTAGGGGAGAAACAAAGAGACAGTATAATGATAAATACTTCAAGACAAGTATGCACAGAGTGTAATGGAATTGTGAAGGAAGGCAGCTAATTTTGTTTTATCTTTTCTTGTCCACACCTATCCCCTTAAATCATTCTCCAAATAAACTCCACTTCTAATTGTGCAACTCTAAGTATTTATTTTTATAGCATAAAGTCTTATACTTTATGCTATAAAAGTATACAAAACTTATACTACAAAAACTCAAGATTGACATTAAAAGAAAAAAGTACAAAACAAGATTTATCAGGGATAATGATTACACAAATAATTTTTTTTCACAATCTTTTATCTTTTCTGTCCATAAGTTAGAATGTCCAAATAATCTACTAAATGGCTACAGGAGAAACAAAGACATCAGTATTACCTGTAAATTCCATGAATAAACTCAGAAAAATATAAGATTAAAGAAAATTCAAGAAACTAAGATTTGCAAGTTGATTTCCTTTTAAACTACATTGTTTTAATTAAGCATCTGTTTGACAGCTCCATCCAGCCTCTTCTAAAGTTACTCCATTCCCCCTTTCAACTTTCTTGATAAAATAAACAGCTTTTCTTAGGTTTCTCCCTAAATGTCCCTGCAATTAGACAAACTCCTCCTAAAAAGCTTCTTCACTTAGTTAAAAACAGACATGTATACATATATACTTATCTATATATACATATATTATATGCTACGATTATATATTTTAAAGATACATATAGATATAAAACATTTATATATTACAATCACATATATCTGATATACATGAGATAATTTTTTATCTTTTATCCAATGCCTTTGGTAGACAGACTTTTCCTTTTTAATTTCTTGTATCTTCCAAATTTTTCATTAAAGAAATATCTAATTAAATCTTTAATGAGCATACAGATGCTCAACTTACAATAGGGTTATGTCCTGATAAACCCACTGTAAACTGAAAACATCAAAAGTTGAAAATGCATTTAAGAAATCTAACCTCCCAAACATACCTTAGCCTAGCCTACATTAAACATGCTCAGAATACATACATTAGCCTACAGTTGGCCCAAATCATCTACCACAAAGCCTACTTTATAGTAAAATGTTGAATATATCATGTAATTTATAGAATACTAAAAGTTAATTGTTGTAATGGATACTCCAAGTATGGTTTCTACTGAATGCATATTGCTTTTGCAGCATTATAAAGTGGAAAAATTCTAGGTTGAACCATTGTATGTGAGATCATCATAAGCTGGGGACTGTATATAGCTTTTATGATGAAAAAATTATTCATGCTAATTCATTCAACAAATATTTATTCAACATACTTGATATGTACTATATACATATATGAAATACAAAATCAGGAGTTAAAAGACTGAGACCTACTTTGACTGACCAGCTGTGATTCTACACGTAACAATCTCTTCGCTACAATTTCTGTACTTGTATAATAAAATAAAGATAAAAATATTTGCCTTACCTCCCTCACAAGTTATTCCAAGGATCCAAACGAGAGAATATATGTAAAAGTACTTGTAACTATAGCCATCCCTCAGTATACAATAGGGAATGATTCCAAGATGCCCCAAGTATACCAAAATCTGTTCATATTCAAGTCCCTCAGTCCACCCTGAAGAATCTGAATATACAAAAATTGGTCCTCCAAATGCAAAATCACATCCCAAGAATACTGCATATTTTATCTGAGTCTGATTAAAAAAAATTCACATATAAGTGGACCCTTGCAGTTCAAACCTGTGTTATTCAACAGTCAACTATTTTAAGTTACTTCCAAAACCAACCATCAGAGAGGCAAGTTTTATTACAAAATAGCTGGGCAAATAAGATTAGTTAAGGCTACAATTTAGATGAAATTTAATCTATATACCTAAAATATTTTCAATTAATTTCAGTGTGATATTCATTTGTGAATCATAAGTTCTGCTAGGTTTAACAAAAATGTCTTTTTAAAAATCATCAGAGCTAGTTCTAAAAAAAAAAAATTACTCTAAACTCCTGGTTGTCTATTAAGATCAACAACTAAAGTCTGAGTTATTTCAATGATTTCTTAAAAAACAATCTTTCCATCTTCATGTATTAATATATTGTTATAAACACAAATATCATTTGACCATTAGTAATCAAATATTAAATAATCTTTTAGTTCCCTTCTTGCTCTAAAATTGTGTGATTTTATTAAACAGTTTACAAACATTTCAGAAACCCACAATCAAAAAGAAATTAAAAATTTTTAAATAATAGACTTGTTAGTTTTTCACTAAAAACAATTTGAAAATTTTGCTGTCATATGCAAAGGTTAAATTTAGGCAAAAAAGTTATTGCTCCTTTAAGATTCAAGAATCCTCATTTATACTAAAGTAGAAAATTTCTCATTTGTAATTTTAGACCTAAAGTATATCTTTTATTCAAACTCATTAATGCTTTTTAAAATTCATATACCAATTACTCTGAAGTATTTTAAATTTATTTCGAACTATACAACTGCATCGGTACTTCTGCCAGTATTCAAATCATTAACGTTACAGAAACAATATACAAACAGCATATATATATTTTAGTACATATGTATATATTTTTAAATTATTAAGCTAGAATTAGCCAGCTCTATTAAGCATTCACAAAAATTCTTAACGTTTCAAAAGAAATATGACTATTTCTAAGACATACTAAAGTACAGCTAACATCATCTTTCAAGTATGAATAAATTAAGCTAATATTTTTGATAGAAAGGCTCAATATAAAACTCTAAGTCGTTTACAATATTAATAATGGCTTCAACTAAGGAATCAAACAAATTCAAAAGCTAACACTGAGCACTCTGGGAGGCTGAGGCGGGCGGATC
>VBSM01003176.1:62113524-62146734 GCA_008086735.1 Cheirogaleus medius
TCCCAGAGTGCTAGGATTACAGGCGTGAGCCACCGCGCCCGGCCAAAAATAAGATTTTTAAAGAATGGAATGCAGGCTGTCATCACCAGGAACTAATAAAGTACAAGTTTTCGAAAAATAAGCGCTTAATATAAGCAAATGAAAATTCAAAGCTATAAACAACAATAAATCCTACAGATAGTGATTCTAGTTACAAATTTAAGGGCAGTCATCACAGTATGTATATGGAAAGTTCTTTTGGCCATATTTTAGTCTTTAAACATATAGCAATTCTTTCAGTAACCTAACACAAACTTTGTACAAGGTTAAGAGCCTCCTTAGTAAGATTTTTAAATGAAGCCTGCACATAATAAATTTTAATATTAGACTTCTGATTACCTTTTTCATTAGGAAGATATTTCAAAAATGTCCTATTTCAGAGAGAACAGATGACTAAAATAACCAAAACCTGGGTACCCAGATCTTTCAAAGAACTGGAGTAAAATGAAAACATTTTCGGATAAATGTAAAAGAAAAGTTTACCACCATTTGACATTCACTAAAGGAACTCCCAAAACCTATCTTTAGGAAAAAGAAAAATACTCCATTAAAAAAGTCTGAGTTACAAGAAACAATTATAAGAAAGAATAGTAAGTAAAGAAAGTAGTAAACATGCAGGTAAATCTAAACATCTCTCTAAAATAATAATGTCAAATTTGTAGAATTATTAAAAATAAAGTGAAAATTATAGATATAGAATATCATGTAAATTATAGAGAGTGAGAAATGGTAATGGTAATTCATGTTAAAATGCTGTAAGGTTTTTGTGGGTTTTGAGGAGGATGGGTTTTAAGATATTAATTTTAGATTTTGTTAAGCTGATTATACAAAGGGCATAAACTAAAAGAACATTAACAGAATACATAACTCCCAAACCAGAAAAGGGGACAAAAACAAGAAAGGTAAACCAGCCCAAAAAAACTTAATCCAAAAAAATAAGGCAAGAATAGGGAGGCAGCAAAGCATGGAAAAACCAGGACAAATAGGAAGCACAGGATGGAAGAAAGAAATTCATATCTGTAGTCACAATAAATACAAATAGACCAAATGCAACGAAGATTTAAAATGCCATCCCCCTAAAAAACAGCCCATTATATGATATTTACAAGAGACATGCTAAAATATTAATCATAAGGGCATGGAAATGCTAAAAGATAGGAATTGGAAAAAAGATATCACTGGCAATACCAAACAAAGAAAGCTGGAATAACCCTGTTAAAATAAGATAAAATAAACCTAAGCAAAAAGCATCATTAGGATTAAAGAGAGTCATGCCATAATAGCTCTGATGTACAAGGAAGATATAAATTCTAAACTTATATGCATTGAATGCACATAAACATATAAAGCAAAATTTGATAGAACTCTAAGGAAAAAAGTATCAAATCACCTCTATTACTGATAGGTCAAGCAGACAAAATAAGTTAAGATATTAAATATCTCATCAAAGCAATTAAAAAACTTGGCTTAATGGACATAGAGAATCCTCAACCTCAAAATTAAAGAATACACATCCTTTACAAGCATACATGGACCATCTATATAAACTGTTCATGGGCTAAACCATAAAGTAAGACTAAATACATTTAAAAGACTCAGTTCATACAAACTATGTTTGTAGATCACCATGCAATTAATCAATGTATAATTCACTAACAAAATGATAAAACATAAAAATACCTACATTTGATCATTTTAAAACACTTCTAAAAAATTGTGGATCAAAAATAAATCGTAATTGAAATTTAAAACACTTAAAATTAAAAGGAAATGCAGATTTCTAAGATATGCTATAAAATAACTCTGAGGGAATTTTATAGTCTTAAATGCTTACAATATAATAGGGTACTATGAACTTTAAGGCAACTTAGAAAACTTGAAAACCAAGACCTAGAAGGTTTTATATGCAAAGTTCTACCAAACTGCCAAGGAACAAGATGACATTCTTTTATAAAAACTTTTCTAGAGATTATACATATATATATATATATACACACACACACACACACATACATATATATGTAAATTCTTTACTTTCTAGCTTATTTTAAGAGGCTAGTAAAACCTTGAAATCAAAATGAGAAAGCACAGTTTTGAAAAAGGAAAATTACAGGCCATTTCCTTTTATGAACAGTGCAAAAATCCTTAAAAACAAACATAAAACAAATCTTATAGTGAATAAAAATATGTCAAAACCATGCCGGGTTTATCCAAGCAATACAAGAGTAGCTTACCATAAAAAAATCTATAAATTTTATTTATCACCTTAGCAAATTAAAGAAAAAAGATCACCTCAAGAGATTTTAAAAATTTTTTGGTAAAATTCAATATAAATTTCTTATTAATAGTATAATTTAGTAAATTAAAAATGTAAGGAAACTTCTTTAACCACCTAAAAGATACCTACCAAAACCTACAGAATACATCCTTCCTCATGGTCAAATGTCAGAAGGATTTATTTCAAAATTAAAAACAAGACAAGTATACTCACAATAACAGCAGCACCCTACTATAAACTGCAGTCCTGCATTATCTACTACCATAGCCACTAGCCACACATGGCTATGAGCACTTGAAATATAGCTAGTCCAAACTGAGATGTTGTATAAGTGCAAAATATATACCAACTTTTGAATATTTAGTACCCCCCAAAAAGTAAACTACTTCATTAATTTTATATTGATTACAGGTTGAAATGACAATGTTAAGTTAAATAAAATAAGTTATTAAAATTCACTTCATCTGTTTCCTTTTTTTTTAATGTGACTACTCTAAAATTTTAAATTATACTTATGGCTCGCATTACATTTCTAATGGACAGTGCTGTTCTAGTCAGTTCAGTAAAACAAGAAAAAAAGAACAGAAAGAACAAATACTGGAAAAGAAGAAACAAAGTTGGTCATTATTCTCAGATGCTATGATTGTCTACACAGAAAAACAAAATAATAAAGAATTTCTCAGAATCAATAAGAAGGTTTAACAAAGTAGCTGCCTTCTATATATACCAATATAAACAAAATGTAATTTTAAAAAAGATATCATTTACAAAAGCAACAAAAATATAAAACACCTAGAATTTAACCAAAGATACCTAGAATTTTATTGACATATATTAAAGAGGCTGAAATAAAGAAACTCAATATCACAAATCCCCATATTCACCTCTAGATTCACCTCTAGATTCAGTGGTATTCCTAAATCCAGTGGTATTCATCAAAATCCCAAAATGGCTTTATGAGGAAGCATAAAATTCATATGGAAGGGCAAGAACCTCATAATAACCGAGACATCTCAAAGAAGACAGTGAAGGGACTTCAACTTCCCAGGTGCTTTTTAACAAAGCAATATTACATTAGAAGAATAGAATTCAGAAATGGACCCTATGTGTATATGTGTGTATATATACATATATATATGTATGTGTGTGTATATATATATATGGGTTTATGCAGAAGCAGCACTGTAAAAAAAAGAAAGGACAGTCTTTTCGAATATTGGTGCTGAACCAATTAGCTGTCCATATGGGGGGAAAATTATTTTTGATCCTTACCTCACATCCTTTATAGGAAGTCAAATCAGATTGTAGCTCTAAATGTGAAAGGTAAAACTGTTTCTAGAAGATAAATAGGAGAATATTTTGGGAATAGACAATGATTTCTTAAAACAAGATACAAAAGCATTAACTATAAAGAAAAAGATGAACTGAACTACATCAAAATTAGGAATCTGTTTATTAAAAGACATCAATAATAAAATAAAAATGTAAGTCATCCTGATTTATAACACATCAAAGAGCTCATTTCATGAATATTTAAAGAACTAAAATCAGTTTAAGAAAAAGACAAACAATCCAATAGAAAAATAAGCAAGAGAATTTAACAGGCATTTTACAAAATAATATATCCAAATAGCCTGTCTACCTCTGCTCAATCTCATTAGCAGAGAAATTCATTTTGAATATGCAAATGCAATGAATAAGAGAAATGCAATTTAACACCACAATGAGGTACTCACTCACCGAGATGGCCAAAATTTGAAAGACCAACAAGTGGGTTTAAACATAAGAGATGGATGGAATATGGAGCAACTAGAACACTCATATACACAGCTGGTAGGGGTGAAAATATTAATAGGTACAACCACTTTGGAAACCTGGCAATATCTACTAAAGATGAACATACACAAACCAACCAGTTCTATTCCTAAGAATATATCCAACAGAAATGCAAATATTTACAACCAAAAGACATGTACAAGAGTATTCATAGCTGCATTATTCATAACAGCCCTCAAATGGAAACAACCCAAATGTATATCAACAGAATGGAGAAATAAAATATGATATATTCATAGAATCAAATAGTATGTAACTATGAAAATGAACAAACTTCTATTAAATTCCACGACATGGATGAGTCTCACAAATATATTACTGGGCAAGAAAAATCAGAAACAAAAGAATATGTAGCATATAATTTCATTTCTATAAAGTTCAAAATGGAAAAAACTAATAGTATTAGAAGCCTATGAGAGTAGGTATCTTTGGGGAGAAGAATAAGGATAGTATTTAGGAGGTGGTTTGAGAAGGGATTCTAGAATGCTAATGTTCTATTATTTTTATCTGAAAGGAGGTTACATACCCATTATTTTGTAACAATTCATCGAGTGACATGATTCGTACATTTTTCTCTATATGCTATACTTTAATTTAAAAATAATTCTGGATGGTTAAAGATGTAAATGTACAACACAAAACTTTAATATTTTAGAAAAAATGATAGGCAATTGTCTTGATGACTTTGAGATAAAAGATTTCCTTAAACCCCAAAATCACTTGCTATAAAAAATATATTCAGGGGTCCGATGTGGTGTCTCACGCCTGTAATCCTAGCACTCTGGCAGGCCAAGGCGGGAGGATCGTTTGAGCTCAGGAGTTCAAGACCAGCCTGAGCAAGAATGAGACCCCGTCTCTACTAAAAATAGAAAGAAACTAATTGGCCAACTAAAAATATATAGAAAAAAAAATTAGCCGGGCATGGTGGCGCATGCCTGTAGTCCCAGCTACTCGAGAGGCTGAGGCAGAAGGATCACTTGAGCCCAGGAGTTAGAGGTTGCTGTGAGCTAGGCTGACACCACAACACTCTAGCCCGGGCAACAGAGTGAGACTCTGCCTCAGAAAAAAAAAAAAATATATATATATATATATATTCATAAAGTTGACTACATTAAAATTATGAACTTCTATTCAAAGGACATCATAAAGAAAGTGAAAGGTATACCACAAGCTAGGCAATAATATTGACAACACATGTAGCCAAAAACAATTAGTACCCAGAATACATAAAGAGCTTCACAAATAAGTACAATCCAAACAATCCAATAGAAAATTGAGAAAAAGAATTTCACAGAAGAGGAAATATGAATGGCTAATAAACACAGATATAACATGCTTAACCTCAAATTAAAACCACAATGAGCTAATATTTTACATGCCCTATATCCGCAAAACCAAAGCAGTCTGATGATACCAAATGTTGGCAAAAATACCAATCTGTAATTTTTTATGTGTTGCTGGTGAGAGGGCAAAGTGGAACAAGCATTGTGGAAAAGTATGAGACATCATCTTGTAAACATAAGTAACTTCCATGATTCAGTCATTCCGCTTCAGTGGAAACACTATACATGGCTTATGCACATGTATAAAAATGATCACAGTAGTATTGCTCAGCCTCACAAAAAATAAAAATAAATAAAAAACTGGAAACAACTGTAAATGCCCATCAAGAGGAGAACGGATAAATCATGGTACCCTCACACATCTAAGTTTTATTCACTCATAAAAAAGAACATACAGACGATCCTTGAGTTACCATGGGGTTATGTCCTGATAAAATATTTTCAACTTACAATAGGTTTAAGTCAAAAATGCATTTAAACATCTAACCTACCAAACAGCACAGCTTAACCTTGCCTGTGTTAACTGTGCTCAGAACACTTACGTTAGAGCTTATAGTTGGGCAAAATCATCTAATGCAATGCCTATTTTACAATAAAATGTTGAATATTTTGTGTAATTTATTGAATACTGTCCTGAAAGTAAAAAACAGAATGGTTGTATGGGTACTTGAAATACAGTTTCTACTGAATGTGTATTGCTTTTGCACCAGCATAAAGTTGAAAAATCCTAAATTGAACCATGGTACGTCAGGGACCATCTGCAGCTATATATAACATGGATACTCTTAAGTCAATATTGAACGAAAAATGTAAAACATATTAAGGTTCCCTACAGGATTCCATTTTTATAAAGCTCAAAGACAAACAAAACTATGCAAAACATTGTTTAGGGATATGTACATAACAAGTTAAGCTGCTTTGGAGTCTGCTCTGTTTTAAAACACAGGAATATAAGCTCCCCAACCCCAAAATCACTACAGTAGTTACTGTTGGAGGGAAGGTGGAGGGTGGAACTCAGAGGAATACAATATAGTTTCAAAGACACTAAAATGTTTTAGTTTTAAGTTGGGTAGTAGATTCACAGGGGTTTTGAGAATTTACGTAAAAGTTGTGTATTTCTTTTACATGAATCCCACAACCAATGACAAAAAGCTTCTTAAAATATGTGAGTTCTAATATTTGCCTTCAAAATGCTCAAGAGATATACCCTCCACATCAAATCCCTCTCTTTCTCTAGGTCAGACACTCTTCACCTCTCCCATCGAATTTATTCTTCAAAAAAACCACCTGTGGGAGCGACATCAGTGAAAATAGCAGAGTAGGCAGCACCAAGGGTAACTTCCTTCCAGAGTAACAGCAAGAAAATGAGCAAAAATTACCAGAATCAATGAACTCTGGAAAACAGTCAAAGGTTCACAGCAACTAAGCAAACACTAATTCAAAGAAACATGAAAACTCAGTCGCATTTTTACTTGCGAGGGCAAGTAAAATCCCAATCCCTTCCCTGTCTCAGTGGCAGTCTTGACATTAGTAACCCACATTCCCAGTGTGGGGCCCTGGTCCCCTGTTCTGTAGGGAGCAGACTTTGTTTTCAAAGAACTGTGTTTGTCTGTTTGGACCTATCTGAGGACAACCTTAAAAGACACTTGCCTTAGTTTTACCTAACTCAGACTCTCTCAAGACAGAGAACTGGCTATACAGAAGGCAATCTTTAAAAACACTGAAAAAAATAAGAACCTACTGTAACCTGAAGCAAAAGATTATAGAGTTAAGGCACACAAGAGATATGCTGAAGACTTAAGAGAAAGGTTCTTTGGAGATTTAGTGCATTGAAAAGCTACCATGTATTACTGGGGAATTTGGAAAGTCACATTCATGCCCAAGGCAGGATGCATGCTTAGAAAAGGCTTGAGAAGACACCATACTTTCACATCTTGATGATCTAAGCTCAGCTAGATGAGGCAGGCTACAAAAGAACTGTAAATAGGCTTGCTAAGCTTTGAAGGAGTGCCCCAGTACAGAGCCAATCTGCAAAGACTGAGAGAGTTGAGGGTTTTTGTTTTGTTTTGTTTTTCCCTCGGGTAGAAAGCAAAGGACACCAAACAATAACACAAAGCCATACAAAGAAATAAAGAATACTGGCAAAGATAACTATTAATATGTAGATAAATACAAGTCAGTATTATTGTATTTTTGGTTTGTAACTCTTCTGTTTTTTCAATAAGAACTAAAAGACACCTGCATAAAACAAAATAAATCTGTTACCATTAACAGATTTTACACACAATGTAAATCATTTTGTCACAATGTAAATCATTTTTGTCACAATGATATCATTTGTGACACAACACAAAAAATAGGCCAGTGGAATAAAGCTTAGAATCCAGAAATAAATACATACACCTACGTCTGAGTGGTTTTAGAAAAGGGTGCCAAGACCATCCAGTGCCAAAAGAATAATCTCTTCAACAAATGTTGCAAGCACAACTGGATATTCACATGCAAAAGAATAAAGGTGGACCCCTATCTCACAGCATATAAACTCAAAACAGACTAACAATCTAAGAGCTAAAACTATAAAATTCTTAGAGCAAAACATAAGGAACATTTTCATAACCTCAGATTTAACAATGGATTCTTAGCTATAACACCAAAAGCATAAGCAATACAAAATAATAAATTGAACTTCACCAAAATTAAACCTTTTGTGCATCAAAGGACACTATTAAGAAAGTGAAAAGATAACCTACATAATGGGAGAAAATATTTATGAATCATGTATCTGAAAAGGGACTTGTACCTAGAACACATAAAGAACTCTTACAACAACAAAAATACAACTCAGTTAAAAAACGGGCAAAGTGGGCCGGGCGTGGTGGCTCATGCCTGCAATCCTAGCACTATGGGAGGCCGAGGCGGGAGGATCACTCAAGGTCAGGAGTTTGAAACCAACCTGAGCAAGAGCGAGACCCCATCTCTATTAAAAATAGAAAGAAATTAATTGGCCAACTAAAATATATAGAAAAAATTAGCCAAGCATGGTGGTGCATGCCTGTAGTCCCAGCTACTCGGGAGGCTGAGACAGAAGAATCACTTGAGCCCAGGAATTTGAGGTTGCTGTGAGCTAGGCTGATGCCACGGCACTCTAGCCTGGGCAACAGAGTGAGACTCTGTCTCAAAAACAAAACAAAACAAAAAAATGGACAAAGTGTTTGAATAGACCTTTCAGATATATACTAGGAGTGGAATTAAGTGTCTGAATAGATCTTTCATATTTATCCCTTGGATATCTACAAATGGCCGACAAGCACAAGAAAGATGCTCATCGTTAGCTATTAGGGAAATGCAAGTCGAAACCACAAGATACCACTTCACACTCAATAGCATTGCTATAATTTAAAATATGGAAAATAAAAAGCAATGGTGAAGATGTGGAGAAACTGGAACTCTCATACAATGGTGGGAGCATAAAATGATATAGCTGCTGTGGAAAACACTTGGGAAATTCCTCACAAAGTTAAACATAGAATTGTCATACAACCCAGAAATTCGACTCTTAGGTATATTACCAAAAGAATTAAAAACAGGTAGTCAAATACTTATACACAAATGTACACAGCAGCACTCGTTATTCACAATAGCTAAAAGGTGGAAACAACTCAAATGTCCATCAACAGATCAATGAACAAAATGGTAAATACATACACAAAATATTTAACCATTCAAATAAATGAAGTACTGCTTCAAGCTATAATCGAAATCATGCTAAGTGAAAGAAGCCAGACATAAGGGATCACATATTACATGATTCCATTCTATGAAATATTCAGAATAGGTAAATCCATAGAAACAAAAAGCAAGTTGGTGGTTGCCAAGGGCTGGGGCGGGGGCGCGGAGAGGGATGGAGCAAATGGGAAATTGCCACTTAACTGTACAGAACTTTCTTTTGGGGTGATGAAAATGTGTGGAACTTGATAAAGGTGATGGTCATACAACATTGTGAATGTACTAAATACCACTGAATTATACTTTAAAATGGTTAATTTTATGTTGTTTGTAAATTGAATTTCACTCCAATTTTAAAAAAAAACAAAAAACCTATAGCCTAAAACAGAAAGTCACAAATTATCTTTCATTTCTTTTGTTCATTATCCCTCACATACCATCTGGCACTGAGCCAAAGTAGATTCTACTTCACTTTAGAAGGTGATTCTCTTTCCCCTTCTTTTCCTTGCCACTGGCCCTGCCTTAATTCAGAACCATCACTTCTTACCTACTAATTACAAGTTTCCTAGACAGTCTAGTTGGCAATAGTACTGTTCCCTACATTTAATCTCTTCCCCACGTTGCCACCAGATTCATCTTTCTAAAATGCAAATCTAATCACATGAGTTTTCTACTTAAAATCTTTCCATGTTTCCCGAGAGCTTTCAGAATAATATGCTGCTCCTTATTCTAGCACAAAAGGCCTTTCTTATTCTAGCCCCTTCCTACCCCTTTGGCCCCATTTCCTGTCATTCCTCTCTTTCCTCTGCTATGCATAGGGTATGCTCTTCCTACTTGAGATCTATGTTAAGATCTCTGTGCTCTAGTAGCTGGCTACTGAAAAAAAGAAAAGAAAAGAAAAAAAAGATCTCTGTACTCCCTCTGCCTGGGAGATCCTTCCCCAAGTGAGCAACTTCCCTAAAAATTCAACTAAATGTCTCATTCAACTTCCAAATCTCGATTTTCACAGCATATCAATCATTTATCATATAGAACACTTATCACTATATAACTGGCTTATTTTCCAATAGACTAGTCTAGTAGACTCAGAGCAGGGGCCATGACTTTATCACATTTATATCACAAATATTCATCTCAGCAGATGTCCTTCATTCATTCAGTCAGTCAAGCATAAAATAATTCAGAGATTTACTCATCCTTTGCTACTTGATCATTAAGTCGTCATGGCTGGCCAGTATCTGAAAGAATAATTAGCAACTTGTTTCTGTATGTTTCTGCTTAGTAGTCCATCTTCAAACTAATTAAAACAAGAGCTTTTAACTTGATTAACACATTTAATATGTGAAAGAATATTTTCTAATCCTTTCTTATTAAAAAACTAAAACGAGTCTAAGTCAATCTAAGGAAATATTTTTAAAAAATAGTCCACTTTTATTAAATGAGACTACAGTCAAGGTAAAATCCCTTAATTAGTTTTGAGATGAAAAACCTAAATATAAAAATTTCCCCCCCTCACTGGAAATACACTTCAATTTCAGTCTTTAAAGTTAGACATACAGTTATACTTCATTCTTGTACTACTATCTACCAATCCCCTGAGGTACACTGCCCTGTGTTCTTAGGTGACCAGATCATTTGGTTAATATTAGATACTATGCTAGAAACTAGATTCTTTCAGAATATTTTTCAAAGAAAAAATTCTCTACTCTTTCCTTTTGTTTTAAACACATTTGATATCTGAGAATGTTCTGACAATCTGAATTTGAATGTACCAAGGTGAGCAAAAAATAAGCTGGAATATATCTCTAGACTTCCTTGATGACTAGAGAGATAAACTGACATTTTGAAATATCTATAAGTACTTTCTATAAATTGTACTTGTATGACAAACTATAGTAATATATTTTCATTGTTAATGGGGTTAGTCTTATTCTAATTGTTTGGATCCAATCTAATTCTGCCTACTTTACAACATCAATTTCAAACACCTGAAAGAATGAAGCACAGCTTACTTTCTTATAGTCAAGACTGATTTTTCCTAGGACTATTTCTGATGGATTCAAAGCATTTCCCCCATTTTCATTATTTTATAAATTCCCAGAAAAGACCTTGGGCAAATATTTTCTCAGTGCCATCAATTCTTATGATTTGCCTAAGTAATTCATTTGTTTTATATCTTACAAGCTTGGAATCCATTAATTATCATTTCCATCTTTGCAAATGGCTTCTAAAAAGCTTGCAGCCAATTTATGGCCCATTTCTAAACTTCCTCACATGAAGTCTGGGTAATAGTCTCACTCTGAACTCCATCTTATTAACCTTTTTTTCTCCTTTGACACAATACATACATAATTTTGTCATGCTGGATATATTTTTATAAACTGCCTTTAGTCCCTTCTGGAAAATAATCCTTAAAAAAAAAAAAAAACGCATATATACACTTGGCTAATTATTAGCCAGTCTGCTTCTAGGCTTTCAAATGTTACAGGAGCCAGACAAAAACTTATTCTGCAGCTGTTGAACAATCCTTGTATTCATTCTTGGTTGACTATATATTCACTCTCCATATAAGCCATTATAGACCTTTTTGCATTCTCTTTGAGCCACAACAATATAAACAGATAAGGTCTCTACCTAAATTTCAGAGATGATAGAGCCAATCAGTTAAGTTCCCTCCCTTTCCTCCCCACACTCCATCTTAAAATTCCTAAATTATAATTTCAACCAAAAGAAAGAAAATGCCTGCATCTGGTTTTTTTTTTTTTTTTTTTTAAGCCTAGTCAGGTGAAGCAGTGGGAGTGGAGATGGAACAAAGGAATCTGTAACTGGTTGTGATCAATTAGTTGTAATCACCATTGCACTAGGACCAGCCCTATCTGGATTCATTAAGAAATTCATATTGCATTAAGCTAAAACTTTTTCAGTCTTTTCCTATGGCCTTACTTCATTTCATATATTTAATGGCATTCATTCTGTTGACTTCTTCCTTTGCCAGAGAAGTTTTATAAAGACGACTACACTCTCTGCTGTTGTCATTTTCCAGACAGTGCCAGAGATTCCTGCAGTGGGACTAGAAGGGATAAGGATTTGGAACTATTATAGAAATTGCGAGGTGGTGAACCAACAGTAGGCAGTGAGGGAAAGTTTAGTAAGTAGAAAAGATAAAACTCTGACAGGCAACTCTTAGTAATTAGGCAAGTAGTTGGTATGCGGGAGTTTCAGAGTGAATGAACAGGTATCCCAACAGTTAGGACACTGCAAATGTCACATATCACAAAGAATCCATTCCAAAGGCTTAGGGTTATCAAACCAAGGACTTTGCAAAAAGAAATGAAAGTAGCCCAGGTACCTGAATTGGAGTACAAGGTAGGGAACAGATCATTGGAATAAAGCAGCATACTAATTGCAAATATTGAAAGTTAAAGCATCAAACTAGCAACAACTACCCTTACTGCTGAATACTGCAGTATTGAACTGTTAACTCCAAATCTTCCCTAAGGTCAGACTTGGTCCCAGAGGCTAGGCTGGGAGGGAGGGGGTGAGCATACTAGTGGGAGTCAAGTGGAGCAGATGAAAGAAAATGATCTCTCCCTTCATATGCAACCAAAAAGGGTGTGTCAGCTTACATGCCTTATCCTATATGGTTAATTTCCATTAGCTATGTCTTGCTCACTAGAAATTTTTATGGTGCTCTCTTTCAGTTTCAATGTGATATTTGTAAATTTAGATGATTTTGATACAGGTGATATGCTTATTAAGAAGCATTTTATTCTATGTGTAATCCTCCTTTCAAATGTTGGATGCCTTTTGATTGACGAAAGTTGTTGATTTTCCTGGTCCCATTCACAAAAAATAACTGGATACTTACTTAAGATGGAAAACACTTTGAGATAACCTTTATTTGACTTCTCTCAACCCAAAAACTCCTTTACCGCTAATTAATTAAATCCTCTTCATTTTTCAGAGTCCAACAACAATAATAGTTTTAACACTTTCAGACTTTGTTCTATGTTATTTATTATATGTTAATACATTTAATCCTTAACTAGGTCTCCCCACTGGAACCACTGCATGTAGAAATGATCTCAGTAGCTATTTCCTCAAATCTCCCAAGCATGGTCCACGACTAGTGCCATTCCAGAGCCACAAAAATCCACTGTATTTATTCATACAATATTAAATAGATGTCTTAACTTGTTCAGGCTTAATCTTCTAAAGAGCACCCAGTTAAGAAAGGCCACAAGTCACAACAATTCCATTAGGTAGGTGATAACATTTTCTTCATTTGACAGATGAAGAAACTGTGGCAGAGGTTGAGATATTTGACCAAGCTCACATAGCTAGTAAGCAGTGAAACCAAGATTGAAATCCAGTCTAGCTTCAAAGGCCTTACTAATTCAGTAAGTCCAACCCTGTTATTCTGAATCCACTTAATTCTTCTTCTATGTACAGGCTACACCTTATGACCTAATTTTTAATGATCTGCTCTTTTAAATTTTTTATAATCATTTTACATGCATAAATTTGTATATACACTAAAACTGCAAACAATTAATATTTCAAATAAGGACCACAATAAACTTCTCTTGTATTTCCATAGTGTTAGGCTAACAAAAGGTATTTATAATTGGTTTAATTGCTCATTGCAACTAATAATAGCCGTAAGAAATCAAGGAACAAAGAAGAGTGAATTCAAATAGGTGTGATTACTTGATACAAGCTTCACTTGAACCAAACTATAGTCATCTATCGTTAGAGACATACTAACATGTGCATATTAAACATTTTGAAATTTGAAGATAAAAATACAGACAAGAGTTACATAACATAAACATATCTACAATCAATAATTTTCAAGTTATCATATAATACTAAAATGAAGGTTGCTATTTCAGCAATTTTACTTCTTTGTTCCTTCTGATAGTTTCTAATGTTCCCACACAGATATCCTAAAGTATATGGAAAAAAACAGAGGACAGAGAGATGACATAGCTAAAGACAAAAGTCTCTAGGAATCTGTTGGGACTCTATTTTAGAATCTTGACTAAAGTTGACATGGCAAAAGAGAAAGGAAAAGAAATGATTTCCATCAAAACTACAGGATGCCGTACATAAATACCTTTGAATTTTCATACTGTTGCCATTGCTAATAGATTTGTAAATCATCCAGTTGCCCCAAGAGTTTTCTTCAATTTTTTTTTTTGGGGGGGGGGTGAGGGAAGGGAAGAAGGTATAATCTAGAATACAAAAGTCTTTCAGTATCTCCAACTCTAAAGCAAACAGAAGTTTACAGCATAAACTTCTTAGTGTTTCAACATGAAAGTCTTAACGACTAATGAAACAGAAACAGTAGTAAGACCTAGCAAGTTGATAAGTAGGTCATTTTACAACTGATAAATATTTCATGATAACTACTTGATACCTTTTCTCCTGTTACTTAAACACCAATCCATTTCAAAATCTAATCTTATATATTCTTGAATATATCTACATTTTTATTTCAACTAAAATACTTAGAATACCTTAATATTAAAATATATTATTTATATTTATAAACTGTATTAATATAAATATTAAAAATATTTGAAATAAATTCATGACAAATTACAATATATTAATTAAATCAAGAGTATATTAACATGAAAATATAGAAACTTAATTTTTAACTCTGTGAAATGCAAGATAATATACTTGGGCTTTATTATAAGAAATGATTACTTAATGGGAATTTGAGCTATGGGTTAATTGTCATAACAGAAACTTTAGAACGTTGCAAGTGGTTCTTTGTCAGATACTTCAAAGCCCCTGTAAAACCTGCGGGGGGCGGGGACTACTTTACTTGGTATTACCAAATGAAATATCTTAAGTCATTTAGTCAGGTTTTTGTTTACTGGTGAAAATTCAATTTTTCTCCTCGTAGAGCCAGAAAAATTAAGCCTATATTTCCTTCCTTTTTCCAACGGAAACCAAACATATATCAAACTGATAAAAGTAATGAAATGTCTACCCCAATGATAATGTTTACCATTTCTTTAAAATCATACAAAATAAAACTAATACCCAAAATGATGTTAACTATTTAAGCTTAAAACATCATTACCACAATTTCCAATGTATTAAAGTTAATATATAAAGACCCACAGCAAATTTTAATCCTGGACATCTCTATTCAATTCTTAGAGTTACTAAAAAACTTTATTAAATATACGCTTAAAAAGCCAAATGCAAACGTAAGTTAAAAATTCCAGAATGAAGCTTAAAACTAATGTTCTTGAAAGAAAATTATACATCATAACAGAATAGTTCTACTCTGGGATGCTTTCACTTAGAAGCTTGTCTTTGTTCCATGCAAAATGTTGCCCAATATGATCCTTAGTGTTTGTTTTTTTTTAAACACCAAAGCTGTGTCTTATGTTTCCTATTTCATCATCTTTGTGTAATTTTACTTAATATATATTTTTTAAAATACAGTTTAACCAAACCATATAATTAAAGAACAATATACTCTGCTATTAAATTATCCCAGAAAACTCTGACCTCTATGACTGCTGAAACCACTCTGTACAAGATTAAACAATCCTATATCAAAACCAAAAAGAGCTGTTATTAGACAACTGGACTTTTCAATAAATTTCAATCTCATTCAATAACTACTTATTGAATGCTTACTATGTATAAGCAGTATGGTAGATTCCCTGGGGACATCCAAAGAATAAGACATTCCCTATCTTTAAGGAGCTTATGGAACAGGAGAAATCTTTAACATATGATAATAATAGCAAACATCTCTACAGTACTGGGCAATGTTTTCTGTATTTTAAACATACACCAATTCATTTATTCCTCGTAACAGCCTTGCAAAATAGGTATTATTACTGCTCCCAATTTACAGACACGGAAAATGAGACACAGAGGTTAAGTAACCAGCTCAAGGTCAAGAACAGTAAGAAGGGATGTGAATGCAGGCAGTGCAGCTCCAAAGTCCACACTTCTAATCACTCTGCCCTGCTGACTTGCAAGTAACGATGATGGTAATTTTTTAAAAGTACAAAAAAAAAAAATAGGAGTTTCCAAAATTATATTACATTCCATTAGGCAGAAATTGAAATACGGTCCCAGAGGTTAGGTGAGTTTCAGGGGAATTCTAGGTAAAAGGGATGCACGAGAATAAACAAGAAGCTGTGTTAAAGCAGTATATTAAAAGTATGTGTAAGAAGTCAGCTAGAAGGGAACAGTAAGGAGCCACTAAAGATTTCTGAACTGGGTATGAAGAAGGTATGGGTATTGAGAAGGTAAGTCGTATGGCTGGGAAGGAGGGAGGTGGGCTCAGAGATGGGGCGATCAGTAAGATGTCTCTACAAATAATCGAAAGACGTCATACAGCCTGGACTATGGCAGTAACGGGGATACAGGGGAGAAGAACAAAAATGACGAAATTGGCAAGACACACTACAGAATCTGAGATTTCAGAACTGGGTGACTGTGTACACAGTGTCTGCTGTGTAACAGGGTTCAAGGACTCAAGAACAAGCATGCCAGAGGCATGAGAAAATGAGGTCAGAGGTGACTAGGCTTTTGAGCCTGGAGGACTGAAAAGTCCGGGCAATCACCAATAGAAGCTCTAAGCTTAGGAAAAAGAGCCCGTACAAAATATGAGGCAGTCATTCAGCTACTCAGGACAAGGCAATGGAAAAGAGGCCCAGATGGAAGATAAGTATTTGGAGTCATCTGCAGCGATAAGCGTTTAAGAACTGTGGCAAATGCTTCAGGAGTAAGTTGACAGAAAGGCACAAGATTACATAGATGACCTTTTATACCTACATGTAACTCAGGAAAGGAAGGGCAAATAGCCAAGAAATCAGATAAAAATAGCAGCAGAAGAAAACTATAGGAATGTAGTGTCAAAATAAGGAAGGCTCAAAAAGGAGCAAAAGGCCAAGCTTAGAGAGGTCTGATAGGGCAAAATTGTCAGCAAGATATTATGCTGAAGAAGTAAGGAGGTGAATTCTTTTCAAAATTTTACACTCAAAGTAAATATATTATTAAATTTTTTTTTTTTAATTGCAAAGCCTAATCATGTAGGTGTTGATACTGCTCCCTAAAGCCAACACAGGAGATTAAAATACACACACTACTATAGAACTAACTCCTCATACTGGAGAAGATAGCAGTATGCTGAAAACAGATGAAGCCACAATATAAACAGGATGTATAGCTCCCTGGTAATGTCAATTTTACTCAGTATTAGGCAAAGTATTTCATATTAAAACAAAAACTGCAGTGAAGAGTAAAATAGATTCACCAAGTGAATTTCAAAGAAATTTCACTCTTGCCTCAAGTCCCTAAAAGTTTGCTTTCCCAGATTCTCATTTGCATTCATTCTCCCCAACCCTGAGTTCTGTCCTCAGGCGCCACATAATTCAGCACAATACATGTTTAGCATGGGGGAAGATACACGGCGCTATGACAGCACAAAGAGGGACCGTCCCATCCCTAGTCTTGGGGAATCAGGGGCAGCTTCCCAGAGGAATTATACAACCTTTAATTTGGGATACCAGTTAAATATATGAATGATTTAACTGGTGCCCCAAGAATAATACATGCTAGAATAACATACATGAAAAATGTTTATAAAACTCTCAAGTCTCATATATACACTGAAGTTATAATAGATTTGGAAGGAATTAAACTGAGAGCATGATGTTGATAAAATGGTATTTGTAGGAGGAAACAGGAGAAACTGACAAATATTTTGCTTTTAATTTCAGTACTTTACACGACCAGACTTACTAATCCTCTTATATCAAATAGAGGCATATGAACATCTTTCTGAATTCATTAAATCATTTATAATTAAAGTTCAGTTAACCTTACAGGATATTCAAAGACAGTTGAGATTCATATGCAAACTATATTTAGCCTAGGGTTAGATAGCTTGAAGTATGATACTAAGGAACCCATGGTGGTTCCTATGTTTATATGTTCTGATAAGCTTAACATTTCTGTGAAGTATGGCCAGTTATCTTCAGCTGTGCTGCAGATAAATGTTCACAATATGGATTTAGTAAAAAAAAAAAAAAACAAGAAAAAGAAGAGAAAAGAAATCAGTATAACACTGCCACCTGGATAGCAGAAATCATTTTTAATACACCTCCCATCTTCCACTCTTACTCCTCCATTTTTCCATCCTATAGCCACGGTAATTTTTTAAAAAACACATTAGATTATGTTGCCCAACCCCCAATTCCAACTAAAATCCTTCAACAGAGTTCTATTCACAGTACAACAGGAACCTAACTTTTACAGGGCCCTATAGCATCTGGCCCCTGCTTACCTCTCCAACTTCTCACACCACTGTCCCTTTGCTCCTCACCCTCAGCCACACAACCCTCCCTGCTGTTCCTTCAGCAAGTCAGGTTCCTTCCCTCAGCACAGCCTTTGCACCTCCTGTGCCCTCTGCCAGTACACAGAGACAGACACACAGCCCCATCCTCATAGATAAGGACTTCTGAGGAGTGAACAATAAACCACACACAAAGCTCATGAGGTCCTATGTGATAAGCACTTAGTGGCAGATGAGCATCAATATTGGCCAGAAAAAATAAAAGGTTTAGGGAAAATTAAAATTAATGCTAATAAACCATACTCACTGAATGAAGGATGCTAAATTATTAGCAACCACTCAAGACCCAATATAAACCAGAAACCCCAGGTTTTACACCCAGTGTGCTTCCACACCAAGACAAGCCAATAGAATTATTAGGAAAAAAAATAATATCCGTAAGAAATGGTTCACTAACACTGTGCTACAGGCAACAACAGTGAATTTTGAATCCAACATTATGCTGGAGGAGTAATTAAAATAATCAAGAGGGCAGGATGGTGGTGATGGTTGCATGACAATGTGAATGTACTTAAGGCCACTGAACTGCACATTTAAAAATGGTTAAGTACATAAATGGTTTTACAAACTTAAAAATGGTTAAGATGGTAAATTTTATGTTAACACATATTTTACCAGTTTAAAAAAAGGTAGCATAGGAAAGTTTTAACACATCCTTAAGACTAAAAAAACCTGGATCTCCTTGCCATCAAAAACATAAAAGATAAGGACATCTTCTAAATCTATTAAATCATGAAAGATACAGTAAGAATACGTAATTGCTCACTAAAGAAGGAAAAGGAGACAGTTGGAAGAAGAAATATAATTATACTTCTAACATGTTTATCTTTATTAATAAAGAAACTCACATTATTAAAACAAGATACCATTTTTATCTATCAAACTAGAAAATTAGCAAAAAAAAAAAAAAGTAAGAGATAATAATCTGGGCAAGGGAAATGAGTATGCTCATACATTCCCAGTGAAAGTATAGACAAGGCCCTTCTGAAAAGGAATTTGCCAGGATATATTAACAGTTTTAAAAGTGTTCATACTCTTTTGCCCCATTTCACGTCTGTGAATTAACTCCAATGAAACAATCCTAAATGCATAAAAAGATTAATGTACAAACATGCAGTTCATTAAAGTACTATAATGAAAAAGTGGAAAATGAAATGAATGCCTGGCAATAAGAGAAGAAAACTCTAGTACATGCAGGTTTTTATATGCAAGTAAAAATGTTTCTGAAGAACTTGTGGTAACATGGAAAAATGTTAAGTTAAAAAATTATGAAAAGTTATATATGCCAAGTATAATTTCAAACATTTTCAAACAACATGAACAAAACCTTTAGCATAGAATTTTTCTGCTTTTCTACAGCTGAGTTCATGTCACTATAATAGTGGCAAAGAATAAGATTCATTTAACAATAAATTCTAATTTATAATTGGGAGTAGAGTACAAGGGAAGCTATGCCTATCATAAAACATTAACCCAGCTGTCTATTTTCCCTATTAAGCTGTTGGTACTCCAATCAGGAGCCATATCTTATTCTTTATCTCTAACATCTAGCTTAAAACTGATTGACAGATAGTAGCTGTCCAATACGACAATCTGAAAACACCTGCTCATTCAAATGCCAGTTTCTCAACAAAAAAGAAATGTACACAGACACTTATTTGCCAATCAGGAACCAGCCAATCAAGCCAAAAATCTGAGAATCTATGAAGTAGTATTTCATTATGATTAAAAACAAATGCTGCCACCAATAAATAAAAAAAGTCTTTAGAGAAAGTAGTAGAAATGGATTCATGACAAAGATATGTTTTAATTCAAATGCTAAAGGACTAGATTTGGTTAGATGAAGAGGTTGGATTGCAATTTAGTAAAGAAGAACTGCCCAAGCAAAGGCTGTAACTAGAATCTTCCATCCTCCTTAAATGCTGATGTTCCCAAAAGTTCTATCTTCAGCCTCTGCTCTTCTCATTCTACACACACTTTCTGGGCAATCACATCTATTCTCATAGCTTTAATTATCACCTAATTAAGATGACAGCTCCCAAATGAACATCTTCATTTCAGAATTATATCCCAGTCTTCAGTCTCCAAATTTGAATACCCACTGGCCAATTCTACTTGGATATTTGTTTTAAACTCAACATTCTTAAAACTGATTTAGTGTTCTCTCTATAAACCTGTTCCCCTATATTCCCTATTTCTGTGAAGCAGAACCACTTCCCACCTAGAAAACCAAGTCACCCTTAATTCATTCCTTTCCCTACACCCACATCCACCAATTAACATGATTTAGGAATTCCTAAGTAAAAATCAATCTCTTCACTCCTAACTCTAAAACCTCTGTCCTAATTCAGATCCAGATTAGCTCCTTCCTAAATCCTGAAATTGCCTCCTAGTTGGTTTTCTCACCTCCAGTCCTAATTCTCCTCAATCCTCTTCAGAGACAGGCTTAAATGTCACCTCCTCAGGAAGGTCTTCCCTGTTCACCAGACCAGGTTAGATTTCACCACAATAAGTCACATAGTACTCCTCTATCTCCCCTGTCCTAACACTTCAGAAATGTTCTTGTAATGGTTGTCTATCCTCTCAGGTCAGCTCCTGCATGAGGGAAGGGATTGTGTCTTTCATACCACTTTGCTTTACTTCATCTAAGGCTTGGTTAAAATGACTTAGTGTATAGGATCTAACATGTGACTGATAATATGAACATATTTACTTCTTCAAATCCATATAGGTGTTTTTTGTGATCAATACTATACCAACTTAAATCTCACTGCTAGAAAGGTTTTTGTTATATATTTTCTTAAGTCATCATATACAAAACACACAAAGGTCTGTGATGTTTTTTGATATCAGAAATAAGCCTTAAGGCCAGGCGCAGTGGCTCAAACCTGTAATCCTAGCACTCTGGGAGGCCGAGGCTGGCAGATCGCTCAAGGTCAGGAGTTCGAGACAAGCCTGAGCAAGAGTGAGAATCCGTCTCTACTAAAAAATAGAAAGAAATTATCTGGAAAACTAAAAAAATATATATAATAATATAAAAAAAAAATTTTAAAAAAGGAAATAAGTCTTCATACTTGAAAATATGGAAATAACTATATTTGGAAGAAACTGGCCTAACAAAATAGAGTGAAATATTTAAGAATAGAAAGCACTTCAGAAATAATGTGAACTGCCTAGAACAGAGATCAGCTTATAAACCCTGGCTATGTTTTTTAATTTCGATTCAGAATTTGTGTAAACCACTGGAAACCCTAACAACTAACAGGAGAGAAATCTAACTACAGTCACCACAAGCAACATCAACCCGTGCAATGTTGAGCCACAGTAGAGAATCTTATGTCTTCTACCCTCTCTTTCTAACTTTGCTCTTGAGTTAGCTAATTAAAACCTTTGGGAGAAGAGAATTCAGAGGACAAGTTCTTTCGGTTAGGCATGAACAACCCCAGATACCAATTAACACAGTAACTGCCATGTGAGTTGTATTTAACTCTCATTAGTTTTGAGCCTGAGGCCTCATGAAGCATATGAAGACTCAATTCTCCAAAACAAATTCAGTATGTCATGAGCCACATACAACTCAACTGGTGTGCAGTGTAAAAACTGATTCTAGCACCACATGAGTTGCATATGACTCACACACAGAAAACATTTAAAAATAACAAATTTTTCATTAAATTAGAAAGGATCATTTTGTTTTCAAAATTTTTATTCTATTTTCATAATAAAACAGCATGACCCCAGGGAAAATTATTTTTTCTAATATGGCAGTCAATGTGTTAAAACTAGTTTTGATAAACAGTGAAGATAACCTACAATGAACTCTAACAATACAGTAGAAAAGTTTGGGAAAAGTTCCTTTCAACTTGTGGGTGGCCACAGATAACTAAAGTTTTCGTAATGCAACTATCAAGGAAATTAAGAGTAAAAAACATTAACTTTTCCATTACTCATTTATTCTTTCTATCACCCTTATAACTCAAAACATTTGAAGGGCATTCTAAAACTCATTCTGAATATGATCTGATCTGTAGAAAATATAAATTATTCATTAAGTGTTATTAGAACTAGGAATCATCTACAGAAAAATAAATTTGGATCTACTCAGTGCACCAACATAAAAGGAAACTGATGAATTTGACTACATGAAAACCAAAAACCTATGCATGGCCAAAAAATAAAAAAAAAGAACAAAATTAAAAGATAAACGTCAAACCGGGAAAAATATTTACTACTCCTTATACCACCAACAAATGGCTTAAAAAAAAAAAGATACAAACTGGAAGTACATGGAAACAAAAATATATATGAAAAGATGTTTAAAGTCACTCATAAAAAGCATACAAATTAAAACTACTGAGACATAGAATACACCTATCCAGCAAAATCCAGACATTTAATAGAATACTCTAATGACAAGGCAGTAGGAAAAGATGCACTTTATCCATTGCTAATAGGTGGGTAAAATGGTACAACCCCCATGGAGGGCAATTTGACAATATTCATCAAAATTACAAAATCATACCCTATGGCCCAGCGATTCTACTTCCTGGAATTTAGCTTGTGAATATAAATATACAGATAAGAAATGACAAGGTTACTCATTACAGTATTATTTATAATAGGAAAAGATTATAAAATATGCATTAATTAGAGACTGGTTAAGTGAAGTATGTATATCCACATAATGAAGTACTATACAACTATAAAAAAGAGAATGAGGAAGTCATCTATTTACTATATGATTGCTGAGAAATATTAAATGTATATGTACATGAACTGAATGATATGTATTTGTATATTAAATGAATATGTATATAGAGTGTCTGAAAAAACATATTAAAAAAACTTAACAGTAACTGCTTAGGGCTAAGATTAAGGAGGTGGGCAGTATTCAATGAATTTGAAACAGAGATAAGAGCAAAATTTAGCCCTATGTACCATTTTATACCTATTAAAAAATTTAAAAAGATTTGAGGCCACCCTGGACAACAGAGCAGGCCCCCGTCTCTTGAAAAAAATAAACAAACAAACAAAACCACTTCACTTAAAATAAGCAGTAACTTTACAGAGGGAAAAATAAGGATATTAACATGAACAAAACCCACAATTCTAGGATACTATTTCTGAGAGTAGGTAAACATTTTGCATGTTGCCCCTCTATAATATTTTGAAATGAACGGTTGAAACAGAAAGTGAGGTTGATTTTAATAAAAACATATCCCATTTCCAAATAGTAGTTTCTAAATGCTTTAGCTAGTACGTAACATCCCTGGAATAGTAAGTTACTTGATCGAACTTTAGCACCTATGCAACTAAAGAAAGTTTTTTGTTGAACACCATTAGTGAGCTTGGGAATCTTTGGGAACACCAGAAATTGATGCTGAACGATGTGGAAGCTCCCACTTCCCACCTCCCCTCTACAATTCTGACTGACACTATTTTTTAAAATTGTTTAATAGTCTTTTTAAAAATCTCTTTAAAAAAAATTTCCTGAAGACTTAAGTTCAGGCTCTCAAGGAGGACCTAGGTATAATGGTTAATGGAAACTAGCCCCATTATAGAAATGAAACCCAGGACACCCCAACACATCGAACACATCCAGGCCATCTTCAAATCACACCCAGTAACTACATTATATCAGTAAAGAAATATGTTTCCTTTTCATGAAAAAAAAAAGCAACTAACATTACAAGTGAAATACTACTCTTGATTTACTCTTGTTAAAAACAGCAAAACGTACAAAGAGACACCTTAAAAAACACTCCATCAAAAATCCATTAAGTAGAAAAAAATGAAGCCAATTTTCTCCCCTCAAAGATAGCATTTTAAAGTTTTCCCTAATTCTCATGATTTCCCTTCTAAAACAGTAACACTACTAACAACAGAAGTTCCTCAAAGCAAAAAGTAAAACACAGAAACAGCAAAAGCAGGTCAATTACCTGTGAGATGAAGAAATTAAAATATAGCAGTATCTTCCCAAGTCCTAGCCAGTTGTTAGTTCACCCCTCTTCCAGCCACCTCCTAAATCTAAAATCTAAATCCTAAATCTAAATCTAAAAAAGTAACCTGGAATTACAGCTGCCTGATCCACCATTCTCCTCTGGTCTGGGATCAATTAAGTGTTTATATATACATATACATGTGTGTGTGTATGTGTGTATACATGTGTATGTATATAACATATATGTGGTCTAAATTGTGTATATGTATAAAATACATGTTTTAAGTCAGCAGTAACTAAAAAGGAGCTATTTTTTAAAACTTGTCTATTCATCCCCTGCTACAGCCTATTTTATAAACTATTTTTATATAAAGTATGTACTCACCTATGACCATTACATCTAAAATAAACAGTAACCACTATTACTGTAAAAAAAAAAACTCTTTCCTCACTAACGTACAAGTAAAAATTTTAAAAAATGAACAGTGAGCATACATTAGAAAATTTCCCTGAAGAAATTATCCCTTATAATTTGAAAGACACATCAGTAGAAGATACTATTAAATTTTCAAAGTGAAAATGCACAGAATACTATTCCTTTATTTATCAAAACCTGAGCATTTCAAAGTTTTTTCAGCCTAATGTGGTTATTTTAAATATCTACAAATTAAATCTCAAGGACATGTCAAAACATTCAAAATAGTTTTGATGAAAAATCTCAGAATAAGCTACTTAAAAGTAGAGGTGAACAAATTTTATATTAACACACAAAGGTATTTCTAATTAGACAAATTGTAGCATCCTCCAAAAAATGGCAAAATTAAAAATAGGTTACTTATTTTATGCATATAGATCTAATTATAGTATACATACGTATCAAAGTATAATGGATATAGTATGTCATCAAATTTTGCTTTAATATTTATCTAAAAGTGTACAATTGTTTAATTCAATAAAAATGCAATGACCTTGAAAAAGAAAAAATTATGGACTGTTAAGACTGAAATTTATTTTAATTGACATGCAAATTATTTTAATTTTAAAGGACTATGAGAAAACCTCATTTTTTAAATAACCATACTCTAAACCAGTAATTTCCACAATAGGGTGTAAGACAATCTATTTGGTGCAGAAATATTAGAATTTCTATTATTTTTAATCTTAAAAGGAAAGACATTGAGCTTTGCTGATATTTAATATGCTGATACTGACACACTTGGTCCATCCCTTTGTCAGATGGTCTCCCATCAACTACAGTGTTGAACTTGAGGTTTCTTAAGTTCAAGCTATCACTAAATATCCCTTCCCAGAAATGAAAGTGATCAAACCATCTACATTTAAAAGACAATTTAAGTTAATAAAACTACCTTGAATATTTTATTTTCAAAGTTAGAAACAAATCTAACTTTTCAGTTGTGGAAGGCCTTAATAGCAGAAATCATTAAGTGCCAATTATTTTCTTAAGGCGTCAGAGTCTAGAAATAGGAAAGTCTGAACGTTTTTCTTCAATCACATTTCTTTTACCATCATAGAAAGGTAGGAGGCTGGGAGAGGATGTTACAGCTCAAGTTATTTCAGCTGTTACAGAACATTCTTCGAACAATATTATTGTGATCTTATCTTTCCCTGATTCTAAGCAGCACATTTTACATCTTTCACATTAGGTTTCTTCTTTCATTGATTACTCTTCTTCCCTTTTTTCTTAGTAAAAAAGGAAAAAAAGGAGTGGTGACATCTTAAAATTCTATAACATCAAGTGTATAAGGCAGTTACTGTGCTAATAAGCATTCACACGGTAAGCAAAAGCAAACAAGATCCGTGGTCTCTCAGAGGTTTTTAGCTAGAGGGAGAAATGACATCCAGATATGTAAAACCATGACTATAAAGAATGACATGGCATGCACAAAGCACAATGACAGCAAACAGAATGGTGATCTAACCGATGAATGCGAGACAGCAGGAGACCAACAAACACCAAAAAGTGGTCAAAGGTGAGACTGGAGAGGTAAATAGGGATTTGGTTTCTCAGGGTTTTGTCTCTACCCTACCCACGTATCCTAAAAGCAATAGGAAGCCAACTGAATGTTTTAATTAAAGAATAACATTATTAAACTTCTGTCTTGAGACACATCACTCTGGCTGAACTGTGAAGAATGAATTTGATTAGCACAAGAATATACACAAGAAGACCAATGAGAACTGTTGTAGTTCAAATTAAGACAGAAATAATGGATTGAGCCAAGGTAATGACAACAGAAAAATGGATGTATTATTGAGATATCTAAGATCAAAAGAAAAAACTCAACAGTACTGGATGACGGATTAGGATGTAAGGACTACAGAGATAATCAAGATGACACCCAGGTCTCCAGTATGCATAACTGGATACATGAGGGTGACATTCACTAAGATGAGTAACGCTAAAGGAAACCCAGATTTGAGAGGGAAGAAAGATCATAAACTCATAAAACATGTTTGAGATGCTCTTGGGATATCCAAAAAGAGACAATGATGTCAAGCAGGTAGTTAGAGCTTTAAAATTAGATCAGTGTTATAAACTTCAGTCATCTGTATAAAAGGTATTTAATCTGCAGTATGGGTAGAAAAGCCCAAGCAATTGACAGATAATGACCGAGGGCCCAGCCTGAAAAATCCCTCTATATAAATTCTGGGTAGTGAGAATAAGTCTGCAAATCAGACTAAAGACCACCCAAAAAGACAGAAGGAAATCAGAGAAGATTCACAGAACCCAATATATAAAAGAGAAGAATGTAATCTACTGCGTGAATGCTGCTGAGAATACACATATATGACTAGATATGAAATGGTCTTTATTTGGTGACAAAGTCACTAATAACCTCAATAGTATTATTTCAGTGAAGTTATTAGAGGTGGAAGCAAGTGGGCTGAGTAATGGGGAAGGGAGAATTATAGACAGTTTTTAAGTTTGGGTATATAAAGAAGGTTGGGTAGTAGCTAGAGTTGGATATAAATCAATAAAAGTTTATTTTAAATGGAGAGATTTTAAACATGCTTCTATGCATATGAGAGGGATCTAGTTGAAAGGAATAAATATAGAAAAGAAATAAGGCATAAAAAAATCTTAAGTCACCTAAGACAGCAGAGGTGATGAGAGATCTAGAGCATCAGTGGAGCTGAAGGGTGGTTGCAGAAGTCAGATTTATGTTTGGTACCAGGAGAATGAATGCAATCCCATCTGATGACTTCTAATTTCTCTGTAAAGTTCGAATGAGGTATCGTTGTGAAAGCTGCATGTTACTCAATGTAGATGTACTATAATGTAATGAAATTTTGGTTAAAGAGAAGGCCTTTATATAGTAGCAGAAAACACTTCCATGATTATTATAGTGCCTGGAACATACTAAACAGTTTATAAGTATTAGCCAATTATCCTCACACCCCTAGGAGGTAGGTATGTTTATTAACCACTTCAAAGATGAGCACACTGAGGCACACAGTTTAAATGACTTGCCCAAAGCGTCTGGCACTGCTGGGTACGCAAATTGAAATATTGACTCTAAAGAGCAAAAGCTCAATGTGCTACGAGACCTCTTAGTGAGCTTGAGACTGTCCCTAGAGCATGCACATTGTCACTACAGATCGATGGTTTCTTGGGACACTGGAAACCATGTGTCTGGGAATCTAGGATAAGAGTTTTGTTAACAGCACATTACCAAATAGTAAAAAATACAAATTTATTTATAGCTAAGCAGCCTAGGCAATAAGACTTCATAAATTGCCACCTAAAGTCACTAGTTCACACTAGTGAGAAATAATCCAAAAGCTTTGTTTTCTTCTTAATCTTTATTGTTTTCCGGGTCGATGACTTTCCAATAGCACTAAAGTGGCACTATAATTTACCTACGGCAAACTGGTTTTTTGTGGGTTTTTTTAAGACAGCGATCTCAGTCTGTCACCCAGGCTGGACAGTGCAGTGGTATGATCATAGTTCACTGTAACCTTGAACTCCTAGACTCAAGCAATCCTTCCTCCTCAGGCTCCCAAGGACTACAGGTGGACTAGCCCAGCTAATTTTTTTTTTCTTTCTTTTTTGTAGAAACCAGGTCTCCCTATGTTGCCCAGACTGGTCTCAAACTCCTGGCCTCAAACCATCCCCCCAGCCTTGGCCTCCCAAAGTGCTGGGATTACAGGTGTGAGCCACCACACCTAGCCTAATTTACTTAATTATATATAGATCTCCCTCACTACATTTTGGCATCTCAAAGGCTGCCCATGTCGTCTTCACTAAAATATCTGTTCGGTGCCTATGTAGCAGCTGCTAAAAAAACAATAGCAAACAAGACAGACATGATCCCTGGTCGCAAGAAGTCAGACAAGAGACCAACATATATGTTTTTAAATTGAGAAAAATACTAGGAAAGAATCAATGTAATGGGAGAGAATAAAAGTCAAGAACTGGATGTTTAGATACAGTGACCAGAGAAGACATCCCTCAAGAGGAAACATTTAAGCTAAGTCCTGAAAGTGGAGAAAGGGACATTCCAGTCATTAGGAATTCCCCCAAGAGAGAGGAAAGTAAGAAACTCAGAGACTAAATGAAATAAGCCCAAGGTGGCTAGAGAACAGAAGTGAGTATAAAGTTGGAGGAAAAGATAGGGCCTCAAAGGCCATGATAAAGAATTTAGATTTTATCATTTATACAAAGGAAAGCAATTGAGTATTAAGCAGGAAATATTTGACTTATTCTTTAAAATTACAATAAATCATTCTATGAGAAAACAAGAGATCAGGAGATAAAGTAAGACCAGTAAGGACTATTGCAATAGTTCAGGCAAGAAAAGATGATGGCTTGGAAAAGAGATCGATAATGGTGATGGAGAGAAGTGAACAAGGTTGAGAGAGATTTAGGAGGTAAATCTGACCTTTGACAAAGGAGCAAAGACAATTCAGTAGAGAAAAAAATAGCCTTTTCAGCAATTGGTGCTGGACATCCATATGCGAAGAAGTCTATCTCAGCACTGACCTTACACCTTCTACAAAAGTTAACTCAAAATGCATCATAAACCTAAATGCAAAACTCAAAACTATAAAACTTGTAGAAGACAACACAAGAGAAAACCTTGGGTTTGGCAATGAGTTTTTAGATACACCACCAAAATCATGATCCATTAAAGAAACAATTAAGGTAGACTTCATTAAAATTAAAAATCTTCTCCTCTGCAAGACACTGTTAAAAGAATGAAAAGATAAGCCACAGACTGGGAGAAAATATTTGCCAAACACATATCTGATAAAGGACTGCTATGCAAAATATACCAAGAATACTTATTCAATAAGAAAATAACTGATTTCAAAAATGGGAAAAAGATTTGAGCAGACACCACAATACACATGGAAAATTAGTATATGAAAAGATGTTTAACATCATATATTTAGTATCATTAGGGAATTGCAAATTAAAACAATGAGATAACACTACATAGAGTGGCTACAATCAAACACGGACAACATCAAATGCTGATGAGAATGTGGAGCAAGAGAACTCACATCTATTGCTGGTGGGAAGACAGTTTGGCAGTCTCTTACAGAGCTAAGCACAGGCTTACCATATGATCCGGCAATTACACAAATAGGTATTTTCCCAAATAGGTTGAAAACTTATGTCCACACAAAAACCTGCACAGGAATGTTTCCAGAGCTTTATTCATAATTGCCAAAAACTGGAAGCAACCAAAATGTCCCTCAATAAGTGATGGATAAACAAACTGTGGTAGATACTGTATTTACAATGATAAAAAGAAATTAGCTCTGAAGTCACAAAAGACATGGAAAAACCTTAACTGCATATTGCTAAATGAAAGAAGCCAGTTTGAAAAGGCTGTATAGCCTTTGTATGATTCCAACTCTATGACATTCTAGGAAAGGCAAAACTAGCAACAGTAAGATTAGTGGTTGCCAGAGGTGAGGGTAAGGAAGGATGAATATGTGGAACATAAGGTATCTTTTAAAGGCAGTAAAAATATTCTCTAAGATACCATAATGATGTATGACATGCATTTAGCAGAACTCACAGAACTGTATGACACAAAAAGTGAACCTCAATATAAACTATGGACTTTAATGTATCAAAATTGGTTCACTAATTACAACAAATGTACCATAGTAATGCAGGATGTTAATAGGAGAAACTGCAGAGGGAAGGGGTATTAATAGCTGTACTGAGATTAGGAAGAATAAGAGTAAAATAGTTCAGGGTCGGACATGTTAACTTTTTTAATTATCCAGGTGGATATCAAGACTGGAGCTTTGAGAAGGTACCTGGGGGCAGTTAACAAAAGAAAAAATATTAAGCCAAGGGAATGGATAAGACCACCTAAGTGTAAAGCGAGAAGCAGTTGAGGAAAAACTTTAAGAACTGAGCTTTGAAGTATATTCATGGTTACATAAAATAGTGAGAAAGAGCAGCAGCAACTAAAAAGTAAAGGCTGGGAGGAAAATCAGAAGTGCATGGACTTATGGAAGTCAAAAAGTAGGTATTGTCAGAAGGCAGGAGTGTTCGACTACATTGAATTCTGTTAAAAGGTCAAGTTAAGAAGGAGCAGGTAAGTGTCCACTAGATATGGCAACAGGGAGTCCTGTCATGACTTTGACAAGAGCATTCATACTGGTATTAGAAGCAATAGCAGAATGGAATAGACTGAAAAGTAAATAAAATGTGAAAAATTCTGACAATGTAAGTAGACAAAAATCTTGGTAATGAAAGTAAGCAGAGATTGCAGAGTTAGAGTATGGGGAAAGGGTTAAGATGGTTTCCTTAAGATGATATATGAAAGCATAAATAGATACTCATGGGAATGATCTAGAAGAGAAAAAGATTTGCTAACAGAGGAAAGAGAAAAAATACTTAAAGGCACAAAATCTTTAACAAGATATAAGAGATCCAGGCTCTAGAGAACAATGAAAAAAAGCCTTTGAAAAAAGAAGTGTGAAAGTAGAAGCGTCTTAATATTTCCAACACTTGGAAAGATGCATGAAATTTGGTAGGCAGATGCTCGATAAAGATCAAATGAATCAAATTAAATAACTATAGTGGTTTAGAAAGCTCCTAGAAGAGCAACAGACTCCTAAGTGCTAGGACTCAAACTAAATTGAAGGCAAACTCAAACTTTTTAAAATGCATACTGATGTCCAGTTTCCAGTTCAACAAGTAAGGCTGTCACCTCTGTCCACACAACAAAAAAGCTGAACTGGAAATCAACAACCCTCTTAGAAGTCACAGATCAAACTGTTGCCCCCAAAACTGGAGAAACAAGCAAATACAAAAAAATCACAACTTATCAGAAGCAGAAACCACTGCTGGAGCCAACAACTGGTAGAAAAACTTAAAGGATAATTAATTGCTAGAGTCTGAGTGTGGATTAGCTATTAGCTTCATGGATAAACACTTCTGGCAAATCATATCTCCATGATTTGTAACTCTGGAAGTCCCATTAGGTTCTCATGGCAAAAAAAGAGAAAGGAGGGGAAAAGTAACCATGTTCAAATATCCCCAGAGCATTCTGTCATCCTTAGCAAAGGACTGTCCTTAAGGAAAACTATTTAACCAGAGGCCAACCAACATGGGTTATACCTAAGCCTAACCAAATGAAGGAAGAGAAATACCCAACTCCACAAGGGCTCTCTAGCTTTCCTGTCCCACCTAAGGGGGGGAAATGGTAAAAAGCATTTGTGAAGGTGAAAGCCCAGGGGCACTGTCCCACTAAAAATCTAAGACCTAATCATAATACTACAGAATACTTCTCCTCCCCCACATCATACCACCACACCAACAGGGTTTCTGTATAACAACAGGGAATTACAACTGAAAGAATGGCAAGGCTCAGGCTCTATTTAAAAAGGAGTCTCTAGAGAAACACAAAGACAACAAAGTAGATAAAATCAAGGACACTATAGGAAATCTTAGCCTCTGACACCTACAGCAAACAGTAAACATAGACTAAACCTTAGCCAGATCAACACAAAACCTCACACTACTAAAGGCCTACTGATCTTAGTTTCTTTCACCCAATACATCATATCTAGCTTTTGACCAAAAAAAAAAAACACACACAACACAAAAAACTTACAGGCATGCTAAAAGGTTAAAAAAAAAAAAAATCAGACAATACAAAACAAGCATCAAAATCAGATTCAGATATGGCAGATATTTTCCAATTATTAGGCCCTATAATTCCAAATAACTACTAATACACTAAGGGCTCTAAAGGAAAAAGTAAACAACATGCCAATGTAATGTAAGCTGAGAGATGAAAACCCTAAGACAGGCCAGGCTCACACCTGTAATCCCAGCAATTTGGGAGGCCAAGGTGGGAGGATCACTTGAGGCCAGGAGTTTGAGTCCAGGCTGGGCAACTTAGCAAGACTCCATTTCTACAAAACATTTTAAAAATTAGCACATTTTAAAAATTTGTAGTCCTAGCTACTTGTGAGGCTGAGGCAGGAGGACTGCTTGAGACCAGGAGTTGGAATTATTATACAGTGAGCTATGATCACATCACTGCATTCCAGCCTGGGTGACAGAGCAAGATTCTGCCTCAAAAAAATATAAGAATCAGGCCGGGCGTGGTGGCTCACGCCTGTAATCCTAGCACTCTGGGAGGCC
>VBSM01003176.1:62146834-62167365 GCA_008086735.1 Cheirogaleus medius
AAAAAAATATAAGAATCAAAAGGAAATGCTAAAAATAAAAAACACAGTTAACATAAAAGAAGAATGCACTTGACAGGATCATCAGTAGATAGGACACAGCCTAAGAAAGAATCAGCGACCTTAAAGATATGTCCATAGAAACTTCCTAAACTGAAAAGCACAGAAAATATAAAAAGGAACAGAATATCCCAAAATTTTGGGACAATTTAAAAAGGTAAAATGTACACATAATGGGAATCCAAGAAGGAAAAGGAAAAAAGAAACAGACAAAGATCTCCTCAACTTATGTCTTGATAAACCCATTGTAAGTAGAAATATTTTAAGTCAAAATGTGTTGCTGACTGGAAGTTGGGGCTTGCTGTCACTGCCCAGCATAGCAAGAGAAGTACAGTTTCTACTGAACATGTATTCCTTTCTCAACATGGTAAAGTCAAAACACTGTAAGCCAAACCATAAGTCAAGGATCATATTTAAAGAAATAATGGCAGCTGGGCACAGTGGCTCATACCTGTAATCCTAGCTAGCACTCTGGGAGGCTGAGGCGGGAGGATGGCTCAAGGTCAGGAGTTTGAAACCAGCCTGAGCAAGAGCAAGATCTCTACTAAAAATAGAAAGCAATTAATTGGCCAACTAAAAATATATAGAAAAAATTAGCCGGCCATGGTGGCACATGCCTGGAGTCCCAGCTACTTGGGAGGCTGAGGCAGAAGGATCGCTCGAGCCCAGGAGTTTGAGGTTGCTGTGAGCTAGGCTGATGCCACGGCACTCTAACCTGAGCAACAGAGTCAGACTCTGTCTCAAAAAAAAAAAGAAATAATGGCTGACAATTTTCCAACATTTATCACAGATATCAAACCACAGATGCAGGAAGCTCAGAGAACACAAAATAGAATAAATATGAAAAATCTATATGTAGGCATGTCATATTCAAACTGCAGAAAATCAAAGGCAAAGAAAAAATCTTGAATGAAGTCTCAGGTGGTCGTGAAGGAGATCCTTACTTATTGAGGAATAAGGTTAAGAATTACATCAGACATTTTCCCAGAAACCATGCAAGCAAGGAGATGAGTGATTTAAAGTGTCAAAAGAAAAAAATCACCATCCTACAATTCTGTATGCAGCAAAATTATTGAAAAGTAAAAGAGAAAAAAAGACTTTCTCAGACAAAACAAAATTGGAGGGAATTTGTCGCTACTAGACCTGTCTTGAAAAAAAAGTTTAAAAAAGTTCTTCTGAGAGAAGGAAAATAATATAGGTCAGAGATCTACACAAAGAAAGAAAAAGCATTAGAGAAGAATAGAAGGTAAAATAAAACTTTTATTTAAGAAAATTTTAATTGATCTAACATATAAGATTGTTCAAAATAATGATAGCAACAATATATTAGATGATTACATTTTACAGAAAAGTAAAATGAAGAATAGGAATGTTCTAAGGGATGGGAGGGAGGAACTAGAAAAAGTCTTGTTAAAAGGTACCTGCACTAGCCATGAAGTAGCATTAAGTGTTATTTGAAGACATGGATTAGTCATAAGTGTATATTGCATTGCAAACTCTAGGGCAAAAACTAAAACAAATCTTTAAAAAAGCATACTTGATATGCTAAGGGAAGAGAAAAAAATGGAATTATATAAAATATTCAATTAACATCAGAAAAGACAAAAAAGTAGAAAGCAAAATAAATTTTTAAAAAGGGCAATGAAGGCAATGAATAGAAAATTGACAAACAAGATAGACAAGATAGATACTAATCCAACTATATCAATGATCACTTTAAATATGAACTGTTTAAATTACCAATTAAAAGACAGAAACTATCAAAGTGGATTAAAAAAATAAAAGACCCAACTGTATGCTGCCTACAAGAAACCCACTTTACATACAAAAACACATACAAATTAAAAGTAAAGGGATAGAGACAGATATACCATGCTAACATTAATAAAAAGAAAGTAGGAATCACTACAATTAATTTCAGACAAAGCAGACTTCAGAACAAGGAAAATTATCACAGAGAAAGAGGAGTATTAATCATTATAAAGGAATCAATACTGTAAGAAGACCATCTTTAATATGTATATACCTAACAATAGAGCATCAAAATATGTGAGGCAAGAACTGACAGAAATGTATGCAGAAACAGACAAATCCACTATTCTAGTTAAAGACTTAAACACCCCTCTATCAGGAAGTTCCAGATCCAGGCAGAAAATCGTTGAGGACATAACAGAACTGAACAGCACCAGCAACCAACCAGAGCTAAGTGACATCTATAGACTACTTCATCCAACAACAAAACACAAATTCATCTCAAGCTTAAATGAACATTCATCAAGATAGACCATACTCTGGGCAAAAAACAACAACAAAAACCATATAATAACAAATGTAAAAGAATACAAACCATGTTTTTATACCACAATAGAGTTAAAATAGAAATAAGTAATACATAACAAATATTTACAGGTAACTAAAAAACTCCAACACACTTAAATATTTTAAAACACTTCTAAACATCACATGGGTTAAATAAAGTCTCAAGAGAAATTTCAAAATATTTCAAACTAAATGAAAATAAAAATATAATTTTCAAAATTTTTGAAATGCAACAAAATCAGTGTTTAATGAGACATTTACAGCAATTAATGCATGTTAGAAAAAAAGAAAAACCCAAAATTAATAATCTAAAATCCCACCTTAGGAAATTTAGAGACAAACAATATAAACCAAAAGTGAACAGAAGAAAAAAATTAGATCAGAAATCAATGAAAATGAAAACAGGCAAATACAGGGAGAAAAAAAAAATCAACAAAATCAAAATCTAGTTCTCTAATCAATAAAACTGATAAACATCTGGCAAGGCTAACTAATAAAAGACACAAAAATACCACAAATGAAAGACCTTCCATCACTACCAATCCCATGGGCATTAAAAGTATAATAGTCTTATAAGCAACTCTATCCCAAAAATTTGAGAACTTAGATAAAATGGACCAATTCCTTGAATGATACAATTTACCAAACAAAACTCACACAAGAAGAAACAGATAAACTGAGTAAGTCTATATCTATTAAAGATAGTGAATCAATAATTAATAATCTTCCCAAACAGAAAGTACTAGGCCCATTAAATATTTGGCAGAACTCAACAGTGAGTTCTGCCAAATATTTACTGAAATGATACCAATTCTCTACAATTTGAGAAAGTTAAAACAGGGAACAATTCCTAACTCATTCTATGAGGCCAGTATCATCCCAATACCAAAATTAAACAAAGACAATACAAGAAAATCACAAACCAACATCTTTCATGAACATTGATGCAAAAGTTCTTGATGAAATATGTACAAATTAAATCTGATAATGTATAAAAAGAATTCTATATCATGACAAGTGCAATTTATTCCATGGATGCAAGGCTGGTTTGACATTCAAAATTCAACTAATCCATTACATTAACAAGCTAAAGAAAAATCATCTGATCATATCAATAAATGCAGAAAAACCACTTGACAAAATCCAACATCCACTCACAATTAAAAACTGAACAAATCAGGAATAAAGCTTCAACATGATGAATATCTACAAAAAACCTACAGATATCATCATACTTATTGGTGAAAAACTAGATGCTTCCCCCCAATACTGGAAACAGGACAAGAATGTCTCCTGTCACCATTCCTACTCAACATTATACTAGAAAGTCCTAGCTAGTAGAATAAGCAGAGGACAAGAAAGGTATAAAGACTGAAAAAGAATAAATAAAACTTTGTTCACAAATAACATGACCGTGTATGGTGAAAATCCCTAAGAATCAATGAAAAAACTCCTGCCAACTAATAAGTGACTATAGCAAAGCTATAGGATGCAAAGTTAGTATACAAAAGTCAATTGCTTTTGTATATACCAGCAGTGAACAATTAGAATTTGAAATTAAAAACAGTGTCATATATATTAACACCAAAAAAAAAAAATGAAATACTTAGGTATAAATCTAATAAAATATGATCTAAGACTATATGAAGAAAAAACTAAAAAAAATGCTAATGAAAAATCAAAGATTTGAATAAATGAAGAAATATTCCATATTTATGGATAGAAAGATTCAATATTAAGATGCCAGTTCTTCCTAACTTGATCATTAGAATTCAGTGCAATCCCAATCAAAATCTCAGCAAGTTATTTTATGGATATACACAAACTGATTTTAAAGTCTATATGGAAAAGTAAAAGATCCAGAATGCTCAGCAAAATACTGAAGAAGAACAAAATCAGAGGACTTAAACTACTCAAACTTCAAGACTTTCTGAAAAACTTCAGTATTCAAGACAGTATGGTACTGGCAAAAGAACAGATCAGTGGAACAGAATAGAGAGCCCAGAGGCAGAACCACATGAATACAGTCAACCGACCTTTGAAAAAGGAGCAAAGGCAATCGGTGGAGAAAGAATAGTCTTCAACAAATGGTACTAGAACAACTAGACATCACATGCCCCTTCCTAAACAAACAAAAAAAAGACAAAAGAAAAAAATCTAAACACAAACCTTACACCTTTCACAAAAATTAACTCAAAATAATAAGCCATAAATCTAAATGTAAAACAAAACTATTAATAAAAAGAAGGGAAAAAACACATCTGTAAAGAAAACACAGGAGAAAATCTAGGTGACATTGGATTTGACAATGAATTTTTAGATATACCACCAGAATCATGACCCACTGAAGAAAAAATAAGACAGATTTTATTAAATTAAAACTTCACTTCTGCAAAAGACACTTAGGAGAATGAAAAGACAAGCCACAGTCTGAGAGAAAATATGTGCCAAACACATATCTGATAAAGGAGTGGTATCCAAAATACACCAAGAACTCTTAAAACTAAACAAGAAAACTGATTGTAAAAATGAATAAAAAATTTGAGCAGGTATCACAGATTAATAGAGAATGGAAAGCATTTGAAAAGATGTTCAACATCATTAGGGAATTGTAAATTAAAACAATGAAATACCACCATACACTCTTTAGAATGGCTACAATTAAACACTGAAAACAGCAAATGTTGTTGGGAATGTGGAGCAAGAGAACTCATTCATTGCTGGTGAGATTCAAAATGGCACAACCACTTCGTTAAATACTTTGGCAGTCTCTGCATTACAAAGCTAAGCCTAGGCTTACCATATGATCGAGCAATCGATCAAATAGGAAGAGCACAGGACATTTCTAGGTCAGTTAAAAACTATTCCCTATGATACTATAATGTGAATACATGACATGTATTTCATAGAACCCATAAAACTATATGACACAAAATGTGAACCATAATGTAAACTATGGACTTTAGTTAATAATGTATCAATATTGGTTCATCAGTTATAACAAATGTGCCACATTAGCTGACTTTAAGTGGGGAAGTTGAAAAAAAAAAAAAAAACAGTACCACACTAATGCAAGATGGTAAATAGGGAAAACTATGTGAGAGAAAAGCAGCTAAATGGGAACTCTGCTTTTATTGATCAATTAGTCTATAAACCTTTTAAAACTACTCTTTTTAAAGTCTATTAAAAACTGCACTAAGTAAAATAACCCTTTTTTTCTACGTTTTACACTGAGGTTCTATATGAAATTTTCCTGAGAATATGCATTCTTTTGGCAAAAATATTTGGCAATGGTCTAATAAATTCTTTAGATCAACAGATCTGCTTTCAAATGCTATCTTTATTGCTTATGATTACATGCTGTTGGGCAGACTGTAACCTCTGAGCTTCAGCATCTTTATGTGTAAAATGGAAAAATGATCACCTTCCTTTTTCCCAGGTTAGCTAAGTTCAATTAGATAAATATATGTAAAGCACCTTGCAAAGGTGCAGAGTAGGCATATAAATGTTTGTTCTTAATTTCCCCAAAATTCTAACTCAGGTAAGACAGAATACACCCTCTTCTCAACCAGTGTTTCTCAGAGGTACTTGTACCCTTAGATGTACATGTAATCATGAAATAGATACCTCATGTCTTCTTGGAGCTCACTTTAAGATTTGAGGGGAAAAAAGCTCAATGTTTTAAATGGTAATTAAAAATATTGTTATACCAAAACAATGTTGTTGCGATAGCAGAGTGTTTGCACTATATTTCAAGATGCAACACAAGACTATGCTTGCATTAGAACTTAGGCCACTTTCTCAAGACTTCCAGGGTTACTTCTTCACCATCTTCTGCCGTTTGGTATATTTCCCATATTTTTCCACTAATTTAAATTATGTTACTAAACACAAAGTTTATTTTCTTCTCAATGCCAGTCACATGGCAACAGCTGGGCTCCAAAAGGCTTGATTACCCTTAAATTAGTCAAGTACAACCTGAAAAACAACATTTTATATTACACAAATCATTTAAGATAGACTTTATAGTTAATTTAAGTCAGAATTAAGCAAACCAAAAGTAACTTAAACGGAGATTGCACTTTAGTACCTTTGATTTCCCAAGGTTCTATTAACGTTGAGTCAATTTCCTTTACTAAAGATGCACATTATACAGACTTTATATAAAACAGACTACTAGCCTGATTTTTAGAAACAAAATATTTTGCATATCACTGTATTATTTCTTTGCCTAGAAGAATCTCACTATGCATAAAATCAAGCACCTACTTTACTGGATATATATGTAAGACAAAGTGGTATGTATGAGATTCCAGGGCCAGTCACAACATAAGGCCATGTATAGCAATAGACCAGGGAGAACACATAAGTAATGTGTTGATTCAGAGACACACACTAAAAGAAACTGAATTATGTTCAGAGTATATCTACAAAACCTTTTAGGACCTCAAAACCATGCCACATGAACAAGAGTTAAGAACATGGGGATTAATCTGCAGAAAACGTGGGCTTGGAATTGATGGAGAATTAATAATTATCTCAAAAACTGTCCTATCTGAAAGGGATCAGACACACTCTGTTGTCCAGAACTAAGATTGACAGAGGAGGTAGTACAGGGGTACCTATCTCTGAGCTGGTAGTCAAGAGACTTGAGTCCCAAAGATAATTTGTTTAAAAACAGTGTGATACTAGAAATGTATGTGGTATTTCTGAACATCAATTATATGTAAAATGAAGGTGCTAAATCAGAAAATTCTAAGGTAATTTTCAAATAAAAAATGGTATAAGAGCAAATTCTGGATCAACTTCTTACTATAAGAGTATCCTGAACATGGAAGCAGCTAGCGCATAAAATGATAAGTTCTATCAATAATTCACATCAACATTAACATTAACATAAAGGGGAAAGCGAATTAACAGCAAATTAGTTTAAGTAAAAGCCAAATATCCACAAGCAGTTCTTATAAAAAGAATTCAAAAATATGATGAAAGATTGTTTTCTACATTATCCTCTGAGTATACTAGTAATTCTAGAAAAAAAATCCTAATCCATTTCCTATCTTATCCATATTCAATATTGCACTTTCCTTTGTTTTGAGATATACTAAGTAACATACTAACACTCAACTCTTTGAACCTACTTAATATTCCTTAGAAAATAACACTTTCCTGTCAATTATTTTATATAATAGGCAACATTTCTTGATCTTTAATAACAGATTCCTGAGTTACAGTGAGTGTTTATAAAATTCCTTGAATTAATTTCTCAAGCTAAAATAAAAATTAGTTAAGTGATTGTTTTCTAATTTCTAGGTATCACTTAATAAAAACAGGCATCCACAGCCAAAATAAAGGTAATAATCTCATGAAATACATACTCAACTTTCCATGCAAACTATAATATTTTTATAGTGCTTGGGTTTGAGAAATACTAAGTTAAATATGGATCATAAACACTAGAAGAGCAAGGGTAGGGGATACCTCAGAATATCAGAGGCTACATACACCAAGGGTAGAATGTTTGTGAATATGTCTCTAAATGAACTTCAAAGCCATACAAAAACAAATTTGTGGTTTATCAATTTCTCTCCTCTGGGAGAGTTTGAAGAAAAATTGTTTTCCTAATTCTACATCCATCTGAAAACCCAAGGGTATCTGTTGTAGTTTACTTTATCAGACATTACAGTGAACATATTTTGAACATTTTTCTACCTATGCCATACCTTACCTCTTGAGCAGAGATCCCTTTGTTCATAACTCCTGAAAACTCCGATGCATACTTCAAAGTTCCCTAACATTTTTACTGCAGTAATCTAATTACCTTCGATGTACGTGCTGTCAGGAAAAAATCCCCAGAGCACCTATGTGCTTATTTTTCAAACATGAATCTTTTACCATTTTAGAATTAAATTAATATAAAATCTTTTAAAATGGGAAACAAAAATATCTGAATAAAAATAAAGAAATTGTTTAGGACATCTAAGCACTGATGTTTTGCTCAACTGTTTTAATACAGTAGAGGAAAATAAGATCTGTGTACATATTTACGATAGGCTGTAAGGTCAGTACTTTGCAGTCACACTGTGATATTTACTTTTTTAAAACAGAAGCTACCCAAAAAACCCTTTGTTTCCTCACTAAAAAACAATCAAAACAGACTTTTATACTATAGTTAATGTAATCAATGCTGGTGAAACCATAAGCCTATGTTCTTATACCTCAAAGATAAAATGGTAGTAAGCCAAGTTCATCATTCCATAACATTTTTATTTTGAAGGCTATTGGTAATGTAAGGAAGAGTTCATGTTTTAAAAAATTACCAATTTAAAATTCATTTCACCATTATTCTTGCAATATTTTTCAAGTTTCCAGTGCTGGATATTTTTTAACCCCCAACCCCACACTTCTATATACATATAAAAAAAGCTTTTAAGTTTTTGACACTAAAGTAAAATATAGCCTTCGATTGAAATATATTTTTACTTTTAATACTAAAACCAAAATTTGTTCACAGAACCTTTACTCATTTTTTTCCAAACTTACCATGTTAATAAAGCCAAGAATTTTAGATTCCTTGCCCCAAATACCAATGCAATAGCTATTCTAAATTATAATTTCCTTTTATAATTCTTATTTTTTCAGAGTATAATTTCTTTGGGGAATCAAATTATTTCATTTTAACCCACAGGTTGTCATTAATTCAATTTTATTTCTGTCGTAGGACCCCATCTTAATGTTTATTTTTAATTTTTGAAGTCCAGTTCTTATATAACTTTTCTTCAAATTCATAAGGCATCCTCTTGCTTCTATAGCAGGTCCTACATAGAAAAGGCAAATTTCTCCTGTGGCTTCAATTTATTAAGTTTACGTAGCTGTAAAGACAGGAATCATTAAAACTAAATTTTACCCTTTTCCATGCTGTCTTGATAAGGTTAAAATTTAGTAAGAGACTCTGACCTGAAGTCAAGGTTTCTCCTACAGTTACAAGTAGAACACCAAAATACAAAACATTTTTCTTCTCTTGTTAACAGTTCTCATGAACTGGGTAGTTCTCCAATTAGCCATTATCTTCAAATGTTCTTTTTTTGGGTAAAGGAACTGTTAAGGGCTTATATTTTGATCAATATAGCTTTAAAAGATTTGACCAAATTACTGCTGACATTTACAATATTAACTCAAGAGAGTTTTAATGGCTTGCAAAACTGACATACAAAAATTGCATCTAAAAAGATGTTAATTCTGAAAACAAAGCTAAGACAACACTAATCAGGAAAATGCAAAAACAAACTAATAGATCTCCTATTTCATACATTTACTAGTGACCCCATGAAGAATCATTTTAACAATTTAAAGAAAGTTTTTTTTCTCAAAAATATTATAAAGAATAGAATATATATTTATAAGGACTCAGAGGAAGACATATAAAATTAAAATACACTTTAAAATACTGTTGCAGTTTTCACTTTCTATTCCTGAAACAGAAATAAGCCATTTTTCAGTAAGTGCATTTTTTCATGGAGAAAATATTTATTAGTTTTCAATTGATCACATAATACAATATTATACAATTAGTCATTCTAGAAAAAGAGTTATATTAATTATATTAATATTCATAAAATAAACACTGAAAAATATAGGACTGCATATTATGACAAGAAATATAAAAAAACTCTGAACGTAAAATGCATCAAAATAAAACTTTAAACAAATCAGTTCACATTAATATACAAAAAGTTTCACTTAAATAGTGTTTAGTGGCATGAGATGAATAGAAATGCACTTACATTTCTTTTGTACACTTTAAGGAACAGAGCTAAAATTTAATCAAAGCATGAGATTAAGAGATTAAATCACTTTTCATCTTCAAAGCTGAAACAAAAAGCTAATAATCTCACAGGCCATAAACTGGTTTGTACTGTGAGTCAAACAACTCAACTAACTTAATTTCTGAGCAAATTTCACTTTCAGTTCCCTGAGTTCTTTCTATAATGTTGAGTAGTTGTTTTTTAATTTATATGTGTTTATAAACCAACTGTCTTATTAACATTTAATAAAAACAAGTCAGGAATAAAAAGCTGTATCATTTTTTGGAATTCAGAGCTCTCTGGGGAAATATTAGTTCAAATTGATCTTTTAAACTTAAGTACAAACAAAAATTTATTTATAATTAATGAGGAAAAAAACAGTACTCATAGATAGCCAAGAAAGACTAAAGGCCTTCTAGCAAATGTGGCTTCTAAAATCTTTGAGATTCCTAAAACATTTTAGTTGCTTCCATAACAATAAATCTATAATTTCAATTCTTAAAACTTATACCAAAGGAAACAAACTGGCAGCACTGGGTGACTTTAAAAATTTTCTTTAATAGCTTTTGACTGACCAGTTAATAGATACTACAGAGAGAAATCGAAACATTTTGATAACTACTTCTATCAATTAATTGATAGCTTGGATAACTATTCTGCAATACTTATTCACACTTACAGGATTACTCTAATACTAACTGCCTTTTGCTCTATAAACTACTTTGTGACAGTATCATTCAAACTTTAGTAAGCCTTCAGTGCAGAAAATACTTCAAGTTTACTAAGTATTTATTACTTTAGAAGACAAAGCTATTTTGATCTCAAAAGATGTCTCTTGTACTTCTCTACTAGCATCTTTATTGCTTTGACAAATAATAAGCCTAAAGACAAGCAAAGATGAGCTAAAACAGTATATCGTAATATTAAAAGTAATTTTGGAATTATTAAAAAGTTCACCCTTTATTTACTAGGTCCTTTCAGTGTCAGGCAACAAAAAACTATTTCATTAAGTGTTTGGACTTCCTATACTACTTTAGATTAAAAAAAAGTCTGCCTACTTCATTAAGGTGATTTTCAATCTCACAAATCTTTTAAGTGAAATAGATACAGAGAGCCGCTTTTAAAAGAAAGGAGTCTCTCAAGCTTCCTCTATTTCAGTCTTCTGAATAGAAAGGAATATTTTCATGGCCATGTAAAATTCCAATCTGAAAAGATTATTTCATTATTTGAGCCTTTCCATTTTCAGACCAAGAGTAAACCAGAGTAAATCTTAAAGTTTATAAATGACAAGATCAGGTGGCTCGCTCATCCTTGTGTCTTCTAGACATATTGCATGGATCCATTCACCACTGCCTTCCAAACTGCAGGTGCTGGCATGTGAGAGAGATATCATCCATGAAGGCTCTGCTAGAAGAATTCCTTTTGCTGAAGAAGTATGATGTTTTACCAGTTGAAAGAAATCTGGGCAATTAGAGAACAAATAAACCGGTCTCCCATTATCAAGATACCTGGAGTCACAGAAGGAATCCACCAAGGAAAAATGAAAACTTGCCAAAGTCAACAAGTTCACATTCTACCCACTGTAGATGATAAGAACTTCCTGCAATCAAATCCTATCACTGGCATCAAAGAAACTAAGAGAAAACTATCTTAATGCCATGGGAAAAATCTAGGAAAAGGCTCTTTTGCCAAAAATAGTATTATTCCTAGGGACTAAAATACTACTTTTGAGTATATTAACCATAGCTTTCAGGGATATTATATCCTGAAACTTATATTCATTCACATTTATTTTATTAAAGAATGAAGCCTAGATTTGACAGTAAAACCATAACAGTACTATCATTGTATCTTTTAAAAGATCTAATATGAAGTCCTAACATTTAAGGTAGAAAAAAGACCAAAAGTTCTCACTAACAGGGTAGGATAACACCTGGACATCTGACTGCATAAATTAAATTTCAAATGTCCAGCTTGCCCAAAGATGAAATACAGAAAACTTTTAAATTACGGGAATATAAAAGAGCACTTGGAAGTCCACTAATACCATCAAGGCCAAAACTGGTAAATATTCCCTTTTTAAAATTCCTGTGGACTACACAGGCATTCACCAGATCATGTGCCCCAAATCATCCACTGCTTAATTATCTGGAGAGAAAATAAAATAAACTTTAAGATCTCTTTTTTGAATGGGCACTAGTTAGCATTCTTAGAAAAGTAAACTAGTTAGCATTCTTAGAAAAGTAAACAGATTGCAGCCCCACCTGGTTCTTATATGAACCCAAGGAGTTTACAAACAGAATTAAATGGGCAATGGAAGGACACTCCAATCTATAAATAAACCCAAGTAAATAATGGAAAGCACCCACTTGTTTATTATCCTTTCCCACTCTCTCCAGAAGCTGGATATTCTGCCTCCAAGGGTTCAGTGGAGAAAGTGGACCCCTGACGTCAAAAGCTCTCCGTGGTCTTGGCTGTATCTGTGGTTCTAGGATCACTCCTTGCACCTCTGGTAGGAGAGAAGCACTGAAATAGAGAGCTGAATATAGATTTAAGAAAAAATTCTTATTAAGAAATTACATTCTCTGGTCATTTGATTTTGTAATGGTTTATCCTCAGGATAAAAAGGAGCTACCTTTGGGCATACTTTCTTTAGTGTCTTCCTAATTTGAATTTTAGAAGTCTGTCACCACAAATGACTTCAAGTAACTATTAAGAAGGGACCTGTATTGATCTAAGCCATAACACACTCTGTGACAAACCACTCAACTTCGAGTGGAAGACCGAGTCAAAAATAATAAATTGTAACTGGGAACAAGATCATAGTTGCCTTAAAAAAGGGAAAAGGCACTCAGATATATCAAAGGAGGAGTCCCAGTTAATTCTTCTGTCAAAGAGAAGATGATGAATTGAAAAGCAGAAACAGAAAAATCAAGTATATTAACAGGAATGCTACTAAACTTTGGGAATATCTAAGAAGCTGAATTTGTTCTTGGTTTTCAAGTCCTTATTAATTTAAAGAATTAATCACACTATAGTCCCATATTATAGCAATATAAAACTAAACCTGCATTTCATAAAAGTTATGACTACTATCACTGAAAAGGTTTATTCCTCAAGTATTCATTTTTAAAATTGGGAGGGCAGAATAGTGGACATAAGTAACACAGACTCAAAATCTTTTTTAAAATGAATAATCATTTTGTTTTGGGTAAAGAAGGACCAAGAATAATCATTAATGGCTACAATGTAGAAATTAAAGCAGCAGGACATATCCAAATAATAGATGATGACAAAGGTACTAGAAAATAGTTAGCTTTATTATAGGAATAAGGTAAATAAGAGAAGGAAGTTCAAAGCACATAACATCTGATCAAGGAAAAGCTGAAAGGAGAATAAGATAGGCAGATATGTATTTAAAGTTTTAGGGACTGCATGATAAATTTTAACAGTGTTGCCTTTGGAAAACAGATCAATTATACTTTGTGGTACAGAGTGATACATCCCTATTAAATTTCAAATCTTATTCTAAATATAAAGGTGCTACATATCCCTGTTCTATGGAATATAGTCAGTCACAGTGTCCTATTTCTGGGACATATTATATTTTGGGATAAATTAAGAAAAAAATGTCATCAGATAATCTCCCTCTCACAACTGGTTATCACAGGGGTTCCTTACCTGTTAGTGGAACGAGGATTGTGCTCTCTTGTTCTCTATCAATCAACCAACAAAGGTTATAGCCTCAGCACTAAGAAGGTAGCAACCAACCAAAGTTAGTATTTTAATGCCTTCACTTCCTCCTGGCTCTGTCAGCCAGTTTGGAAACATATCAAAAGCTGAAAAGGAATGGTTATTCCATTACCTAACAACATTTAGACTAAATATTTTTAAAAGCCTAAAGATGAAAAGAATGAGCTAACCCTTCTGCTTAGAAATATATTCAATTCTTTACAAATGAGAAATGAAAACAGTTTGGCCTAAGAAAAGAAAACCTATGAATTTAACCATCAAATCTATCATTTCCAAAAATTAAAAGAAATGAAAAAAGAAATATGAAAGAAGTCAAGAAAGTGAAATTGCCATCTAACAAGAGGTATTAAATAAATAACTGTTAATGTACTTTATGTGCCCATGTGGTAGCTATTTTTTCATTTTAAGTTTCCAATAGATTTTAAGTCCTAAAGTCTTTTAGTTTTGAGGAGACTGTATTTTTAGATCAGTAGGCTAAAAAAAGTAGTTTACAGTATAATCACATTGAGGAGGTATATGAGGAATGGTAAGAGAAAAGGAGCACAAATTAGAAAAAAGATCTGAATACAGAATAGCTCAAGAAATGCAATCTAATTACATATTTCGAATGCCCAAAAAACCCAAATAGATTAACGAACTATCCCACAGCTGGAGCTGTTAAAGGGTGGCTATTTAATAGATAAGAAGGGCTTAAAATTAGTACAGAGCTATCTTAGATACATTTTCATTGTACCTACTGACGCAAATAGGTGCCACAAAAATAATTTAAAAATTATTTATTAAATAATCATCCCCTAGTCTTTTCTAATCAATTTCCTTGACAAATCATTCTTTTCCATGTTTAATAATATCTCAGTATAAAGCATGAAAATTATCTAAGATTTCCAAATTAATGAAATTTAAGTAAAACTTTGAAACAGTTAAAAACATTTAGAAATTATAAATAGGATATGATTTTCCAAATTTCCTAGTTTTCCTTCAGTTCTTGAATACTAATCAGTAATAACATACAGCTGAATGAAAATACAGGCAAAAAGAAAGAGGTTCATTTTGAAATAGGACATACACTTGGTATAATTTTTTTTCTAAAGTTTACAGGCCCACTTCACTTTGAAAATGAAAAACAACCCCCAAGAAATCATATCTTGCTCAGATTATTATTGGGTTAAATTCAGAATTTCTCCTTCAGCAGAAGCTTTAAGTTAAACACCTCCAAATCTCTGGTTTATTTATCAACACACCACAGAATATATATTAAAAATACAACAAGCTTAGATTTAAAAAACCAAATGTCTTTAAGTCAGGTTACATGGGAAGTTAAATATGAGAGTGGCTGGATAAATGGATCCATTTATAAACTCCCAAAAGTCAGAATGCTTTCAGAATATAATTTCTTTATTTTGACTGAAGAACCAAAATATACATACTCAGAAATGACTAAACAAACAGATATCTCTAAATAGAAATTATTTTGAAATCATTGAGGGAAGCTGGTATCCCTCTTGCTATAAGAGTTGACTCTGAATTTGATAATGTATCATTTATATAGAAAAACTTAATGGCGATTTCAAAATGAGGTCATCACTCAAACAAGAAAGAGCAGCCTTTGTGAGATTATTACTGATGGAGGGTCAAAGAATGTCACAGTAGGACTTTACTTAATCTATTTTAATGGACAGCATTCTTCTATGTGATATTTTAAGAGGGGGAGAAAAATAAGTATTCTACTGCAGGAGTTATATTTCAACCACTAGACAATAAACTTCAAACCAAAGCTAGCAAAATCAGCAATGCTGAGATGCTACCTCAAATGGGTACTATAGGTCTATTAATACATCAATAAAATCATTTTAACATTTTCCATAAATGCTTAAATGTTTAAAGATTCTTACTGAAAATCCAGTATAGTCAAATCTGAAACAATAAATCTTAGTATTTTATATATAAATGCGGCTAAAAAAAATTCTTATGAGATGTACATCAAATTAGACTATTTGCAATACCTGTTCTCAATACTAAATTATTCGATGATCACATAACTTATTAAACATTTCTAATATCAAAGAAAAAGGGAAGGCTACACATAATTGTTTCTAAGCAATGAACTAGAAGGTACCATGTTTCCACAAAGACCGATTTCTACTCCCTTGTGCTATAACTAAAGTCAAACTTGCTAGTTCATAAATTTATGGATTATTCATAAATCGAGACATTCTACATGAATTGGAAGCATGATGAAACATCCTTTTCTTATTTCTTTCATCACTTATTCTAACTGGTTCTAAAGCACTTCTATCAGGGAAACAAATTTCTCACAAGTTCCTCTAAGTGTCCAAAACAGTCCCACCTGGCAATAAGAAGAAAGAGAACATCCTTAATAGAAATAGTGTGTCTTTCTATCTCCAGCCCTTAGAAAAGTGCTTGGCTCACTGACTAGGTAATTCAGTAAATGTTTTTTACAAATGAATAAAGAATATTGATCAAGAAACAAAAAAGTAAGAAAAGGAGAATTCTGTTAAGTAGCTAAAATCTAAAATAGACATTAAAAAGTTCAATGTTATAATCCTAAAGGAAACAAAAACTATCAAAAGTATTACTTTCATGGATTTATTTCTTTTTTGGAGTAATCAGCTTCAAAGATTAACGTTTGAGTATGGCTAGCAGAAACAAAGGTATTAGCCTGAAGTGGTACAAATTTTAGCCAAATTATAACACAAATTATATATTTTCTAATGTCCTTTTTCAGAAATTTAAAAGTAGTAAGAAAACAAATCAGATACTGCCAGAACATCCAATTTCAAATTTTCAGTTTCAAAAGGCGAGAGATCATTCGCTGAAACAGAACCACAAAAACCCCACATTCCTTAGAATTAGTTAGCCAAGGTATTTTTATATCTATTAACTCTGGAGGAAAAGAAGATTACTTGTAAACCACAAATCTTGAATGTGCTGTCAAAGTGGGGATACACCTTTAAAAAAAAAAACAGGAAAAAAAGCCTGAAATTTAAGGGACTGCAGGGCATCATAAGAATACACACTTATCATGGGAAGCAATTTCCTAAAAGAGAAGAAAGTTGCAATGAAATAACTATAAGAATGTTTTAAAAGCTCAATATCTAACCGAATTCCAACATCAAGATATTTTTTCTTCATTTTTTTGGAAAATGTATCATCCAAAAATGTTACTTGGATTCAAGTTACTCCACTAGATTTAAATATCAAGTACTTATTAAAAGACAAGCAATAGATAACCCAAATGCATCTCATGCTCCACTAAGGTATAAGATGAAGAAGTAAAACTGATGAAAAAGAAATAGCTCACAAAATATATTTTTTAGAGCAGTTAATCTACTACAGAAAAAAAGTAAATGGCAATCATAAAAACATAATCTGCATAAATTATATTGACTATAAAAATGGATAAAAAAGCAACCTCAGGGTCAAGAAGAATAAATGCAAAAATACTTAAACAGATTGACTGCCAGACTAGAAAAAAAATTTTTTCCTTGGGGCCACAGAGTTTTATTATAAAAACAGAATGAAAACAAAACAATCCTTTCTAATTTAATGAAAAATTTGTTATTTTTTATTGTTTTCTGTGGTTTTGCCCAGGGGCCCACCCATCACATAATACGTATGCTATAGGATGGCTGCATGAGTTGCCTGTGCACCATGAGGCTCCCAAGGTAAAGAGTCGTGTGCACTACATATGTTTCATGGGCCCCGGACTCAAAACTATCGTGAGTTAAATACAATTCACATGGCAGTTAATGTTTAAATTTGCCACTGACTCCTTTGAATGAAAAAAGCTTGTATATTTGACAAAAAAGGAAAATTAGTAAAACTAATTTTTAAAAAATCTCTAAATTACTCAAAATACTTTTTTCATAATTATTCCATCCATTACTTTTACTTATCTAGTCTCTTCTTCACCTATTTATTTTGCAATTATAAAATATTTGGGTTTATTCTTATCATAGCCAGCATATTTTTAAGTACCTATAAGGTATTAGAAAAAAGTGATTGTCTTTGTACTACATTTTTTATTCTAGGATATTCTAGAGTTGATTTGTGCTACATTCATAATAAGTGCACTTAGAAAACAGATGAATATAAAAGACCATAGCAGGAAATGCATTTATGTTTTATGAATTAAGCAGCCTTTACATGAATTCCTTTGGGTCATTATCCATTTATAACAAGAAAAATGATGTGTCAACAACAAAAAGATGTTAAAGAATTAAATTTAAAAGGTTGTGATCAAGCAAAAGTCATCAATGGATGCTAAAATTAATGAGTAGAAGTATGATGAGAAACAGGATATTTACAGTATCAAAATATCTCCCTGCAAGACAATTGTTAATTACAAAGGGAAAAATAGTAACTTGACAGTTCAAAAACCTGGCAAGACACCTCCTTAATCAAATGATCAAGATGACATCACCAGTAATGGGATGAATCATTATCATCTATCTCCAGTGTATAATGCAGCAATAGAGAAACACTATCATTTCTGTGGCATCCTTGCCAAAAATGCATAATTTTAATCTGATCATCAGAAAACATCAAACACAAAATGAAGGCCAATCTAACTACCTAGGACTCTTCAAATGTCTCAGTCATGAAAGGCAAAGAAAGAATGAAGAACAGGCCTGGACTAAAGGAGATTAAGGAGCCAGGATAACTAAATACATTATTAGTTCCTAGATTAGATCCTGGACCAGAAAAAGATCATTAAGTAGACAAGTCAAAATTCAAAAGAAGTTTGTAGATTAGCTGGTATTACTTTCCTGATTTCTACATTTGTACCACGGTTATATAAGATATGAACATTAAGAAAAGCTGAGTGATGCGTATATGGGAATTCTGCATACTGTATTTTTGTAACTTTCTGTTAAGTCCCAAACTATTTCAAAATAAAAAGTTAAAATACAGAACAAAAGGTCTTGAATAAGGTTCCATACTTGACACTACAGAATATCTACTGAGAAGTAAGGAAATATAAATCAACATTCTTTTTCATTCAAATGAAAAGTTTAGTCCAATCTGTCTTTAAAAACGAATCGTAGGCCAGGCGCAGTGGCTCACTTCGGTAGGCCCAGGCAAGAAGGCTTGAGTCCAGGAGTTCAAGACTAGCCTAGGCAACACAGCAAGACTCTGTCTCTACAAAAAACTTTTTAAAAAAATAGCCAGGCATGGTGTGGTACATACCTGTAGTCATGGCTACTTGGGAGGCTGAGGCAGAAGGATCATTAGAGCCCAGGAGTTCAAGGCTACAGTGAGCTATGATCATGCCATTGCACTCCAGCCTGGGCAACAGATCGAGAATTGAGACTCTATCTTAAAAAAAAACAAAAAAACATAATGATAACATTATGTCATTATGTCATGGTCTATACTAGTAACAGAGAAGAAATCAGATGGTAATTGGCTTATGTTGTTTTTTTCTTTGGTAAACAGTTCTCTAGACAGAGATCTTTGGTTCAGAAAACATGTGAGTTCAAAACAGAAAATCTCTCCTACAGACAGAGAAACAATGTTTATGTTAAACATCAAGTACAAAAACTCTAGACTATAGCAAGCATGTGACAGAAAACAGGTAGATAAAAAAGGCAAAAGTTCTTTCCAATTTACATTATCATGTATCATTTTTATTCCTGCATTATTAAAAATGAGAAACTTTCTGCTAATTTTTTTATTAAAACTTTCCACAGGAAGTAATTTAGTGCCATAAATATCCCTCTTATTTTTTTACTAAAATTTGAGATAAAACTACCAAATAATTTACCTCCACCTATAAAGTTGGTTACAAGTAAATATGCATATCTTTGCCTTAATTTTTAATACTTACTGAGAGTGTATATGGCAAATAATGTATTATGCCTTTTTTTAAGAGATGGGGTCTTGCTATGTTGCCCAGGCTAAAGTGCAGTAGCTATTCACAGATGTAATAATGGTGCACTACAGCCTTGAACTCCTGGGCTCAAGCAATCCTTCTGCCTCAGCCTCCTAAGCAGCTGGGACTACAGGCACGCACTATAGTGCCCAGCTTGTATTATGGATTTTATATATACTGCGCCTCATTCTATTCTCACAATAACCTATGATGTAGGCAGTATTATTATCATTACAACTTTACTGATGAGAAAACTAAGGCACAAAGTAGTGAAGTTACTCACCTAGTAAGCTGAAGAGCAGGAAATTCAAAACCAGTCTGACTCCAGGATCCTGAGTTGTAACTAATTTAGACTTTTCCAAATCATATTATTGATTAATAATTAATTACTTCTTAAATACTTAGTATGATAAAATGCTAGAACATTCTGTTTTAAGTAGAATTCTGATACTCTTTCCTTCAAATTCATTTAAACATATCAGCTGACAGTTACTTGCTTTGCCATTTCTATCAACCTATGAAAGTTTGACAAAACAATAAAAATTGGAAATAAAGTATAGCAAAATGTTAACAACTTAATGTCAGCAACACAAATAATCCAGGAACAAATGTTTCTACTGAACCTGAAAAGCCTATATCTAAATGTATGTTGAAGTGGTAATCAGAAATCCCTCTCACCTTTTTTTTTTTTTTTTTTTTTT
>VBSM01003176.1:62170890-62190441 GCA_008086735.1 Cheirogaleus medius
ATTAGCTGGGCATGGTGGCATGCACCTGTAGTCCCAGCTACTCAGGAGGCTGAGCCAGGAGGACCCCTCGACCCCAGGAGTTTGAGGCTGCAGTGAATTATGATGACCAATGCACTTTTGTCCAGAAAATAGAGGGAGACCATGTCTCAAAAACTAATAATAATTCAACTAAAATGAGTTTTCTACTTTTAAAAAAGTATTTTAATATAATCTGATCACATTAAGCTTTAACAAAATACTCTTAAGTATCAACAGCTTATAGTAAAATCATTACTAAGACCACTAGAAGGCTACTGATCTAAATTTATTAAAATATTCATGTCATGAAAATTAGTTTCTCTATATTCACTCATTTTTCCAAAATTGGATTCTACTTAAACAAACTTCTCTAATTCAATGTTCACACTTTAGCAATAAATTTGGAAAATTTAACCATTTGGGGTGAAAAATACTTCTAAAATGTACTAAGAGAAAAATAATAATTATAATTAAGATTGAAGAAATCATTAAGAAAAATCAATGTACAACTCTAAAATAGTGGCACTCTAAAGAACCAATGAAGTCTATAGGGCCAAATGCCTCCATGCTGATAGTCTAAGGACTGCTTTTTATACTCGCCAGCTGTCACCTCTTGCTGCTAACCAGTGGACATGAGACATCTCCAGAATGTGGTTAAGAGTGCCAACTATGGAATCAAACCGCCTATTAGTATACTAACTAGCTCCACCACTTAGTAGTTATTTGACCAAGTTACTTAACTTCACAATATTTTACCTACAGTAATATATCAGCCAATAATATAGTAAAACAAAGTTTAGAATCATCTCCTTCTCATACAATCCTCAGATCTCCTATGAATTTATTATTAATCTTATATAAATTAACAAAAAAAGGAGCTAAAGAAGTTGTCAATTCAAATTATTATGTACCTTTCTAAGCATTAAATATATTTGTTCCTAAAAGGGTTAGGATGTAATGTCATGATTTATTATTATGGGATTGAGAGATGGAGGAAGAAAACCAGTAAGATATCTAGTTTGAAATTCTCATTCCCATTCTCACATTCTAGATCCACCCTTCCTACCTAGAACTCAAGATGGGTAAAATTCATAATAATAAAATAAAACCAATTGTACAAATGTATAAATCCTACTGTCATTTCAGAGAATAACTGATAAATCTTTGTTGGATTCTCACAGAAGAATTTAGTTTAGGAATCTGCTAAACCCCTTATTCCAGCGTTCTATAATAAAACGGAGTATTGACCAAAGATAAAACATGGCTCTACGCTTGACTCTAAAAGAGAACTTTAGGTGAACTACAGCAATAAACGTCTTTTAAAAGAGGGGAAAAAAAGGAAAGACTCAAACATGTGATGGCTTATTAGCACCTGAACAATGGACAGCACTATAGCCCAAAGCAGGGATTTTCTCAATTCCCATAGTTCACACCACCTTGCACCCAAAGAACACACTTGAAAAACAAAAGTCAAGCAAAAAAAACTTAACTTCTAAAGCAGCATTTTTTTCTAAAATAAATTTACTAAATTTTACTAAATACCATATTTAAAAACAAAAAATGGGAGTATTTCCTCAACAGAAAGAGTACTTGTCATCAAAAATACAACAAAATTGCCTAGAAGACACAACCAAGAAAATTATTTAATATTAAGCATAAACAAAAACTTCCTTATGAAAGAAAATTGATCAGGTTATCCATTTCTAAAACAGGGGATACAAACATATGATGTGAGAGAAGTCAGTTTCCCTTCACATAATATTTCATTTACTGTGTTGAGAAAGGTAATTAATAAAAATATTGAGAAGAAAAAAATCAGGGAGGAATCTTCATTATACCAAAATAGCTAAATCATTAAGTATCTACAAAATACCTTATGCTGAGTAGGTAACCCAGTATCATTCATTCATCAGCAATTTAACTAAAAATAAAATGCATTACTAATTATTACTCAAATCTTAGAATCTATTAGGGGCTTTTAATTTTACTACTGAATATTACTACAGATATTCTTCATAATTACTATATGTAAAGTTCCAGCTTTTATTTATAACATGTTAAGAATTTCTCACAGAATAACCTCACTACCTTAAAAGCTAGGAAAATGTGAAGCATTTGTCTTATTTTAGAATGGGAATATGGAGCAGCAAAATGATTTGTCTATGGTTAAATGATATAGTGGAGGCACTACAACTAAAATACGGTTTCTTTATACTTGTCTGTAGCTCATCATTTGGAATTTATTCTTTTATGTCCATGCTTTCTTAATATACCAAACATACTCAAACTTTCAACTAGTGAACATTCAATACCATATCACAGTTACTTCGGATTTTCTTAAAATGTCTAATTCCTACCTTCATATCAGGCTATAAACTGCTAACTTTCCTGATGTCACCTTACATGCCTCAGAATCCCATTTCTTTTCCCTCCCCACTCCCATCTGCTTTAAGCTGATAAAACAAATCCTAAGTTTTTTTTTTTTAAGTAAAAAAAATAATAATAATAGCCAGGGGTTGGGGGAGGGGGCAATGACATGGTTTTATTGTGATAGCCATTTCAAGCAGTTTTTGAGGCCCTTACATTCCAAAGCTGTGTTCCAAAGGATTAAGTTACCAGCATTTAAGCTCTGGATAAGTGGAGTGTTACCATGTGTGGATTGAGTCCTTAACTCCTTACCTTTCCCAGTAAGGCCAAAGTCACTGATTCAAACCATCATCTCAGATCACAAGGACAAAGAGACCGTGCCTCCATTTCCATCAGTGAAGAAAAAGGAATTACTGAGTTTCTCATACCCCATATTAAGAAAAGCAGCAACTAGACATCTCAAGTAAAGCCAGCACTTTCCTAAAAACACAGTGCTAATCAGACCACTACACATGGAGTAAAAACTCAAAGGGGCCCTCCAGTCCATGTCCAATTAAGTCCAGACTTCTCAATCTTGCATTTAAAGCTTTTCAAAGTTAGCCGTATCACGTATACGAAGCCCACCTCCTACCAATTTGGACTATATCTTATATAAACACACTTTGTACTTTTTTGGTTTATGTTTTCTCTACTAAAATGACTTACTAATAGTTAGTAAGCTATCAAACTCCTCCACAAGCATGTGATCTTTACTTTCTCAGATTCCCAATACTACTTTATTAGTATCTCTCACAACATATCATTTCCTATCTTGTCATACCTTTCCCACTTACTGGATTTCTATTCCAAGTCATTCCTTAAAATATTCAGAGCAGCTTACAAAGATAGAAATATTTTGAGATAAAATAAATTTAAAACAGGTAAAAGAAAACTGAAGCAAAGGGCCAAAAATTGTAAGAGAATAATAGAAGGAATCTGTTATCTTTTCCTTAAACACTCAAACACACACAACCACTTATTCTTAAATTCAACTGTAGGCTCACCTTAAGGATAGAGATAGAGCTGTGCATATACTTACTAAATAAATTATGTTCTTTCAGATACCCAAGAGATTTTTTAATCTAAGAACAATTTTAAACTTTCCTTTTAAAAAATTATATTCCTTTATATGTATACCCACATACATGTATATATATCCCTATACTTTAAAAATGACAAAGTGAAAAAGGGCACCAAAAATAAAAGTTAATATTGTGGCTCTTTAAATATTAACAAAATATTAATAATCAAATTACATTTAGTATCAATGGTAGCATTAATGCTTTTCACATTTTAAATAATTTAAGTTCTATAACCACTTCCTTTCTGGTAGAAACCTAGAAGTCCCGAGTGGATAGAAAGAAATAATTCCTCCTCTTTCCACTGCCTAGAAGAGACTGGCAATGGAAATCTGTTGAGTATGAAAAACGAACACCCAAAGGTCTCCACAATCACTAATACGAAAAACCAATCATGGCCAGGCACGGTGACTCACGCCTATAATCCTAGCACTCTGGGAGGCCAGAGGCAGGAGGATAGCTCAAGGTCAGGAGTTCGAAACCAGCCTGAAGAAGAGCAAGACTCCGTCTCTACTAAAAATAAAAGAAATTCATTGGCCAACTAAAAATATATATATAAAAAAATTAGCCAGGCATGGTGGCACATGCCTGTAGTCCCAGCTACTCAGAAGGCCAAGGCAGAAGGACTGCTTGAGCCCAGGAGTTTGAGGTTTCTGTGAGCTAGGCTGACGCCATGGCACTCTAGCCCAGGCAACAGAGTGAGACTCTGTCTCAAAAAAAAAAAAAAAAAAAAAAAAAAAAAAAAAAAAAAAAAAAAAAAAAAAAAAAACAATCCTAAGATACTAGTTCACATTCACTTGGATTTCTTTTCACTACTAAATATATTTCAGACACATCTGCTTTGGATTACAGATGTGGATAAACCCTATGAAAACATTAAATTGCCAAAAATCCTACCTTAAGGTTATAACCACTTACCCTTCAGAATTTTAAAACTGAGGCTATGGATAAAAGAATTTTAGAGAAACCAGGTTTTGGGGGTTTTATTTTTTTCAAAGTGAGAGGAATAATATATTGCTTTGTGGAAGAAGTTAGCAAAGTGATACAAGTGTTTTTATAAATTGAGGAATGTGCTAAACAAGGGAATCCTGTATGGAATCATTTTACAATGAAAATCACTATCCCCCTCATTTATTACCTTCATTCATTAATAAGTAACAGAAAAACATAACTTCCTACCTGGTCCTTACCACTCCAATCCAAACTAGATTCTTTTTATATTAATCTTCCTTGAACATCATGCAGTCACCAAGTGTTCGTGCCAATCACTCCCCAATACAACCTTCAGTCATTTCCTTCTAGATAGTGATAACAAACTTACTATAGTAAATCCAACTGTTGCCTTACTGCTGCCTAGATGTTTTTATTTCTCCCCATTTTTATTAATATTTTATTAACATTCTCCTTCACTCCAAACTTGTGAAAAGTCCGTTCAAATAGCACTGCTTTTCTGACCTACCAAAGGTCAATTCTATGCCATCTGTAAACGTTGCTTGTGTCATTTTAAAAACCAGAGTTCCAGCTACAGTCTAAGAAACATTTTGTATACTCTCAGAATTCACTTAACCTCTCTTTCATGAATTGAACAAGACCTCAAGATTTCCAGCTCGGATTTCTGATTCTTTGATTTCATATTTCGCTTTGTTTAAAACTGTTACTCAGCCCTTATACTGTAATATAATTTCCCCATGTCTATATGTCTTATGTATTCTTTGAGGACAAGAACTATGCTTGATTATACCTCTCCCCACACCATTACTAAATATGATTTACACCTACTGCCTATTTAATAAATATAAACATCTGATAGGCAGGTAAGGGTGAGAGAGAGGAAATCTAATGTAACAGGTACAGTAACATACAGTAGTCCCCGTTTATACATGTGGGATATGTTCCAAGACCCCCAGTGGATGCCTGAAACTGCCATTAGTGTCGAACCCTATACATACATACATACACACACACACACACACACAGTTTTTTCCTATACGTATATGCCTATGAAAAAGTTTAACTTATAAATTTGGTATGGTAAGAGATTAACAACAATAATAAAACAGAAGAACTATAATATACTATAATAAATGTTATGTGAATGTAGTCTCTCTCTCTCTCTCTCAAAATGTACTGTACTCACCTTTCTGACAACTGTTGACCGGGGTAACTGAAACCACAAAACTGTGGATAAGGGGGAATGACTATATCTAGACACAACTGAATCTTAGTCTTGTCTATCAAAACAACTGTGTACCTAATGGCAACAGAATGGCAAAGTTATTTGGTGGTGATTAAACTCTTACCCTGGATGTCTGTGTGTTTTTTTTCTGGTCCACATCTGAATTCACTTACTAAACAAGCATTTCAGAACTTACTATGGGCCAGGTATGATTTTATGCACTGGGAATACAGCCATAAACTAGATGGACAAGGTCCTTCTCTCATGAAGCTTAATTATTGAGTAGGAGAACAAGAGTAGTATCCACACAGACACCAAGATCAAGAGTATTTTGAAGACATAATGAATTAAGAAATAACTGCAGTTCCAGTACCTTCCAATGCCTTTAATTAACTTTGAACAAACAAAAGTCAGAATACCATGTTGGTTCTGAACACATGCTACAGAAGCAATAGAGCAAACTCATTATGAGCACAAACTTTGGAACTAGACTGCCTGGGTTTAAATTCTAGCTCCCACTATGTGACCTTGAATAAGGTACTTAATCTCTGTATGCCTCAGTTTCCTTACCTGTAAAATGTGGATAATAATGGTACTTATACCTCATAAGGTGCTCTGAGAATTAAATAAATTAATCTATGTAAAGTGCTGAGAACAATATGGAGCATAAGTACTACAATTTTTAACTACTATTCAATTATTACTACTACTATCATTACTAAATTGCTGTAGAGTCTATGAACAAGCTAAAAACAGCGCATAATACATAACAGGAACTTGATATTAATTATAAACTGAATAAATGAACCTCAGACTCAGGTTTTTTTCCTGTGAAACTTGAACAAAGACATTCTATCAACTTTAAGACTGCTAGAACTTAAGAGTACATAATCTATTCCAAAGTGCTTTATTACAAACAATCCAAAAAAATCATACAAGAATATTTCTAGTACTATCAGCACTAGAAGTATATCAGAGATACATGACAGAGAAAATTTAATGCTAGATATTATTTTGACTGTTATGTTTACACCTTCAAAGCACTCCTAACCCTAACTAGTCAATATGCTATTTGTTACCATGTGAATAAGCCTAACAACCAAAGAAATCAAATAACCAGAGGAGCTGGGGAGAAAATTAAATCTCATCAACGATGAATAATTTTATAAATCGATCCACCTATACTTTACTCAAAAAAGAATATTCAGGCATGCATATAGGGTATCAGGAGTTCCTTAACCTGAGCAGTTAGCTGATACTTACAAAAATAATCTGGGAGGCCTGGAAAAATAAGATGCTGTCTTATCCACATAAAGCTCAGAGTAACCCTTTACTCTATGGCTCCATGGATGAGTAAGGGCAACACCACTCAACATGATCTCAAGTTAATCCTTAATAAAAATCAAGCCAGAGTAAATGCTCCTCACAATCAACACAAATATGATTTTAAGCCAGGCAATCAGGTTTAACACTGATATGTCCACAAACAGGATGTGAAAACCTTTAGTTAGGGACTCCCAGAATTAGCCTCTGATGATCATTACACGATGACATCGGATTCTATATTTTCCATTCTGTTTCCAATTACTCCAACCTTAATAGTGAAGGACCCATCTCTTAAGGCGTTTCTACTCCCAATTAATACCTATAGGTAAACAATAAAGTTTATTACTGATTCTGATCACTGCCAAAGCTTTTTCATGATTTCTCTCCCTTTGTATAATCCACAATTTAACAGTTTAATAAAAACTAGAATAACCATAAGTAAAACAGATCACAGGAATTTTAAACAAGTAATTAACTCAACGCTTACTAAACTATTTAATAAAGAAAACTCTCTTAACACAAACAAGTGGCATTTTACAAGTTAAGTGTTTATATTTTCAAACAGCTGAAAGTGCACCAAATGACTTCCAAGGTAATACTTAGATATTTAAGAATCATCAAATGGTAAATAGCTGAACCAGTCAAAAACAGAAAATGCAGAAACAAGAGAATACTGATAATTTCTATTTTGAAATAAATGGAGAATTTCTGTTTTATTCAAGTTAGAGAATTTTTATTGGCATAAGTAAATACAAAATAAATACAAAATGCTTGTTAAAAGTAGTAACTAAGCATTGCTCCTTTGGTTCACAAACACAGCAAAAAGTCAATTCTCAATCATCTCTATTAAAGAAGAAAGTAGTGATATAACATGATCATCTACCAATAACTTATTTATCTTTCTTTTTTAAAAAGAGAAGTTCCCTTTATCTTTTCTTATGCCCACATTTATAATATATTTTCTTCATTAAGCAGATTTTTACTGAGTATCTACTATTTGTTAGGCACTAAAATAGGCTTTGGATATATAGTAGCATACCAAATATCCCTGAAGTGTAAAATAATCAGATAATCATAAAAAACAAAAGTTACAGACTGTAATAAGCATTATAAAAGAAAGAGGTGCTATTAAACAGTATTAATGAAGAACCTAAGTTTAGACTGGTATGTCAGAGAAGGCGTTTCAAAAAGTGACAGTTAAGCTTTAAGGCGGAATGGAGCAGAGATAGCATATGGGATGTTCAGCCTGAAGGAACAGCATATGCAAAGGTCTAGAAGAAGAAGAAAAACTGGATGGTAAGGTGAGAAACTTTCTGAAAGGTCAAATGCAATTAGAACACAAAAGTAGGGGTGGGGGTAGGGGGCAGTAGCATGATGAGGCCAGGAATAAGCAAAGACAGAAAGTAATTACCTTAAAATAAATGGAAAGACTTAAAGGGGTTTAGGGCAAATGAGTTACCTGAACAAATTCCATTTTATCATTCTGACTAAAAGATACAATGTTAGAGAAAGGCAGGACATATACAGGAGGCTCAGTGAGAAAGCTATTGCATTGAGAACTGATGTTATTTTAGACTAGAGTTGTGGCATTAGCAATGGGGAAAAAAAGATGAATTAATGGGAAAAAAAGGATGAATTTAATCTACATTTTAAAGTAATGGTCAGGAAGTAGAGGGTGAAGAAAAGGAGCTATCAAGAATGACTCTCAGGTTTCTAAAGCAAAGGAAGAACTGCAGTAAGAAATGACATCAAAATAAGGGTAACTAAAGAAGGAAATTTGAGGGGTTAAGTAACCAAAGGTTAAGTTTATGACCTGTTGAGACTGAGAAGCCTGTAAGAATACAAGCAGAGATGTTGTGAAGGCAGATAACTTTACCAGTCTAAAAGCTAAGAAGAGAAGTCTGGACTAGTTATATGCATTCAGGAGTTGATAGCATATAGACTTTACAGCTATGGGAAGCGATGATTACCTAGGAAAAAGGCAGTTAAGTATAAAGAGGACTCAGAAAACCAAAAAAACTAACACTGAGAGTCTGACGGGGTGGGGGGAGGGACTGAAAGAGAGACTTAAAAGGAGTGGCCAGAAAAGTGGGAAGAAAATGGAGATTTATCACAGAAAGCACTAGAATGTTTCAAGAAGGACAAACAAAGGTAAAGAAGGACAAAGTTCAAGTAGGCCTAATGGCCCTGAAAGGTCAAGTAAGACTTCCTGGTCAAATTGACTGGTAAGGAAAAAAATGGACTAGAGGGAAGGGACAGACATCTTTTGAATATATGTGAGCCTAGGGAAAAAAAAGTCAACCTAGAATCTAAATCTAAAACTCATTATAAATAATTTCAATAGTATAAAGTGCTTTAAAATTTGTCTCCCTCATGTAGCTTTTTTTTGAATGAACCATGAAAGCATATTCTTACCATGACATATTTAACCTTAACAACAGTGACAAGGCAAAAACCAACCATCAAGATTCTAATATTGCAGCACCAGAACAGGTCATGCTTAGCACAGTTTCATATTTTTAAACTAACTTTCTAAACAAGAAATAAAATCTACCTGTTTAGCAATTCTGAAGCCAATGTTACAAAGACTGAATCAAAATTAGAAAATTAAAATGGTTTTCATGAAAAGAAAATTTCCATATAAGTTTGAAAAGAAAAAACATATCCATATTAACTCATTGAACATTTGAACGTCTACTGCATTCCAGGCACACCACTGTAATGGCTTTCCCTCTTTTTTCTCACCAAGGGCTTATGGGGAAATATACTGGTGCATTCTATAGCAATTCCATCATTAACACACAAAGCAATGAAGCAATAAAGCCTGCTTTTTTTTTTTACGTTTTCAGCCACTCTTACATTATGTATGGACACTGGCCTTACCTCTTGTTGGCTTTATAAATAATAGGAAAAGCACTAGATCTTGAACTGGAAGAATGGTTTTGAATCCCAGCTCTGCTTTCCTGCTACGTATGTAACCTTAAGACAGCTGACTTCGCCTCTCTAAAAACTCAGTAAGTTTCAGTTTATTCACCAGTAAAATAGAAAAAACTTAACTCACAAGGTTACTGAGGGTCAAATGATAATGTTAACTGAATCTAATACTAATGTTTCTAATTACCTCTATGAATTGAAATAATTGAATTATATATTATTCTTATTTCTAATGAATATAAGCCAAACAATTCCATTCTTAAAATTTATGTACTCATTATAAAGTACACCTTTGAGCAAAGCTTTATTAAAATTAGCATCCTTTACATTCAATAGTACAGTATTCTATCACTGAAATAGATGTGTAACATCAGTAAACACACACATCTATTTTTTCACTCTTTCCCTAAAAACCCCACTAAACAGAAAAGGAATTTGTTAAGATAACCAACTCAAACCCACAAAAATTGAGAGACGATGAAAAGACAATAGCAACAAAAATTTAGAAGCTGGAAAGCAGATGGTTGAGTGACAAATGACTTAGCAAACACTAGCAAATCAAATCTTTAGCAAACAGTGGAGAAAGCCAAGAACAAACCAAATTTAAACTGCAAAATCCCCAAAAGACTCAGGAATTGGCAGTACCACATCCATATGAATTGGGATGTGGGGGGAGGGGTGCTAAAATAAGAAAGATTATTTAGAAGTCTATTTAAGAAGCAACTAGTCCCACAGATCCCAACCATCCCCACACTCCAACCCAACAAAAAACAAAGTACATTGTCTGGAGAAGGTAAAACATAAGGATCGCAGGAGTAAGGAAATCAGGCACAGCAGAATGCAGGAGAACATACCGAAAAACAGGGTTGAGTGAAGAGACATTTGGGGATGCTAAAACCCAAGACCTTTTACTTCTCCCTCCTTCTCTCCCCAGAACGCTTGGCCTTCAATTCTGGGCAAGAAATAAGAAGAGCCTTCTTAGAGGCATCTAACCAGCTAGGAGGAAATACAAGAAGATACTGACATCAGAAATCCCCCAACCAAATAGCCCAGCCAGGTTACCACACAGTGAAGCTAACAACTGGCAAGCCTCACTAAGAATTTCTACTCAACATTTTAATTCCCTACTCTTACACATGATTATCAACCATCAGAGGAAAGGCTATACCATGGCAGATAAAGATCAAAGCAAACAAAAAGAAAATGAAACCTGGAGGAAACAGACCACACAGAAAGAAATCTAAAAAAAAATATCTAACATTGACATATTCAGACAACTGAAATAAAGTACTATCATTATTAAATTAAAAGAGTATACTATTAAAAAGCAAAAAAAAAGCTTTTGGAAAGTAAATACATGATAAGAGAAATGAAAACTCAATAGTAATAGAACAAAAAGAAAATCAGATGGAAAATAGTTAAGAAAATATGAGAAAATTAAGAGTAATCAAGGTCCATTATCCAAGTAAGAGGAGTTTGAAAAATAGAAAAAGGAAATAATTAACGACCTCATTCAAGAAAAAGTCCCAGAAATAAAAGAAGTTTCCAGATTGAAAGGGTACACCAAGTACTCAGCACCACAAATATAAACAGATCATACAAAGACACCTTGGTAAAGTTTCAGAACACTGCAAACAGATAAAAAAAAACCTTATAAAGTTTTCGGAGATTCTTTAAATGAGGAGAAAGAAAGAAAGGAAAGGAAAAGGGAAGGGAAGGAAAAACAAAATACATACAGGTCACATCCAATATATGGAGAAATCAGAATGGCTTCAGATTTCTCAAAAGCAATATGGATGCTAGAAAACAGCAATAATACAAAATAATACAATTTCCACACCTGGTATTCTTTACCTAACCAAAGAATCAAACAAGTGTCAGGGTAAATTATAACCATTGTAAAACACCAAGTAAACCACAAATGAAGACAACACTGATCTCTGGAAAATGGAGCTCCAACACAGGCGAAAGTGAACTATCCTGAAATCACAGGGTAATAGTTGTATACCAAGCCTAGAAGACAATCAGTCCAGAATGCCGGTCAGAGGGATATGAGACTTCCTAAGATAAAATTGATGACACTATCTGATGCCAGGACATCTTCAGAGACATTTGATGAAAAGCAGAATTGGTGATAAATATAGAGAAAACTAAGCAAAGAGGAAAAAAGAAAATGAACTCCAACCAGCATACCCTATGGTAAAGCTAACAATCAACAAGCCACACTGAAAATTTGTAATCAGCTCTTTAGTCCCCTTACACTTACATGCAAGCAGACAACCAAGAATTACCAGACATCTAAGAAAAAGACCTATTAAGAAAAGTAGAGCCCAAAATAAAGCAAAAATTGAGAGTGGGGGGAGGTAACTTGGACAAAACAGACTATGCTGACAGATGAAAACTTGGGAGGGGAGGAGAACCCACTAACATTTCTGTAACGCTAGATAGCTGGGGATGGGGTGGAACAGGATAGGAAAAGTAATCACATTTTACAAGAATACTAAATAATAAAGTGATATAATCATAACTATTGAGAGGAAAGGGTATTGGGAAGGAGGAGGATCAGTTGGGTAGGTGGTGACAACAAAGTCTTCATATTTTATCCAGAAAGCTAATAAAGACTAAATGCAAGGAGTATTTAACAAACATTTAATATAGGGCATGTGAGTTAGACAAAGCTCTAAAAGGCTTTCCAAATTCATTTAGTTCTTGAAACAACCTTATGAGGTACATACTACCATCACCATTTTTAAATGAGGAAATTGAGGCATAAGAGGTTAAGTAGTAGCCCAAAGTTACATAAAACTAGTAAATGACAAGGAAAAATCAAACCCACCCAATCTAATTCCAGAGTCCATGTTCCTAATCATCAAGCTATGTTGCAAATCTAGTAGCAATAAAAGTATGTTAGAGACCAGGAGGTAAATATCTCAGTACTTATCTAAAAGAGATAAAAGTGATTCTTACTAGGAAAGAAAACTGGAAAGGCGGCAAGAAGCTTTTAGTTTTTGGATAACCATGTAAACAATTAGACTCTTTAAACGGTGCATGTACATCTTAAATAAAAAATAAAAACTTAAAAAGTTATAATTTGGTATTTTTACAGTTAACAAAGTATTTTAACTCATGCTATCATCCTCACAAGTAGGCAAAATGAGTATTACTCCTATTTTATAGATAAGAAAACACTCATTCCTCTTAAATATTTGAAGACCTACTATAAAACAGGCACCGTATTTAGAAGATAGACATCAACTCACCTCAAATGAAGAGAGGTATAAAGAAGTATTTTTATTAATTTATTTTCAATTTGTTAAATTCTATGATCCTGTCTCTCTCATAATTGTGCTTAAAATGAGAGACAATATAAACTTTAAATCATGATAGAAAAAGCAGAGAAAGGTCTGCTCATTAATTAGAAAAATATTTAGTCCCTGCCCTTGAGGAACTCCTAGTCTTGTGGGAAAGATTGGTAAACATAATTATAATTAAATGTGTACAGTGTTTAAATAGAGGAACATTAAAGAGTGGTAAGGAAACAACATTCCCTAGGCAATGAGAATTCTTCAAAGAGAATACCTGAGCTGAGTTTTTGAAGGATGAATAGAAGTTTGACCCATTTCACACAAGAGGCTGTACTAACAACTACAAAACATAATTTTTCACTATATTTCTGTATGAAATGTGTATCTTTCCATTCTTGTAAAGTTAAGTTCATGTTAACAACAAAGATATTAAGATCTTCTTGGTAAGAATGATTTTTTTTTAAAAAAACAAGATACATAATCTTAATGTCTTGATCCATGTTTCTAATCTTTATAGTCTCTCCCAGTGGCCAACCGAAAGCATCTTCCACATCTAAACATTTTAAAATTTAAAATATTAGAATATAATTTCAAAAGATGACTAAAAAATAACCACTCTGATTTGTCCTACTACCAAAAAGTTATACTGTTAAAATATCTCTTGAGTTATAATATTGAAATTATAATGTACCCCCTTCTCTCATGAGAGACTAATGGTAACCAAGCCCAGAAGATACAAGTGACACAAAAGCTTGCATGGGAAGAAAGATAAAAAGGTTTGGGGTTTTTTTTGTTTGTTTTAATCATATCACTTTTCTTTTGTAGTTATTCTCAAATTCTCTTTCAAGGGAAAATTTGAACGGAACAACTTTTTCCAAACTATGGTGATAAAAGAAATAATTTTTAGTAAAACACAATAAAGAAGATAATCTATATAGATACATATTCATCCTTTCTGACTTTACAGGGTATTTTAGGGGTGAAACATTTTGATTTTACAGAATTTGAAAGATTCCTCTAAAAAAAACATTTTCTAGTTTTGGTGACTTTGATGTTAACTAACAAAGGCTCAATATGTAGTAAATTCAAAACAGGTACACTCTGAAGACAATTTAAGTTACTTTAGAGAGCAATATTACATATTTCTTAGTATCTCTTCTTGTCTCTTTCTAGAATTCCACACATTTCTACATAATTTGACCCTTATTAATCCTTATCTCAATTACTATCTGGAAAACTTAATTTTGTATTAATACCTTAAACTGGGACTCTATTCCTACAGTTAAAAACCTAATTGAAAGTAGTACCATCTGACTTTAATTGTCTGGAACAGTAAGTTGTAAAAGCCCTATCATGCCCTATCAATAGGAGAAGGGAAAAAAAGGAAAAAGTCAAGTCAGGAGACCACAAACGGTAATTAACAAAATCCTGGCAGGTTTGAATTCAAAATGTGTAGCTTACATTTGTATATTTCACTTGTCTTTTATTTCTCAAAATTTAGTATCCACATAATATACTGGTTTTGATAGGGGCTTCACTCAGATCATAACCTTTTGATTTATAAAACATTTATATTAATTTGCAGTAAATAATTCTTAAAAATTACAGGTATTAGCATAGTGATAAAATTAAAGGTTTAACAATATTAATGGGACAATTAAGGAAACTACCTCCTAGAAGTCTATCTTTTAAAGTACAGTTCTGTACACATGATACAGAATATATCTGGTTAAGAATTATATTACTATTAGAAAAATAACAAAAATCTTGAAAGACAAGATTTTAACTTATTTCAATTAACAACGTCTTTACCTTCTATCTATAAAACAACTAAAAAAAATCATGAAAACCTCACAGAAACATTTGGCCTTTGTTTTCTTTTTCTAAAATTACAACTCTTCTGCAATATGTTCAATTTTCCCAAGGCAAAACCCACAAGTATACATATAGGATATAAATGCTTCAGTTGGTGTGATGAAAGTTCAATCGGAAAAATCTCCACCTAATACTGAAATAATACTGAAATAATACTGTTGCATGCTTACTCAAAATTCCAAGGTGAAAACGAATAGTCTTTTCATAACTCTTATAACATTTTGATCAAGGTTAGCCACAGACCGGCAAATCTGTGAAAAGAGCATTCCTTCAAACATCAACTAGGTTTCAAAGCAATGTAGAAACATGAAAGATTTCCCAACTTTTCTAGCCAGTCAGCTTCAAAGACACAATTTGATTTAATAAGCATGATTAGTGCAGTATTTCCAATCTAATTGAGAAAACACTGGTTTAATAATGTATTCTAGGCTTTATGTATTTTTTTTTGATAAGGGAAGAAGGGAACAGGTGGAGTAGATGAGCAGGAGAACGAGGTCTTATTTTCTTGTCTATAAACTCAACCATCCAAGACTTACTTTCTTTACTCTTTAAAATGGCTACCACCTTTATCTACAATGCAAAGAAAAAATGTACAGCATACTAGTATAGAAGATAAATGTGCTTATTTTGACAGTGTATGCTGTACATCCCCACAAAATACTTAAGATTCCCATTCCTTTACTGTTCAGATAAAATGACCATTAAGTAAGTACACAAAAGTTGGTCAATTACAGTAAGAGGGCAACCTATATGACCCAGATTAGGTCATCTTCCCTACAGTGTCTAAACTAGGAAAAGCGGGTAACAGTATCTTTCACAGACTAAGATCAAACACAGTAGAAATGAAAAAGGGTTGTCTAGTAAAGGAGAACAAATGTGGGAACCACAACCTCCCAAGAGATAAGGATTAACCATTAAGAATAGATTAACCATTATAAGTTAGCAGAAATTAAGCTTCTTTTCATAATTAATCTTTCTATAAAGCATTTTATAGATAATAAAACCACTTGGTGCCACCAAACCTATTTTTAATGTGAACATATGCTCAATTAACTATTCTGAAAATGTTTTCATAGTATACTGCCTCCTGACTCTGAAATCATTCTGTAACACTTTTGCTCTAGAAAACTTAACATGAAAATACATTTCACACACAAAAATGAGAACTATAACACTCTGGACTAATTTTGTGCATACATATAGCTACTGAATAGATTAACTTCGAATCTGTTGAATGTCCGCAGAAATATAGCATGATCTTACCTCTCATCCTCGCCATCCACCAGGGGTGTCGTCAGCGGTAGCACCTTCAACGGGAAAAGAGAAGCAGAGGCTGCTAGGCTGCTGCTACTCCCATCTGAAACTGCTGACATTCCCCCACTGTCACCACTGATAGTCTGAGGTAAGCAAACTAAGGAGGGCTCCACTGGGCGCCTGGCATCTTCAATTTGGCTTCCAATTGCCTGAGCTAATGATTGTGCAGAGAACTGAGCAGAACTTAGTGGTATCTGCTGTGCCAAAGGCAAATTTATATTACTTGCTATCATGGGAGGTTGACTAACACTTTGAACCAAACTACCATTTTGGGTAGCAGTGGTTTGTGCTATATTCTGTGGTGGAACCAAGTTTGTTGAGGCAGAAGGCATTCCAGAAGGACCAGTTGAACTAACCTGACTTGTAACAGAAATACTACTAGCAGAGGGCAAAGGACTAACTGCTGGCAACTGCTGTGAAACAACTCCTTGAGGTACTGGCTCTACTCCTTGTGGCTGGGGAGGCACAGTTAACAAGGTACTTTGAGGTGCAATAACCAATTGTTGAGGAAGGCTTGAAGCGCTAGTTTGAACTCCCTGATGAATAATCCCAGTTTGAGCAGGTGGAGCTACTTGTGAAGATGGAGGAGCACCTTGCTGAACAACTGAAGGTGGAACTTGGGTAGAGGGCTGCTGCACTGCAGTAGGTATGTTTGCTTGCTGACCAATACTTGCAATTTGACTGCCAGTAGGTACAGCAGACACTGCTGTCTGAGCCTGGCCAACAGCCTGGCCAGATGCCCCTGCAGGTTGTGCTGGGACTGCTGTGGGCTGCACTGGCAGCTGGATACCCTGTGGCTGAGCTACAGGAATCACCGTTGCTCCTGCTCCCACTCCTGCAGAACTGGGCTGTCCAGAGGACATTACTGTTTGAAGAATTGGCTGCTGTTGTACATACTCTGAAGTAGGATTTTGAGTCATGGATTTACCATGGCCTGGGGCCATCTGTGTAGAAACCATTGGTTGCGGCTGTCCATACTGTAACTGTTGGGATGGTGCCCCAGGAAGGGGAGTTTGCATTGGAGGAGCCGTCTGAGAATATGGCAGTTGGGGTTGAGCCAAACTGGAGATGGAAGGCTGCTGACCTAAAGCTGAAGTGACACCAACCACATTTACAGGCGATGGTTGGATACCAGTTGCAGCACTGATAGTGGCTTGCAGAGGTACTGGTTGAAGACCTTGCTTTTGCTGATAGCTCAGTTCTTGAGACTGTAATTGTACTTGTGAAATCTGTGACTGAGAAATACTCTGTGGTATACTAACTGCTGGAACACTCTGTGGACCAGTGCTACCGAAATCCATCTGCTGGAGGGTCACACCTTGAAGAGCTGGTTGCTGTTGCTGCTGCACCACCACAGCAGGGGCTCCCATCTCTCCACTTCCCACACTCTCCGTGTAGTGACTCAGTGTGCTGACACTACTGCTTACTGAACTCCCACTAGTGCTCTCCCTCTCAGAAGTCACTTCTATCGGGTTTTGTTTTACAGTCTCTACCACTTTATTTATCACCACACCTTCTGTAGCAGGTACAGCATTTTCTTTTTCATAGAACTCAGTGCAAGTCCATCTACCTTTTTTAAAGGGCTCAGAACTAGAATCTAACTTCACAACTCTGAACCTTGATGTGTTAACTGTTGGCTGTTGCTGCTGACTCGAAACAGATGCCACAGTCATCCCCGTAGCTGCATTAGGGACACTGTTAACAACAGTGGAGGAAGTAGTACCATTGCCCATGCCACTCAAGATATTCACATTAACACCACTGGTAACTCCAGGCCCAACACTCACACTAGCAGCACTAGGAATATTGCTTGTACTTACATTAGCATTGCCAAGTACACTGCTTGTCACGTTAGGATTAAAACTACCCACAGCAGTAATGTTAACATTATTCATTGTATTAGTGCCAGTAACAGAATTTATACCTATACCACCTATAGTACTTGGAGCACGGATATTAGTCATTACAGATGCAGATGAGCCACTGGATGATACAGCAGAAGTTGGTGCAACTGGCAAAACACTGTCAGAGCTTCCAGTTGTAGAGAGTTTTCTGGATACTGGGCTTGAGGGTGGCCCTCCAGGAATGGATGCACTGGCCACAGCAGCATGAGATGGATGGTGGTGCCCATGTTGGAGGTGGTGCCCATGATGAACGTGATGGTGGTGATGGAGGTGGTGTGGATGAGCATTCCCATTGATCACAACGTTCTGTTGTGGAAGGTGAGGCAAATGAGATTGAGGAAGATGGGGCTGGTTGGGAGAGACTGCCCCAGGTGTCTCAGCTTCCTGGAAGTTATTCAGAGTCTCTTCTGAGGAGCTGCGTTCAGGCTCCCCTAAGTCAGTAGCCCTGGAAAGTGACACATCAAGGATCTCAGAAGAAGAGAGATCTTCCGTATGAGATTCATCCAGATCATCGTAACTCTCCGTGTCCTCTGCTATACTGTTGTTAGAGCTGATACTGGCGGAGATCTGAGCTGGAGTAACGCTAGTTATTTGGAAGCCACTTTTCTTTTTCATTTGAGTTCCGCCTGGTGCAAGCGGCTGTGCCTGCAGCTGAGCCTGCGAAAGGAGGTTCAGGCTTTGTGGAGGCGGAGGCTGTGGTCCCGACGTAGAAGATGCTGCAGGAGGCGGTGGCTGGAGCAGCGACGGAGGCGGAAAATCCTCGGAAGATGTTGCATTACTACCAACGCCGGTACCTGCTGCATTGAGAGCAGAGGCGCTGCCACTACCGCTGCCCCTTCGAGGGAGCATTGCCGGGTGCGCCATCTTCCTAGCACTAATGTCTGCAGCGGCGGCGGCGGACTCAGGCGGCTGGTGCATTGTGTTAGGTACCGGGGGGCGGAGGAGGCGAGTGCAATTTCCTTCTGCACCGTAATCTTTGTATTCGAGACGCCGGAGAGGAAAACCGGACCTGACGCTCCGCCCGGCGCGATTCCTCCTTCTCCTCCTCCTCAGCCGAAGGCGCCGGCCGTTCCTGCCTTCGAGGGCGAGCTTCGGGAAGGGAGGATGAACGAGGGTGAACAGGGCGGCCGGGGACCCGAAGGGGGGACCCCTTCAGTCCTTCGTCATTCACTTTCCCCTCTAGTCTCACACCCCCCTTTATATTCCGCTTCACG
>VBSM01003176.1:62198128-62215983 GCA_008086735.1 Cheirogaleus medius
GCCTCCCAGAGTGCTAGGATTACAGGCGTGAGCCACCGCGCCCGGCCATGTTTGTTTGTTTTTTGATCACAGACACTTGGGAGGAGAAAAGCCTATCAAAAGGAAGATGTAACTAACTAACAGTATTACTAATAAGACCAGGAAAACACACAAAACTTAGCAGAGAGCAGGGACAATAACAATAAAGGACTATTTGAGGCTATTTCTTTCCTGATAAATGTCATGATAACAAACAACCATGGCTAGGATAAAGTTGTGTCCTTATCTCATATATTTAGCATTCACCGATTTTATTCCGTGGGAGGCCATCTTCTATATACTGACAGAATATGCCGTAAGGAGAAAGACTAGAAAGTGGATTTTATGTTTAAAAATAAATAATCATAATAAGTTATAAGCTTTATCTTTAAAGCAATAAACTAAAGTATTTTAAACATAAGTTTAAAGTCAACAAGGAACATGAGGACCAGACCATTTTAAAAGCTTTAACTTGCTGATCCTGTTCAGGAAAGGCCTCGTTATATTGACTTGGCTGTGGCAGTCCCAGGCCCAAAAGAGCAGAGCCTGAAGCCTACTACACAGACTGAACTGCATTTTGATCAACATTTCAGGTACAACCACCACCTCATTATCTACATGTGAATTTCCCATGAGCAGTTTCCATTCCCAGACCACCTAAACCTCTCACTCAACACCAACTGAGGGCCCCCATGGCCATGCTGCAACGTGTGCATAAGGGATGTGAAATCATTTAAAATTCAGTCTAGACCAAAAGAAAAGAGTTTAGGCAGGCAAATCCATTGAGTGGAAGAAATCCATTAAATTTAATTCAAAGTCTATTATAGTTTATCCACTATTTTGGAAGAATTCCATCATTGCTTTCTTCTAATAGTAAAGTTAATGAAGAATTGATTGCTGTAGTTTCAATGAGGTCTCTCTGCCCACAAACATTTATTAAGAACTTGTCTAAATTGTAGCTCATTTTTAATGTGGAACAGAAAAATCAGCTTGTGCCTACATACCTCATAAGATATCTTTCTAGAACGATAGTAACCATACGTTTCAGTAGACTTACTATTCAACCAGCAGAAATCTAGAATAATGGGATCAACAAAGAATAAACACTAAAGGCAGGGTAATATAATAGGGCCAGTTATGGAGCAAGTACTTTATTAAGAAAACTGAAGTAATAAGCACCACATGTACTCACCAGCAAATTGGTAGTAACGGATCAACACCTAAGTGGACATACAGGAATAACATTTGTCGGGTGTCGGGCGGGTGGGAGGGGGGAGGAGGAGATGGGTATATACAAACATAATGAGTGAGATGTGCAACATTTGGGGGATGGTCATGCTTGAGGCTCTGCCTTGAGGGGGGAGGGGGGCATGGGCAATATACGTAACCTTAATATTTGTACCCCCATAATATGCTGAAATAAAAAAATAAATAAAAATAAAAAGTAAGAAGAATAAAAAAAAAAAGAAAAGAAAACTGAAATAATGTCCAGAAGTCTTCAAAGGCCGCATCAGGGATAGTGATTAAAATTAATACAGAACTCTCAGGAGCCTGCACTTGGGTTGGAGAGCAGATGGGAGTGGTCTCTGGAAGAGTAAGGGGCCTACCCTCTTCCAAACTCCTTTGTACTTAAAAGACCCACCTTTGTCTCTGACTTGGCTCCTTAAATCTTATTATTTATTTTGGGGGAGCAGGCACACCTTCTTCAAACAAAAAGAAAGCCCAGGTGTACAGAACCTTAACATCATCTTATATTGCTATATATTGCTATTATCTTCAACTGAGGCCTAGGCTGATTTCCTAATGACAATGACCCTGATATACTCTTGAGTGGTTCGAACTATACTATACTACAGTCAGAACTATACTATGAAGATTTTTGCCATCAAATGTGCATTAGGGACTTATTTCCTGTCACATTCGGCACTTACTTTCTATATAATTCCTGTTACCTGAATGATGCAATTAAAGTGAATAATGCAAACCTATTGGTGCAACAATGTCAACTAATCACCAAGAATTTACTAACAAGTACTGTATATTGCATGTATCGAATAACCCATATGTCCTCACCTGAGTTCCTCCAAAATAAGAGATAAGGCTCACATGCAGGCAGTTTATTTGGAGAAAACAGAGCCACAGGGCAGGAATGTCAGCAGGAGGTGTGAAACAGGGAAGGAGGGAAGACACTAAACTGAGATTATTGAGTTGGCTGTCACTGAGGAGCCTTTTAAAATGCTTTCCAGGAGATAAACAGGGTTAACATTTATATACTGGCTTCCATTCCCCACTGGTCAAAGGTGGGCCTGTGAGCATTAAGTTCACTGCCCACCTCCCAAACTTTTATACAGGCATGAGTGCAGAACCTGTTCTGGAGTATTCCACACCACTGAGTGAGAAGAAGTGGGCCCAGGCAGGTGCTGTCCTATCACGCCTCATGCAAAGCCAGTGGAATCAGTACTAGTAGTGGAGTAAAAGGCAGGTCCAAGATGATTTAGAAGAGGTGTCCAGTTATCACCAAACTTTAGAACTGATTGCCACAGTTCGAATTTGAATATTACTCTAATTTTGATCAAATACTTTTAAATTAATATAGAGTCACTTAGATTTACCAAAAACAACCTCCTTAACACATGTGACAACAGATCTCACTAACTCAGACTGCATTAACCATCATGATTTGTTGTCTGAGAGTAAACTGACATTTGTATTACCTATTTTTTAAAAAAAGAATCTGCTTAGGAATTAAGCATATAAAGTGTGCTTAATATGAAGTGTGAAACCTGGCTCCAAAGAGCATTTTAAAATATTTACATCTACCATCACCTATATATATACCATCATTATGTTAGCAGTTATCTCTCAAACTGACCACAATGAACATTCAGTAATCATTTGCTGAAAGAATGAAAATTTAACATTGTAGTTACAAGAGCAACATAATCCATTAATTAAGGAATGGTCTTCTGTGATTCTCTACTGGCTTGATTCTAGTCATTGTGTGTTCTTTAAAATTATAAAAGTATGTTTTAGAGAATCAGTCTATAAATCAGATGTTCCTCTACAACTAAATGCCTCCAGGAAGTCTGAATTTATGACGCTTCTCTTGATAATAAAAACAGGAGAATCTAAGGATAGAACAATAAGATTCTATTGATATATCACAAGTAGTTATAACAGATTTCTCACCTTTGGTAAGTCTCTTCAAATTGAGACTGTATGTTTCATCTGGCTACAATCTTTCAATCTATATCTTCTTTTAACATCTGAGATATTTATATACCATAAAATTCACTCATTTTAAGTATGTAATTCAGTGAATTTTAGTATATTTACAGTTGTGTACCATAACCACAATCTAATTTTAGAACATTTCCATCACCCTAAAAAGAAACCTCATGCCCATTTATAGTCATCCTCACTGCCAACTCTAGGCACCGCTAATCTTTCTGTCTTTATATATTTGCCTTTCTTGAATATATTATACAATGAACATAATGCTTTTGAGGGTCATCCATGTTGTTACCCTATATTTTTTAAAACCAACATATGTTCTTTATGTTGCCTCTTCATCATCTTATTTCAGTTTCAAGGTAAAATTTCTGCTATATACAATGTTAGATCAAGCCATGTAAAGAATTATAGAATCAAGTGCACAAAACTGAAGTGGATATTGCTAACAAAGAAGAATCTGTCTTTTTTTTATATAATTTCTATTATTTTCCAATTATAAACATAATAGGCTCAGCATGTTAAAATACTGAAAATACAGACCTACCAAAAAGTATAAAATTTTATCTTAATTTTACAATAAAAGCCACACTTAATACTTCAATCCCTTCTAATCTTGCATTTACTGTTAAAAGATTACTTTTTCAACTTTCAAACTACTTGAAAAGCTGCAAGAGTAGTAGAATGAACACCTTGTACTCTTCACCTAGATTCTCCAATTGTTTATACTTTGCCACATTTACTTTTTCTCTGTGCAGTGCACGTGAGCGCGCCCCCATCTCTCTCTCTCTCATGAATTGGTTGCATGACACTTCGATTCTAAAACCTTAATGAGCATCTCCTGAGAACGATAGCATTCTTCCTCATAATCACAACACTCTGATCACACTTGGAAAATTTAACTTTTTATAATGCTATTATCTAATATAAATAAAGTCTACATTCAAATTTTCCCAATTATTATTCTAATCATGTCCTTTATAACTTAAAAAAAATTCAAGAGTCAATTGAGGAAAATCCATTGCATTTAGTTATCTTGTTCTTTTACCCTCCTTTAACCTGGAAAAATCTCTTGTGTTTTCTTTCTTTCTTGACACTGACATTTTTTTTTTTTTTTTTTTTTTTTTTTTTTTTTTTTTTTTTTTTTTTTTTGAGACACAGTCTTGCTCTGTTGCCTGGGCTAGAGTGCCGTGCCATCAACCTAGCTCACAGCAACCTCAAACTCCTGGGCTCAAGCAATCCTCCTGCCTCAGCCTCCCGAGTAGCTGGGACTACAGGCATGTGCCGCCACCATGCCCAGCTAATTTTTTCCTGTTTTTGGTAGAGATGGGGTCTCGCTCTTTCTCAGGCTGGTCTCTAACTCCTGAGCAAAAATGATCCGCCCACCTCAGCCTTCCAGAGTGCTAGGATTAAAGGCATGAGCCACCATGCCCAGCCTGACACTGACATTTTTGAAGATAGCAGACCAGTTGTTTTGGAGTATGTCCCACAGGCTAGATTTGTTTGATTGTTTCTTTATAATTAGATTCAGGTTAAACTTTGGGGGGGGTGATGCAGGCAGGAATACTAGATATGTGTTGTTTTATCTTCTCAGTGCTTAACCTCAGGGTGTACCCAGTCTTTTTTTTTTAATGTAATTATATATGCATTTTAATTTTTACATGATTGGTATATTATACATAAACATTTATGTCCTGCCTTTAAAAGTAAGCATTATATTTTCATTTCTCCATGATATGAAAATTCTTTAAAATTACCTCTTTTGATGGATGCATAATAATCCATCACATGGTATTACTGTTTAATTGACAAATAAATCCTCTATTATTACATATTTATTTCTATATTTTACTGTTATAAAATACTATATTAAACATATTTAGGTACAATATTTGTCCACATATATAATTGTTTTCTTAGGATAAACTTCCAGAAATGTAATTGCCTAATATTATTGGATTCAGGGGTCTAAAATTTTAAATATTGACAAATTGCTTTAGAAAAATGTGGTAACCAGTGTTCAAGATGTCACCCAGTGATCCCTGCCTCCTGGTCATCATACCCTCACATAATCTGCATACACATTTTTGCAGGATTGGTCTGTGTGACTAAAAGAATACAGCAAAGAGATGGTATGTCACTTGTAAGGTTAGGTTATAAAGGACATGGTAGCTTACTGTCTACATCAGCCTTCCTCTTGGACCCAGAGAGAAGGCAGCTGCAGTGTTGTGGGGACAATAAGAAGTCCACGTGGCAAGGAACTGAAGTCTTTGGTCAACAGCCAGTGTGGCACTGAGGCCTGCCAACAACCACATTTGTAAACTTAAAAGTGGATTCTCCTGCCCTGCTCTGGTCTGAGATGATGATCCCCAGCTGACAACCTACACCTTCCTCAGCAAGCAGCTCAGCAATTCCTGGATCCCTCACCCATAGAAACTGAAATAAATAAATGTCTGTTGCTTTGAACTGCTGAGTTTTGCGGTAATTTGTTACCCAGCAATACATAATTTGTATAAGAAAGTGTGAATCAGATTGATTCTCACCAGCAGGTATGAAGGCCTGTCTTCACATACAGAGTTATATACTTTTAAAAATTATTCTAATTTCAAAGGTTAAAAAATAAAGCCATCTCTTTGTTTTAATTAAGTTCAATTTTTTTCCAAAATTTAGTACTCATTATTTTGCATTTTGTGAATGAATTAATCCGTTCTTTGCTCGCTTTTCCTATAAGACAAATTTTCTTATTCTTTTGCATGAATTCATTTTCCTTTTCCAATTATACTGATGGTAAATGTTTTCCCAATTTTTAAATGTGTCTTTTACTTTTGTTTATTATGCTTTTTTGGCATTTGGAAGTCCTACATTTTTAAATAGTCAAATTTATCAGTGTTAATCTTTGTGATTTCTTCCGTTATCTTTTTATGCCTAAGGAGTACTGTTATGAAGAAACATAAGGCAAGATAAGGGGGTTACAGAATGACAGGGTAGAGTTGAGGTGGCTCACGCCTATAATCCCAGCACTCTGGGAGGCCGAGGTAGCAGGATTGCTTGAGCTCAGGAATTTGAGACCAGCCTGAGCAAGAGCAAGACCCAGTCACTACTAAAAAAATAGAAAAATTAGCCAGGTGTCGTGGTGTGTGCCTGTAGTCCCAGCTACTGGGGAGGCTGAGGCAGGAGGATTGCTTGATTCCATGGCTTTGAGGTTGCTGTGAGCTAGGCTGACACCACGGACTCTGGGCAACAGGGTGAAGCTCTGTCTCAAAAAAACAAAACAAAAAACCCCAGAAAGACAGGGTGGGGTAGGGTGTTAGATTCTAAAGGGCATACAAAAAAAGGAGACATTTGAGCAGAGACCTAAAGAAAAGGAAAGAAGAGATCTGAGAGAACATTCTAACTATTGAATTTTAACAAATATTTTTCAGCATCTGTTGATTCTTTTATCTGTTAATATGATGGATTAGATTGACAGATATTGGGATAAATCTTGTTTGATCACAGTATATTTTAATACATTATTGAATATAATGTTAGTAATTTAGGAATTTTATATCTAAATTCATAAGTTAAATTGGCCCATAATTTTCTTTCCATAAACTACCTTGTCTGGATTATTTCTAAAAACGGATCTTTTCGTTTTGCTGGTTACCTATATTTTTATCATTTTTTTCTATTTCCTTAATTTCCACTGCTAATTTTATTTTCTTTTTCTACTTTATTTGTTTTTTTACTAGCTTTTTGAATTGCACATATGGATCAATTATTTTCCATCTATCTTATATTTTAAATAGATTCCTTTACATTTATGCATTTCATTCTAGTTACCACTAATTACCATTATCTTTCTAATTGTCCACAAGTTTTGATATGTTGTGCATATAAAAGTAGTTCATAATGTCCATTGTGATTTCCTCTTGAACCCATGAGTTCTGTTTTTTTGAGACAGAGTCTCACTCTTTGCCCGGAGTAGAGTGCCGTGGCATCAGCCTAGCTCACAGCAACCTCAAAATCCTGGGCTCAGGCAATCCTTCTGCCTCAGCCTCCCAAGTAGCTGGGACTACAGGCATGCGCCACCATGTCCGGCTAATTTTTTCTATGTATATTTTTAGTTGGCCAATTGATTTCTTTCTATTTTTAGTAGAGACAGGGTTTCGCTCTTGCTCAGGCTGGTTTCGAACTTCTGACCTTGAGCCATCCACCCACCTCGGCCTCCCAGAGTGCTAGGATTACAGGTGTGAGCCACCACGACGGGCCAAACCCAGGAGTTCTTTAAGAGATTTTTTTTTTTTTTTAGTTTGTGACTCTTGAATTCTATTTTACAGATAAAGAAACTAATTACAGAAAAATTAAATGTCTCATTCAAAATTATATAGCTAATTCATGGTCTGAAAATAAAGACTCCTAATTACTATTCCACTCCGATGTTCCAATTTCTTAATTCATATTCTTCCCTTTCAAGAAAGCTTCTTGAAATTAGACCAAAATTGTCTGTAACTCATATTACGCCTAGAATTCTACTTTTTATTAGCACTATCTAGTACACATTTTAAAAATATTTGCCTAAGGCTTATCCTAAATATATTTAGGTAATTTTCTCCAGCCAGGATTTATTAATTTATAGACATAACGTTTGGCATAGTGCTTAGCATATATTAGGTTCTCAATGAAAAAATTATTGAGGGAATTTTTGTTTAATGAGTGTTTAAAGAGCACTGTCAGTGCCACTTATGGGGTTTATTAACCATCAAGTGATAAAGTCCTGGGTTAGAGGGAATCTGTTTGGCTTATCATCACTTGTGCTATGAGGAGATGAGTGACAAAGTTGAAATGATCAAAAGCAGGAAACTAGAATGCAATTCTATGGTCAAAAAAGGGGAGGAGCAAGTAGAAATCTATGAAATAATAAAAATGAATTATAAATGACGATAACCAACTTTCATGAAACATCTACTACTATGAGAAGTAGGTTTTATTGTCCCCACCATATCAATGGGGAAAAGGAACCCTAGACATTTTGGGTCACTTGCCCAGGTGACACAGAAGTGACAACGCTTGGCTTGGAACGCAGCTCATCGTCTTTGCAGCAAACCCTAATCTTCTCTCAGGGCCCTTATTTTAGGTCTTTCTTCCTAGCTCTAGCCCAGGTCTAGCCCTCCCCTCTGGCTGTAACCGGGAAATGGGAGATAGCTCTGAAGCAAAGGGAAGGGTGTGTGGTATCAGGATCAGTAAACACAAAACAGTTTGTCAGAGTTTAAATACTACCTCCTCGTACTTTCTTGTCCTTGAGAATAATTTTTGTTTTGGTGGGAAAAGAATTGCCTAAGGCCTAAGCAATGGAAAGTTCTGCCATTATCACACTGCTTACCTCTTTTTCTAAGTCCTCAGTAAAGCTGTTAACAAAGGGAATCTAATGTCAGAAACTGCAACACCATATTAAGACTATTGTACTTAGAGTATGAGTATGAACTCCTTTGTGCATATTTTTCTGGCATCTTTTTAAAATGTAGAGATTTCTTTTCTATTATTTAATAAAATTACATTAATTAACCTTGCCTATGTAATTTGGTGTTACACAATAACAATTATTTTGCTAACAAATTTTTTTTGATTATTTAATAAATTTATCAGAGTAGCTACCGTCTTTGGTCTTATATTGGTTCCTAATTTTCCCATTGAGCATTTCCCCCATAACCTTTAGGATTTGCAAATTGATGATTGATAATTGGGATGATCATTTTTCCATCTTTAATTTTTACATTGTTCATTTTCCCTCCTTCATTTTTGTGGTTTCTTCTTAATCTCTAATCATTGATCTCTAATTATTGACCTCTAATCTTGATCTCTATTATTCTCTAAATAATGATTATTATTTTTTTCTGGAACAGATGTGTGTAATGATTACAAAGAATGTTTTTATAATGTGGAGAAATGCTCACAATACAGAAGTAAACAAAAAAAGAAGGAAAGCTGTATTCAAAATATATAAATGCCATTTTGAATACTGCATATATATATATATACAGTGTGACCCAACTAAATGCACATTTACGTGTTTTATTTAGATAAAAATGTCTTTTTACTCTACCAAAATATTGACAGTCATCATTCTGGTTGGTGAGATTATGGGTGATTTAAAAAAAATATTTGCTTGCATTTTTCATGTTTTCCCCAACGGGTATTTGTTATCTTTTGCCAGACCTGGGTTAGAGCCAAAAGGCGGATAAGAGGCCAAAGGGACAATTTTGCTGGAATCACTTACCAGCTTGAGGTTCTAAACTAAGTCCTAAACTAGGACGTTTGAGCAAGTTCTGACCTTCTACTGCACATTTATAGTGTAATATTTGATATATTTTTTGGTATCTCTTTGCCTTGATTTTCCCAATCATTAAGGACCTAATAATATTATTCTCCTACTATCGCATTGCAGAGTCATAAGAATTCAGGAATAAGTGTTTCCTGTTCACTCTGACACTTAGAATGTGCCTGTTTGCTACTAAATTATGTTGCCTTTTCAGGTTAGAAAGACTCATGTACATGCATGTGTGTGTGCCTGTGTGTGCGCTTGTGTGTACGTACGTACGTGTGTGTGTGTCTGTGCACATACCCTTTCCTTTTCCTTTTAACACTGAAGACTTTACCCCTTATTCTTCTTTCTGGGAAATGAGACAGAAGAATGGAACTCCTGTCATCTTGAAAGTTTTACTGAATGACTGTCCCATGTGGACACATACAGTCTTAGCCAAGAACCATGACTGATGTGACCATAGGTTCATAAGACTGAATCATTCATCGAATATTAGAATCATTTCATGGAATGACTTTTCCAGTCACTTTTCAATAGAATGGAAGCCCAAGCAATTATCAGAAAAGCAAAGGACCCTTAGGTTTCTTTACTGAAGGGTCAGCTAACCATTTGGGAGAGCTAACACAATAACCTAAGTAATTTTCCCCCAAGCTAAATTTTCTCACACAGAACAACAATGATGTCATTTCCATGGCAAATAAACATAATGAAAAGACCTTGGACCAGGCACAGGAAGTAGCTCATGCCTATAATCTTAGCACTTTGGGAGGCTCTGGTAGGAGGATCTCTTGAGCCCAGGACTCTGAGGTTGCAGTGGGCTATGAAGAGGGTACCACACTCTAGCCCAGGTGACAGAGGGAGACCCTGTATCCAAAAAATAAAAAAAAATAAAAAATAAACAAAGAAAAGACCCTGTCAAGGTGCTGTTTTATAAGAGCTAATATCTAGAGCTCAGTTCTTGCCCACTGAATCGTATTCCTCCAGATCCAGTCTCAGGCTCCTCATGCATTTCTGGATTAACAGACTGAACAGCTGACTGAAGTTGAGATGGTGCGGTTCTGACGATACATCACTCTTATATGGTCCCCTTATCATCATATCTAAACCGGCAATCAAGTTAGTTTGGCACAATTTATGACTCCACCCACTGGTTGTCAGGTTATAAAATTATTACAAAACATTTCATATATAAGGGTAGAGAGATTAAGGACTGAAAAAATAACAAAGATACTAGTTTAAGAACTACGATATATACTGTGGGTTATTTTTATTTGTACTTATCACATCTGATGTTTGCGCATTACCAACAACATGGTGCCTTTCATGTGCGTGACTCAAAGAGGGAGCGTTGGATCTGTACGCCTCTGGGGCTGTGGGGTTACCTTTTGACCACAGAGAAATGACTCAGTAAAAGTAGCACCCCAAGCAGGATTAGGACTGAAATCTAATTCAACATTCTACCTTGAATCACTCATCTACTGATACAGAACTGGGGTGACTGGGCGGTTCTGAAGGTCTGGCATGCTTACAACTAGCTACCCACGTGGAGAAGGGTCATTGCACCCAAAGATAGCTCTCGGGCTTAGTAGAGATTGCTTAGGGCACTTCACTTCTCAGCCTATCTAAGGACAGAGAACACATTCCCTTACCACATTATAGTTTGGTTAAATGACAGGTGATTTGACTTTTTAAAACATTTAGACATTTGATTAAATCCTGTTTATTCCTCTAGTGTGTGAAGAGACTGGTATGTGAAGATGAGCTTTCGATATGAGATCATTTAGGATTCCTGGACACACCAGACATTGGCCGCAAGCCATTCTCTGTGGAAATGTTTGGTATTTAAAACATGCAAAACTTAGCATCTTTGGCAAAGGAGAAGAATAACAGTTTCTTGTTTGATATAAATGATGGTTCTTTTTACGACCAAAACGTCAATAGAGAACTCAGTCTGAAACCAGACTTTTTCCCAATATGAATAGGAGTTCAATTATTTCCTCATGCAAGCTTTGAGATTGCTTTTCTCTTTTTGGACAGTTTTGTATCTCATTTCCAGTACAGATGTCTATTGCCTTCAAGGCTTTCACAGGGAATTTAATCCTTGGCAGTGAAAAGAAAGAATCCCACAGGGTAAGTCGGTGGGGGAGGGGAGGGACAAGCCAAGTTGAAGGAGTTTAAATTGAATTGAAAATCCTTTAGTCATGCCAAAGATGTGAAATTATTAAAGAAACAAAGATTTTACATTGTAAAAACAGAGGCAAACCTCTGCCTTGCAGGAAACACGTTCTCTCTTCAGTACTCAGAACTGTGACATCAATCCTACAGTAGGTTAACCTTGAAAAAGAATATTACTCTCATCTTTTGGAAGCCCTTTGCTACCTTATGGTGTGATTACATTTGCTCCTAGAGATGTGCTGAGATGATTGAACACTAATTTGCACTTTGATTCCGGTTTAAACTAGAATTGTTTGTCCCCAATAGCTACTGTTTTAGGAACTGAAAATATATTCTTAACAGATCCCATTCCAGGCCTTGATTTCAGCATTTTATTTCTACACATTTTCTTCTTCCTTCACTGTAGCAGTTATAGTTCTTCGGTTGAAAGTAACAGTAGCTGCTTCTGGTAAACTTCAGCAAGAAGGGAATTTACTGGGTAAACTGCAGGAAGCTCAAAAGATTGAAAAGAGAAGGCTAAAGAAGCGGTGTTTGGAAAGGACAGACCAGGCAACTCAGGTGGGTCTCCACTGCAAGAACATCTCAGCAGCCCCATCTAGCACAAATGAGTCAAATTCCAGGAGGAGAGCATTCAGTTCAGCCAGGATCAACACCACTTTCCTTGACTGGGAGAAGGCAGGTGCCTACACAGCAGTACCACCAAAGGGTATCCAAATGGCGGGATGTAATTCCCGAAGAGTAAATGAAGATGCTACTACAGAAAGAAGGCAGACTGAAAGTTGGGAGGCTAAAATGAATAAACAAAAAATAATAACAGAAGAAAAAAACTAATGGGTACTATCCCCACCCTTTTTCCATTTCACTGTTTTCTCTCCTTTTCTTCTTTTCTCCCTTTTCTGTCTTTCTAGCCCTTTCAAAATCATCTGTCATCTTGGTTGGAATTTTTGTCATTGTTTCAGCTTCTTTACTATAAACCCTGATATCAAAATTATATCTCCTAAACAACTGATCCTTGTGGGCAGTTGGTGTTGGCAAAGTAGGAAAATGTCTACATAGTATAATTTTTGGAGAGCTATTCCTGAATTTATCCCTTCCAACCTACCAGCTCACTCAAATGCCTGCCATTATGCCTGGAATTTAATCATTATAAATTAATTCCTTTGATTAAAGCAACAAGGCTTCAGAAATTTACCATTGAAATATATTAACCCATTATTTGTTATTTATTTCCATCTTGCCATGAAATCAGTCAACCTATGTTATCAGGGAAGCCAGGAACAACTCATCCCGCCAACATAAATATGGCAGAGTAAAATTAGCATTTACTATGGAGGCAGAGGTTATAGGTCTGACCTCAGATCTGCTTCTTTCTAGCTGCGTGGCCTTGGTGAAATTGTTTATCTTCTTCAAGCTCCATTTACCTCAGCTGTAAAATGGAGATATAATTCCATTTTGGTTGTGAAAAGTTAATATGATTATATTAATAATTGTAATACCCTTAACATACTGCCTGGCACATAACAGGTGTTCAGTAAATGTTAAAATTCTTCCTTCTTTTAACAAATATTTAATGAATACCTACAATTTCCCCCCCACATGCTAAGCCAGGAATACAATGGGAGTAAACAGACATGCTTCCCAACTTCTTGTAGGTTACGTTCTAGTAGGAAAGACACACTTTAATCAATGTAATGTAGAAAGTGTTGGTACCAATATATGTATTCATTAGAGATTCACAGATAATGGCACTCACACTAAATACATTAAATATAGAAATGAATTAACTAAGGGAAGAATTCATGTTCTACAGAGACCAGAGTGAATTCATTGGAGATATGTGGTTGATAACACTGAGTGTTCAGGGGAAACTGTCCTATCTCTCACTTAAACAAAGAGGATTTTATTAAAGAGAGAATATTTCTGTATTTGTGTATGACTGGAGTGGAGTGAGGTATGGAAGAGTTGTAAGAAATAAAGCTGGAGAAGTAGCCTGTAGGTAGAACACACAGGATCTTCTGGACCATTGTAAAGACATTGTATTTTATTCTCTATGTGGAGAGTTTTGAGCAGTTCAGTGGCATAATTTGACTTATATTTTTATTTATTTATTTATTTTTGAGACAGAGTCTCACTCTGTTGCCCAGGCTAGAGTGAGTGCCGCAGCATCAGCCTAGCTCACAGCAACCTCAAACTCCTGGGCTCAAGTGATCCTTCTGCCTCAGCCTCCCGAGTAGCTGGGACTATAGGCACGCGCCACCATGCCCAGCTAATTTTTTGTGTATTTATTTTTAGTTGGTCAATTAATTTCTTTCTATTTATAGTAGAGACGGGGTCTCACTCTTGCTTAGGCTGGTTTCGAACTCCTGAGCTCAAACGATCTGCCTGCCTCGGCCTCCCAGAGTGCTAGGATTACAGGCGTGAGCCACCGCACCCGGCCTGACTTATATTTTTAAAATATTAAATTTTTCACTTCTGGCATGGTAGACTAGGTATTATAATAATTTGAATGAACACAGCAACAGCAAAAAACCTGGACAAACTGTAAAAAAAAAAAAAATCCATGAAGGCGTTAGAGAACTAACAAGTCAATTAAGAATTATTGGGACAAGTTCAAGGATTAGAAGCAAAAATAAGCATGACAGAAATGCTTTTTCTATGGAGCTTTTTAATAATTCTGGAAGAAGTGGCTGAGAAGTTGAGAAACTACATAGTTCTTTTGATAGGCTTATAGAGTTGAGGAACAAAAATTGAAATTATGAAAGGGTGGGGAATAAACCTGGTAAATCATCCAGGCTTTGGGTTGATACCCCAATAGGCTATCGTATAGTAGTAAAAGTGATTTGGGAATTGACTAACCTTCAAAAGGACTGAATTCTACTTCAAGTCATCATAACCATGAAATTGGATTGCTAGAGTTCCTTGCTGTCCTTATAAGCAAATTTCTCTAAAAATCTCTGGCACCCAAAATGGCCAAGTACACAAGGTGGGGACAAGACAAGATTAATACAAGCCTAGATAAACAAAAGAAAACAGAAACAGACCCATTGGAGCTCTATCAAGCACAGACTTAAAAATATCTAGATTTATTATGTCAAGATCATAAAAGACAAGAATTGAGACTTTGGAAGCATGCTAGAAATGTAAAAATGAACCAAATATAAATTCTATAATTGGAAAATACAATAACTAAACTTAAGAATTCATTAGAAGAGATTATCAGTAGATTGGACAAAGTTAAAAAGAAAATTAGTGAATTAGAAGATAGAGCACAAGAAAATATCCTGAATGGAGAGAAGAAAGGATGGAAAATACAGAATGAAGTATAAGAGATAGAGAGCATATGGCAAAAACATCCAAGATATATGTAACTGGATCCCCAACAGGGAAGAGAGAGAGAATGAGGCAGAAACCATATTAGAAGAGACAATGGCTCTCTTTGAATTTATGAATTTGTGAAATTTTCCAGAATTTATGAAAAAACACCAAGCCACAGATTCAAGGGTTCCTATGAATCAAAGCAGGATAAATAAAAGAATAGCACACCTAGATTCACCACAGTAAAACCAAAGACAAAGAGGAAAAAGATTACCTTCAAAGCAATAAAACTAGATTTACAGCTAATTTCTTATAGAGTTTGGGAGTCAAAAGACAATGGAATGATCAATTCAAAATGCTAAAAGATAATAACTGTCAACCTAGACTTATTTACCCAATGAAATATCCTTCAAGAATGAATCTGAGGACAAGCACAATGGCACACTCCAGTAATCCCAATATTTTAGGAGGCCAAGGTGGGAAGATTGCTTGAGGCCAGGAGTTTGAGACTATCCTGAGCAACATAGTGAAATTCTCATCTCTACAAAAAATAAAAAAATTAGCTGGGTGTGGTGACACATGCCTGTAGTCCCAGCTATTGGAAGGCTGAGGCAGGAGGATTGCTTGAGCCCAGGAGTTCAAGGCTACAGTGAGTTATGATCATGCCATTGCACTCCAGCAATCCAGCCTGGGCAACAGAGCAAGACCCCATCTCTAAAATAAAATAAAATAAAATAAAATAAGATGAATTTGAAATAAATATTCAGACAAATAAAAATTGATAAAAGTTATTATTAGCAGATTCACAACAAAGAAAATACTAAAGATATTCTTTAGCCAGAAAGAAAATGACCCTAGATGGAAGCCCAGAGACACCACAAAGAATAAAGAACAATGAAATGGGCAAATATGTGGATAAATAGAAATAAATATTGACTATAAAAAATAATAATGTCTTGTGGAATTTTCAATGAATATAAAATTAACATACAACAACAATGGTATATCCGTCAGGAAGAGGATAGAAGGAGTTTAAAAGTTCTTAGATACTTGCATTAAAGCCTCTGGTAAGAGGGTAAAAACACCAAATAGTATTACACTTTGATAAGTTAATATTGCAATCTCTGCAGTAAAAGAATATTAAGAGTATATAACATCTAAGCTAATAGAAAGGGGAAAACTCAAATATTAATAATAATAAAATCAACCCAAAAGTTGGTAGGAAATGAGAGACAACAGAACATAGAACAGGAAGAATGAATAGAATGCAAATATTATTATAGTAGGTTTAAAACAAAATATATCAATAATTATAATAAATGTAAGTAGACTAAATATTCTAATTAAAATGCAAAAATTATCAAACTGGGTAAGAAAATAAAACCCATTTATGGGCTGCTTATAAGAACCATATCCTGAGTATAAGCATGCAGAAAGGGTGAGCATAAGATGATGACAAATGTTATACCATGAAAATATTTTGAAAGGATCATTCTGGCTGTCATGAAAATAATAAATCAGAACTGTGGGCAAGAAAGGCAACTTTGAGAGAAGCATGAGATTTATTTGAAGTGGAAAGTAACAGAGGCCAAGAGGTTTTGATCGCTTAGATGCACTATAAGGTGCACTTACATACACTAAAGCAATATAGATAGACTATAAACATAAAAGGAAGGGGGAATGTATTCCAAAGAATGGTAGGTGTAAGAATTAATGTCTTCCCCACCATATATGTCCTTTTGTTATACTGTGTGCTATTATTAGGATCAAACTAGGAATAAATGAGTCCTGGCAAAAGGGCAGAAGACTCCCAAGACTCATACAAAGAGCCCCAAAGGATATAAGGTACCCCAGGTTAGAGGCCATGTCACTTTACTTTACGATTCAAACCTGCCACAGGCAATATTCACTGTAGTCGTGTTCCTACTATGCTACTCTAAAAGGTCAAATTTTAACCCAATGATATTCTTCCTGAAAGACGTGTAATGTTTCAGTTTCAGAAATACTGGTTTACAGATTCCTGAAAAATAGGACTCTTCTTTAATACTAATTATAACTAATCCCAGTAACATGAGTATGTATATCCATAGATGCTTAGCTCTCAATTGCCAGCATAGAGTGGAGAACATATTGAGTCATGAATAAGACAGTCATCAGATGGTAGAAAGGTGAGGGGAAGGAAGAATAAAGAAATTCTGTATAAATTCTACTTATTTTCCTGGTGACATTATTAGGAATATCAAATTTGCTAGTTTATGACACCTTTATTAGCTCATTTGTTATATAATCTAGAAGGGATAATATGTGACACCTTCATAGATGTTTCAAGCATTATTCTGTAAGTGATGCTCCTGGCTTATCTTCCAAATCTGAACACCAAATCTTGGTTGCAAAGACATTTAAAGTCAATTAGTCAGGTACCTTTCTACTAAACAACATATAAATGGGTTCTTGAGTTAGGACTTAAGAAAGAGAACTTAGAGTTGAGAAAAGAACCCAAATTGTGAAATAAGCTAGGCTCAGTTAATTGAAGTATAAATATATATTATGAAAACCATAATTAAAAGATAACCATGTAAGACTTTTGGTAAAATATCTAATCTTTCTCATTAATTATACCAATTAGAATATCCTTGGTTAATAGTTAGTAGAAAGCCCTGATGTCAACTGGCTTAAACATAGAGAAACATTATTTCACACAAATGGAAGTCCGGAGGTAGGGAAGACTTCAAGATTGGTTGATTTAGTAATTTAACTAATTCAGATACTGAAATTCTTTCCATTTATCCACTCTGCCAACTTCTTTTTTTTTTTT
>VBSM01003176.1:62222135-62258967 GCA_008086735.1 Cheirogaleus medius
GGTCTTACTACGTTGCACAGGCTAGTCTTGAACTCCTGGGTTCAAGGCATCCTCCTGCCTCAGCCTGAGTAGCTGGAATTACAGGCATTCGACATCATACCCAGCTAATTTCCTCATCTTTATAATCCTTTTACTGAGTTTTTCAGCCATGTTATCCTATTTGTAATTTCCAAGAGCTCTTTTTTGTTCCTGAAATCTTTTATCCCCAATAGCTTTCTTGTTTCATGATTAAATCATCTTCTATTATATCCCTGAGGATATTAATGATAGTTTTTTTATTGTTTTCTTCCCCCTGAATTATTTTTGTTTCCTCCAAGTGACTTTCCTTAGATGTCTATTTATTTTTGGCTATCTGTTCTTTCTTTAGAAAGGGGCATTTAAAAAGCTAACTGGGAGTTCTGTGCTGTAAGTGGGCCTTGTTGACTAACAGTGGGATTTGATATTGAGAGCATTGGCTGGGCAGTTTTATTGGCGAGTGTGAAAGCTAAATTTTATGTGTCAATTTGACTAAGCTATGGAGCCCTGTTGTTTGGTCAAAGACTAGGCTAGACCTTGCTGTGAAGGTATTTTGTAGATGTGATTGACATCTCCAATCAGTTGACTTTAAGTCAGATTGCCCTCAATAATGAGGGTGTGCCTGATTCAATCAGTCGAAGGCTTTAAGAGCAAAAGTCCGAGGCTCCCCAAAGAAAAGGAATTCTGCTTCAAGACTGTAACAAAGAAATCCTGCCTCAGTTTCCAGCCTGTTTGCCTGTCCTACGGGTTTCAGACTGAAAACTGTAACATCAACTGTTGCCTGAGTTTCTAGCCTAATGGTTTGCCCTACAGATTTCAGAATTTCCAGCCCCCATAATCACTTGAGCCAATTCTTTAAAATAACTCTTTTAATATAAATATACATATATTTCATCTCTGTTTCTCTGAGAACCCCGACAAAGGGAGCCTCTGCTGTCTACATATTTAGGCTTTTCCTCTTGAACTGGCCAGCTTTCTTTAAAAAGATTCTTTTGGTCTCTTGACTAAAGAGACAGGCTACCAATGGGATAAGAAGGCTGCAGGATTTTCCTTAATCCTCTGATTTCATTGTGGTACCCCTCTAATTTATTCTCTCCAGAAATAAGAAGCCTTTTCCTAAAAAATTATGCCCTTCATATGGAAGAAGAGAGGAAATTACCACCTGAATCTCTGAGTCAATTTCCAATTTTACACTTAAACGTTCTTGAACATATATTCCAAATACCTTTAAAAGTTGATTTCCCTGTATACTGATATTATAAAAATGTTTGATGACTTTCGACAGAATTTTTGTAATATTTTGGATGCTCTAAGAAAATAACACACTTTTCTCTCACTCTCAATGCTCACCATTATAAAAACAGAGCCCATAAACTATCTCTAAATCTTTTTCCCTTTCTCTTCCTTACTTTTCACAAATTCCCTAGAATTCTCCCATTCTGTCCCAAACCTGCCAGTGCTGCGGACTCCTCTTTCACCCTTTTAGTCAATTGGTCCACAAATCCCTTTATTTTCAATGTTCTTGTTCTTTCTTTTCATCCTCTTTGCCAAAATCATATTTCAGTCCTTTTATTATCTCCTTTTGGATTTTTGCAGACTCTCCTGATTATCCCACGGCTTAAGTGTCTGCCCCTCTAATTTATCCTACATTTTATAGATGGTCTCCTGGTAAAAACCTTATAATAAACCTTTAAAATAAGGTTTTTACCATGTTGTTCTCCTTTGCAAACACTTTCATATTAGCCTCTAGGTCAAGATGATGGATAGAGCACACATTGACTTCAAATCCCTTTCCCAAACTCCTTAAAAATGACAGTAAAAGACTTGAAATAAATAAATTTAAAAGATAAGCATAAAGCCATGAAGACAAACATCATCAACATTTCGAAAACTGTAAAGCAGATGGGTGAGTGATAACTGATTCACTAGACCTGTGATAATTGAATCCTAAACCAGCACTGAGAGAAGTCTAGAAGTATCTGATTTATATCACAAAATTTCCGAAATGCTTAGGAATTGGAATCGCAGGAAACTTGGACACTGACAACTGAACATGCAGCTGGTGTAGATTTCATGTAGATGGCTTGGAAGTCTGCATAAACCCACTGGATCCTCAGATTCCACCCTTACTACACGCAACTGCTCCATCTCCATCGCAGCAGACTTTTAAGTTTTGCACAGGATGCGGAAGGACTTGGTAATTTTTTTTTCTCTCTTTTCGACCGGGCAGCATCAAAACACATGATATTTCCCCACCTTAGAACATCGCTTATGGTAATAAATCTATTATCTTTTGTCAGAATTTGGCAAGGATTTTAGAAACATAGGGAGGAATGCTTTGAGAGAACCACTCACCAGGCAGCCCTGGGCTTAGGGCAATTTCTGTCTGGAAGAGAAGTTTCATAGAACAGCCATAGTACAAACAGTGGTACAAGCCTAGCCATAATGCAGGCGAGAGCTGGTTCCAAGGCTTACAGATAGGCAAAGGGGGTGCATGGAGCAACTGGCCAGTGACCCACATGGAGTCAGTTCTCAAGAACCAGAACTCGAGCCTGTCTTAAGTCACACTCACATCTTTAGGTAATTTAGCACCTGGGGTTGGTTGTAACAAAGCCCAGTTAGAGCCACACTCAGGTATCTAGCTGCTATGGTTTGAATGTTCCCTCCAAAACTCATGTTGAAATTTAACTGCCATTGTGAGGGCATTAAGAGGTAGCATGTTAAGATTAGGCCATGAGGACTCTGCCCTCAGCAATGGAGTAATGCCATTATCGTGGGTGTGGGTTCCTGATAAAACTAAACTCAGTCACCTCTTACCCTCTCTTGCCCTTCCGCCTTCTCCCATGGGATGATATAGCCCCTTGACTTTGGACTTCTCATCCTCCAGAACTGTAAGAAATAAATTATCTTTCTTTATAAACTACCCCTCTGTGATATTCTGGGATAGCAACACAAAACAAACTGTAGAAGCAGAATTCTACAAGACCCTTCTTTTCTTCCATTGCAATCTCATTTTGGCTTTTAGACCCTTGCACTTGGACTTGGCCTTGGCCCAAGTAACTTGCCATCCTGGTCCAACATACTTCACCTTCCCAACTTCTGTCTTCTCTGATTGTGAACTGCCCATTCTCAGGTAGCTCTAACTTGCCTGCCTTGTCTTTGCTCCTCCCAGCTATTTATTTATTTATTTATTTGAGACAGAGTCTCACTCGGTTGTCTGGGCTAGAGTGCTGTGGCGTCAGCCTAGCTCACAGCAACCTCCAACTCCTGGGCTCGGTAGATCCTCCTGCCTCAGCCTCCCAAGTAGCTGAGATTACAGGCATGTGCCACCATGCCTGGCTAATTTTTTCTATATATTTTTAGTTGGCCAATTAATTGCTTTCTATTTTTAGTAGAGACGGGGTCTCGCTCTTGCTCAGGCTGGTTTCGAACTCCTGAGCTCAAATGATCTGCCTGCCTTGGCCTGCCAGAGTGCTAGGATTACAGGCGTCAGTCACCACGCCCGGCCTTTTTTTTTTTTTTTTTTTTTTTTTTTTTTTTTTTTTTTTTTTTATGCATAGGCTATGACAGAATTCCACCGAGGTAAAGAGAAGCTGAGAAGGAACTCATACTGTTTTCAGCAAAGTGGGAAATGCTTGAGGAGAACTTAGAAGGCATCAACTAACTGAACATGATAGAGACCACATTCCTACCACATGAAATGAGGCAGATTTTTAAATATTACTAAGCAGTGTAAGCATCCAGGCAAAGCCTGACAACTCAATTTGTATTAATAGTGGGTCTAATTAGATGGTTCTTCATTTATGTCTAGGGAAAGGATTGAAGAAAGCAGACAGTGAGAATGATCCAGAAAATCCCATATATATACAAATATGTGAAAAAGATCACCTGAATGTTAATGACAACTGCCTCAGGGATGGGATTTCAGGCAATTTTTTACTTTCTTCTTCATACTTTTATGTATTATTTAAATTTTTTAAAATATGAAAAATATATACAATTAGGAAAATAAGCTCTTTCCATTGAGGGAGAAAAATGTTTATTAATGAAGAAAGAGGAAGAAAAGGGATCTAAGACTGGAGATAGGTACAATGAGCACTTCAAGGCATCAAGGATACAAGAAAATGAAAATAAAGGTAAAGGTAGATTGAATTACACTGGATATCAAATATCAGCAAGAGAAACTGATGGGCTGAAAATTTGGGAAACTGACTATCCCAGTCACGGCAGCCATTAAGTTATATGACACATTTATGCAAACTGAAAAAAAGACAACCACTCAACCCCATGGCCTGACACCTTTGTGCAGTGCACAATCTCCACAACTGTATGACATGGTCCTGGATCCAGTGAGGAAGACAGAAAGTCTGGCAGGAGTGTGATAGAGACTGCGGAGAATTAGCTCATTTAGTTCATTCAAATTCAAATTTAAATAGTCACACTAGCCACACGTGCCTAGTGGCTACTGTCTACTGAATCAGGCAGCACAGTTCTAGAGGGCATGAGTATTATTAATTCCATAAAGTTAGTAAAGATAAGATTCTAATGTTAACCCTTTTCTTTCATTTTGGGTGTTATTAGGGCAAGTCAAGATTACCTTAAATATTTTCCTCCAATATTCTTAACATCTACTCATTACTGCTTTTCAAATGAAGTTATTTTATCAAATTCTTTCAAGCTTAGAATGAAGTTAACAATAGTTTTTATGTGATTATCTCATATTCCAAACATGAGCTATTAGTTCTTGTATGGGAGAGATTATTTTCCATTTGCAATAAACAAATACACTGATTCTCTATCGACAGTACTAAGTTCCTCCTGAATAATGCTTACCCTCCACCTTACTTATTTGGCCCTTAACCACTTACTGCTCTGTAAAATTTCCTGAATATAGTGATTTGTAATTGCCATCTAAATCTTGCTTGTTATTTAATTTTAAATATATGGATACGCTAGATCCCTAATTTTAGATCTTAAGCTTCCTGGGGGCAAGATACAATTCAGGTTTGGTGGGAAAAACTCTGGACTTGGAGTCAGGTTATGGAAATTTGGACAATCTTTTCGAGCCTCAGATTTCTCATAGGTAAGATAGGAATAATAATATTGACTTCACTGAGTTTTTGTGGGCATCAAACAAGCTGTATGTGCAGTTCTTGGTGAATGCTAAAGTGCCTAGTCACTGCTAGGTATTCTGTTTCTTGGTGTCTTTTACAGCAAAACCATAGTAAGAGCTAACCGAATATTCATTGATGAGTGAATGGATGTAAAAGCATAAGAAACTATGGTTTTCAATGATTTTTTTAAACCAGCAACTAAACTGGGACAACTTATGTGCTTGGTCCTGTAGTTCCTTTATCAGTTTCAGGGCTCTCATCCTTGATTGTGTGATCACAGCCAGGATGATCCCATGAAGGGCGTGTCGTTAGAATGCCTTTGCCTATGAGCAACAGAAGACGTGCCAACCTTGAAGGCTTTAAACAGTAGCAGGCTTGTTATCTCACATAGCTAGAACCCCAGGGAGAGGGCAGCTCCAGGTTTGCTTACCACAGCAGCACCCTGATGCCACCAAGGTGCTTTCCCTCTTTCTGGTTCAGCAGCTCAGCATCCCCAGTGTCTCCTCTGGTGACCTCCAGAGGTTGTAGCAGATCCAGGTATCACCTGCAAGTGCAAAGATGTCCAGTAAGGGAGAGAAGTGTGTTCCCCTGTGCATCGTTTTGTTTTTAATTAATGAGGAGCAGCTTTCCTGGAAGTTGTCCCCAGCAGACTTACCCTCAGGTAAGGACTGGGTCACCTTGCCAGTGCCTAAGCCAGTCGCTGGCAAAGAGAAGGACACTGCTGTGATTGCCTTTGATAATGATCGCCTTCCCTGAGCACATGGATGCAGACTAAACGCAAGAAGGGGTGAGGTTGAGACTGGCTGCGGGGTATGCAATGCGCAAGGTATCTGCTACAAAAAGCAAAACCTATTATTCCTTTCTAGCTGTGCTGAACTCAGACCTCCTATTGGTGGGGCTCCAGAAGGACTCCAGACATGAGAAGACAGCTCTTACCTTCATCTAGGCCTACACATGTAACAAGCAGAGGAGAAGAGTTGCTACATCTTACCCCATACCTTCCACTGGGCTTCCTCCAAGGAAGGAGTCTTTGGCTGTAAGTACCCCCTTTCCAACTTTTCTGTGTCTAGGCAAAGAAGACATACAATGGAGGAAATTAGGAACTACTTGAGAGCAAAAGTACATCATCATCACCACCACCACCACCTTCATTGTCGTTGTGATTGTCGCCATCATCATCAGGTGGTCTTTATGAGATGTCCACTTGTAGTGACCCTGTATTCCATGCTGGGCAGAATCCCCTGGATCAACATGACCTCAAGCCATATGGGCTCTGGGCCTCCTCCTTTGTTCTGCAGGGACACACCTGACAGAGGATATTTGCATGGGGGTCCCACTTCCTGGGACATCAAAGATGCTTTATGGGCTTAGGCACACCTGTGGGTATTTGCACTGTGTGAGTTACACTCAATCCCACCCACGTCCCACCCCACAAATCACGACTCCTTTCCTTTCATTTGCACAGGTAATGACACAGGAGCCGAATGACACCAGAGCTGAAAGCTACTGCTTTAAGGATTTACAATCCAAAAGAATTAATTATGCAGATAAAAATGCTGGCAACATGCAGAGAGTAAGATTTCTTTTTAAGTAGAATGGATCAATTAAGCAGTTCTGTTATTTACTTGTTGTAAGCAAGTGCCCATGGGGAAGAAAGAATGGGTAAACACGCAGGACATCTTGGATAAGAAACATGTTATCGCTCCTCGAATAATTCCAGAAATACCTGTTTGTCAATATGTACTCCATGTTCTTAGTATGCACTACTATACAATTTGCCTGATTGATAATCTTGAGCAACAGTAACTAAGTTACTCCAAAAAAAATGTTGGGTGATATGTTTATATTAAACAAACAATCGAACAAACTTCATTTCCTAATTACCAATGTACCTTACTTTCCTTTCTTCTTATTTAATTACCAGTTGGCCAGGGAGGGAGAGGGAAATTCACCTTCCTGAAGAAAATATTTATTAAATCATAATCCTTGCTCTATTAGAATTTCAGAGTTATCCTTTTTTGTTGTTGTTGTTTGTTTTTTTATTTTTTTGAGACAGAGTCTCAGTCTGTTGCCTGGGCTAGAGTGCCGTGGTGTCAGCCTAGCTCACAGCAACCTCAAACTCCTGAGCTCAAGTGATCCTCCTGCCTCAGCCTCCCAAGTAGCTGGGACTACAGGCGTGCGCCACCACACTTAGCAAATTTTTTCTATTTTTAGTTGCCCCGCTAATTTCTCTCAATTTTTTCTTTTTTTTGAGTAGAGACAGGTTCTCGCTCTTGCTCAGGCTGGTCTCGAACTCCTGAGCTCAAGCTATACTCCTGCCTTGGCCTCCCAGGGTGCTAGGATTACAGGCATGTGCGACCGTGCCTGGCCAGGGTTATATATTTTTTTAATTGTTTTGCTTAAGTATAGAAAAACAATTAATAAATCCTTAAAATTATAAATAATAAAATTAAAGCAAATTTCTCACTGGAAGTCAGTCTGTTTTGGTACAAAAACTCTGTTAGACATAATTACATGATACATGAATTTTTTTTCTAACGTGCCCTCAGCCCCTGCTCTGTGTCACAAAGAGAATGGGGAATGTGATTTCCTGAAACATGGAATTATACATGCAAATCTATGCAGTATGGATCATTCTGCCACTCTTTTCTCTAATGAGAAAAATAGAGATTTATCTATTATTTTGAAGATTTTTCTATTAAGTGTTTAAAATATCTTGAAACCAGGAAACTTTATGTAAAACTGTTCACTTTGAGAAGAGTCTCTTGGTGTCTCAGGATTTAAAAATATACAAACCTGGGATGTGAGTTTTCACGTAGTCCTTATGGGGTGCTTGTAATTCCTCCTCAACTCTAGAATCCCTCTGCCATGTGCCTTGTCTCATTCTGAGAATTTATACAGACATCATGAGTAAAAACTTCATAAATAAAATGATTTTTATTCAGCTTGATTTTTTTCTGCGCTGAGGGTCAAAGAAGAGGCTGTTTGTTACAGGTAGGGGCAGAAACTCTCCATTTGGGTTTGTGGTAAAAAAGCGGAGAATGGCAATTTCTTTTCTCCTCTTAGAACAAGGAGAGCATTTCTCCCCCCGGCTGTCTTTGCTGCTGTGACTTCCATGGTCTGTCCTACTCAACAGTCCCCAGAAGGGAGCCATCGGTCCTAAGGATGGTGGTGCCACTTTTCTGGTAATGTCTCCGAACTAGGAAAGATATACCTCTTTCATAACAACAACAACAATGACAACAATACAGTAACAGCAACAAATTAACACCTAGATAGCACTGTATGTTTTGCAAGGGAGAGATCTGAAATGCAGCTCAGTAGCATAAAAATTATTTCAAGCTAAAAGCATCTGAAGAAGCAGCAGCCACAGAAAAAGAAACCTTACCTAAACTTCTTGTTGCTGACTTAAGCAGGATCTTCCCCCCAAAATATAGCTGCCATAAATCCCCTCTCTAGGAGGTTTACAGCCAGCAAGGAGACTACCCATTAGCACTGTGATGAGCAATTGCTTAAACGAACTGAAACTGTCATTCCTTCCATTCGTTTTTCCATAAAAGCCCTTTCTCCTGCCTCCTTTCCCCCTGCGTAGTTGGTATAAACCCCAACTGAAATGGAGGAGCCATTTCATCTAAAGGCTCCTGGGTGCATAAATAAACTTTGTCTTCTCTCTGTTTATCTGTCTATGGTCTCTATGATCAGTTACATTTGCAGGCCTCTAACCACTGAACCCGAGTTGGAAGAGGAAAAACTTTTCCTCCCCACAGTATCATTTCACCTGGCCCTCACAACTCCCCATTGTACTTCCATTTTCCTAAGGTAAGGAAACTGAGCCTCTGGGAGGTTAAGAAACTTTCCCAAGATCACACAGTAGTTAAATGGTAGAGATGGGGTTTACATGCTCATTGCTTAAAATAGAAAAAACACAGACGATTGTCCTGACATGCTAAATACACATATCTCCTTAGGTGTTTACAGGTTTGAGGGCAAAGCTGCTGTACCAGTTGGAGGCAGCAGCCTGGTCCAAAGGCAACTCAGCAAGAGGAAGTTTTGGAGGGAGCTCATCTGAAGAGTCAACTGAACATTGTGTTGTGTTAGTATTAACACCTACGGTTAGACAGCAAGGGAAAAAGGAAGAGAGAAGAAAAGATGGTCACACGCAGTGTATGGTTCTACACCAGCCCAGGGGACAGAGATTCCCCCTGAGAGAGCGTTCTTGGACCAGAAGTTCTCAACCATATTCTCATCATGACGCCCAACACAGGTGACCATCTTAGGCACAAACCCCTCGTTGGTCTCTCCCGCAGGAAATACATTGTAACGGACCTGAGTGAAGGAGACCTGATTTTAAGAAGAGCCATTAATCTGCTCACATTTATTTTTTTATTTTTTATTTTTTTTGAGACAGAGTCTCACTGTGTTTCCTGGGCTAGAGTGCCGTGGCGTCAGCCCAGCTCACAGCACCCTCAAATTCCTGGGCTCAGGAGATCCTCCTGCCTTAGCCTCTCAGCCTCAGCTGGGATTACAGGCATGCACCACCATGCCTGGCTAATTTTTTCTATATATTTTTAGTTGGCCAATTAATTGCTTTCTGTTTTTAGTAGAGACAGGGTCTTGCTCTTGCTCAGGCTGGTCTCAAACTCCTGAGCTCAAACCCGCCCGCCTCGGCCTCCCAGAGTGCTAGGATTACAGGCGTGACCACCACGCCCGTCCATGCTCACATTTATTTAATAATAATAATATTGGTTGCTACTGATAAAAACTCTAAAACTTTATTATTAGTAATGTGTGTGCGACATCTATCTGGACTCTACAAAACCAGTTGTTTGGTCCACCAGGAAAGTGCCCCTTTGTACCATGGTCCAGCTGGTTCCAAAGAGAGTGAGTGGCCACAAAAGGTGGCTGTCACTGCCTCCTCTCCCAGATCCCAGGTCTGACCTCTCTAGGCTTCTCCTTTTAGCCCTTGTTCCTGTCCACCTTGGCATGCCAAGGCAAACACCAGCATGGATAGATAGGCACCATGATGCACGAGCTATTACCTACTTTGCAAGTGTTGAACACAGAGGCAAAATTACGGTCAACAAAATAAAGTCATCAAGCTACTTATGTACGCCTGAGAAACAAAGATCAGATTTCAATAATAAAGAGGGAAACTTGGGAAGGTCTTAAATTGAGCAATGGCTTTCATGGCTCTTGGGGCTGCCACTGCAGAGGCAGTTAATCATCTGCCCGAACAATCAAATCGATAGCCATGACCTTTCCCTTCAGTTGTCTCTCTCCTGCTGTCTCTCCTCCTACACTCAAATGAAAGATAATGCAATCATTTCCTTTAGAAAAGAAACATGCATAAAGCAAGTTTATAAATTATATGTTATTGAAATGAAATTCTCTAAGGAAATTATGTTTAGATACTATAATCAGAAGGCTTATTTTTGGCATTATTTATAGTTTATAACATCTTCACATGTACCAGCTTATCTCATCTATTATAGTTTCCACTCGTTGTCTCATAGAGAATGTGGAATAAATTACTACCAAAAAAAATGAAAGTGTTCATCTGTGTCCCGGATGATTGAGATGGAGGAGGGTAAGTGAGCTCATTGAACTTTCACAAGTCAGTTCACGGAGCGAAATATCTTGTATCTTCCAGAACATATTGTCATCATATCTCTATTGACGTGCTCTGAAATGAAACTCAAAATACTCAAAACTTTGGGTGATTTTCTAAAGATCTTTGATATGCTTGAAAGCCAACATAGACTCTGATAAGTGGTTGTTTCTCAGACCCATCAAGAATTCATTGTACCTGCAGGAGAGGCCCACACTCTCTGCCCTCTCAAGTTTCTCTTCCAAGAGACAATAAACAATCCCTCCCTGAAGAGTGGGGAGAATGAGTTTGCCTCTCAAGTTCAAAGGAGATGGGAAGTGTGAGGTGAGGTCAGGGAACTCTACGGCAAAGTCAGTGGCTGAACCTGAAACCCATCCAACAGATATGTGTCTATGTTGACTGTGGTTAAAAGAGAAATCTCAAACCTAGAGATCCTCAAATTTCAGGAAAATTGAAGCACCGTCTTATTTGCCTTTAGCAATCTACTGTTTTGATAGCAGCATGAAGTTTTCTTATGACTAAACTTTTCTTGGCCATAAAAAGCCATGGCTGAATAATTATCTGTTTAAACAGGGGCTAGTCATCTGCTTTGTGATTTTTCCCAGATGCCTTCTCTAGGAAGCCTTTCTTGTGCTTTTGTCAGGGGTTAAGTGTCCCCTCTCTGAATTCTTGTAGCACCGGGGCTTACCTCTAGGCATTCACTGTATCACATTGAGATTTTCTGTTCATGGGGTCATTTTGGGCAAGGGGTAGGTATCACTCTGTCGGCAGTGCAATGGGAGGAGAGCAGAGACAAAAAAATATAAAGAGATATAAAGCCGGCCGGGCGCGGTGGCTCACGCCTGTAATCCTAGCACTCTGGGAGGCCAAGGCAGGAAAATCGTTTGACCTCAGGAGTTCAAGACCAGCCTGAGCAAGAGCAAGACCCCGTCTCTACTGAAAAAAAGTAGAAAGAAATTAGCTGGACAACTGAAAAAACATATATATATAAAAATTAGCCAGGCATGGTGGCACATGCCTATAGTCCCAGCTATCCAGGAGGCTGAGGCAGGAGGATCACTTGAGTCCAGGAGTTTGAGGTTGCTATGAGCTAGGCTGATGCCACGGCACTCTAGCAGGGGCAACAGAGTGAGACTCTGTTTAAAAAAAAAAGAAAGAGAGAGAGAGAGATAAAAAAAAAGCTCTTAGAAGAGTGTCAAATGATGAGGCTACAAACAAAGGCAGCGGTAGTTCATATGGAGAGATGACCAACTCACTCAATAGAAATTTCAGACGTAAAATCGACAGAACTTTGTTACTGGTTATGTGCAGGCATGAGGGATAGGGAGGGCTGAGTTTCAAGGATGGGTGGATGGTAGCGCCACATACTGAGCGAGGGAACATGGAGGACATGTAGCTTTAAACGGTGAGTCAAGGAGAAGAGAATGAGTTCATTGCCAGCCGTGCTGAGTCTGAGGTTCTGTGGGGCTTGGATGGATGTGGGAAGCAAGCAGTTGGGTATAAGACTATAGCTCAAAGAGAGGTTAGGACTGAAAATGTAGATTCAGGCTTTCTGATAATCATGGAAGTGCCCTGCTCAGAACTGCTGCTGGGAGAACCCGCTGCAAGGAGCGTAGGTGGCAGAGAGCTTTCTGCCCCTTCACATTGTCTATCTGCTGCAGCGCTTGCGTGGGCCGCGCATTCCTGGGTTACTCCCACCGTGCCCTGCAGGATTTCGCTAACAGACGTTTTCCGGGTTGTACTATAATCTGGGCCTCTTCCTCTCCATCCAATCCTCCTTCCTCTGCCCATTCCTTTCGCACACATCTGATTGGCACCATGGTCTGAAGGCTGCTGTCCCCACCTTCCTCCGTTCCCTCTCTCCTTTGTCCCTCACAGGCATCTCTCCCAATAAGTCTCTTGTACATCTCATTCCATTTTGGCATCTGCTTCTTGGAGACACTGAACTGACACCAAAGTCACCCCTATGCAGGTGGGTAATAATGAAAACAATGGGAGCAAATTGGATATACCTGGGAGAACATATAGAAGGAAAACAAAACAGGAATAGAGGAGCGACACTAACATTTAGGTGGTAGTAAGAGGGGCTCCTGGGGCTAGACTGCCTGGGTTTGCATCAGGTCCCACCTCTTAGCAGCTGTGTCACTCTGAGCAGATTGCTTAGCCTTTCTAAGCATTGCTTTCTTTGTATATAAAAGGAGGAAACAATGGTACTCATTAGAAGTTTGTTGTGTAGATTGAAATGAGATAATATATATAAAGTGCTTAGAAAACTACCTGCACATACTGAAGTCTGAGCAAAAGCTGGTTGTTATCATCAGGTTTAAAGGGCAAGGAGCCCCTTGAGTAGGCAGGAGGGGCCAGGGGAGGAGGAGGAAGACACAAATAGCAGCACCACAAAGCCAAGGAAGTGGAAGTTTCAGAAAGAAAACCATCTCAAAGGCATAAATAACTGAGAAGAGTAAGGCGGAATAACATTCAATAGGCTTGGAAATGGACGGTGACTTTGGCAAGAGCTGTCTCCGTGCCATGAGGAAGCTGGAAGCCAGAGGACAATGGCTTGAAGAGTGAATGGTGGGCGAGAAAGTGGAGGGGTATCCAATCTCCACTCCTTCCAGAAGCCTGGCTTTGAAGTGAAAGAGGGCGAGAGAGTTGCGGTCAGATGGGGGTTCAAGAGGCCAGGAGGAAAGTCAGCCTCCTTTATACACAACAGAAGGTAAAGTACCTGAAGTCAGGAAGGGAATGGCACTTCAGATGGCAGGGGGTCCTTGGGAATTAGGAAGGCATGGGTTCCCAGGTACAGAAGGAGGAGTTGACCTGGCCGGCGGGAAGGACGGGTGATGTTCTGAGACAAAATAGTAGGGAAGAGGACAGACTGAGAGGTCAAAAGACAGGAGTGTGAACACATTTCCAAGTGATGACTTCTATTTTTCTCTCTAAAGAGGTCTCCAAGGTTGCATTTGTGAAAGGTAAAGGGGATAAAGGAGGAAGGCAGCCTGAAGAAAGTGGGAAAAATACCTGTCATTGCTATGCATGCCCCTCTTCCCTAGCGGGGACGGAAAACCATGCTGACCAAAGACCTCTCCTGGGATGAGAACTTTCACATAGCTGCTGTCCTTAATGTGCACCACCACCCGAAGGTAAGGGAGGCATCATTATTCCCATTTCACAAATGAGGAAAGTTGAGGTTCAAAGAGATTGAGCCATTGGTCTAAGACGTGCAAGGTCTAGCAGAGTGCTTAACAAATATTTGTTGAATGAATGCACTATACAGACCATGCTCTCCAATTAGTTGTATACTTGTATGATGTGTGTTTTTTTTCCAACAGTCTTTGTGCTACTGAGAGTAACCCTTAGGTAGTTAAGTCTTGGATCAGTCATAACCACCAAAAATGTCACAGTAATGAAAAATGCAAACAGTGGCTGGACAAGGAAATGCCTGTTCTCCTTTATTTACCCCAAACAGAAAAGCTACTTAAAAGATTATGACTGATTAGGAAATCAGATTTGGTTGGACAAAAGCACTTGACGCTCCCGTCTCTAACATTTCCAGCAAGGACCTCCCTGAGCGTCAGGATTGATGTGTGGATTGTTTTAGTTTTGTTGTTAATAATATCTGGATGAAAATGCCTGCCAAAACATTTCACTGGGGGATTCAGAACATGCTTTCCAAGTCTACAACTGAAGGGCAACAGCCGATGTCAATGTGTGTGTGTTGGCGTTCGCCAGTTCATCTGGCCAAATACAAAATAACCGATCGCGTCTTCAAGAACACTGTGTATTCTTCATACTTTTAAGTCAAAATCCAATTTGTGTTCTTATAATTATACCAGTCAAAAAAAGAATGGTACAAATAATAAAAATCTAAGATAATGAATGAACAAGGCACTAGATTCCAGGTTCCTTGTGGTCAGGGATTGGGTCTAATTTAAATTTCTAGTATTCTTTTTACAGGATTAACACAATGTTTGACACACTATGTGTGCTCAATAAATTCTTGCTGAATTCAATTGAAACTACATCAACATTGTACCTACCCAGCAGAGTGGTCGGAGATTGGTAAACCATTTAAACCTGCTTCATTTTTCTTCTAGAGCAGAGCATAGAAGTGTCACACAAGGATGCTGTGTGCATAGACACTAATTCATTATTGAGCTTCGAAATGAATTATTAATCCCTGCAAATAATCCATAGCCAGGGTTGTCTGTCATTGCAGCGGGAGGAGAAAGAGTGAGTAATCTTCCTAAATTGTATCCTTTTCTCCCTCTTCCAGTCTTTGTGTTTGCAGCTCTTCGGAGCTGTGGTTCTAATTCTCATTCTATCCCTGACTTACTGTTTGACCTCAAATGAGTCACTTTATCTCAGTTAATAGCTTCAGTTTTCCCTTCAGTGAGAGCCAAAGGGGCCTGGCTATATAGTTAGCGAATATCAAGCCTCAAAAATTGGATGTGCCATTCAGTGCCATCCATCATCTCTGTAAGGCTAACGGAAATGAATCACAAATACAAAGCCCCATGCGGACTCCCTCAGCTCCTCCCAAATTAGCCCTTGGCGGCTGCTCAGTTGCTGTGTAAGGGGGAAGGAGAAGGGAGTCAGGGATGTTTGCCCCAAACCCAAAGGGAAAGATTCCCTGGCAACAGAGGGCAGCAGGGAGAAATTTCAGCTCTCTAGCTAGAGTGACTGCGATTTGATCACCAGCTTGGCCCCTTGGAAAGAGTAAACTAGCTCCCACTTTGAAAAAATAAATGGAAAAGACAGCTGTGCACTCCAGCCCCCAATGTTTAAAGTTAAGTGAAATAAGATGCAAGTTTAGAGAATAAATCAATTATGGAATAATTACTCGCATTTTTCTAGGATTTGCCACTTGCTTTCTTTAAATAGAAAGCATCTCCAGAGACTTTGAAGATGAGATTTACATACGGCACTGCAGAAGCAACCCGAAAGGAAGAGGAATTTGCGGCTTGTCTCGGAGAGTGGTGGGTTATGAGGGATGCAGAGCAGGTAATGCAGAGGCTGGGACTTCCTTAGCCAGGTTCCAGGCACCTCCCTGCTGCCCAACCCTACATTTCCCAGGCAGAAAACAGAGCCACAGAAGTGAAAGCCCAAGCCCCTGTGGGGAAGATCTAGAAGGGCCCTGGGTAGATGACTCACCTCTGCTACAGCAGCTTAAAGCATGTCAGTCACCCAAAGGGTGTGATCAAGTGTAGGGGCTGTGGTCACAGTTCTCCGAGGTACATCAGCAATTTGAAACCTTGTAGACACGGCATTGCCTAACTTATCTCTAGAACAGGGGCTCATGCATATCGAGGGTGTTGGACCTTGAATTTGGCTGCATCACAGTCTACTTTGTTGCAAGCCCACACGCTGACCTCTATAGGCACCAGGAGAGTGCCTCTGTGTGCCCACCCACTCGCCACTCAGCTCCTAGCACCCTCTGCACACTTACTGGGTAACAGTTATAATGGATAGACACTTCAATCACACATGAAAAGCTCTAAAGCTCCACTTGCAAGGGCTGTAAATCTTATATATAGCATCCCTAAGTGACTGATGAGATGGGTTCTCAACCCAGCAGAATGCTTCGGGAATCTTTATGATAACAGTAGTTTATGAATTTATTTTCTTGTGACAGTATTTAGAAACTCCATGATTCATGGTAGAATTCAATAAATATTCAACATGATAAAACACTAAAATTGGAAGTAATGATTGTACATGGATAGAATAGAAATGGCTATTTCTCGATGTTTAAAGGGAACGATGAAACCATGAACGATGAAAGAGTCTATTTGAAAATAACCATATACTATTTAAAAGAACAGTCCATCCAATCAGTAGCAAAATATTCCAGTTGAACTGTACCCAGCATTGGGACTACTGAGGATGTCCTCAGTGGTCTCCTGCCAATAGCACGGATCCCATGAGCAGCAATCAGATTGAGATGTTAATTTCACTCATTTCTCAAGGCCTACTGCAGAGGAGGTCTTCTTGGACAGATGCAGTGAACAGCTTCTCCATCTTACCATTTGCAGGAAATAAGGTCAGATCCAATCTGGTTATTTCCTTTTCAGTTCGCTCCTCCTATTGCAACATTTAAGGGCAGTAAAGGGAGAGTGACTGTTGTCATTACCAAAGTCATGGGATAAGTGACCAGGATTTTTGAAATGGATAATAACTCTTCTTTTGTGGATTAACAGGATTGAATACTTATAAGCTCTTGATTTGCCTTAATGTTTATGTTTAATTTTTCAATGTTCTTTACAGTGGAGAACCATTCCTTTTGTCTGGCATGTACCCGTTTGCCTTTCTTTTGGTAATAGAAGCTGGATTTTCTTTGGGGAACCATCCCTCCCTCATTTTGAGGGTGGAGGTGCGTGCATGTGGGTGACTATATCCAGACACGGGACAGAGATCTAGTCCTGGCCCATCGGAATTCAACATCTCCTTGCCTCAGAATTGGTTCAAGGACAAGCCTGAAGTTCATCAGAAAGGGACAGCCTGGGACATTTGCTGGAATGATTGGACAAGAAATCCTCTCTCTTTCTATGGGGGTTTCTAACTGATAGGATGTAAGCTGCTTACCATCTTGACACAAGGTGAGGAGCCTAACTTAGAAGAAAGCAGAACCACCTGAAAGAGAGAAATAGCACATCACCTGAGCACCTTCATACATTCTCCTTTTTGCCTAAGCCTGTTTGAGTTTGGTTTCTACTTGGAATTGAAAGTTTTCTGACTAATGCATACAATTCTTAATGTGTTTTTCTTCCCCAGTTATTTATTTTTAAAGTTTCCATTCCCAAAGAAAACAATGGTAAAATGAACATCTGTGTACCCCTCACCAAAATTCACCAATTGGTGACAGTTTGATACATTAACATTAGCTCTATTTACTTACCTATTTGTATCTCTACCTATATATCGTCTATCTGTCTTCATGTTTTGTTTTGCTACTATACAACCTTAACAATATTAGTACACTTAAGAAAATTAAGATCAATTCAATAATATCTAATAATGGTCCATATTTAAGTTTTTTTAATTGTTCTCAAAATGTCTTTTTATTTATTTAGTTAGTTATATATTTATTATTTTTTTACATAGGAGTCAATTAAGTTTCATGCATTGCATTTTGTTGTTTTGTGTTGTTTAATTTAGACTAACACCCTTGATTTCTTTCTTTCTTTTTTTTTCAGTTATAAAACAACTTCTGAGATAACCTTGATTTTCATTTTTTTTAAACTAATATTCTCTTTTATTTTTTAGAACCCAGGGCAGTTGTCTTTACAATGTCCCTCAGCCTAGATTTGTCTCACTGTTTACTCAGGATTAGATTCACATTTTTAGCACAAATACTTCCTGGGTAGCACATTATATACACGTTTGTACCTGGCTTCTTTTTTCTCTTAATGATATATATTGGAAATCAATCCTCTTAATCCATAACGATCTTCCTCAGTCTTTTTTAGGGTTGCATAGTATTCTATCATGTGAAATAATTTATAATCACTCATAGTTACTATATAATTAATGTAATTATATAATTAAGTAAATAAAATTTTAAATAACTTATAAATGATTATAGTCATGTTCCATATTTTATTCCACCAGTCTTCTAAGGATAGGCATTTAGGTTGCTTCCTAATTTTTCTATTACAAAATTGCCACAGTGAAAAATCTTGTACATATGTTGTTTCATATATTTGGAGGTCTGTTTTCAGGGTAAATTCCTAGAAGTGGCAGTGCTGAATCAAGACGTCAACGTACATGTAGTTTTGTTAGATGCTACCAAGTTCCCTTCTATAGGGGGTTGGTAATGGGTTTTGACACACAATATTCTACCTCATCTTTTAGAAATTTTAATTCTTATTTTATATTTCATACAGATTTTAGAATATCCTTAGGACAACATCTATTTTTCATTTATCCTTTTTTACTTCACAGCACCCAACATTGCATTGTTCACAGGTGCTCAATGGGTGCTGAATGAGTAAGTAAATGAATGAATCAGTGAATGAATGGGTTGTTTTTCTCCACGACGTCAGCATCCAGCATCGCTCACACATTTGACAGGAAACTGGGACCCAACTAAGGCAAGAACGTTTGTCAAGGCCACTCTCCGAGTTAGCCTGGAGGATATAAAGGATGGATAAACATGTAGGCAAGCAAGAAAAGGTGGGAGGCTAACCTTGAACTTTTGAAAGACAACCACAGCACATTTAATTAGCATGTACTGTGTGCAAGGCAGGGCAGAGACAAAGAGGATAAGAATGATGTTACGAAGCTCAAGGAGTTTACAATCTGGTTATATCTAGGGATACAGGACGCACACACATAGACAGTAACGAGAAAGGGCAGAAGTAATAAATATACCAAATGGGTGGTGTGGAAGTTTTAGTGCAATAGGAGTAACAAGCAGGGAACAAAAGATCTGCAGTTTGGAGTAAGAGAACGGGGGCTCAGTGGAAAGATTCTGCAGCTGTCTTGAGAGTTGATTCAGAAGAGGAAGGATTCAAATCAGAAAAGGGCCTGAGGAACAAATATGGGAATTTATGGTGTACTCAAGGGACAGCAGGCAAAACAGTCTGGCTGCAGCAGGGAGGTCATGCAGGAGAGAAGTGGGTATTGGAACTCACAGTTTTAGGCCACATTAGGGAGAAGCCATGAATGCCCTGCAAGGCAGTACGGTAGACCATGGTAGCTATAGTTGTAGTTTGCACTGAAGTTTGTCCGCTTTCTTATGACCCTCTTTTCTGTTTCTCTGGAGTAGTCCTTCCCCACCTCCTATGGTCCTGGTGAGGGTGAAAACAGAGTCAGTCACCTCCCCCCCATAGAGGAACTGATGGCAGTTACAGTTCAGAGATGAACACGTTACCCAAGCAGGCGCACTCAGAACCATCCCGGGGTTTGTGTATGGGCATGGGAGAGAGAAGTCCCTTCCTCACTGGGATTGCTGAGCCGGAGGCTGTGGGGTGGGCACAGTCAGTAGTGCTGAGTGCCAGCTGGCAGGGTGACGCTCACCAAGACAGGTAGACTGTGATCCTGAAGGGACACACAGTTCTGACCTTTTGTCACTAGAGCCCCTGCTTCCACCTGCACCTGAGCCAGTGCTCCCCTCGTGGGCTCCCCAGCTATGTGCCAACCAACAAATTCCCTCTCAGTCCAGGCTAGTTTGAGGTTGTTTCGGACACTTTCATCTGAGACAAGCTTGCCTGATAGGAGAGGCTTGGGTTTCATCCCACAGATCAAAGCTTCCCAAAGTGGTTTCCTTTGATGGCCGGTCCTAGAGAGCCTTCAAAAAAGGAGTTTCATGGTAAAACTAGTTTAGAAATACCATCATCCCTTGCCTCTTTTGCAGGCAATTAGTACATTAGCATAGGAAGAACCCTAAGAAGTCCTCCTGTGAAGGCACTTTAACTGTGCTGAGACCTTCTCTTTGTCCCTCCATCCCTCTCTGTGCCCTGGGAGGCTGGCCTGAAGCTTTCTGTCAATGGGTCCCCTTGCCTTTTGGCCATTTGGCTGGGCTTGGCCACTGAGTGGCAATGGGACCTTGGGCAAGGGAGGTGAGGGTGATGGGCACATTTATTCCCTGGCTCTGCTCTGCCCAGTCATGGTGGGCTGGCTGTGTCCCTCAAGTCAAGGACATAGGACCTGTTGGGTGTCCTGCTCCAGGTCCAGTGACCTTTCACCCCTCACCCTTCAGGTGGTTGATGGCTCCCTGCTGGCACCGCCTTGGGCCACTGTACTCTCCTCTGTGGTTTCCTCAAACCCTGCCTAGTCACTCACTAAACTGTCCTGAAATGACTCACTTTGAGTATGCCAACAGTTTCTCACCAGGATCTGACGAATATTGTAGCATTGGTTGATCTATTATTTCCTAAAATTATTAAACCCATAACTTTTTTAAAAATTGAGAAACATCCAACACTCTCCCACAGAACACAAATTTTTGTTTTAGTTTTTTTGTTGTTGTTGTTGTTTTTTGAGACAGAGTCTCGCTGTTGCACCAGCTAGAGTGCAGTGGCGTCATCATAGCTCACGGCAACCTCAAACTGCTGGGCTCAAGTGATCCTCCTGCCTCAGCCTCCTGAGTAGCGGGGACTACAGGAGCATGCCATCACCATCACACCTGGCTAATTTTTCTATTTTTTGTAAAGACCGGGTCTCACTCTTGCTCAGGCTAGTCCCGAACTCCTTGCCTCAAACGATCCTCCTGCCTCGGCCTCTCAGAGTGCTAGGATTACAGGCGTGAGCCACTGTGCTTGGCCAGAACACAAGCTTTGACCACATACTTTGGTAAATGCCTTCCTAGGGCAGTGGCTTTGACACAGGATTCTGGAAAGATGAAGGTAGCCAGGCAGCTTTTCCATTCCTATTTCGGAGCATTTTCTTACAAAGACCTGGGGCTTTCGCCCGATGGGCACATCTGATATCCTTCAGTGAGGCCTCAGGTTTCACTTCCTCTGTGCACAGCAGCTTCTCTCCCTGGAACCCCCCTTCCTGCTCTTCTCTCCAAAGCCCACCCTTTAGAAAAGTCCAGCTCATGTCACCATTTACCCTCGGATGCCCCCCAGTGTGCTAGGGTTCAGCCAGCCTCTATCACTCACGGGGCCACTGCCGGCCACTGTACTGCATGGTCACCCACACTCATGTGGCTCAGGGAAGGTCATGTTTAAAACTTTCGCCGTAATAGTTCGCTTTTCTCAAGTTTGGTTTCTGTTTCTTGAGCTAGGCTCCTTGATGACAGAGACAACATTCCCACTTCGTTACATGTCTCGCACTTTCCAATGAATGCTGCTGTTCTGCCACGGAGAACACCCCTCCTTTGTCTCTTTATTGATCCATGGACAAGGCCATTCTTTCATGCTTGGTTCAGACCCCATCCCAGCATGAGGCGTTCCCTGATCATGCCTCCAAATGTGATTTTCTCAGGCTTCTGAGGAACTGGCACTGATCACCCACCAAAGCAAACACTCACGTGCTCTGACATATAGTAGCATCTGGAACTATAGCTTATGTCCTAGTATTAGTTAAGTTTTTGTGCGCTTTGATATTGAAGGCTTCACAAGTTTATAAGCACTTTTATGGGTTGAATTGTGTTCGCCTTGCCAAATAAAACCCTCATGAAAGTCCTAGTCCCCAGTACCTCAGAATGTGACCTCATTTGAAAATAAGGTCTTTGCAGATGAAATTAGTTAAGATGAGGTCATACTGGAGCAGGGCTAGGCCCCTAATTCAGTGTGACTAGTATCATCAAAAGGGGAATTTGGACACAGACATGCGCACAGGCAGAACACCACGTTAATCTTAAAGTTATGCTGCCACCAGCCAAGGGACCCCAAAGACTTCCGGCAAACCACCAAGAGCTAGAAGAGAGACATGAAACAGATTCTTCCTCACAGCCTCAGAAAGAACCAAACCTGCTAACGCTTTGATCTTGACTTCCAGAAATGTGAGGCAGTCAATTTCTGTTGTTTAAGCCTCCCATTCTGTGGTACTTTGCTATGGCAGTTCTAGCAAATGAATACAAACATCTGAAGGACAAGGACCATATCTTGGAGCCCCGCAGAGTAGGATTCCAATTGCGGATCCATCAGTTGTTTCTTGTGTCACTTCTGGCAAGTTAATTCATTTCTCTGAGCCTCAATTTTCTCTTCTGTAACGTGGAGATAATAATATCTACTTTGGAAAGTTGTTTTAAGGATTAAAAATAATACATTAAAATGCCAGGCACAGTGCTCGACATAGTTAAAATGTTCAATAAATGCTACGTTTTGTAGATTTAATCCTCTTATTCTGCAAATGAAGAACCGGGACCCTGACACGCAAAGTGCTTGTCTAAATCCATACAGTTAAGGAGCTTGCCAAAATAAATAAATAATGCTTCCAAATAGATTCACTTCAACTGCTATGTATACTGTGTCTTATCGTTCATTGCTGGAGCGAACAATTAGTGTGGTGATACTAGTTTGATGGCAATTTGTGTGTGACTTTTGCTTACGGCGGTGCTGTAGCTGGGGTCTTGAATTAAAGAAAAGGGACCTTTGTGCTTTTTTCCATCTGTGGGTAACTGAGATAAGTCATATCTTAAAACAAACTATCCCTCCTTTTTTGTACAAAATTACTTTGCTTAAGATATAATTTATTTGTATAAGAGATTACAAACAAGAGCACTAATTATTGAACAAAATTTATAGTAACAGGCTTATAGAACACCACTACTTTGTATGCATGGACATTCTCTGTAAAACTGTTATCAGATGGTGCTTGGATTAATTTTAAATCCCTATTCCAGGCTGGATGCAGTGGCTCATGCCTGTAATCCCAGCACTTTGGCAGGTCCATGCAGGAGGATCACTTGAGGCTAGGAATTTGAGACCAGCCTGGGCAACATAGTGAGACCCCATCTCTACAAAAAATTAAAAAATTAGCTGGGCGTGGTGGTATGTGTCTGTAGTGCCAGCTATTCGGGAGACCAAGGCAGGAGGATTGCTTGAGCCCAGGAGTTGGAGGTTGCAATGAGCTATGATCATGTCACTGCACTCCTGGGCAACAGAGCCAGACCCTGTCTCAAAAAAAAAAAAAAAAATCCATATTCCTCCCAAATGCAGGGTCTTCACCTTATGTACATCTCCTAATAAATACCTTGTCATTCTGATCACAACTTGTTTCCCTCTCTTTCTGAATTGGCTAAAGGTGAAGTCTGCTGCAGAATGATTGGCTTCTTCACAGGTTAATCAGATGAAATATATACATACCATTCCTGTCCCACAATTATACATATCCTAGTGACATTAAGTGAAAATTGACAATGTCTACTAAACCATGATTTTCTTATACAGTTGGTAATCAATGGTCATGCTTTTTATGCATCAACATGCTACTTATTAAACTTCTATCTCCCGATGTTGAGAAATCAATCATAACCCGAATGGGTGGGGCCCAGGAAAGGTTACTTTCACCCTGCAAATAGGTCAAGGATCCTGCCAGATGGATCCCCGTGAATCTATCACTTTAAGATGGCAGATTACCCAGCGAAAGCAGTGAAAAGAAAAAGAGTGTGAAAGGGCGAGTGAATTCTGAGATCTCACCAGATTTTTCTGTTCTCTTCTGTCATGTCATGACAACTTGCATCAGTGAAATTTCTTCTTTCAAAATTGCAAAGGATATTGAAATATCTCCTCTTGAAACAGAAACTTGGAAGCCCTTATTTCTGGGATAAAGCTGTTGGAAATTAAACTTGCATCAACATTTGACAGGTTAACTTCATTTTATTTTTGAGGACCTAATCCCTCCTCTCCCAGCAGCCTTTCCTCATATATCAGATCCACATACCATTTTGAAGCTGAAAGGATGAGGGAGGGAGGAAAGGAAGGAAGGGAAGGGAAAGGAAGGGAAGGGAAAGGAAAGGAAGGAAGGAAGGAAGGAAGGAAGGAAGGAAGGAAGGAAGGAGAGAGAAAGAGAGAAAGAAAGAAAGAGAGAAAGAGAGAGAAAAAAGAGAGAGAAAGAGAGAGAGAAAAAGAAAGAGAGAAAGAAAAAAAGGTTCCTTAAGCTCAGAATCAGTCCTTGCTATCAAACATCTCCAAGGACTGTCAGAAGCTCCCAGGGGTCACCAGGGCTGCGTGGAGGGTAATTCTGTGTGCTCTTTCATCAGCTGGCAATTTCAAAAGCACCTGCTTATTTTTCCAGGCTTCAAGAATGATCACATCAGCCAATCCTTTCTTATTTTCCATGATCCCATAATAAAGACCATTGTTGACAAGGGCACAAAACATACTGTGCCCTGCCTCCTGAATGTTTTCTGTTTTCTGTCTCAAAATGGGTATTGACGGACCAGCCCTCTGCATTCTTAAATGCTAGGTGACAGGGCTGGTAGCAGGGGTATGAGAGTAGGGAGAGGAGAGGGTTTTTTAGCTGCAGAAAACCGTTATTCTTCACCAGCAGAAGTTCCAAGCTTGACTTCCATCAACTTTAGGAGTCTACACAGGATTTAGGGGATTCCGGAGCCCCTTGAGATCATATTCAGAACTGTGCATGTGTGCACAGGTACATTTGTGGAGAAGAGGTTCTCATAGCTCTTAAAGGTCTGCTGCTTTAGAAAAAGTGAAGAATCACTGCTTCATAAAAGGGTTTCTTAGCTTAAAAAACAATGTAAACTTAACCCTAAAGTAATACTTAATGTGAAAGAGTGCAGCAGGTGGATTTTATAAGAACATTTTAGTCCTATGTAACTCTCAAATATCTGACTATTGGAGAATAAATACAGAAAGAAAGATATTGCTTTAAATGTTCAAGATAATGAATCCTTAAAATGACTACACATGTGAACATAGATAATTCACTTTAGCAAATATGTATTGAGTGCTACCTACATTGGGCATACAAAACTTGGTAGGACACTGTCCCTGACCTTAAGGAATTTACTTTCTTTGAGGGACTAGAATATGCAAATAACTAAGTCACAAACAAGAGGTCTAAACCAGCTGCAGTCTATAATATGAGTTGAACTTGGGAGAGATTGAAGAATTGGGGAGACCATTTGGTTTGCTTTAGAAATACTGAGGATATAAATTTGTATGGTGGCAAAGAAAATGAAGAGAATGGATATGAGGGATGTGGATGAATTATATGATCTGAAAATAGATTTCGTTTCATCCATGCATTCATTTGTTAATTCTTTCTTTAATTCATCCCTTTTCTTGTATCAGGCACTTGTTTGAGGCACTCAGCACAAAATTGAATAAAGCAGAGTTTCTTCCCTTACAGAGCTCTCTGACCAGCCCTGAGAGGCTCCTTTAATCTAGCAACTAACTCAAAAGTTAGTCCTCACACTAAAAGCGTCACAACCTCCATCCAGAACCATTCATTCCACTTCCCTTCAACTTCTGCTTCCTGCCCTGTTCCCAAAGCTCCCAGTTTCTGATCACAACTCATTTTCTTGACTGTGGTTCCACCTCACTGCCTTGACAGTCCAGTACTCTAGCTCTCATTTCTGGCTTCGCTTCTTGGATTCACTTCCTACTTCCTGTTTTAGGTTAGGCTGACTTCAGGTGCTTTTGGTAAAGGCTTGCCTAGTCCAGCCAAGCCCTGTGGTCTTGGCAACTTGGCACAAGACTTCCTGGCTGCCTCCCTCCCCACCTAAAGTGCCCAGACTCAGGCATTCAGAGTCCAGCCGTAGGATGGACAGATCTACACTAAGGAAGATGCAATGCCATCATGCTATTCTTATGGGCTGAGTCATGTGCTCTTGGTGATAAGTCCAACAGGGGTCAACATTAAAAGAACTGCCTTCCTAAGGGAGCAACCATTGGATCTAGCAAAAAAGAATTCATCAGGATGATTAAATGACCAACTCAGAATTTCAAAGAATTAAAGCAGGAAGGTGCTTTAGAGATAATCAAATTGAGCCATGTCATTTTTTACTAAGAAGGAAACTTAGGCACATTTGTTTAAGACCCACAGGGAGTTTTGGACATATTGCTACCTCTCCAGTACATTTTTCCAAATAGTGAACTGCTGCACACTAGTTCAGTTAAAATGGAAAGAAAAGACATGTGTCATTTTGTTTTTAAAATTGTCAGGAGGGACTGTTTCTTGAACATAGTCCTTATGTGATCTGTCAGAGTCCTAGACACTGACATGCTTCTTTAAGGATTCCAGAGGGAATAGTAAAGCCCAGGAGAAAGATGGATTTAAGAAGAGGTGAAGCAGGCAAGCTACATCTGGGGTATGCCAACTGTATCAGTCACTAAGCAGGCAAATGGTGACAAGAAAATGTGAAGTCCAAATTCACATCAGAGAGAGTATCTAATAGTCTAGATCCTAACTCCTAAAATTACGGCGAAGGATCACCAGCATCAGAGTACCTGGGAATGCAACACAAATGCAGCTTCCCAGGCCCCACCTCAGCCCGCCGAATCAGAATCTGCACTCTAACAAGATCCTCCAGCAATTTACATGCACACTGAAGTTTGAGAGGCAAGCAAAGAATTGCTTACTTTGGCTTTTTTCCCTGCCTAGTTTAAATTACATTCAATGTTAGACAACAGAAATTGAAAACTAGGACAAATGAAATTTGCGTGGGTGCATGAATGGGGGTGTGTAAGAAAGACCACTGGAGAGAATTAAAGCAAGATCCCAGTAAGAGTTTTTACTTCTTGAGTCTAGTATACACCTTAAACAACCATTTTCCTCTGAGCTTTAATTAATTGTTTTGAATTAGTACGCTGCATTGTGAAGGGCCTGTGTTTGCAATTAGGTGGCTCTGACAGATGGGGCAGGAAAGTTACCTGTCCCCAAGAGTGTATTTTGCACATATGAGAAGTGAACTCCCTTTTTTTTTTTTCAGAATGCATAGTATACTTTGCTTCCTGATGAAATTCCTGGCCATGTTCAAATCTTGTTGTTTTTTTTTTAATTTATTTTAAGGAATAAATATAAAAATGGGGTATTGAGCAAACAAATAAAATTTGGATGTCAGCTGCCCATCAGTGGGGCTGTATTTTCCATGAGTAATTCACGTACTTTGAGATTCTGGGGAGGGAATGAAGACAAGAGTTCCTGGATGTCCACGAATGTCCATCTGTAAACCCGAGCAGCTTAAAGCTCCTAAATCCCAATTAGGCTGCTCGAACCAACTGAGATGCCACAAATGCAACCTAGTGGCTTTTCCCATGGGAAGTCATAGAAGTGGAAAATATTTCAAGCAATTTGGGCATGCTTGCATAACCCCTTTGTGGAAATTCCTGCACTAACAATTTGCAATTAAAGTGAAAGTGAGTAAAAATAGAATGACCTCTCATTTCCACAATGACTGTATTTTGTAGACTTGGGTGTATGACTGTGCTTTACATCTGACCCGTACATAATGATGAAGAAACTGAAAATCATCAACTTTCTGTATGTCTAGCAGTATAGAGTATGGAGCAGGGAGCAGGTTGCTTCCGTAGCATTAATGACAACCTTTAGCTCAAACAGAAGACACGGTTGCAGAGAACATAAGCAAATCAACAACCAAGTAGGGACAGAAAAACACACTCTCTCCAAATTATAATTGTAAATTTATATTATCTGTAACAAATGTGGTTTCCCAGCCAGCCTATAAGCCTGTACTTTTGGGTCATTCCCCAGTTTAGCATTAACTGCTTGATATCTGGGATTAAGAATGATTTTTTTATCAACCTAATGAAAGCTTCATTAGAAAAGTCACTCTGCAAGATGGGAATAAAGCATATAATGTACTATACAAGAAAATATATGTATTTCTGTACTCAATGCTGTGAGCTATCTGTGCTATTTCCTTCTTTAGCTTGGATAAATAAGGGCTCAATGCTAACTGGAAAAAGTTTTGAGAATCACTCTGCTTCTGTCATTATGACATGATTCTTTCAAACATTTCTGACATGCTATCAGATAGTTGTAAGTTTCCTCCAAAATTTTATAAACTCTGTGATTATTGTATAGAGTGTTTATGTCATTTGATGACTAAAAATATCCACCAGAAGAAATTTTCTGTGATAGCATCACCTACATATGCTAAACAATTCAAGCAGAATTGGGTTACTTGGCAGAGGAGAGAGCCTGTGAGTGAAAATGATCGGTTAATGAACTGAAACTGCAAACTCAACAGAGGCCGCATACCACTCAGCCTGTGTCCAGGGGACTTTTAGCAAGGGGTGAGCCTGAAAGAACAACCTGGAGCCCAGTTGTGAAGGGCATGGAATGCCTCCCTGAGGATTTTGGCCAAGGTCACTTGCCAAAGACATTCAGGCAAGGTGACAATGTGAGTTCTCCATTTTAAAAAGCTATCTCCGGCTCTGGTGTGAAGGTAGCCAGAAGTGAGACCAGTTTGGCTGGATAAAACATTGTGAGAGTTTGAACCAAGCATAGTAAAGTGATGAGAAAAAAGTAAAATCAAGGAAATGATAGGGAAGAAGTGAAAATAGAGAAGAACGGAAGGGATCTGGGGCAGTAGGTGAAGGGGGTGGTTGGGGGTAAGTGAATTTTCTGCTTTGAGTGTGGGCGGGTGGGTGGTGGTTCCACACTGAGAGAAGAGGAGGAAGGAAGGAACGAGGTTCTGCCAGACGTGTGCAGGCAGTTAGACACGTGGGTGCGGGCTTAGGGAGGGCCCAGACCAGTGTCGCAGCGATTTGAAAGTTACCAGCACGTGGATGATGGCTACGGTTCGAAGTGTATGAGATTGCTCCCGTAGGAAAGGGAAGAAAAAGGACAGAGCAGCTATCAGGGTAGCAGGCGCCGGGAGAGGCAGCGCAAGAAAGCAGTTGGGAGGAAACCGGTCACGACAACAGGAGAGATTTTAAGAACCAGTCCACAGCCTGATGTGCTGCAGAGGGACAGGAAACAGGCTGAGCTCCTCAAAGAATGGACTTTGACCTTTGAGAGAGCAAGCTGGGTTCTAAGGAACGAGCCAACAAGTCACGCTGAGAGCCGAGGTTTGAGGCAGGAACGGAAGCTGTGGAAACAGACTCAGTTGGTGGATTCCAGTTGTGTGGGAGGGAAGGGGTGCGGGGTGGAGAGGGAGCCGCGTCTTTAGACACACTCACATGCACCTGCTGGGGGAGAAGAGGGAGTAACACTCAGCCTCAGTTCTGGAAACGGTCGACTGAGGGAGGGATGGGATGGAGGTCGGGCTGGTGCAAGGTGCGGAGTCAGGTTTTGCAGTTGGGAAAAGTTAGTTCCAATGAGAGCCACCATTTCTTAAGTGCTTTTTCTGTGGCTTCACATCCATGGTTTTGTTTGTACTTCAGAATGACTTTGCAAGGCACAGTATAAAAATGAGGAAGGTGAGGCTCAGAGAGCCAAGTGACTGCCCGAATTCAGCAGGGCAGCACAGCAGCATTCGAACCCACGTTTGTGGAACCTCAAGGCCTTGTTCTTTCCTCTGTGATATTCTGTGTTGTGTCAGAGACATCTGTCCCAGGCAGCAGGTCCTGGTCACAGAGCTGAAACAGGAGCAGGCTCCGGGTCTGGGGAGAAAGTCAAGCCTGAGACTTGCAAGGCCACAGGGCTCCCTGTCCCCAGCCCTAGAGTGGGGAGGAGTTGGGGTTCTGAGGGAGACTGCGGCATGGGGAACAGGAACCCGGCAGAACCGAGGGGCAAACGCCCAGTCCTTGGGACTTCAACAGACTGAGAGACATGGGGCCCCAGTTTGATCAAGAGCAATAACAGGCAGGGGAGCATGTAGGGGCGGCCATGAAAAGGTGGTGTGTTTATTTAGGCAGAGACACGCCAGTGGAGAGAAAGAGGGAGAGAGAGGGGATGAGAGATAAATCAAGGACCAAGGCTCCAGGGAGAAGGATTAGTTCTGGAAAGAATGAAGCATGAAGCTTCCTCTGGGACAGGAAGGAGGAAAGGATAGGTAAAGACATTCTTAGTTTTGACGCTGGGCCGGAAAAAGTTGAAAGAAATTTAGACCTAACAACCTCAATTTTTTTTTAATTATTATTAAAGGAGGATGCATTCTTTTCTGTAGGTAGGTGATGAGATGTAGAAGATTAAAGGTGCATGATAAAAATACAAACCCCAGAGCATCAGGGAATGCAAAAACAAGTTGGGTGACATGAGAACATCACCGTGAGGGCCCATCGACATGTGACGTGCCAAAAAAGTCACTGGGAAGAGGGTTGGTAGGTTAATCTCAGGTTCTCCCTCCTCACTGTGACTTAGCAGGAATGCAAGGAGGTAGGCAGTGCATTAAGGGAGGGAAACATGCTGTAAATACTAACCTGCTGTTGTGCACATCAGTGACATCTGAATCACTCTACTGATTTTACAGATGACGAAACAGACTCAGAGCAGTTAAGGACATTTCCCAAGGTCACTGAGGCAGCACCTGGACTTGAACTCAGATCTTCGGGCCCCAGCCCCAGCCCGCACCCGGCTGCACACCCCTCTGCACAGTGCAGCATTAAACCAGATTGGAAATGGAAGTGGTAAGGTGGAGGGGGGGGGACCCTTCTTTCTTTAAATTCTTGTTCTGAGTCACAGAAAAACAAAATCTGATCTATTTTCTACCCTCATGTGGCAACACTTCAATTGCTCCCTTTCTGGTGTAGTGTTCAACTGTCCAAAGAAAAAATACTTCCTTACAAAGGAGTGAAATTAAAAGAGTCAAAGAAGACAGTGGAAGAGGGGAGGAGGATTGGATTCAGAGGCAGTATCATCACAGGACCTCCAAATATTAAAATTTAACAATTTTGAGAAAGCACTAACTCAGAAATGCTGCATGGAACTGGGTAAGGTTAGCTTGGAAAAGAGACAGCTTAGAAAGAGTATCAACGCTGTCTACAATTTCTGAAAGCCTGTCTTGTGGAAGAAGTGCTGAATTTGTACGATCTATGGAAATAGAAGCAAATTAGATAAGTAACAGCAACTTGAGTTCAAGATGGTGAAGTCTACTAGTCTAATATGAATAGAATGAGATACCTTTTTGAGTAGTGAGTTCCCTGTCACTGGAGGATTTCAAGGACAGGCTGGACAATAACTTGGCAGGATTGTTGTAGCTTATCAAAAAGGTAATTTGCCAGGTTCAGGTTCTCTCAATCTGTGAATAAAAGACCTCCAGGGATGGAATGGTGGCATTATTATAAGGGGTCTGTGAATTCATGTGCACAAGTAGTGTTGCTTTAGATGGAATGAAAAATGTGCCCGGCAAGTATATATACTATTCCTTTTCAAATTATGTAAATGCTATTATGACTAATGAAGTACAAATTAATTATGAATGTCACTGAATTCATAAAAGTCTTTTGCCATTTTGTATTTTCTCAAAGCACATATATTAAAAATGCAACTATATCCTGTGGAGGTTCTCAAAGCTCTTTTTTCTTTTAAGGTTGAAAAGGATTCTCATGATTAAAAAGGTTAGGAACCACCTTGCTAGAAAATTTTCAAGTCCTTTCCAATGCAAAGTTTATGATTTCATGACTCCTAGGAGCTCTGGGGGCCATAGTTGGATTAGGGGAAAAATCCACCCAAGCCCTAGCGGTTGGTGTATACTCAACTCTTGGCACAAAAGTAGAGCGCGCATATAAAAACACTTTGAAATGGCACACCCAAAACACAGAGTAACCAGCTGTAGCTCACCAAAGGAGTGTGTTTAGAGATCCATCACTTCCTTGCTCCATAAGCTGACATGTCCTCGTTTGTTGTTCCAAACGGCAAGGGTTTCTTTTTGCCACTGTATGTATTTAAGCAGTCATCTAATTCTTGTCATTTCCAAATATCTTGCTACTATCCTTTCTAAGTTTCTTTGCATCTTTAAATATCTGGGTCATATTCTTTGCAATTCATTTGCTAATGAAATGCTTTCTGTGTAGAAAGAAGAGCTCCTATTTTCACCATCATCACCAGCATGAGCATTTATGTAATGGGGACATTTTGGTTTGTCCAAGTAAATCAGAAAGGTTGAGTTTCTTCTCCAAAATCTGCTCTTTGTTTGTTTACTATATGAGAGAGTTGAGATGAAATCTGATTGGTAGTTCATACTTTTTCTTCTTTTCCACAGAAATTCGTCTTCACTCTCCAAAAGCGTTTAGTAAAAGAAGCTACCGGGGCTGCGTCCAAGGAAAACTGAGGAGCAGATTCAATTTCTCTTCAGAGCTTCTCACCTCCTCCTTCAAGGCTGTTTCCTTGTAATTCCGGGGTAGTTCCTTCATGGGAACGTATCTTCAATCATACTGTGTGGGTGGGGCCAAGACTTATAAAGACTGGGAAAGTAGGCAGACTTGGCCCCTCTACACAGTATGATTTAAGAGGCTCGAATAAGAACCCCTGCTTAAAAATCTCATTTTCTTCCAAGTGTCCCAAGATCTGAACTCTTTCCATTCAGAGTCATATCTTTAAATTCCTTCCCCAATCTTCTTTAAGACACAGATATTTCTGGAAGAATAACTCATTAAAATAGGTCCAAAGTCTGTGACTAGCCCGGGCAACACAGAGAGACCCCGTCTCTACCAAAAATTTTTTAAAAATTAGCCTGGCATGGTGGCACGAGCCTGTAGTCCCAGCTACTCAGGAGATTGAGGCAGGAGGATCATTTGAACCCAAAAATTCAAGGTTACAGTGAGCTGTTATTGGGCCACTGCACTCTAGTCTGGGTGACAGTGAGACCAAATTAATTAATTAATTAGTAAGTCTAAAAAAGATGCTGTTATATATTTAAATATATATTAAAAGACTTCCTCTTTCTAGAGAAATTAAAATTTTGTGTGATTATAGTCCAGTACTTCTTCAGTGATGTAGGTACTGGATAGTGAAAAGTAGGCTTGAAATATGGTTAAAATTTTCTGTCCTATTTGAGGTTGACATCTGGGTGTGGTGGGGACCAGGCCAGGAATTGTGACCTAGAACCCCAGCTTTCCTTGCAGCACTGCCTAAAATACAAGTAAACTAAGAAGTAAATTCATATATCGACCTAACATCATAACAGCAATTATCCAACTTCTTAGTTCTACAAGAAGATAAGAAATGCAGAACTCCTAGTAAATCTAGAAAACAGAATACTCTTCACACAGATACATGCACAGAAGCCAAATGAATCCTTCCTTAGAAATAGTCACTAAGAACTTTGGTGTTTATAAAAAGAATTGAAATTAAGGAGCGTTAAAAGCCAAGATTCCATGGCAAGTTCAAAATATACCACATATACAAAGTTTAATGCTAAGAACTATTTTATCATATCAAAGCATCAAAATAAAGAGGAAGTCAAGGAATCAAAGACTGAACAAGTGCTGGAATCTGGTCAGCATCCTTTCTGAGCTCCTGAATGAGATGGTCTCACCCTGGGCATGCAGTAAGAGGAAATTCTGCTGCACCGAGGTCTCCACGGTACGTGGGCCTGCTGGGAACAGTGGCCTGCTGTGATGAGACCAGGGAAGGACCAGGGACCCAGGGGAAGGCACTCTGTCCTATTGCATTGCTCTGCCTTTCTGGAAGCTCTCCTTGTAAAAGCTCTGAATAAAAGAAAGAGAATCTTCCCTGCTAAATTCAGCAGTCTCAGTGGAGGATTTAGGGAGATGACACCGTCAAGAATGCCTTGACGACTGTTGTTGACAACCATATGTGACCTTTTTAGGACAACTTTACATGTTCTTAGAAGGAGCTTTGGATAATATCTTTCACTTTTCATAACCAGAAATCTCTAGACCTCCTGAAGTTCCTTTCAGGAATTTCATGTATCTCCCATACTTTTTAAAACTGTCACAATTTCTGCTAAGAGAGAGGTAGTATAAAAAAAGACATAAACAATATTTTTTCAGTTAAACAGGCGTTTGAGATATAAAAACAATTAGATGGCTAATCCATTACCTAGTTCCAAACTTTTTTTCCTTGCTCCCATTACTAGGGGATGGGTGGGGGAGGGAGTGGTCATGTGACATAGTTTTAGCCAATGACATGCCAGCAGGAGTCTTCCGGGGACTTCTGGGAAACATTGGCTTTCCTGGTTAAACCGATGGATAAGGCTGAGGCTGTGCTTATGCCTCTTCTTCCTGCCTTAAATGCAAACCTGACATCTGAAACAGAGGAAGCCATTTTGTGATGATAAGAAAAAAAATTGCCAAGATAGTGACTGTGACATTACCAAGCCGCTGATACTAGGTCGCCAACCTTCAGCCTTCTTGCTATGTGAGAAGCAAAATAACCCACCATCTGCTAAAACCACAGTGAGTTGAATTTGCATTTATAGTGATACAAGGTTTTCATAGGCTTCACATGAAAGAGATAGCTTTGTCATGAGTTTCTTCCGATAATATGTAGCATTTAATTAAAAATCAAAGTATTTTCTAGCCATGAATATCACTATGGGAATAAGCTGATATAATGGCACCCTACAGCTTTGGGCAGTCGTTGAAATCCAACCACAAAAGGAAAATAAATCACTCAACTCACTTCTAAATTATTTGATTTATTGATATACTACCAAGCATACTTATAATTAAATCAGGGTTTGATATATTGACTCTTTGGCTGTTAATCTTATTGAAACTTCATACCAACTAGCGGTATGAAAAGTTCTTGTAATATGAATATCCTTTGGGCCTGGTGAAACTTTGGCTTCTCTCAGATTGAAATAAGAATCTTGTAATCTGTTTAATCTACTTAATAAGTCCCTGCTCTATTTCATAGAAGCCCAAATGCCTTAGTCTCAAATAAAACATAAGGTTAAGGCAATTTTCTAATAACTTGAGGCAAAAGAGGGAAAGTTTGCCTCCTCTAAGGCTGATTCTAGAAGGGAGCAGGCCTTAGTCACAGGCGTCTCGAAATGTGCGCCCTGAGCCAGTGGCATCAGATAGATCACCTGGGAGCTTGTTAGAAATGCAGTGTCTTGGGTCCTACTGCAGATCTGAGTCAGAATCTGCATTTGAGCAAGAGCTCTGGGGATTTGTGAGCACTGCAAAGGGAGCAGAGCCATGCTCAGAGTCCCTCAGCCTCCTCTTCATCACCACCATCTGGGAAAGGTAGCCAATGGCCCCTCTGCATCCAGGGCTGGAGCTGATTGCTGACAATTAGGGAGGAAGCACAGAATGTAAAGAAACCTGTCACTGGGGCTTGGAGATGGCCTCTCTATCCCAACCCTGTGTTGCCGCTGTTCTATCTCACAGGGGTCTGCCTAATATAGAAGCATTCTTTTTTTTTTTTTTTTTTTTGAGACAGAGTCTCACTCTGTTGCCCCGGCTAGAGTGCCAAGGCATCAGCCTAACTCACAGCAACCTCCAACTCCTGGGCTCAAGTGATCCTTCTGCCTCAGCCTCCTGAGTAGCTGGGACTACAGGCACGCACCACCATGCCCGGCTAATTTTTTCTATATATTTTTAGTTGGCCAATTAATTGCTTTCTATTTTTAGTAGAGACAGGGTCTCGCTCTTGCTCAGGCTGGTCTTGAACTCCTGAGCTCAAATGATCCGCCCCCCTCGGCCTCCCAGAGTGCTTGGATTACAGGCGTGAGCCACCGCGCCCGGCCTAGAAACATTCTTTATGGCAGTATTTCTCAATTGTGAGCTGCAGATGCTTTCTCAGGGGTTTGGGAGCTTCTCCTTCTTTTATAGGGGGTGATATTATATTTTAATTTCAATAATAATCTCAGAAAAGAATCAACATTATCGGAATCACATGGAATTCTGCGTACATCCACACAATACTTGTACTCCCAGTGAGGATGCTATATGGACAAAAATTTTGCAGGAGTTTGAAAAGAGGAAAGTGCTGAGAGAGTTGAATCATTAATCCCATGGTCAAAGTTTTACATTCAAAAGAATCCACTCCACTGCAGTTGGTCTGTGTTCCTCTTGTAAGCAGATGCCATCGTTGTAGGTACCAACTTGCAAAAATTCATTAGCAGCAAGCACAATAGTAAATATACAAGGAAGCATTTTTCTGTACCTATTCAAGCAGGAATTGGATTTGTTACCCATTTAATGCATGTTCCAATGGCACTGTGATGTTACCTTTATCTTCAAGATTACAAGACAGTTTTACTGAACTACTTTTAAAATTTGATTTGCATGGATTTCTTACTGACAGTTTTATGAATGAGGTGAAATTTTTTTTGAACTAGAAAACAAAGTCTTGAAAATGTTAATATTATCTTGAAAAAGTATTCTTGGGTGAATTGGCATTAGTATGATTGAAGTCACAAGAAAGGAACCCAAAAATATATAAAATTGGACATGAGGCTGTGCTTGAAATTTAATTTCAGCAAAACAGCTTTCTCCAGTCACGTTAAAATTGTTGATTTGAATATTTTCGTTTTGTAGCTTTACTTGTATTTAATTTGTAAATCTGTTTTGGCTTTATAAGTTGTATAAGAGCTATAAGCATATAGTTGTATAAGAGCTATAAGCATAAGGAGTTTATATTTCACTTTATGATTTTACATATTTAAGTAGCATTATAATAAAAATAAATCAACAATGAAGGCTTATGATAATTACTTTCTTTTAAAAGAGAGATATCTGTTTTTGAAATTTGAGAAATATCCTTGTAAGAGGGCTGCTCATCTGATTTTTCCCATTCTGGGAAATAGAATCTAGACTGAAGAGTCATGTAGGTTTTTGGTTTTTTGGGTTTTTTTTTTTTT
>VBSM01003176.1:62262217-62283215 GCA_008086735.1 Cheirogaleus medius
TCGAGCGATCCGCCCGCCTCGGCCTCCCAGAGTGTTAGGATTACAGGCGTGAGCTATCGCCCCCGGCCGTAGTAATATTTTTATTTAAAAAAATTATTTGAAAAAAATAAAAAATAAAAAAAAATTTTTTTTTGTAGTAATATTTTTAATGCCAACCCATCAAGGTTGATCTTGGGTTTTAAAAATCTGAATTACTTCAGTGTTTTTGTTTCTAATCTGAAATCTATGCTACTTTGACTCACTTTTTCCAAGAGTTTATATGGAGGCATTTGGGTTATGTATATCTGTGCAGAGCTATGATCTTCAAACCCCAGCCACAGAGAGGCACACAGCCGGAGGTGAGCAAGCAAGTCCATTTACAGCTGCTACCCATTGCTTGCATCACCACTGAGCTCTGCCCACCACCATCCGTGGAAAAATTGTATTCCATGAAACCAGCCCCTAGTACCAGAAAGATTGGGGACTGCTGGTGTAGAGAACTCAGCAGGAACATAGCTTTCGTGGTGTATGTTTCTACAAAGCAGAAAATGGTCACACAGTTCCAAATTATTGCAGCCAGTGTTCTAGGAATGCAAATATCACTTCATTCATCTATACTCATCTTTCCTCATTCACCTCCTTACTTTCCCGGTCAATCAGTTGGCTCATTTATTTCTTCATTGTGTAGAGGATGCTCTCAGTTAGAACATGAGTAGTTTGTGAGAATAGTATCTACACAATAATTTGATGTCCTTATTATCCTAGATGGAGTTCTCTCCACTTTAAGGATTAAAAATATGTCATACTCAAGCAATTTCTTCAGTGGCAGTTTCCTCACTTTATTGCAGGGTGATTGGTATCTTGGCTTTTCATGAATTTCACTATTGCACCTGAGATGTCATGCTACACACATTGCCATGAGATTTTTAGTCCTAACCTAAAGGGTAAAACAATTCTGTATTAAGAGTGAGAATTGCAGCACCATTTTGTGGGTGGATGAACTGCACCTTGACCAGGAACTTAGTCAACATTTAAGTTCTATATGGAGTCAGATAGTTTGCAGCCAGCCCACAAAAAAGTAAATAACATGACATACAAGTTTCATTAACACTAATGAGCAATCCTGACTATCTGAATATTGGTGAAAATGAGGAGTCAATGAGCATCACATTTAAGATTTCTGTTAACTCAGCAGTGGGACTTTTCCAAACCATCCTGGGTGGCCGAAGTGACTGCTCACTCAAAGCCAAATGCTACCCGGGAATGCCCCCATACAGCAGAGAGGAGAAATGCAAAGTTTAATTAAAAAGAGCTCATAAGAGCTAGAAGATCAGCTCTGTTGTTTAATTAAATTGTAGACATTTTGGAGAACTGAATATTTAAAGGATACGTCTTATTTCTTAAGCACTCTTTGTCTGATTTTGGGCTCTCCCCATGAAGTCCAAAGCCAGCTAGAGAGGGGATGTCTCTTTTTCTCCCCAAGGACACTACTCAGTGTTCTACAATTCCATTTACTATTCCTTTTCCAGGCCTTGAGAAGTGAGGACAGGGTGGCATTTTCCTCCCCATCCTCCTTAATGGGGCTTCTTCTAGACCTTTGGCACATTTGGGAATGGCACCAAAATCCAGCCTTAAAAGACCACAGGAGTCAGTCTGTACCCATGTGGAGCCTGGATCATTTTGGAGATACAGAGAGAAAGATAATGGTGGCATTTGCAAATGCTTGCTTTTGACGTGTTTCCACTCATACCATCATGACACAGTGGCAGGCTGAGTCTGAAATGCTAGGCTTGTCCCTCTGGATTTAGCAAAGCCCTGAGAATCCTTCCTGCTCTCTAGGAGCTAGAATACAGTTATGCTATCCAGTGATGATTTTCCTATTGTTTTGACTCTCCACCTTTGTCCATAGGGATGAACTGCACCTTGACCAGGTGCAGTTTCTGGTCCTTCCTAGGCCAGTGGAGGAGAGAGAGGGGTTTCACAATCAATTATCTGCAGTCTTCCATTTTTCCTTCAATTGATCTCCTCCGGAATAAAATGTGCTCTATGGGCCCAAACCTAATGCTTTTTAAAAACTAGATTGTTCTCCATGATCTATCTCCAAATCCCTTCCACTTAAATAACCCATCCTCACCAAGTAGGACTGTCCAATGGCATAAGTAGAGGTGATTTGTGGGCTACTAAAAACTCAGCTACCTGAAGTAATACATCCCATGGGTCTGCCCAATATTTGCATACTATCAATATTGAAATAAACCCTCTGGAATATGGAAAGACAAAATTCCTCAGGAGACCCCAGGTAAAGTTCAAATGTGTGACCTGGAAGAGAAAACATGTTTAGCCAATTAATATGCACTAACATTTTACCCAGATTTAGTCCCTTGTATAAGATTATGGTATTATTAGCCAAGATATGGAGACAACTTAAATGTCCATTAATGAATGAATGGATCAAGAAACTGTGGTGTGTATGTATATACACCATATTGTGGTGTATGTGTATATATATATTATATATACACAATGGAATACTATTCATCCTTAGAAATCATGTCATTTGGGCTGACATGGATGAACCTGGAAGACATTATGCTAAGTGAAATAAGCCAGGCACAGAAAGACAAATACCACTTGATCTCACTTATATGTGGAATCTAATAATGTTGAATGTATACAAGTAGAGAGTAGAATGGTGGTTACAGAGGTTGAGGGGGTGAGAAGGGAAGAAATGGGGTGTTGTTGATCAAAGGGTACAAAGTTTCAGGTAGATAGGAAGCATAGGTTTTGAGATCTATTGCACAGCAAAGTGACTACAGTCAATAATAATGCATGTATATTTCAAAATAACTAAGGGAGTAAATTTCAAATATTTCACCATAAAAAATGATAGGTAAACTAGGTGATGCATATGTTAATTATCTGGATTTAATCATTCTACATTGTTTACATATATCAAAACATCGCATTGAATCCCATAAATTATACAATTATGATATGTCAATAGAAAATAAAATTAATAGGCTGCATGCCGTGGCTCACGCCTATAATCCTAGCACTCTGGGAGGCCGAGGTGGGAGGATCGCTTGAGCTCAGGAGTTTGAGACCAGCCTGAGCAAGAGTGAGACCCCGTCTCTACTAAAAGCAGTAAAAGTTAGCCAGGTGTGGTAGTGCACACCTGTAGACCCAGCTACTCAGGAGGCTGAGGCAAGAGGATCGCTTGAGCCCAGGAGTTTGAGGCTGTTGTGAGCTAGGTTGGCGCCAACTCACTCTAGCTGAGTGACAGAGTGAGACTCTGTCTCAAAAAAAAAAAAAAATAACATTAATAATAAAAATATTGCGGTATTAAGAGACAACTTAGAGCTCGTCTAGACCATGTGATTTTCAAAAGTGGAAAATGAGACTCTCTGCTTTTAAGCAACTGCTTAAGTTTGTAGTAGCATAGAATCAGAACCCAGGTCCTTTGCTCCTCATCCAAAGCTCTTTCCAGCTGATGACTTGAGAAAGATTAGTGCGACCAGAAGAAACTGGGATCTGGTATTAGCCAGACCACAGGGAAGGGGCAGGCCAGGAGGGACACATTGAGTTACAGACAATGGGGAGAGTGGGAAACAATGTCAGAGCCCTCACCCAGTAAGTACCAGATTTTTCTCACACCTCCAACAGGCTCTATGCCTATTGGTGAGGAGAGTAGGGGCGAGGAGTCAGTGGCATGTGTGTCCAAGGTGCAGCCGGAGGGAATGGGAAATAGAATCCATACTACATGTTGAGGGAGAGACCTGGGACAGATCATCAGCATGGGAGACCCTTGGGGAAGTCAGACTCAAGAGCTCCATTTGAGACCTGACAAAGTAAGGCTGGAAGTGCCTAAATAAGACATGAAGCAGCTAAAGACCGATTGTTCTCCCACATTTTGGTCTAGAACAGGAAGTTTAAAGTCATATAATTGAGACTGAGACTGCTGATCTCAGGGTCCAAATAAGAGCCATGCTGAATACAGAATAGGGTGAAGTCCTGCCCAGCTATTTAACACCTTCATATTGTAAAGCAACTTGTGGTCCATTTCCTCTTGTGGATGTGTGAGATTTTTCACAGTCTTCCTGTGAAACAGGTCAGCAGCATGGGTCTCAATTAATAGACAGAATGAAAAAGATCAAAGTGGCCAAAGAACTTGCCCAGGAACAGAAAATGCTCAAAGGCTGACTACAGTCTATGATTCACAACTATCAAGTCCAGGACCCTGTCCATGGCTAAACCATGGTTCCCAGTGGAATTCCAGAAGTTGTAACATGTTCTGCTCCTCTGATATTGTTTGTGTTACAAGATTAGGTTTTAAAAGTATTTTGTAGCATCTAAGCTAAGGCATGTTTTATCATTTAAATTCTTTCTTTTTCAGTATTTCTTTAAACATCCAAACTCTCTTCCTCTCTTGCTGACTGCCACTTTCAGTCAGCTTTGCCAGCTCCCCTTCTCTTCTAAACCTCTACATTCTGGCCATGCAGAGCACTAGCTATATTCTCTTCCTAGGTGATCTTGTCCTGTCCACTGATTATATATATATAATATATATATATTACATATAATAATATATATTATATATGTAAAAGGAATACCTAAGGCTGAAAATTTTATATTAAAAAAAGATTTATTTGGTTCATGATTCTGGGGGTTGGAAAGTTCAAGTTTGGGCATCTGTTCTGGTACGGCCAAGGCTGCTCCCTCATGGTGGAAGGGAACTGGCACATGCCAAGATCACATGTCAAGAGAGGAAAGAAGAAAGAGAGAGGGGAGAGGTGCCAGGTTCTTTTTAACAACCAGCTCTCTTGGTAACTAATAGAGTGAGAACCACTCCCTAGCCCCCCAGCGAGGGCATTAATCCATTCATGAGAGGCCCAAACACCTCCATGACCCAAACACCTCCCACTAGGGCTGACCCCTGACACTGGGGATCAAATTTGACATGAGGGTTGGAAGGGGACAAACATCCAAACCATAGTATATATCAATTGTATATCTAGGATCTCCAAATTTAGTTCTCCAGCCTTTATTTTTTCCCCAAACTCCAGACTCATACTCAACTTTCCCCTCAGTAGCACCACGTGGATGGCTAGTGGGCAATTCAAATTTAACACGTTCAATAAAGAACTCTTGGTTCCATAGTGCTTCCTTCCCCATGCCAAACCTACTTCTCCCTGTCTTCCTTCTGATAACTGGCACCACTCTTTACCCACTTGCTACAATCCTAAAAGTCTCCCCTGAGTGTTCTTTTTCCTCATACACCCACATTCAATCTGTCATCAGATTCTGTCAGTTCTACCTTCAAAACATATTCATAATCGTGACCTCTTTCACCACCTCCACCTCTGCCTCCTTAGCCCGAGTTCCCATCAGCTTCCAACTGGGCTGGCGTTATGGTCTCCAGGACGGCGATCCTTACCTTAACAATCTTTCCCCCATGCCAGAGCCAGAGTCACCTGCTACTTACATCATGGGACCTCCCTACTCAAAAGCCTCCAATAACTTCCCACCACCCTTAACATAAAACCTCACCTCTCTACTGCAGCCTCTCTGGCCCTGGAGGTCTGCCTCGCCCCCAACCCTGACAATTCAACTGCTGCTTCGTGCCAGTCATACTTGCCTTCTTGCTTCCCTCTCAGGTGGGGCTTCTTAACCTTTTCTGTACCAGAGACCCCGTTGGCAGTCTGGTAAAGCCAATGGATGCCCTCTCAGAAGGTTTTCAAATGTATAAAATTAAGATAAGATGACATAAGATTACAAAGAATACAATTACAATGAAATATGGTTACCAGAATATTAAAACATACACTTGTGTTAACAGTAATGCATGTGCTTCTTCATCACATCAACATGTTAAGTAACAGGATGTAGCGGCAGCTCTAAGAACTATAACTTTGAAGTCGTCATGAGCACAAACGACATTTCCAGATACCTGAAATAACTGCAATGTGATATGAAATGCTGCTACTATTGTTGCAGTTCGTTTGCCTGCAGACATTACTGGAGGAAATGCTAAATTTCAGTTAGCAGTTAGTGAAAATAGAGGTATATTTTTCTTCCTCATTCAAGTTCAGGGGCCCCCTGATTGTATCTGTGGACCCCAAGTTAAGAACCCCTGCTTGACATACCAAACTCATTTCCATTTTCTTGACCTTTTATACTTGCTATTCCTTCCGTTGGAATGCTCTCCCCCTAGATCTCTGCATAGCTCACTCTCACCTTGCTCAAGTTTCTGTCCCAAAGGTGCTTTTCCTCACCACCTGGCCAAAGCAGCACCCCCAGTTTGCCTGTCCAATCTCTCCCTTGTTCTACTTCCCCTCCACACCTTACCACCCTTTCAAGTCACGCTGTTTGTGTGTTTGTTTATTTGTTTATGGGCTTCCTGAAGATAAAGTCTACTGTCTGCCTTGTTCTCCAAGGTCCCCCAGCATCTAAAACTATGCCTAGTACAAAAAAGCACTTAACAAATATTTGGTGGGATAAATGAATGGCTGTAAAAGGATGAATGTAACTTAGACTTTTAGATACATGAAAGTATCCTGGGAAGAGATGTTTCTGTTCCAAATTTCAGTCAAAAGGGACATGTTTTCACAATTTTTTAAAAATAAAATTTCTAACAGAGAAAATGTTCCATATTCTATAGCCTTATGGACATGGTTCATGACCCAGCTTGGGCGTGTACCTGGATCCCTACAAGAGAAGTGAATGTCAGAGTCCTAGAAGATTGGTGGACCTTTATCACAATGAGCAGTGCTTGGTTTGACTATCTCACATTAAAATATAACAGATTACTTCTAAAAATAGCTATTTTATCTTAAACTTGCACTTACCATTTTGCATTTGGCTGACCCTGAAAAGGTACTTTTATTGAATTAGCATTATATTTAATACTTCAGTCAAAAGCAAATAATATTAGAAAGCAAACACAATGGTCTATCACATCATGTGAAGGCAAATTACTCCTGTACTGCAAGGTCTGGTTTAATACTGGACACACTGTGCTTGGGACACCATGGAACTTCCTAGTGATATCTCATTAGTCATTAAAAATGCAGGTGTCAGACTCACGGAAGGAGACATAGCTTCAGAGATAAATGGGTGTCATTCTTGCATATGTGATGCCGGGGCAATGGTGGTAGGTGGGACTCAACAGGTAGAACATGTCGAATCAGAGTTGGACCCCAAATCCTCTCCTAAGAAGCCCATGGAAAAGAAAAAAAAAAACAAGAAAGGAGACATGGAATCAGAAGTAGCAAGTTGTTCAAGTATCGACTTGTCCAAGTATGAGTTGACTTATTAGTGGCCTAAGCTATGTAATTCCTGACTAGCTCCTGAAGATAGGAAGAAGAAAGAGGGAAAGGTAATCCATGTGCTATGACCTTGAAAAAAAGAGAGAGAATTAGATATAACATAAAACTAACAAACAACATCTGAGAAAATGCTAATCATTTCTCATTCGCGAATTATCTTATAAAAGCAAACACCTAAATGGAAGAGTTGGCAAAATGTAGAGCTTGATAAAGAAAGCCAGAGGAAAAAATACTAGGGCAAACCTCAAGTGAATACAGGAATAACTCTGAGAGCTAAAAAGGAAAGTTAAAAAAAAAAAAAAAACTTATTAAACACCAACCGGTGGATGTGTCCTGGCTGCACCAAGAAATTGGTGGTGTTCCCAGGGCATCTGCGTTAAGTAACTGAAACAAATTGTTTTTTATTCAAACAACTGCATTTTGAACAGAGCACTTGAAAACAAAGTAAGGCAGAAATAACGCAATTCTGAAACAGACGGACGTACATGTGGTATGAATATGTAGTAGCAAAGCACAGAACAGAAATAATCGTTTAATTGCATTTATGTAAGTGCTTTCACTCGTAATCGTTGGCAGATAATTTGATAATGTTTCTAAGTGGCAGACTACAGATTTAGGAAGCATCGTGTTTGTTCCTGATGAAAATGAATTGATTGGAAACATTTTTCAAACTTTTCTTTTAAGCAAAACACTTTCATTTAATTCAGTTGAATCTGATTGATAGGGGACCCAGAGTCCTGCCCACTGAGCTCCTTTTTGCCCTGAGAACCCATCACCTTCCCCTGTAGAAACCCAGGGATCTGTGCAGCATATTTTGAAAACCACTCGATCAAAGGAAAATGATGTGGTGTGTGTGATATGCAAGAACATCCATTCATTCCCAATATTTGCAGAGTGATTTGATCCCACATAAATGTATCCACTTATTAAAGGGTGCTTTAAGCACCAGAAGGAAGTCAGCTTGGGACCCTGATTCCCGTTTCTTTACCTCAACCACAGCTGCGCCATATGCACAGTTTCTAAACTCTGAGCTGTGGTTGTAGCAGCTGCAGCACAGTGGTGGGGCATGGGAAAAAGAATGGGCTTTGGTGGGCATTTGCCTGCTCATTGTCTAGGGAAGCCAGGTGGGAGGTAGAGGACATGGGTTTCCAGAAAGTCAATGAAGCTTTAGTACCCCTCCCACCACCCCAGCTAATGAATGTCACCAATCCAAAGGACATTGCAGATCAGTTACTGCACATACAAACTTGAAATGCCTGCAATGTTATAGCTCATATATGGAAGAAATTTGATAAGAGTTCTCCCTGTTCCAAAAATATACATGACATGACCAATAATATGTTGTGAAGCCAAAAGATCTTTTCTAACTATCAATAATAATACAAAGCAATTTCCCATCAACCATGCTGGAAGAAAGACTGAATTATCTATGATCACTATCGAAATTGATAGTACAGGCCAGGAGCAGTGGCTCACACCTGTAATCCTAGCACTCTGGGAGGCCAAGGCAGGAGGATCGCTCAAGGTCAGGAGTTCGAGACCAGCCTGAGCAAGAGCGAGACCCTGTCTCTACTAAAAATAGAAAGAAATTAATTGGCCAACTAAAAATACGTAGAAAAAATTAGCTGGGCATGGTGGCACATGCCTGTAGTCTCAGCTACTCAGGAGGCTGAGGCAAGAGGATCGCTTGAGCCCAGGAGTTGGAGGTTGCTGTGAGCTAGGCTGATGCCACGGCGCTCTAGCCCAGGCAACAGAGTGACACTCTGTCTCAAAAAAAAAGAAAAAAAAAGAAATTGTTAGTACAAAATTAGGGTAATATAAACAAGCAATTAATAAGTGTGTAACCAAAAAAAAATTTTTTAAATAAAACAGGCACTTAGATGTGTCTGGTAGTTAAACAATAAAAATTGTTATGATATTTTTCTGGGTTTTATAATGTTTCTACTATTGGTTAGCTTTTTAAATTTTTAAATTTGCTGTGATTCCTTTTCTCTTTCCATTTTTGTATTAGGCATTTTGTATTCTTTTTATTAAAGATGGTGCTAAAAATTATACAAACTTCTGGTTCTGCAAAGCCTGAGTCTGCACCTGTCTATCATGGAGTTACAGTAGGGCAGGAAACAATGGATTCTCAGGCACTGTCTACTCCACTAGAGTTTGCAGTAGTCAAATGCACAGAGCTGATGGGAGGGTAGGGAGAGGCTTCTGTGGATTGAAAAATTGAGGAACAGAAAGCAAGTCTTATTTTAGACCACATTCATATGAAAAGTCAAATGGCACCTCCTCCCTTCAAGCCAACTAAACTCTTCAATATTCCATTATCACTATGGATTTAGAAGAAAATGATTAGTATAATAGAGACCCTACCTTGCATCTAAGCTGGGATTCCATTCTGGGCATGTTATAAAATGCTGGGGTAGGCCTATAAGCATTGATTTGCATGAAGAACAGAGAAGCCTTTTGGGAAAGAACTCACCCTAAGAGAAGCAGGAGCCTCACATGAGCAGCTTGCTCCTGTCAGGACTTATTACCACTGAAGGTAATGCTAAGACTGAGTACAATGGTTGTTAATCACTCAGCACTCTATGAAAGAGAAGATCAGAGATCTAAGAAAGTAATTTCTCTTGAAGCTGATGTGCTTTAAGGCATAAATGGGTGAGAGTGGTGGATGTAGGACAGCTTTAGCATTTTGAGGGCTCTGGTACTTTTGGATTCTGTGGCATGAAAGCAGTTCTCTTGCAAACACAGTCATGCTATATTGATGGCAGGTAGAATAGTGCATGCCTGGTAAGGGTTAATTTATCCATGAGTATTATGGAGGCTTCCAAAAATACTTTGGAGACAGGTAATAGAGAACTGAAGAGGTCCTGGCTTAGCTGGTGTGGGATGAACTGGTAAAATTTTGTTTGTCCAGCTTCAGGTAGACAAGGCATGAGGGACATTATCTGTCACAAACTTGCTGTGTGACTTTATACCTCTCTTTTCCTCATGGGTGTCAAACAGGTGATATTGGATGATCTCTGAGATGTCTGCTGACATTAAGCAATGACAAGAGATTCTTTTTAGAAAACGGTTCATGTTAAAGAACGGCGAGAACAAAATGCTCCTAACACAGTTGCCTCCTGGAAGTTTCTGTTAGTTTCAATAATGAGCAAATAAATATTGCCAAATGAGGAAGCTGAAGTATCTCTCACGGGTCCTCTCACATAAGCATGCACTGGATATCTGTCAACATAATAAGGACCCAGTTTCCTTTTGTCTGCATCTATGGTTCAAGGCAGCATGTGGAAATCTAAAAAAGCATCTAGGTATGACCAGTGAAGTCTATAAGGTGAGGTCTATAAGGCCTTATATGACTCTGCAAATGTGGTGCACAGACTGCTGGTTTCTGAAGACAAAGACAATCCTGATTTGTAGCTTATTGGTTACGGTGAGAGAGAAGGATATTTTATATGACTATATTTAATTATAGATATTTATGTGATCATATTTTATATGATTGCTGCTCTTTGCTTGATATAGTGAGATGCCTAATAATGAGGGTTTCCTATACAGTTGCTTTCTGAGAGATATTGGCTCTTCATTTGAATAAATTGGGAGTAGCTGCAAGGAATCACCAAATCTGAAATGTGTAAAATGGATGGCCAGAGAGAAGAATTCAGCCTCAGACCTGGATATTGAAAGATGCAAATTAATGTTCTCTTTATTTTATCAGACAGATTATATATAAATGGTTTCAGTCATGCAAATAGCTGGGCTCCCACAGGCCTAGAGAGAGTAACTTTTAGAATCGTGCCAATACCTGGAAAGCACCTATCAATTTCTAGATGAACAAAGTGAAGCCCAGAGCAAACAAGCAACCTCTCTGGTGGGTGCAGCATTTCTCAGAAGCAGAATGCAACCAGAATCTGGGGTTGCTGTGGAGCTGGAATTCAAAAAACCAGTACTTCTGCCAGGACTGTGGGATATGGCAGTGGGGGCCGTGGCTGTAGGGCACAGTGACCGTAGAATGCTGTGTCAGAGGTGCCCCTGGAATTGTGATGTGTGTTACCTGCCCAACTGTACATGGCGACCCTGCTCTGTCCCCCTTTTCCCTACTTAAAATTCAGTTCCAAGTCCCATGGATGACTGGTAGTCCCAGGAAAAGGAAGGGCGGAGGCGCTGGAGCAGCCCTGTGTCCTGCCCACTACCTTTTCCTTTCCTAAGAATGCATTTGCTTTTTAAAAGTTGCTTACGGAGCTGAGCTGATGGCTTTCCCAGATGCCCTACAATCAGACAAGGCTGCAGACACCGGGAAAGCCCAAATGAATACTCATGCACGTTGGAAAGGTTAGAGATGACAACAGGAAATTAGGGAATTGTGGGGAAAATTGAAAATCCATAGCTAATTTAGGAAGATGACAGGCTGGAATTCTCCAGTCTCTTGCTTCTCTGCCAAACATAGCTGCTGTTAAGAGAATATGCACCAAAATGTAGCAGAGCCCCTCTCAAGATGGTGACCTACAGAAAGGGTCTCTGGAGGAGAGTTGTGGAGGAGAAGCCAAAAGAGCACTCCCAGGAGACGAGGAAGTCAGATTCCTTGCAGAAAAGCAGGCAGCAGGCGGCACTTTCTCAAGCACACCCAGACTCATTGACTTCTATTGCAGTGGCTCAAAGATATGGCAGAAGGTGGCCTCAAGAGTCTACAGCCCAGCCCATATCTATGACAGGAAAATGTCATAACTTTGGTATGGATGTTAAGAAAGAAACATGCTTTGAGTTCCTCTACTGCCTTCTGCTCACTTGTTCTCCCTGCCATGCCACAGGGTCACACACACCCCTGCTGTTCACCTCTACAGACTTTGCCCCGAATTCTCCTCTGTGCAATGCCACATCCAAGGAGACACAGAAGAGTCAGGCAAGATAATGTTTAGATGGACGGACTTCAACCTTGGCTGCACATTGGAATCAACTGGGGAACTTCATAAAAACGCCCATACCTGCCTCCCACCCCAGACCAAATAACTCAGCACCTCAGACTGGAACACTGGCATTTGGTAAGAGCTGGTACAGGTCAAAGCATCCACCACCCCTGAGAGCTAATTCCCAAACTTTGCTCAAATTTGAAACTCTTTTGTTTGAATTTCAACTCTTTAGCAGCCCCAAATTCCGGTTGCATATTTTGGGGAGCTTTAAAAAAGCCCAGTACCTGGATTGCACCCCAGAATTTCTGGAGGTGGGAATCAGGCATCAGGATTTCCAAAAATTTCTCAGGTGCTTCAAAACTTTAGCCAAACTGGGAACTAATGAGTTAAATGATAACACTCGAAACCAAACAGTAGGATCAGTGTGTATGTGTGTGTGTGTGTGTGTGTGTGTGAGCCATGGTTGGGGGCTGGGGGGGACTTGTCTTCCAAGCCAGGGATAAGAAATTAACAGAGTTTGGCAGGAGCCTGGTTGGTAGTATTAACAAATCTAAAGATAGAACATGTCAACCAAAATGGGATGTCTGCGTGGAACAGAAAAAGTGGGAGTCAGAGAGGAAGGGCTCGCCAAGGGGGCGTGCATGGGTGACCTCACAGGAACATCCAGTTCTGTTTGGCAGGCCCACCCCCAAAGAAGAGATGAAGGCACGAGCTTAAGAAAATTGACACCCTGTGACATTAAAACCGTCCCTCTAATATCCCCTGCTCAGCCTGTGTGCTCAAGCTGCGTTCACATTACCATTTGTCTTCCTATTTAGTTTCCTACTGGGAAAGAACGTGTTAGTCAAGGTGACACAAATGTCCACTCAGCTTAGACGTTCTTATTTCTGGTTGCAAATTAATAAATTGTCATTTTGGTTTATATAGCAGTCTCTTGAGAGCTTGAGTGATGTGAATCTGTCCCTGAGAAACTGACCCACTCTAGCTTGTTGATAGAGTCTAGTTTCTGCAAATCAGTTTCACCAAAGTGGCACCATCTCCAAATTCCTCGGGCTTAGCAAAGAGCCTTTTTCATGATAGTTCTCTGCCAGATTGGGAACTTCTGGAAGACTACAGCCAGTGTTTCATTCTTCTGTGTATCACCAATACCCAGCTTAGTGCTAGGACCTTATAGGCAAGGATGATAGACTAAATATTTGCACCCAGGTTAGTGGCACCGCCCTTTTTGCACAATGCCAGCCCAAGGGCTGGAGCAGAGTCCTGGAGGCCTTCAAGGGACCAGGTGCTAATCTTGTAGGCATGTGGCCTTAGGGAGCAGAAGGAGGCACTGGGAAGGCTTAAGGTGGAGACATTTTACCAGTCAGTACAGAAGTGTTTTGTGATATTTTAAAAATGAAAGGACATAGTCACACTGTTGCATGACAGCTGGATTCAGCTCTGTTTGTAGGTGACACGTATTTGTTGATTCAGTAAATACCCCCCAAAGCATCCTTCCTCAGGGCTGGTGGCACTCCTCCATCGGCCTTCCTTCCCAGAGCTTCCTGAATTCAGCCCCATGAGAGAGTGCGACTAGGCACGGTCAGACGGCTGGGACCTGAGGGCCGAGAAGGAAAGGAGTGTGTTCTCCTTGCAGGATTAAGAACACAATGCACAGGCCTGCTTTAGCTTTAGCTTAAAAAGAAGTTACAAAAGCCTCATGTCTTTTGCGGCTGCGAAACTCCTTTGGCAAAATCAGTGGTTTTTTTACTGCGTTCTCCTTTGAAAGCAAAAACCCCGTTAGTCTAATATTTGTGGCAAGGCGGCCTGATCAGATCAGATGAGAACAAAACCTCCGATCCCCTTTAAAGTGGCATCTACTCCGACTCCCCAACAAAGCAAGCGTCTGAGGACTGCCTCTTTAGCATTCTGCACCGACGCTCTCCTCCATCTGAAATTCTGTGACAAGGGATTGCCGAGGGATGTCACCGGGGGACAGCGCAGAAGAACACTTGTTCACCGTGTCATTCCTGCTCTCTCATTCTGGTGGCGACTTGTCCGTTACCCTCGTTGGGGCACTTTAAAAGGACATGTGCAGTCAACGAGATAGATCTAAAGCGCTCTTCGTGGTTAGTGGTGGTGTTATTGTGAAATACGGATGCCATGTGTGTCAGTTCATGGCTCATCATGCTGCCCACGGTTTTGGCTTTTTAGACCTTTCCTGTGACAGTTTACTGTCCCCTGGCTCCCAAATCCCCGCTCTCTTAAGTATTAGTAAACTGTGTATTGTCGTGCTATTGAGAAATCTAGTCTAGAGATGCATTCAGAGAAGGCTGGGGCTCCTCTTGACATAGTTCATACTCATGCTAATACATAAATTATTTCCTAGCTTCTGGGTGTATACAGTTAGAAGGAGGGTTATTTGGTACCCGCTGTAATAAACATGAGATGTCTAAAGAGGTGGATGGACACCTATCATGCTATAGGACCAAACTATATCTAGACCAACTCTCAAGGTGGCCACAACAGCAAACCATTTGTTCCCAAGTTACTATTTTGGTGTCGTCTTCCGGGCATCTCAGAAAGCTCTCGGCTGAGATAGAAACAGAAAGAGTTTCATTATTCAAAAGGAAAAATCTATTCTATTTTATGAGCCCAGAGTGAAAACAGCACGTGAACTCAGGGCTGCCAGCGGACCCTCATGCCAGCTGGTTCAATGGGCAGAAGTGAGAATGTTAATAAACACCCTAATGAAAGGAAGTTGTTGGATAGTAATTAACATATGCCATTAGTATCTGTCCCTTCGGCCAGACACAGCAGACAGGCTGAAACCATACATACAAATGAGTGTCTGCTAAGACTGTGCGCGGGAGGAAGGGGGACAGTGTCATTGTGAGTGGCTGGTGTTGTCAGCAGCTTTAAATCACAGAGCCACTGAGTAACAAAAACAGGGACGGCTTTTGTGTTCTGGAACAATCGGCTGACTTAACATTTAAAAAATTTAATAAACATTTTTTTATTCTCATTGACTTTTCTTTTCCTGAAAATATGCTGTTTATTGTTTTGGGAGTTTTGTTTTTAAAGGAAAATACTGATTTAACTTTTTTTTTTATATCGATGAGTGCAGGACTGCAACTTATAACTTTTGTTTTTAAACCACAATTTCCTAATCTCTCCAGGAAGAGAGGTGATTACGTGAGTCTTATGGGTCGTTGTATTTCTCAAGACTGACATTATCCTTTCCCGGTTGACCTATAATGGTTTATAAATCATACCGGCTACTCCCAAATGCTGCCTCTCACGACACAGTGGAGTCAGAACTGGACACACAAAAGTCAGCTGGCTTCAGTGGTCTCTTTTTGCCAATGGGAAACTGAGGCCTAGAAAAATGAACCCATGTTCCTTAAATCACGGGCCCGGTGTGTGATTTTCTTTTCCTTATCCAAGGCCGCACCATCTCATTGCTTGCTGCTTCCTCATTTTGACCATGATGCAGAGTGACCAATCCCGTACTACTTTGGTGAGAAAAAAAGAGGCATTAAAAAGAGACCACACCACAATTTGATCTTCCTCATGTGTGTTGATTTGCTGAGAACACACACATTTAGAAGGAAATGCAACATTCTAGAGACACGAGAAGCAGCAAAGCTTGGTGCCATTTGGCTGTGAGATGTCACGACTAGTTAAAATGGGAAAATCTGGTAGGAACAAAGAATCAGCAGAAAAATAAAAGAATTAGAAGTCAGAGAGATACAGTGAAATATGAGTTGACAAGAAAGACTGGCACCACAAATAAGTGGGTAGAAGCTTCTGGAAGAGTCTAATGTGTAATTTAACATATAATTTTCCTATTATAAATTAATTTGAATGATTGAATTTGGGCATCTGTGAATAATTAAAGTTGACTAAAGTTGCTCTTTGTGTTTTCTTCGAAGAAAGAATTTGTTAAACCAATTAAAGAATAAACAAAAATATAGACAAATTAGTTTAACCTAATTAAGACAGCAAAATACCTTTCAAGCATTGTTCAGGCTTTTCTTTTTTTAATGTTACCTTTAAAGGAGTAGCATCTATTTGCTAAAATAGACCCAGTAATACCTTTATATTTATGTCTTTTCACTAGTGGTTAGTTCACTTTCCAACTTAATTTAAAAATAAAGGGCTCTGTTAGGCAATAGATTAAAACTTGTTTAAGAACATTTTGTGGATGAGTGTATCCAGTCTCAGGGTGACAACTGTTCTTGTCCTCATTGACTGTACCTGGGGACACTGTTAGCCATCAAGGAGACCTTTCCAGAAGAGAAGGCAATTCACAGCTATCTGAGTGGCTGTGGGCCCCAAGTACCTTCAAACTGGCCCTCAAGTCTATTTCAGGCAGCTTAAGCTTTTTTCCAAGCAAGTTGTCCTTTCTCTTAGCTGGTGGTATCATTTATTAATAATTTATTTGTTCCAAGGACTTACATTGAGCTCCTTCTTAGTGTTGAATACAGTGCCAGACAATGGGCCTCCATATTCAAACAAGGCAGGATGGGCGTCCTTAATGTGCCTTTTGCTGTTTTCTGTGCTTGCCCCTTGCTCAGATTCTATATAAGGTTGTAACCCCAAGAGAGGTTATTTTTTTGACTTGCAGGAAGGACAAGGGAGCAATCAAAAGAGAAAGGATTTAAACATTCATTGATACTATAAGTTTGGGGGCCTCACAATGCCCCATCCAGCTCTTGGTAGAAGGTATATGTCCATTCAAAGGTTTACAGACAGGAATACAAATGTTTGTGTTTATAAAGACCCTGGCGATCATCTGGTGTGACCCTTTGGTTTTACAGACAAGGACACTGAAGCTCAAAGAAGGAAACAGAAGTTTCAAGGCAAAGCCAGCTCTGTCTCCTGTACCAACCTTACACCGAGCAGAAACTATTTGAGAGTCAATAGATACGTATTAGGAGGAAAGATGAATAATTGAGACAACTCTACCTAAAAAACAAAATGCCAAAGAGCAACTTAAAGATATCCTCCAGAATTTTCCATGAATACTTATTTAGAAAAGGTCCTCAGGAGATGCCTCAATGGGGGCTCCAATGTGAGTGGGACACACTTACATGCTGCCAGAGGGGCCTGGGCCACACATGGGCCCTGACTCCACCTACACTCCCACGGTGGACTCTTGAATCCTCCCCTGAAGATGTTTCAAAATGGAGAGAAAGCCATTTGTCCCCAATTTAGGAGCAATTGTGACCACCCAGGTTGGATGCACAAGGCTTCTTCTTAGGACTCTGTTGATGTGGGGTCAGTGTTAGAAACGCATATTCCACATCAGCTGGGCCAGACCCCAGAGAGGACAGTGGCTTCAGCTCTCTGTGGCCCACTGGCCGCTCCTCTCTCCAGGTTTCTGAGTTCCCCTGTGTGTTTATTGCTCCAGGAACTTCCTCTTTCTTGGAATGATTTGATGCTGTTATTGTTGTTTTGAATTGCAAACATAATATGTGTTTATTACAGCAAATTCAAATGACACAGAAACATAAAGAGGAAAAAGTGAACATTATCCTTTTCTTCCCCCACTTTGTACTTCCTCTCTGATTCCTTTCTTTAGGGGTAACTACTCTTAACAGTTTAATGTGTGTATTCTTCCAGAAAAAATATATAGCATCTTTTAATATAAATATTTGTATATAATATGTATTTTAAACACATATATAGTACATATGCTATATATTTATATCTGTATAAATATCTGTGTGTATATATGTGTTTAAAATACATATTATATACAAATATTTATATTAAAAGATGCTATATATTTTTTCTGGAAGAATACATACATTTGATTAACACATATATAGTACATATGCTATATATTTATATCTGTATAAATATCTGTGTGTATATATGTATCATATATATAATATATGTGTTTAAAATACATATTATATACAAATATTTATATTAAAAGATGCTATATATATACTATATATTTTTTCTTTTTTAAGCCGTTCTAAAAGGTGCATGCTGATATCTCATTGTAGTTTTAGTTTGTATGTCCCTAATGACTAATGGCATTGAGCATCTGTTTATACCCTTATTTGCCACCTGAATGTCTTCTTGGGTGAAGTGTCTGTTGAAATCCTTTGTCTATTCTTTTGTTCATTGTTTTTTAAAACTCTTTATGAGAGACATAAAACTCTCATACTCACTCCTGTTTCTGAAATGTCCACTTACAGGGGCTTTCCTAGCTCACCCCCTGCTAATATTCACAGATTCTTCCAGATATCCCCACCAGCCAAGAAGGCTTATCAAGTTTTGCTTTTTATAGTTTGTATTATGCAAGCATTTTTGATTAACAAATATAAAATTATGCCATTGTATTGATCTACTTTGTCAAACCACCACCCCTGGGATTCTGATATGACTCTCTAGAGGGCATGGTTTCAGAATTTAGTCTCCTAGTGACAGGGTCCATTAGTATTGCCAAGAGGGTTATAGACATGAGATGTTCTCTTTGGCACAGTGGAGCATCATAGAGGGGCTGTATTGATTGCTGGGAGTTCAGTGCAGGAGTCACCGGTTGGGGAGGCAGTTGTCTTTGTGAGTACGTTGGAGATAGAGGGAATGATTCATTTCCACAGGGTTCCTGACTTATGGAAGTATTTGGACCAAACTCACTCTCTAGAGTTAAATTGCATGAATTATGATTAAAATATAATGGCCACACTGGGGGGAGCGTCAGAAATTTTGTATTTATCGATTCATTTAATCCTTACAACAACTCTCTGAGGTCATTGACCTGCATTCAACAGAGGAAGAAACTGAACCTCTGAGAGTTCCAGAGCTCAGAAGTTGCAGAGCCTGGGCTACAACCCACAGTTGTCTGACTCCAGAACTTTCCTTCTCTCCCTAGCATTATTTATTTAACAATATCACGGATTTAATTCACATACTATATAATATAGTATTTTAGAAAGGTTGCAGTTTAGAGAATCAAAGCGGCCCTGAGAGGTGGGAGCTGGCTGTGGTTGGGACTCGAGAAGGGCAGAGCTTGTTTCTGGCTCCCACACAGCTGCTTTGTGGGTCTGGAGAAATAACTGAGTATTGTTTTGCTTTCGTTTGCCTCCTTCACAGTGGTCTCCAAACTGTTTTGATTGCACATCCCATCAGCAAAAACAGTCCGAGCATGCTCACTCACGAAATGTTTATCTCTTTATAAAGTTATATACATAGAAAACTGTATCAACATGTGATGTATGTTAAAAATATTTACAAAAATAAAAATTTCAAAAGGATGAGATGTAACATAACCATAACTCTGCTGTCACTGATATTTTGAGTTGGGACCATGTGACTGAACTAGATTGTCCTTATTTTTACCTCATGTGCAGGTGAATAAAGGAGGTGTCCGCTCTACCGTAGTCTTGTTGTTTACTTATGCTTGCATTTTTCATTAGCTTTACCATCTGATTCCATTAGAAAAATATTTTTGTGTTATTAACCTGTTTTTGTTAAGTATAGTTGTATTAAAACTAGATTATAAGGCCAGGTACAGTGGCTCACACCTATAATCTTAGCACTTTGGGAGGCCGATGTGGGAGAATCACTTAGGGCCAGGAGTTTGAGATCAGCCTGAGCAATAGTGAGATCCTATCTCTACAAAAAATAGAAAAATTAGCCGGGCATGGTGGTATGGGCCTGTAGTCCCAGCTACTTGGGAGGCTGAGGCAGGAGGATCACCTGAACCCAGGAATTTAAGGTTGTAAAGAGCTATGATGCCACTGCACAGTAGCCCAGGCGACAGAGTGAGAACTAGTTTCAAAAAAAAAAAAAAAAACCCAAAACAAACAAAAACAAAACCCCCTAAATTATAAAACCCATAAATCTATGCAACCAGCCACATATAAACTGCATTGTGTCCCAATACACTAAAAACAAACATATTATGGAGATGCTATTTTTCCATCCAAATTGTGGGACTCCTTCAGGTTTCTTCCTCCACCATCCAGAACACCCAACCTTGAGACGTAGCGGCTGAGAGAAGAAACAAGTGGTGTCAATCCATTTATTCAATATTAGTAAAGCTTAACTCCTGTCTTATTCTAGAGCAAAACAAATCTAAGTTCAAATATTTTCTCACTGTGCTCCAAAAGATCATCTTACACGTCCACTAGGTACAAACACTTCATTTTACAGACAACTGATCTATAAATGTACACAGTTGGTGCTTGAACAACATGGGTTTGAACTTCGTGGGTCCACTTACATACATGGATTTTCTTCTGTCTCTGCTACCCCTGTGACAGCAAGACCAGCCCTCCGGTTCCTCCTGCTCCCCAGCCCACCCAGTGTGAAGGTGATGAAGATAAAGACCTTTATGCTGATCCACTTCCACTTAATGAATAGTAAATATATTTTCTCTTCCTTATGATTTTCTTAATAGCATTTTCTTTTCCCTAGCTCACTTTATTGTAAGAATATAGTATTTAATACAACATACAAAATATGTGTTTATTGACTGTCTAGATTATTGGTAAGGTTTGCAGTCGGCAGTAGGCTATTAGCTGTTAACTTTTGGGGGAGCCAAGAGTTATACACTGATTTTTGACTGTGTGAGGGGTCGACACCCCTAATCTCTGCATTTTTCAACAGTTAACTGTATATATTTCCACCAAATAGGGGAAAATATGAGTTGATGGTATGAGTTCCATTACACATTGTTGAATTATTCAGTAAAAATGCTAAAATGCCTTTTTTTTTATTTTTTTATTTTTTTTATTTTTTTTCTTTACCTTTTATTAACAATAACTAGCCTAGAAACAGATTTTGTGTTTT
>VBSM01003176.1:62288890-62307988 GCA_008086735.1 Cheirogaleus medius
AAAAAAAAAATTTTCTTCTTTCTGTGCTTCATTTTGGATAATTTCTAATGCTCTGTCTTCAATTTCACTTATAGTTTCTTCTACAGTACCTGATTAGTTATTAATCCTCTCTAGTATTTTTCAATTCAGATATTGTATTTTTCATCTTCATATGTTTTATCTGGGTCTTTTTAAATATCATCGATTTATCTTTTCATTGTATTCATGTTTTCCTCTACTTTCTTAGAGGTGAGGAGCATATTTAAAATAGATGTTTTAACATTCTTGTCTGCTAATTCATCATTTCCATAACTGCTGGGTCTGTTTCTATTGATCGGTTTTTCTTCTGGTTATGAGTAATGTTTTCCTTCTTCTTTGCATGTCTAGTAATTTTCGATAGGATACCTGATATTGTGATTCCACATTGCTGGTTGCTGGATTTTGTTGTAGTCTTTTAAATAGTGTTGAGCTTTATGCTGGTACAGAATTAAGTTACTTGGGATCAATTGGACTTTTTCCAGGGCTTTATTTTAAGCTTTGTTATGTCGAGTCCAGAGCAACATTTGGTCCAGGACTTATTTAGTCCCACTAGTAAGGTGGAGCTAAATAAGAAGAGTCCTCCTTCTGAGGACTCTAGAAGGTCCTTCTACTCCCACTGGTATGAACACAGACTATTCCAAGCCCTGTGTAAGCCCCAGGAATTGTTTATCCTGAGGCTTTGGGTGATGCTTTCCCCTCAGATAGTTCTTCACAATGATACCTAGGCAGGTCTCTGGAGCTCTTATATTCTCTCTCTCACTCTCTCTCTCAAGCTCTCTCATTTCTGGTACACTGACCCATACATTCTACTGGCTTTGACCTCCCTTGGCCTGCATCTCTGGCTCCTCATCTCAGTGAGACTGCTAAGCTCTGATTCTCCCTGTCTGCACTGCAGTCTGAAAATTGCCTCCAGGCAACATGCTGGGGCAATCATAGGGCTCACCTCTTTTTTCCCGCTCCTCTTGGATTCCAGTTCTGTGCTGCCTATTGTCTAATACCCGAAAACTGTTATTTCATATATATTGTCCAGTTTTCTAGTTGTTTAAGGCAGGAGGTAAATCTATTCCCTGTTACTTTGTCATGGCTGGAAGCGGAAGTCTTTTGATCCCCTAAAATGAATGTTCGTGGTTGGAAAATTTTTTTCTACAACTTTCCCTGGTGATTCTATAGTTCCTTACTAAGTCTGAAGATGTTTTAATAATAATTAATCATGCTGGAACCTTCCTTTTAGTCATATTAGCAGCAGCTTCTTTTCCTATTTCATTTCCTGACACTTGCCAAATTCCTGAAGGAAGATAGAGTCAAACCCTTGGTTCCCCAGGTTTGGGTCTCACTGATTCGTTCACATACACTTTATGTAATGCCCAGAACATTAATGTTTAGATCACTGTACATCATGATTATCTGGTACTGACTACAGCTGTTAGAAATGATATATAAAACGTGGTCACCTTCAGAGCCTTTACCAAAGTTGCGAGAAGGCAAGAATTCTCTTGAGTGCCCACCTTCTCTTATTCTGTTCCCAAAGGCTTGATCCTCAATTCCTTGACTTCAGTCCTCAGGAACATTCAATCTATTCCCTGAGTTTTGAAAATCCCTTCTAGAAGCTTCACATACAGACACATCCTATTTCAAAATTATCTTTTCTTCCTTCTTACAAAACAAACTCCAGTGATCTCACAGGTTTAACCTATTCACTGTAGAAATTTGAAGTCAAGAACTAAATTTTATTTTTTGTGTTTTCTCAGCTTCTAGAATGTCATCTGACAATGGGCCTGATAACTATTCATTGAATGAGCACACCTTGAGTGGTCCAGGGCAGAAAATTTAGACTTACTGCCACAGCGCTTTCTGCCACCTCCTCTGCCTTCTGGGGGATCCAAGACAAAACAAGGAGGAAAGAGGAACTCCCTTCTCTTTTGGTTCCATTTTTCTAGTGGAGGCTCTACCTTTTACCTAGTCTCTAAAAAAGAAGGGGATAAGGCTAGCTCTCGGCAAATTTGATTTCAGCTTCTTCCCAATAAGCCAATTCCACTGACACTGTCCCACCTGTTGAAGCTGTATCTCTAATTATTTCATAGAAATTTTAGTAGGAATTTCACTCCCCTATCATTATTTTATATTTAAATATCAAGTTAATGAACTACATTTTTAGAATCTTTATCTCAGGTCCCTATTCCTCAATTTTTCACAAATCGTATTGCTTTCAGGTAACCATTTCAAGTTTCATCAATTTTTCAATACATCCCACAAGCAATTTGTGGCTTGGCTCTATCAGCTTGAAGTGATCAGAGATTCACTTCAACTATTGAGGATTTGCTTCTGTAAAAGAAATAAATATTTTCTGTAAAAGTGAATTTGAAGTCACCCTGGTTTGGGAAGTCTAAGCCTCAAACAGGTTAAAAAAGCAGCCACCACTTGAGACAATGAGATAGGTAAGAAGGCCTTTGAACTAGAATCAAATGAGTCATTTCTCTCCCTTTGCCCTGTGGTGGATAGGATGGGTGGTTGGTGACCAGGCTAAGGAAAACTCAGGTGAGTGGGTATGAACAGGCTTGTTCTCAGATTTGAATAGCACTTCAATACCTTCCAAAACATTTTCACCTGTTCATCACCTTGCTTTGTACCACCAAGGAAATGTGATCATTCTATTTACCTCTGGACACTTTAGGACTTGTGTTTAATCTTTCTTCCCCTCCTTGTATATCTCCCTCTAAAATTGGAACCCTGGTGATAGAACTGGAGAACATTATGTTAAGTGAAATAAGCCAAGCACAGAAAGATAAATCTTGCATGTTCTCATTCATATTTGCGAGCTAAATGTTAAAAACAACTGATCTCATGGAGACAGAGAGTAGAATGATGGTTACCGGAGGCTGGGAAGGGTAGTTGGGAGGAGGGGACAAAGTGAGGATGGTTAATGGGTGCAAAAATATAGTTAGGTAGTTACATAGAATGAACAATATTTGATAGCACAAAAAAGTGACTATTGCCAACAATAAGTGAAGATATACTTTTAAATAACTAAAAGAGTGGAATTGGAATATTTCTAACACAAAGAAATGTTAAATGCCTGAGGTGATGGATACCCCAATTACTCTGATGTGATTAATTCACATTGTATGCCTGTGTCAAAGCATCCTATGTACTCTATAAAGATATACAACTGTTATGTACCCATAAATAATTAAAAATAAAAAGCCAAATAAACAAAAAATAAAATAAAATAAAATTGGAGCCATGGTACATTTTTTCTCTATCATAGTACCCATTAATAGATCACAAGGAGCATTTAGTATTGTGTAAACGCTAAATTTACACACAGCAAAAGTCATGGTAAGAATAAATATGGACATCTACACCAGACTGTTAATAGAGGGCTTTTGTCTGTTCAGGGTGTCCTTAGGGAATAACCATTTTGCCATTTCCAGACGGTATGGTTCAGGCATGGTTGACAAGCTTTGACTTAAAAATTGGGCACAAGATTTAGTCTGGGCAATCAGAGTGGTTGGTTCAAGGATGGGCAGAGCTCTTCCCAGGATTTTTCTGGAATGATTAAAAAAGAGGCTCTCTCTGTGCTTTGTTTGCCAGATGTGAAGATAACGTGATGTTGGCTGGAGATCTTGGTGGCCATCTTGGCTAGAAAGTGAGGAGAGGAAGAAAGAAGACAACACAGGAACTGTGGAGACGAAAGAGAGAGAAAGCTGTTATCATGAGAACATGATTTGGGCTCCTGGATTCAGCTCCTTAGATTTATCCTTGGATTTCCCGAGAGCCTATAATTTTTCATTTTTGTTTAAATTAGTTTGAATTGGGTCTGGGCGAGGTGGCTCATGTCTGTAATCCTAGCACTTTAGGAGGCCAAAGCAGGAGGATCCTTTGAGGCCAGGAGTTCGAGACCAACCCGAGCACTTGTTTGTAGTCCAGCTACTCAGGAGGCTGAGGCAGGAGGATTGTTTGAGCCCAGGAGTTGGAGGCTGCAGTGAGCTATGATGACGCCCCTACCTTCCAGGCTGGGTGACAGAGAGAGACCCTGTCTCAAAAGAAAAAAAATAGATAAATTAGTCTGAATAGGGTTTCTATCACCAGTGGGTTTAGATGGCCTTTTAACATTAAACAACAAGATGCCAGTAAAGTATAAGGAAAATGGTAAGGCACATTGGAGACTTACTTTTTAAAGCCCTCTCTCTACAACCTGCCGCCATCCGCATGTGAGAGGGGCAGCAAGTGACAGCAAGCTGAGCCGATCCTAGGGTGGCAGGGACCAGGCAAAATCCAAGCCTCGAACCACGGTGTGCCAAGGCTGGACAGCCGTAACCTATGGGCTCTTGTCACTTCCAGGTACTGCCAAATGCACCTGAGTGGGGGTGGGGAAAAGGGCAGAGGCACTTCATGCTGCCTCGAAAACAGACCCAAATCTCCCCTTCTGTGCCCTGGTGGCACGAACCTCCATGACCCCAAACTGCTGCTGACGAGACAGAGTGACAATTAGACATCGTCCAGTGTTTCTGTTCCTCAGGTCCTATGGACGTCTCACTCTGTTCCTCCAGTTTACCGATCCTGCCCCGGAACTGACAGGCAGGTATATGCGGGGTGACTGGGAGAGGGGGACACCCCACGGCATCTGAGTGCTGACAGATTCGTTAGGAAAGAGCACTGCTGCCTTCATCTCCCCTTGTTGGCTTTGGCCTCCCTCCCCCAGCTGTCCTTTGGCAGAGGTGCAGAACACTGATGAGATACCTCTTGGATCCCTTCCAGAAGAGTCTCCGATTAAGGCAATTAGTTGAGAGCTGGAGGACCATTTAGCGAGCATGCCGCAGTGCCAACGGTCTCCCAGGTCAAGAACCCAAGTCTCACTCTGCTGGTGATGTGCCCCTAGGGGGGTCTCGGTGAAACTAAAACAAGAAGAAATTCTTCTGTAACACACTCCAGGATGTCCGAAAGAGCGCTGCATTATACTGATGCGTCAACGCGGAACGAGGGTAACGCATTTGGCAGAACTGACTCCATTTTGCTAAGGTGGGTTTGGCACATCACAGACAGACGAATCACAGTAAAATACATTTTAAAAGTCAAACATAAAGAAATTAATATCACGGGGAGAACAATAATAGAAACTTTTTTGTGGGTGACCACTGTGTGGTCAGTGCTCTCATAGATGTCTCCTCTTCTCTGCAAAGCGGGTGTTATTCCCATTTTACCGATATGGAAAGTGAGGCCCCAAGAGGTTGAATAACTAGAACCTAGAATGTCTATCTAGAAAGAATCCTTCTGTAGCAACACAGAGCTTCTCACTACCCCGTGCTCCCTTCCACAGCTAAAGAGTCTCTTCCACCCTGGCCACTCGTGCACAAATACGTTACAGGAGGCAAATAAAACTGCATCTCTCACACACATCTCTGGTGTGTGTGACTCTCCTTGGCTATGGGAGCTGGCCCCTCTGCCTCGATTTTCTAACTGTCCTTAGATCTCTGAGTAAGGAGCATCCTCCTCCCCATTTTAGACGAGGGTAGCTGGCGCCATTCCACCAAAACAGAACTGGCCCAACTACCGAGAAGGCATATCCGCGCTAATGGAAGAAGCTGGCTAATTGCCGTTTCCTTTCATTGCCACAGGGCTTTTGAACCTTCGGTGTTATGTTGTTGTTGGTTTTTTTTTAATGGTGGCAAAATATATGTAACATAAAATTTACCCTTTTAACCATTTTTAAGTGTATAGTTCAGTGGCATTAAGTGCATTCACATTGTTGTGCAACCATCACCGCCATCCGTCTCCAGAACTTGCTCATCTCTTCAAACAGAAACTCTGTACCCATTAAACACTAACTCCCCATTCCATCTGCCTCCAGCCCCTGGCAGCCACCATTCTGCTTTCTGTCTCTATGAATTTGACTACTCTAGATACCCTCATGTATTATCTGCATGTAAGTGGAATCACACAGTATTTGTCTGGTTATGACCGGCTTATTTCACTTAGCATAAGGTCTTCAGTGTTCATCCATGTTGTAGTATATGTTAGAATTTCCTTCCTTTTCATGGCTAAATACTATTCCGTTGTGTGTGTATGTCACATTTTGTTTACACGTTCATTCATCTGTGGGTCCAATCCACTTTTGAACAACTCTCAATGCAAGAAAAGCCTTCCTTATTTTGAACTAAATTCTGTTTCCTTCTATCTTGGGTTCAGGTCCTAGTTCTGCCACTCAAAAACTATGCAAAATAAATTGAATCCCTTTTCCCCATGTTAGTCTTCTACTTATTTTAGGACAATTCCCAGGTTGTCTCCAGGGCTTTCCCTTTCTGGACTATGAAAGGAGGCCTGAGAACACACACCCAGTACCAAGGGGCTGGTTGAGATGGGAGATCTCTCTCGTCCATTCATTCTTTGTTGTGCGCTGAGACCTTAATTCCCTGCACCCCACACCGATGCCCCTGTCTGGATAAATGGGCAAGAGGGGGTCACTCATCTTTGTAGTCCCTTGGAGAGCAGTACTGTCTGCCACACTCACTCCACAGCACAGAGTACCAGCAGAACCTCCCAGATGCCAGCCCCTTCTAAGCACAGCCTCAGCTTGCCCCCCGCACCCGTGCCAACAACACTGGGTTGCACAGCGGCTACTGGCCACGTGAGATAGTTGTGGAAAATTTCCCAAACACACATTCCCGTCTTAGCAAATTTTCTCCAAGAACACAGTGAGGATAAAGATAAGTGCAGGAGAGATGCCTGAAAGAGAAACTAAATTGGGTCCTCCTGAAATGGCCAGTGCCGATGGCTTGCTCTGAAGAAAGGAAAGATTTCACCACATGCTTCTCCCCGGGGGAGCAGGGGCAGATCAAGTTGCTTCTCGTCCCCTCCTGCCCCACCCTGAGGAATGGGCTCCGTGACACTGCAGCCTTTCTCTTCCCTGGTATCTTTGAGTCACGGCGCCATGTTGACCAAGTAGGTCAGATAAAGGACTGTGCAAGACCATTGTCCCAACTGCCTAGGGAGGATGTGGCCAACATTCCTAGGTGTGTTTGCAAATTTGGCTGAGAGAGTAGGTGCCAAGTGAGAGAAGCTGGCAAAGTAAGCCCACGTTGGAGACCAGTTCTCTCTTGCCACAGGGTACTCGGATCAAATCCCTGCCAACCCAGTGGCACACGAGCTGTCACGCTTGCCACAGAGGGGGGAGTCCTACACCCAAAACTCTACCCAGGTGCCTTCTATAATACAACAGTGTTTATTACTATAGAGTTCTTCTGCTTTCCCAGAACGTAGTAATCCATCAATTGACAAACTTACCTGGTACATACTTTTAAAATTAGAAAATTAAACTCATTTATTTATTACTTATACATTATTCACTTCCAGAATCATTGAATGTTGCATGTGATAAATATCCATAAAATTATTATTAATACATCAAGGACTTATAGACAGAAGTCAAGTAACAAAATGGGTTGAAAGAAGAAAACAATCATATTAGAAGACTTAGCCTAAGGAATAATGGAGTTTAGCTCTGAGCTTCTACAATAAAGTAGACAAGGGGAAAAAAAGTTAGGCTGCATGTGTCTGATTATTTAATTAAAGAGAGCACATAGACCCATCAGGAGACGTTGCATTGATAAATTTTAAGTAGGGATCATTTATAAAAATAGAATTTAAATAAAACTTTTTAGGAATCCATCCACTATGTATCTACAAGACCTATCTCTGTGTGTGAGTATATTTCTGTGTATACATGGAAGTACATATCTATCTGTCATCTATAGAGTCTCTTTTTATATATGTAGTTCAGAAATTTAAAACAAAACAAAGCAAAACTGCCAAGAACCTTTGCAGGACCTCATTTGTCTCAGTTTATAGGAATGGTTGCCTGTCACAGGAAGGAATCTGGTGAGAAGGATGGGGTGTAAGTAACCCCATATCCCCCAGGACATCTGCATGCTTACTCTGTCCTGCTAGGTAGCTGATCCTACAAAGGCCTGGTTGTTTCATACTCTGGGGCCCTTGCCTGCTAGTGGGGTGAAGGGGGAGTCGGTTGGTCTTGCTGCCCTAAGGCCAGGATCCAGGTACCTGAGGAAAGCTCTTTGGCACCCAGGTGTCCTGCCCTAGAACATGGCCATCTAAACCCACCCTGTAGGCCAAGCTGGCATATGACTGGGCACCTGCTCAGCTCCCATTTGGCACTCCAGTGCCCTGCTGGCCCTGGAAGCCTGCCCCAAACCACAGCTGCCTGGCTCTGGGCCTGAAAATCTGCCTACTCCTTGCCAGAATACTCTCTCTCTCTCCAGAGGGCTGGATCTTGTCATCATATCCTTCCCTCAGCTGCTGCGAGGGGTCCTGCTTCCACCCTGGTGGCCCAGACAGGCCCAACCCTATGAAGCCACCTACCTGTTGTGACTTTTCCTGTGTGCAGAAATCTTAACTATCCCATGCCTCCACCTCTCTGATTAAGCCCCTGGAAGGTTAGACCCAAGTTCACCAACCCCTTGAGTAGTCATGATGTAGATTCCAGGCTGTTCTCCTTAGAAGCCAGCTGAGGCCACTCCCAGGTCCTCCCCTCTCCCCACAGACCCACTGGCTAACAAGGTAATGAAAGCAGAGGGAGGTGTCACCTTTCCTAGAAGGTGGTCTATGTGGAGCGTGTGCCCATGCCCCCTAACATCAGGGGGGTGTCCGCAGGACAGTGACTACAGAGGGGGGCTACTCCTCTAACCTACAAGCAGAAACAGGAGGGATTCAAAAGGGTCAAAAGTTACCACCACATTGCATTAGCATGAACAAGGCTCGCTGCTGTGCCCGGCCACACTACTGTAGGGAAATGAATGCGTGCCCCATGGCCACTGCCCTGGAGAGAAGGACGGGAGAAAGATCCCTCCACTTCTACCTTTAGCATGGGGAGTGCCTGAGAAAGAGCTGGAATATTTCCTGACCCTCAAGGGCTCACTGTGAGAGGAGAACACGTTGGTATCAGTTCTCAGATAAATCCAAAGTTGGGGGCAGGGGGAGCTGCGGGGTTGTAACAGCCAAGTATGTCCTGCAGAAGCAGTTGCCAGGTGCCCCCAGCAATGGGCACAGCCAGGAGGATTGTGATCTTTGGAGGCCATCAGGATACACCGCCAAGCCCAACTTGTGGGGTGTGAGCTCCCCGAGGCTGAGGAGTCTCAGAGAGAACCAACCACCGAGGCAGCCACAGCTGAGGGCTGACATGCATAGCCCCATCTGCTTGAAAGAAGAGGAGTCTGGAACTGAGCAGAGGGACCTGAAGCCATTCTGCAGTGCCTGGTTCATCATGGGCACTTGATACACATGCACATTTATAGCTTCCACTCGCTGGAGACCCTGACGTTGGCATGGAGAGAGGGATATGGCCCCTGGGATTGCCAGATATCATGTGGGGACAGCCCAGGGCTCCTTTGGGTGGAGTGGAATCATGCCCCTCCACGCCTCCTGTGGAGGCCATGCCTCTGGGAGTGACTTTGAAAGGCCATCACCACAAGGAGGGAACAGTTTTCTCTGGGTTCCCTGCTCCTCTGCCTGACTCTACCTTTCAGAAAAATGTTCCCGTGGAGAGTGAAGAGTCAAGAAAATTAGGGTGGCCAGTGGTGACTAAGGCAAACTGTGAGAATAAAACATTGTTGGGTCACTGCAGTTTTGCTCTTCAAAGCACCTAAACCACATTAGTAGAGCCTCCCTTTTGTAACTTGAGTTGCAAGTGCATGGGTATTTATTTTCGTTTGATGATGAAAAAGCAGATAAAATTCGTAAATAGTGAACCACTTGGCTTAAGTGGTTCACCTTCAAATAAAGTAGTAACGAAAAACAATGACATAAAGACGTATATCTGATTTTAAACATGCCAGAAAGCTAAACAAAATAGAAAGAAAATCCATTATTCAGGCCAAATAAGATAGGGAGTGATGATGAACAAGTTAGTTATTTTCTTAAAAGAAGAATGACAACTGCACTGAAGCCCTAACCCACATTTTGGCTGGCGTGCTTTAAGATGGGAAAATACCAAACCCAGCCTCTCCTGTCCCCTTTGCTCTGGAGCTACAAAAACTCAGGCACTGACTCTGTGGCTTGGCTGAGGTTTCTGCTGTGAAGAAGTGACCGTGTGGCAGGCACTGCTGGACTGAGGGATAGGGAGGGCTGGGGGTGGCTGTTTCCTGTGGCTTAGAGGCCTGCTGGGGCACATGGATAGCGGTTACAGGAGAGGATTCTGGCAGGACAGGAGTGAAAGGGACAAGGTCGTTATTAAATAGCAAGAATAGTTTTAAAGCAAACTTTGCTAATTGTCTCAGTCCATTTAGGCTGCTATAACAAAATCCCCTAGCCTGAGTGGCTTATAAGCAACAGAAAGTTATTGCTCACAGTTCTAGAGGATGGGAAGTCCAAGATCAAGGCACCAGCAGATTTGGTGACTGGCAAAGGCCCACTTGCTGTCTCATGGACAGTGCCTTCTTGCTGTGTCCCTACATGGTGGAAGGGACTAGCTGGCTCTCGGGGATCTCTTTGATAAGGGCACTAATCCCATTCATGATGGTTCCACTCTCATGACCTAATCACCTTTCAAAGGCCCCACCTCCTAAAACTATCACCCTGGGGGTTAGGATTTCAACATATAGATTTGGGAGAGGACATAGGAATTCTAAACATTGCACTAATGCTATCTAGATTAGAAAAGATGACTACACAAATAATAGTTTTTAAAAATCTATATTCATTTTTAAATCATTGTAACGTGCACTTGGAGAACAATCCCCCAGGTTTAGTATTACCCGTGTATGGGAATTGGTAAAACAAGCACAGACCCTTAGCAGTACTGGTTTTCAAAGTGTGGTCCATGGGCCTCCTCTCTGCATCACCCAACTTGCTGTAGAGTTCTAGACAACCCCAGCCCCCAGAACTACAGAGTGGGAATCTCTGAAGGCAGGCCCCAAGAATCTGCATTTTTAAGCTGGCAAGTATAGTAATTTTGAAAACCATTAACCCAAAGGGTAAAAGGTCACATTGTTAACATATATCTCACCCTTAATCTTGCAGCCAGGCACTGGAAAGCACGATGAATTTCAAATCAAAATGTTTGGGTTAAAATTATGCTACTTAGCCTTGAGCAATTCACTTAATTTTCTGTGGCTCCAGTTTTCCTCATTTGCAAAATGGAAATTCTATCCAGAGTTGTAAACATTAACTGGCAAGAAATGTAAAAGCATTTGCATTGGAAACTCTACAGGATTATATAAATGATCATTATTATTAACTGTTGGGTACCAGAGGTTCCCACCCGTGGTCTAAGCCCCCTAGTCTAAGCTACCATCATTTATTGCCTGCATTACTATAATAACCTTTCTGAAGTCATTCTTCTCCTTGCCCCTTCTATTTTATACTCTGCTGATTATACATCTCCCTTATTAAACCCTTCAAAAGCTTCCTGTTGCCCTTAGAGTATAGTCTAAAATCCTTAATAAAGCTAGTGCTTATTATTACCAAGACCCGATTGATTGAGAAAAGGTAGAACTGAAATGCAAAGGATTCACAGTACCATTGGCTGCCCAGCAAAAATCCACGTGGGCTTAAATGTAGCATTTGGGAGCCTCAGGCAGCCAAGCCACAGCACAGAGGATGGGCCCCTGGCTACATAAGAATCCCCAAGTGGAACTGGGATAGGATTATAGACAAAGCCAAGATCTCCCAAGCATGCCTATGGTATCCTTATTGAAGAAAGAGAAAGATACAATGCTAAAAATGTGCGCTTTGGACTGTGTGAGCTTAAAGGAATGACTCTAACTTGCAGTGTCCATAATAATATGATTAAATATAAGTTAAAGGGCTAAAATTACATTTTATTTGTTTTTTAAAATATGCGGATGCTTGCGGATAGGCATTTTTTTGATGGAAGCATTTTCATTTTTTTAAATAAACTTTTTATTTTAGAATAGTTTTACATTTACAGAAAAGTTGCAAATGTAGTACAGAGGCTTCCCACCTACCCCTTACCTAGTTTCTCTGATGGTATCATCTCATATTGCCATGGTACATTTATCAAAAGTAAGAAGCCAACAATACTGTCACCTACACTCCAGCCTTTATTCAGATTTCACCTGTTGTTCCATTAATGCCCTTTTCTGCTCAGGACCTAATTCAGGATCCCACCTTGCATTTAGTCGTCCTAGCTTCTTAGTCTCCTCTGGGCTGTGGCAGTTTCTCATATCTTCCTGGTTTTTGATGAGCTTGACAGTTGTGAAAAGTGCTGGTCAGGTGTTTTCTAGAAAGACCCTTGGTTGGGCTTCATCTGATGTTTTCTCATGCTTAGGCTGGATAATGGGGTTTGGGGGAGGAAAACCTTAGAGGGGAGATGCCCCTTTCATCAACTCCTATCAAGGGTACCTACTATCAATGTGACTTGTCACTGCTGATGTAGACCCAATCACCTTGCCCAGGTAGGACTTGCAGATTTCTCCACTGTAAAGTCACTTTTCTCCCCTTTCCATGCTGTTCTCTTTAGAAACAAGTTCCTAAGCACAGCTCACTGTGTTCAAAGTGTGTGCGTGGCAGGGGGTGGGGGGTATGTCTACAAACATTATTTGGAATTCTTCTGTAAGAAAAAGTTGTCTCTTTCCTTTCTCTCCCTCCCTGTGTATTTATTTCTTCAATCACTTATTTATATTATTAATAGTATGGAATTAGGGATATTTATTTTATACTTTGGGTTATAATCCAATAGTATTTACAGATGATCCTCAATTTATGACAGGTTGCATTCCAATAAACCTACTGTAAGTTGAAAATATCTTAAGTCAAATGCATTTAATACCCCAATAAACCCATTATAAAGATAAAAAATCATAAGTCGGACCATTGTAAGTTTAGAACCATCTGTGTTATGTTGCTTGTACTATTCCAGCTTTGGCCACTGGGAGCTCCTTCAGGTTGTCTCCTGTGTCCCTTTGACATGTCCCATCGTCCCTTTGCTTTTTGAGCCCTTCCTTACTTTCTGGCACTACAAGATGCTTCAGGCTCATCTTGAATTTTTTCCTGCCCCATTTCTTCCAAGGAGTTCTGGGTGCTTTCACTGGAGAATGGTATTAGAAACCAAGGTCTGAATGCTGGGAGTAAATTAGATTTTAAAAACACTTTTTAGCATTTATTTTTCATTATAAAATTAATATACACTCTTGGTAAAATTTTCAAACAATACAGAAATGTATCAAGTTAGACATGAAAAAGTACCACCTGCTTTTTCTCCAATCTATTTTCCAAAACTAAACTATAGTTTAGGATGTATTTATAGTTTTAAAAAATTTACAATTAATGTATCTTTATAGGACATTTGAAGCCTACAGGGTTGAAAAGTATAAATTAATAAAATTTTGAAATTTTTTGCATTGTTTATAATGGGAAAAATAAGAAACAATGTATTTCACCAACAATGGGAGATTAGTTAAAAATACTACATACAATTCATTTATAAAGTGTAACCCTAAGAACCTGATAAAAATCCTGTGAAATAAAGATATTTAACTACATGAGGAAGTGATTGCAATATATCTATTAGATGAAAAGCAGTCGATTACAAAATACTGTGTACAATATTTGTTCCTCCTTTTTTTGTAAAAAAAATAAAATTAAAAGCATATATTTGCATAGAAAAAAGACTGATGGGATATGTATCAACATGTCATAGTGATGAGTTCTGAATGATGTTGTAATTACAGGTGATTTTGCCTGTCTTACTTTTCTTCATATGCATTTCTCAAATTCTCTACCTTAAACGTGCGCTACTTTTGAACTAAGAGAAAAAGTTAATATAGGCGGTCCTTGCTTTACACAATATCATGTTAACTGAAACTGCATATTGGAACCATGACCTCAATTTACACAATTCTGTGATAACTGTAGCTATTATTCCCTTTAGAAAAAAACATTGGACTTAAATAATACGGAGTGTGAAAAGAAACGCTAGATGTCTAGAATGGAAATTGAGTTGATGTATTCACTCATTCACTCAACAAATATTTTATGGAGCATTTACTCTGCCATACATTGCTATAGGTGCCAGGGACACAGGGTGCCAGTATATAGGCCCGAGTATGTTCTCCAGAGAATTATTTATTAATATGATAGTGAAACATTGAAAACAACCTAACTGTCAAAACCACATAAGAAAATCATGGCATAGTCATAAGATGGAATATTATGTGCCCATTAAAAAACCGTTTTCTAGATCATACTTATTGACATTGGAAATTTTTAAAATTATATGTTATAATTGGAAAAGGGCAGACAAAATAATATGTAGAGCATAATGCCATTTTTTACTAACAATGTATGTATAAGTTTGTGTATAAATATTTTTATATCCATACCCATATCCTATCTATATTTGGGTAAGACCACCTGTCTCTCCCCAGATAGAGACTGGAGAAGAAGAGGGCCATTGTCTAAGAACTGAATCAGACTCTTTAAAGTGAAACCTCAAAGCATCTGCTAAATCCTTGGATGTATAAATAAAGGCCTAGAAATAACTCTCGGATTGAGGCTCAAGATAGTGATATTGCCTTGCATAAGAAAAATGGCAGACATTTGGGGGTGTCCTCAGTAGGCAGAGAAAGGATAACTGCAGTAGATTCTGTCTGCCTCCCCAAACTTCCAGACAAGTCATCATGCTAACGCCTTGACTTAATATTGTGTGCGAGTGTGTCATGTGAATCAAGAAAAATGGTGGAGCTCCACATTCAGCTTAATGGAGAAACCAACGAAGAAAGAGCTACAGTTGCAAAGAACAGGAACTCAATGGAGGCAAGAAGTTGGAGCTAATGATGACCATGAGGAAGACTTCACTGAGGATAAAGCCCATGTCACATGCATGTTTGTATCCCTGGCTCCTAGTTAAGTGTTGCATTCATTTAAGTTTAATTTAATAGGGCTGGAGTGCTTGAGAGCCAAGTAAGTTTGCTTTTCTTAACACTTGCCTGTATGGCGCCAAGTGTCACAATCGTAAGGACTGAAAGTTCAGTTATGTTTCCTTTTTTATTTCAACCCGTATGTCTAGAGTCATTATCTTTGAGATAAGCATAATCTTATCTCCGGGTTATGCATTAACCTTGATGTCTGTCACCTCCCGTCCCAGTTTCTTTGCTCTTCACAATGTCTTCATTATCGACATCATCAGCACCTCACGTTCATCACAGCGGAGATGTACAGTTGGCTCATTATGCACCAGGCATTGTTCTAAATGCTTGGTGTGCGAATTCGCTTTGCCTTCACAGCAACCCTATGAAGTAGTCACAGCTGAGGAAAACAAGAAGGACAAGTTAAGTTCCCTTTTATTCTTACCCCATACACAATCCCTCGGTACCCTCATTCACTCACATGGCCTCAAAGATCACCGTACACTGATAACTCAGGATGAAATGTGAGCTCCAGGAGTCCAGAGACTTTCCATGACCCTCGGGTTCTCCCACATATCCCCATTACCTAGCCCAGGACTTCAATAAATGTTTGTTGAAAGACTGAATGAATCTTGCCCAGAACTTTTTGCTCACCTGCAGTCCTAGCATCTTCATTTGTGTTTCCCCCAGACACCTCATACTCAAAACCTCTAGAACACAACTCATCGTCTCCAACTCTCCTCCACCCCCGAATCAGTTCTCTGTTTGGTATTTCCTCTTTCTCCACAAATGGCACCATCATCTCCCTGTCTCTTGTCATTTTTCTCTTATTCACCCTATTCAGCCTGTCCCCATGTTCCGTAGCTTCAAACACGTAAAAATCTCTCAAATCCATCTGCTCCTCTTTATCCCTACCCTAACCTAGGAATGATCTAGAGCAAAGACTCTGGAGACAGATTTCCTGGGTTTAAACACTGCTGCTTACTAGCTGTGGCACCTAGGGCAAATAGGTGGGGGCCCCACATTCATATTATTTAGAAATTTTTGAATTTCAAGTAATAGAAACTCAACTCAAATAGCCTTCAACAAAAAAGGGAATTTGGGGGTTCATCTAACTGGGACAAGTGTGTCCAGCTAGATATAGGAGCCCATCATGGTACTTCTTCTCTATCTTTTAGGGATGATTTCATCTGTTGTGGGGCTCCATTCACACATGGGCTCTTCCCTCATGGTGGCAAAATGGCTGCCAGATCACCAGTTTTACATTCTATCCTCTCAAAAACCCCAGAGGAAAGAGAACCCTTTTCTTCTCTCTCTCTCTCTCTTTTTTCTTGACAAAAAGCTCAGGATTACTTCATGTTGATTGGCCAGGACCCATGGCCTGTGGACCTAAAGATGGGATCAATCTCATGCAACCACATGGAATAAGGGTGGAAGAGAAAGGTTGATCAAAGAAGACTGGGATGTTCTTTCCGGGGGAAAAAAAAAAAAAGAGGAATGAATGCTAATCCTACAGAACAGCATTCATGTACATGCATACATAATAATGGTTTCCCTGTTGTAACCTGTCTGGTGGTTGTCTTTCAGCAAGTTCACCACACTGTTACTGAAAAGAGCTTTCTAGAATGTAAGTTAATTACCATAATATGTCAGCTTCACAGGAGAGTGACCAACTCTTGTTCATCTTTACGTCCTACACCCTAGCCCAGTGCCTGGCACAAGATTGGTGGTTGGGAAATCTGGGGAATGGATGACCTCATCTGAGCCTCATGAGTACCAGGAGGTGCCAGGGAGATGTGACGAGCCATGTGTCACATGGCAAAATGAGCCAGGACACAGCTAATGTGGAAAGAACCCCCTGCAGTCTCCAGGATGGCCCAGGCAGAGGTGGGGTTTGGGCTGTATTTTGAAGGATAAAGACGTGGTTATGGGTATGATAGGGTGTCCCAGCTGAGCCAAGAGGATGCTGGTGTGGAAAGTCCACTTGCCAGTAAGGAAAAGGCAGTCCTCCCGGAGCCAAGTGTGTGAGGGCACCAGGGTATTGCTCAAATTCTAGCAGAGAAAACAGATCCATCAATAATAACATGATAAAGCCATACTGTCCTCAGGGCCTTTGCCTGTCCTGGCCCCTGGGTATGAATGCCCTTAACACCACCAGTCTCCTTCACATCCTGCGGGGTCCGGCACTCACGTCACCCCCTTGGAAAGCTTGTCCCTGGTCTTGCTATTTAAAGCAGCGCTCACTACATCATTGCCCAGTTGTAGTTCCTTTATAGTGTGGGTCACTATCTGAAATAGCCTTGTTTGCTTGTTTATTGTCTCTCTGTTCCCATGGTAATATACGCTCCACAAGGGCAGACATCCTCACTGTCCTGTTCATTAGGTATTTTTTAAACAAATTAATTAGGAAAGGGAATGATTCATCTGGCTCGAGTGGAGACTAGGTACATAAATAACGTGTTTTAAGTATGTCTAGCATATTCCCGGGTACATAGCAGATCCTCAATAAAAGGTAGACATATAATGACTATTAGTTACAGATGTCTTGAAATATTGAAAGCCCTGAGTTCAATGCTTCTGATCTTTCTTAAAGGCAGAGCCCAGATCCCAGGGAGTGGAGGGTGAGCAGGCAAGACAGGTGGAGGGAAGGAGGGAAGGAGGGAAAGCAGGAAGGAGGGAAGGGATGGGCTAGTGGCTGCTGCCTGCCAAGGAAAAGGGTCAATGGGGGAGTGGAGCTGGATGTTCAGGAAGGTGCAAAGCTGAGGGCCACCATGGCTGGGAGGTCCTGGGACTTTCCATAGGAAACTGGAAGTTGGGTCGTGGGGCCTGAGATTAGGAAGGTAAAAAAACTCTACTCCATCCGAATCTTGTTTTAATTATAAATCGATGATGACAAGGTCTACTTTAGTTCAACTTCAAAATTCCAGGTAACATCTACTGAGCATTTCCTATGCTTGGAGCACTTGTTGGCCCCAGTGCAGGGTAGAGAGTTGAGTCAGAGGTGGCTCAGGCCCCTTAGGAAACACACTTCCCTGGGGAGACAGAGAGGTAGGTCACAGCTAACTACGACTGTATAACGTGCCCTGCAGTCACACACATCCGGTGGAGGGGAGTGATCACAGGAAGGACGCCTTGGTGAGACAGAGCGAGGCCAATAAAAGGATGAGGGGACCAAAACCATATTGGTAATTAAACCGCAAAGTTCAAGGAACATGTCTATTTCTTGGTTCTGGTCTGTTTTGTCTTTTTTTCACTGAAATCATGTCAACCAGTTCAAGGTCACCTTTAACTGGCAATAACATGGTTGGAAAAGATCATTTCATTAAGATAGACTGTCTCTGAGTTCAGCATAGCTATCAATAAATGGGTTTTGTCTTTTCAGAAGCAAAATATGCTGAAATTCAAGATCTGGGCATGAATGACTATCTGTGTCGCTCTCCAGAGCTGAGACACCTCCTCGCAGCGAGCTAGGCCTACCACGCGACGCCCCGCAAGCTCGGACGGTGTCCTGTCCCCTTCACCAGGAAGGACCCGAGATTGTGTTGCCTTTCAGCTCCTGACTGCTCTCAGAGTTTCACCGATTTTTTTGCAGTTTTATAGAGTTTTTCTAAGTCTGTAAAACATAGTTAAATAAAAATGCTGTCTTCCGAGAACCAGAAAATAATCTCCAGCTGGACTTTTTCCAGGGCCTTAAATTTAAATTGTTGCAATTCTTTTTCACATGCTGCCCCTCTCACCAACCTTTTTGAAATGGTGAATTTGCCTGTAAGGAGAATCTTAATTATGTGAATAGTAAAAGTCAAGTTCTTAGCTAACTCTAAAAAGAAACAAATTTTTGTGTAAGATAGATATATATAGATAGATACACACATATTTATACACACACACAGAGCAAATGTATTCCAAGAAAAGGAAGACTTGAGACACACTGACATATGGATCATGTCCCTTTAAAGGTATCTCTGCTGTTAAGATCCTGAGTGTCATATACTGAAGTTAATTGAAGAAGAGTTACAAAAAAAGAAAACAAAAGTACACGAGTACACTTTTATAGAATAACTAATCTATCAGGCACAAAGTGGTCTTTGAGCACTTACCATATGTTCAAAACCATTCAGAGTTTACCCAAGTACAGAACAGGCTGTCTCCAGCTTTACACAGAAGGTGTGTGCCCAAGTTCATTTGTAGGGCTTTTTTTTTTTTT
>VBSM01003176.1:62308088-62330514 GCA_008086735.1 Cheirogaleus medius
GATTACAGGCATGAGCCACCACTCCCAGCAACTTGGTCAGTTCTTAATGAAAGAATCAGTACACTTTGAGTTTGGGCCAGCATAAGATTCCTGGAAGTCAACCTCGCCTGATTGAAGTTGCCTTGCAAGGGGCGGCGGAGGGGGGAGATTCTGGATTCCTCTCTTGGATCCATTGCCTCTCCTTTGGCCCTTAGAGGTGCAAGAGCTCCACAGGTTGGCCGTGTTCAGAACAGGTCATGATCCCAGGCCATGAGGAGAGAAGAAAATCTTGGCTGGCTCAGTGGTCTGGGCTGGGTGGTTTTGCCAGGGTTCCCTGGAGAGAAGGCAGGCGGGGTCTGGGAGCTCTGTCTTTAGCCCCTACATCCAAGAAGGGAACCCAGCATTACTTTTCAGGTAACAGGAAGCTCATGTACCAACTTGAGTGGTCCAACCAAGGGACCCTTATGTCCCAGCTTTACCAATGATCCTCAAAGTCCTCTTGGTCAGCACCCAACACTAACTTCTAAGGCAAATTCAGGGGCAACTCTAAGGAAGGAGCTACTAGTCACTCCTGGCTTCAGTGAGCATTCTCTACTCTTGCTGCTATTGAAGGGCCAGGGTGCAGATGTGCTGAATGACTGGGCAGGCCTTGTCTTGTTGGAGTCACATGTTCTCCAACTCACTGCCATAAATGGGACTGGACCAATCCATTGCAGATATTCCCTTTGGCTGGTTTCCAAAGTAGAGTCTGACCAGAGAAGTCCAGGGTGAGTTCTTACTTCAGAGTTGTGGGTGGGGGGCAGGCACTGGGTACATGGGAAGTTGAGGACATTATTTAGTTTCACAAAGTACATTCAAGGTCCTATGTCCAAGTGTAGGAGTCTATAAATGAAATTGCTTTTACACCCCCCAAAAATGTTAGAGGGTAAGTAAGAATTGCTCAAATAGGAGCCAAGGAAAACTCACTGAGAAGGAAAGGCTGTTCCTATTCAGGGCAGAGGGGTGTGGTGGTTAGGAGTTCAAATTCAATGTTATGTTCCAGAGGAATTCAAAACATAGAGCAAGCTCTAATTCAGTCCAGACAGGTACCAGAATGAGGGGTGAGTCTGGGCAACATTTAAAGCTTCTTTGGGCAATAAGAAATCTTGAATAGAACCAGGAGGAGTGGAGATATCAGAAGAGATTGTATGAGGATTTATTGGAAGCTGATCCCAGCACTAGAGTTGAAAGCTGGTGTTGACCTGACAAGAGCGCAGACCACCTGTTGGCTGGGATTTAGGCAGGCTGCAGTGCGGGCAGAGAACCTGGACTCCGAAGACCCAGACTCCACACCCATTGTTTATTTCACTCCAGCACGAGAGCATGGCGGGAAAGTATGTTTTAGAATGTTGCTGAGGGTTTTGGCTCTTTCTATATGAGGTGATAGGTATAGTCATCTAATGGGACAGTGCCCCTGAAGGACTAGTTCAAGGATAACCTCGCTGGTCAAGACAACACCATGGATGTGTATATGTGCGATGTGAAGCCTGTGTTTAAAATCCGATGGAAAATAATGAGGGTATTTTATGAGCTCTTAAATGTTAATACTTTTTACACCTGTACGCATTTATAAGTTACCTAGAAGAGTAATTACTTGTTAAAAACACTGAAAACTCCATCACAAAATTATTGACAGAAAAAAAAATCGAGCACTTATAAAAATGTAGCTTTGAGGGAAATGGGAATTTTAAAGAGTCATCTAGTTAATAATTAATCCTAATGACCAAAACAGTTAGTAGATGATGCTTTTATATAGAGAATGAGATGTCAGGCAAAAATATCACTTTGTGGGTATTTAAAACACACTGGTTTCTGTGGATTACTAAGGTGGCTACATCACTATATTTACATATCTGTAGACAAGTGGCTGAAATTCTTTCCACAACTGGTGAAGAGTTTCAGAGTTTCACAGTTAATATATGGAAAAGAGAACTCCTTAAGGAATCCCAGTCTTTGCCTAGTTGGCACTTCTGCCAAGGACAAAGATAGTATCATGGATGGTTCTACCGCCTGAGACTTTCCTAGTATCCAACCAGGAAGGAGCAGCCAGCACACTTACTAATCAGGGAAGTGTTTATGCCTCTATTGTCAACTCCAACAATACATTTACTTGAACTAAGCTCTCTTGTTTTCATTATAGTCATGAGTGCATAAGATTGCACTTTAGATTCTACAACTATATTGAAATTTTTACAATCTAATATAACCCAGCAGGTACCACGTTTAATGGATAGTTTCACATTTAAACACTTAAAGGTATAGAATGTTATTTAAATTATCAGAGTCTTTTTGACAATACAACTGCAAATTAAATTCTCATTAGTGTATGTGTTCATTTTTATTCTTTAGACATTAGTCTCTGTCAAACGACGATCTTAAGATGATAGAACTTTCTAGAATAGAGCTCCTCATAGGGTTGTTCTACAACATTCAAATTAGATTCTTCTTGAGGCAAACTGGTCAAGTGATCACCTTAAAGCGTTTCCAGGACTCTCAGTACCCACAATGCTTGTGCTCTGAATTCTGCATTTAATTTGGATATTTTAAGCAGGTGTGCTTTTATAATGTCAAGGCTACACTCCTCACAAATTCAACGTTTCAGCATAGTGAAGATTTCTGATTTTCTTTTCGGTAGAGAACATTTCCACATGAAAATTGCCACCCCTGGGCTTTTTCCTACGTTGAGACCTTATGTACAATAGGGGTAGACCCTTATCCATGTCATCGAACTTCTCAGGACTCTGAAAAAAACTCATGAAACCTCCATTGATTGGTAATGACAGATGAGTTCTAAGACCATATCCAGGTTTAGCAGGAAAAAGTGCTGTTGGAAGGACACTGAATTCTGCTATAATGCAAGTACCCCAGGAAGAAAAATCTTCTGAACCATTGACTGTCATTGGCACCTTCGTGAGAATAAAACTCCAAAAGCAGATAGGAACTGGGAGCAGAGGGACTCAACAGAACACGCACACTCTGTGAGGAAGAGTTGTGGGGTGCAGTAGGAAGAAGGTCAAAGACCTTCGCAGTTGTGGCTAGCTGTAACAAGATCAAACAGCATGTCATCGGAATGGAATTGTCAAAGAGTATTTCAAGGCTGGGATTTGAGGTCATTGCAGGACAATGACTGTCCACTCTTGCTGGCTCCAGCACTTATCACAGTGCTTGGACTATAGTGACGGTGCAGCAAATGTTGGCATTTTTAATGAACGAGTAGTTGGGGTTTTTAATACAATTAAGAAAAACCTCTCTTCACTAGCTAGAGATAAATCTCCTGGCCAATAATTTCAGGAACAGACACATTTGACTCAAAGGTGTGGAGAAGTGAATGCCAGTTTTATGCTCTGTCTTGATGAGAGCCTGACTTCCAAAGCACCCTTCCCTTGGCTGAACAAGGTGGACCAATCCAGACAGCCTGGAGCACAGCAGATGAAAACAGCAGCAACTGGAACTCATTTTAGGATATTTTCTCATTGCATTTAACATTCAAAAGAAAGCTCATAATTGCTTCCCTTACAGAACACCCCCATCAAACAGACATACACGTGCATACACCCATCCTTGGCTGTCTCCCCTTAATAACGTTTTACAGTTAACAGAGAGATTATCTATTCCAGGAAATCAAGGTTCAGAGAGGTGAGGTGAAATGCCTGTATAGTCCCATCAGATCATGGCAACATTTCCCAAACACAAGCCCAGTGTTCTTCTTGATATGCAAATAATAAAATTCTAGAAATATTGTGCATATGCATAGTCCCAATCTACCTAGGTTTCTGTACATCTCATAATAGCAATAATGCTAGAGCTCTTGAAAAGAAAGATATTTAAATGGAATTAGGGTCTTCAGGGGCCTAGTAGCGGGTCAGTGGAAATTTCAAGCCATCCACCGTGGTTTGCCTTCTTTTCCATGCTGTTGCTTCCTCTGCTACATGACTGGGTCATGGTTGTTTCACCACCTGGTAACATCACATTCCCATTCATCTTGGGAGTATTCTGCAGTGTCCATTTGAGATTATGGCATAATTAATCAGAGCCGGAATGTGTTACCTGCCTTCCCCACATTTGCTATGTGGTCTTTACCTATTAGTACTAGACTCTGGGAAGACAGAAATAGACTCTAGGGCTTTCCGTGCTAGTAGGATGTGGGGATCCCCATGAGGACTTCTCCAGTACTAAGGGGTATATACCATGTATCATAAGATACAAAGACCAACAACAAGGAGATAAAGTCATTAGAAAGCCCGAGAACGAAATCCTCTAACTCTGTGGTCCCCAATCCCCAGGGCTGCAGACCAGTACTGGTCTATGGCCTGTTAGGAACTGAGCTACACAGGCTCCCCCCGATCTCCCCACCTCCATCCATGGAAAAATTGTCTTCCATGAAACTTAGAAACCGGGCTGCATAGCAGGAGGTGAGCGGCAGCAAGTGAGTGAAGTTTCATCTGTATTTACAGCCGCTCCCCATCGCTGGCATCACCACCTGAGCTCTGCCTCCACCCCACAACCCTCCACTTCCCAACCCCCACCCCCATCCATGGAAAAATTATCTTCCGTGAAACCAGTCCCTGCTGCCAAAAAGGTTGGGGACCGCTGTGTAACTGGTTGTAAATATAACATAAGCAGGTTTTCTCTTCTTATTTCTCTAGATCAGAGGTCAACAACCTTTTTCTGTTTGTTGGGGCCAGATACTAAGTATTTTAGCTTTGCAGGTCACACAGTCTATATCACAAGTCTTCAACTCTGCAGTTGCAGCAGAAAGCTACTTAGACAAAACATAAACGAATGCATGTGGCCAGATCTGGCCCACAAGCCATAGTTTGGTGACCCCTGCTCTAGATGGCAATCATAATAAACCACATTGTGAGTGCTATATGCCAGGAACATTATGTTACTTAACCTTCTTAGCAATTCTATGAAGTGGGTGCTATTATTTAAATTTCCATTTTACATATGTAAATTTTAAGTCTTATATAGATTAAAGAAAGCTACTTCCTGTCATATAGTTAAAATCTACATAACCAGGATTTGACCCTGGGTTGGCTATAATAATTACCAAGGCCTTCCTTGATCCTTACTAAAGGGAAAGCGTTGATGTGGTGACGGGCAGAGGGAATTGGGAACGATGCTGTAAGGTGGAAAGAGAATAAGAGAATTTAACTGCTAACCTTCAAGTGATGTTTGTTCTTCTGAGCTGGACGTGAGATGTGCCATCACCTCTCTTTGAGACAGGGATACCATAAAGTCCATCATGCCAACCCCCAAATTCTGTAAGCAGGTAAGCCGGCCTTGCCTGTGCATCGCTGTGCTATCTTATCACCCAGAGTGGCCACGGCCACGGGGAAGAGTGAGCAGTGGCCCCAGGAGGGGTAGCAAGTGGTGTTTTATCACTGGGCTTTGTAGTTTACAGACTTTTGTTTGATTTTCATGGGGTCCTATCTCTGTGCCGCGGTCTTGTTGTCCTTCTATTTGGAAAGCCCCTCCTCTAAATAATCCTCCTTCGAGGTCTTGTTCAAATGCTTTCACCTCCAGGAAGCCTGTCCCAGTGCCACTAGCCAGAATTAACGTTCCCTTTACTTGTGCCTGCAGCACTCTGTGCCCCTGTCACCTAGACGGTGTGGCACTTTCTACTTTGAACACAGTATATATGTACTAGTCTTTTCTCCTGCGCTGGTCCATAAGTTCCATGAAGGCAGGAAGCATGCCTCTTCCTCCATCTGTGCCCACAGACTTTGACATGGCTTAGTGGATACTAAATATTTGCTTAATTGAATTAAATTTAATTATCCTCGTAACAACCTCGTGAAGTAAGCAGGGCAAATGTTATCCTCCTTTCCAGATAAGGAACTTGAGGATGAGAGAAGCAGAATTACTTGTCTTGGGTGTCCCATAAGATATTTGCTAGAACCCTCTTTAACTCCTCACTGCAATGAAACCACTCTGGGGTTTTCAATTTCCTAGTAGTAATAGGCTTCCAATGGCTCTAATTATAGAGAGAGAAATTACAAAAATTAAAACTTGAGCACTTGTAACCTATGAAAAATGGTCGCTTCTGACATTTCTCGTAACAAACATTGTCTTGTTTTATTTTCCTTGTACAGCATTAATTCCAGCCAAGATATTGTTGGGAGCTGTAATCAATGCAAACATCCATTCAAGAAATGCTTCAGCTCTCCTTAAATTTACCCCCAATTTATAAACACAAAGCTTCTTTTTTTTAATCGAGGTATAATTTTCATATAATAAAATGTACAGATTTTCAGTGTTCAGTGTGATGAGTTTCGGCGATTGTACATACCCATTGTAAATACGTAACTGCTTGTAAATCTAAGTGTGTGTCTACCAGGGAGTGTGTGGTGTATTTGAGAACAGAGGTAGACCCACAGAGGCAGCATAAAGGCAGGCGTGTGAAAGGACTGAGAATTGCTCTCCAATTCCGACATGGTGAGTGGTCAAAGAAATAGCAAAACAAATGCCAAACTACCTAAATAGATTCCTTAGAAAAAGAGGTTAAGGATGGCTGAGTGATTCAGGGATGTGTGGGCAGAAAGGAAATGCTGAAGTTTCTGAGGTCAAAAGCAAGTTCCTTTCTTTGACAACTCCATACACACACACACAAAGATAAAACCATTCTTATCAAGGAAAAAGCAAACTATTGACAGCTACATTGCTGAAATAAAAAAAAAAATCAGTTAAAAAGGAAAGAACCATCAAAATGGCCTCAGGAGAAAGTCTCCTATCTCAGAGGCTGAAATAATTTCTCAGATTGATAAAAGATACAGTGAGACGAACATCAAGACTGAGTTTATTGTCGAATGCACGGGCTCGTGGGTGTGGAGGATTTGTATTTTCTTTACCCCAAGCTCTTAGGTTTTTAAACACACACACAAAACAACTTTTAAGTTTTTAATTCAACTGAAAAAGTCAAAAGGGAAAGCCATGTTTCCGTATTCTCTATTTCATATCCCTAGTAACCAGACTGAGTTACTAAAACGTAAGGAACATTCCAGGAACACTGACTATAGATTATATTATAGGATCTGAAAGTGTTTTATGACTCAAGGATTTCCTTATCTTATTTGGATTGCAAGTTCCCTGGGCTGGCACAAGGCTTCCTATGACCAAGATAGTCCTTGCATACCACTTGCTCAATAATCTCTGTTGCATAAAATCAGTAGTATTTAGAACTGCAATACCAAATTGGATTATTTTTCTGAAGTCTTTGAACGGAATGCTATTTAATGAAATAAAAGCCATAAGTCAAGCTGGTGTCCTCTCTCCACAGTTGTTTCCATTTTGCAGATACCCTGCCATGCAAGGCTCCAGAATCAGACTGCCTGGGTTTGGATCCTGATACAACCACTCTTCTGGCTGTGTGACTTTGGGGAAGTTACTTAACCTCTCTGTGCCAATTTGCTCATCTGTAAAATAGGGAAAATAGTACCTATTTCATAAGGATACTGTGAGGACTAAATGAATAATATCCATTTATTAAATTCATATTTATTTAACAAATAGGTATTTCTCGAGCACCAAAATAGGTGCCAGGCAGTGTTTTGAGCTCCAAGGAAAACAGTAGGGAACAAAACAAGAAAGTAGCTGCCCTCATGGAGGTTACATTCCAATCAGAGAGATACTAAACAAGTAAATAAGGACATATAAAATGGCAGATGGTGGTAAGTACTATAGAGAAACAAAAAGCAGAGTAAAAGAGCTAGGAGTTGGGGGCTGTTATTTAGAATTCACAGTGTCTAGAATAACTAAGGTGACATTTGACACTCCTGATATATAAGTGAGCATTTAATAAGGGTGAGTGTTGTCATTATAATTGTTATTAATTAGACTTATATTTATCAAATTTGCTTAGGACAAACTCCCACAAGGAACTGAAGAATGTTACATTTCTGCTGGGGAGATTGTAATCGCTGTACAATGCAGCCGCTGCCATCACTGTGTGCTCTGGCGACCTATGGGCTGCGTCCTCTCGTGCTCCTACCCCACTCCCAGCTCCCGCATCCTCGACATCTCTGCATCTTCCCTGATGCTCCCGCCTGGGGAGGTGGTGCCCATCATCACAGCGCCTTTTATGTTTTCTTCCAGGTAAGAAAGAATTTCTCTCCCATGGAATTACACTGTTATATTCTTTATTCTTGTTTATTAAAGACTGTTTCCTCACCAGACTGTACTTTCCAGTAGGGTAGGGATGGTATGTGCTGTGTTTATTTCTAGGCCATACCCGGCATAGGAATGGGTGAGTGGGCGGTTAGAGGGCCCCGTTCAGTTGTGCCTATGGTCAGGCAAGTGGGGTTGGCAAGGCACCTGCACCTTGGGCATCCATATCTGGCAGTTCTTGTGTTTCCATTCAACATATTTTGAACTTCCCGTCATTTTCACTGTAGGCAAATATCAAAGTTGATCTACAAGACACATAGTCTTTGAAGAAATAGACAATAACTGGCCAGAGTAAAGAACTATTCTAGAGAAACAGAAAATAAAAATCCCCTAAGGGGTCATGGTGGTCTCATTCGTGCAGCCTGGTCTGTAGATCTCGTTTGTAGTCGTCATTCTGAACTAGCCATAAGCATCTTGACAAAACAAACCATCAAAACTCTCCAGTCATGGCGTATGGAGAAAGGAGGTTGCAACATTCACATGTTAAGTTATTAACCTGGAGCTAGTGCAGAGATGGTGAGAACATCACATGTGAGTGTGTGTGTGCACACATAGGAAAGGGCTCGGAGCCAGATTAAGGGCTGATTGGAATAGATGAGATTGAGGAGCAAAACTTGGGTGTTTTGATTTTTCTCCACAAAGCAGGAGATGCTTCTCCATGGAGCACCACTGCCTGCTAGGATATCACACCGCACACATCACAGAGGTGTCATAAAGAGGAGCACCAACACCGCGTGGAACAGAGGCAGAGAACGATTTTTCAAATTCAGATGTTCTGGCTCACCCTGAGCGGCAGCGGGGTGATTCAGCAGGACCAGGAAATGAGCAAGACATAGCACACTTAAGGGCTGTCTGTCTGGTGTGTAAATTCTCAAATGTCTTTGCCTTTATCTCCCCCTCTGCCTCCGTCTCCTCAATACAAGCTTGATCATCCTCCCTCAGTGAACACGCAGCAAATAAAAGTAAACTCAGGAGCCAACTGCTAATCCCAGCGAGAGATGGAATGCCATTAGCTTGGCTGTTGGTTTATTTATTCAGATACCGGTTTCACTTTTCCAAGCTATTTTTGCTTTCCTCCTGGTCCCACCCTCCAATACAATAGATCAGCAAGTGCGAACTCTCAGAAGCTTTCTGTGATTCTCACTGCTACTCCAGGGCTCCACAGGGCCGCAGGGGAGTGTCGCTCAGGGGACGCAAGTGCTCAGGGTCTGTCCCAAGCCTGGGCCATTCTCCGGCAGCAGAATGGATTTTGAGGCTGGAAAGGTGAAGGGGAGGGTAAATTAAATGGCCGGGGCTCAGGGCCTGAGTCACACTGAGAAATTTACTGGACTGGATGTCACTGGCACCAGCTGAAGCAGAGGACAAGGCCAAGGTTGACACCAGGGAGGAGAATGGGCTGTTAACGGTTTAGTCATGGTTTCTTTATGCAGAGCAAAGGAGAATTAGAGAGCAAGCTGCCAGCTCCAAAGTGCGAGTCCACTGGAGAGGGGCCAAGGGGGAAGTTGCGGGTGGAGGGCTGGGGTGGGCTGGGGGCGGTGGGGAGTGGAGGAAGGAGGAGGAACGGAGCCCCGGCTGTACCTCTGGAGTAAGATGAGCTGTCCGTCTCCCCGTACCATAGGAGCCCCGGCCATGACATGATTGATTTCACACTCCGTAAAGGAGCGTTTAAAAAGAAGCCGGGCAGGTTTTGAAATATGAGGCCGTGGTGTGGCTGACTGTACATCTTTGGCTGTTTTTTCTTTTCTTTTTTTCCTGAGGCAATTACATTAAGTGCTTAACATCAACCCAGAGAGCAAAAATGAGGGCACGGTGTTTTTGGTGGGAGGATTTGGTTGGGGGGAGCGGGGTGACTCAGTCATCTCCCCGCCACATACAAACACAGCACATACAGAAAAAGAGCCCTGTAGCCTCTGCGTTCCGGCCGCGGTGGCAGGGAACACACAAAGGCCCGGGAGAATGAGGTAATAGTAGTTGTGTCAACAGTTGCATGTTACAAACGCTGAAAGTGAGTGGGTCTTGCCAAATGTTAATGGAACTGCTGGAAATAAAGACAGCTGGGCACCTGCCGCGAGTCGCCTGACCGGGCCGGCCCCACCTGGGCTGCCTCACTCTTTTCTCCTTTCCATTGGGTCAAAAATAAAGGTTGTTCCTAAGTGTGTTTTTAGAACCTGGCCCGACCCCAGGGCAATCGACCAATGTCCGAGGGTTGAGGGTTTCGAGGCATCAGATGCCGGGGGGAAAAGAGTGCCACTTGCAGGTGCGAATGCCTCGGGAGCGTCCCAAGCTCTCACTCCGACCGGTCCCCAGGGTGGTGTCGCCCCATCACAGAAGGGTCAACATAGGAGGGTCCCCTAGAAACAAGAGTCCCCAAAACATTCTGTGGAACCCTGTGCAAAGGACCGACGGTGACAGAAATACACAGGCAAGTAGCCCAAATGGCTGGGGCTGTTAGCTCACCTGGAAGCAAGAGACATCGCCTAACTCGCATTAGGACCTGAATATACACTTGTAAAACTGATGAAATAATTCTGGCCTTCAGGGAACTCCAAATACTGGAGTTGATCAAGGGAATAGGGAACCACCAAAAAAATCTATACAGAAAAATATATACATTTTTAAAGGGCCCAATATAGAAGCTTAATGAAACAGAGTAATTCCTTTATATTTTCGTAACTTTTTAACAGACATTTTCAAAAATAGAGAAAAGTAGAGAAAAGAGTGAAATGAACCCCCACATACCTATCACAAAACTCCAGCAAATATCAACATTTGCCCTTCGTATTTTACTGGGTCCCACCCTTCTTTCTCTCTGGGATATTTCAAAGAAAAATCTCAAACATTTTACATTTCGCCCAGAAATATTTCAGAATGTATTTATAAAAGATTGTTTCATTTGCATTTTTGACAGACATTTCCATCCGAAAGAGAATGTATAGAAAAAGATTGTTAAATGAAAGTGGAAAAAGGGTCTTGGGAAGGCTGAAACTGAGAAATTTCGGCTTTCATTTCCGCCTACTTGCTTTACGCTTCAGCGTCATCCAAAGTAGGCATATTGTACTAAATGCACAATGTAATTTCGTGGGTAGGCATATTGTACTAAACATTTTTTGGTGTGGCTTCCCCAGCATCCAGCAATTCTTTTCCCTGATTAGTGGTAATGTCTCCTCCCTGTGATCCTGCCCTGCTAGCTTAAGGGGGTTGTTCCAAAGGTAGAGACTTTGGGCCAGGGTGGGCCAATGAGATTCTCCCTGTTGGGGATTTGAACTTGAAAGCAGAAAAACATCGTCAGGCAAAATTCTAGATGCAAGAGGCTTCCTCACTTCTGCTGCTGAGACCCTGGAACCTGCCCTCCTCAAACTTGGAAACCTTGGGAATGTTCTTGGCTTTCTCAAAGCTTGGGGTGGAATGACCTTTGCTTAGATTCCTTCTTGCACATAAATTCCCCTTTTATGCATTAGCTAGCCAGAACTGACTTTTACTGTTGTGGCCAAAACAACTTTAACAACTACACATCTTTCTAGAAGGATCCTATGGCCTGGAGAGTCTAACAAGCACAAAACTAATACAGTGATGAACATGTTATGAAACAAACCTTGTATATCATGTTCGCTGCTCTCTCCCCAGCACGTAGCACAGTGCCAAACATAAAGTGGGCATTCATTTCTTGTTTATTGAATAAATTGAATATTGATCTTCCCAGTAGAGAAAAGATCGTGGAAGCTCCCCATTGTGAAGCAAGTCCTATGGTCTTACTAGAAACATGGGTTTGGCCCTGACTCTGCCACTTTCTGTCTGTGTGAGTGGGTCACTTAGCCTCTTTGGACCTTGGTTTCCTCATCTGTTAATTGGGAATAATAAACTCAGCCAAATTTCCAGATATATTGTGAGGCTCAAATGAGGTCATGCTATATGAAAGTGCTTTGTAGGCTGTCAATTGTTTGCAAATGAAAGGTATTATTATCTTCTCTAGCTGGGAATTCCATTCCCCCTGTCTCAGCATTTTGGCTTAAGAAGTCTTTAGGGCAAAAGTGGATGATAGAAACTGCCTCTTCCATAATTTTTTTTTTTTTTTCTGTTTTCTTCCTAACCACTTCTTTTAAGCTTGGTATCTACTTTGGGGATTCTGTTTCATAAATTAAATTATAGGAAGCCTAAGAACGGAAGTGATTCTTTTTTCTAAAGCCGATTGCTTCCCCCTTCATCTCATTAGGTATTCAAGATGCCTGTGATGTGTGTTGCCTGGCGTCCACATGTCCCTCTGATAGTCAGTGGCATGGTGACAGCAGCCTGTTCCATTTATATATCTTCCTGGGGAGACTCACTCACTCATCTTGCTGGGGAAGGGGTCTGTGGAACGACAGGAAGGCAGAGGAGCAGGAGAAATAAGTAACCAGCAGTTTCAGCAAGGCTTGCAGGCTCAGTTGTCCTGCCCACGAGGCCACCAGGTTGGCAAGAAGCAAGTGGGTGTCCTGGTACCTGAGTCATGAAACAGCGTGAACTTTCCCATTGCCTGAACAGCCCAACACTCACAGAACATTGCTGCATTGTTCTGCGCCCTCAGGTTCCCCGTGGCAGGCCAAGCCTAGGCCGTGCCAGCAAGCACACAGCTGCGGTGATTCCTCTGCACCTACAGCCGTTCGGCCGAGTGCACCGGGACATCATCTCACCGTGTTACTACCCAAGGAAACGGGAGCGGGGCTGCGGGGGAAGGCGATTACATCACCATTATTATTGTTATTCACTTATCAGATGATTATTAATTATATTTCAATTAAAGGCTTGCACTCTTTACAAGCATGAGCTCATCAGCCCTCACAATGCCCAAAGGAGGTCAGGAACCGGGAGACGGCTGATTTGCTCATGAATGCAGCTGACTTGAGTTTCAGAAATCCTGTGATCTGGTTCTCTCTCTCTCTGGCCACTGGCCACTTCCCTTTCAGGGGCCTCCACGTCCCCCGATGTACAGTGGACAGACATGCTCACACCACTGCCTGGAGTTTGTAAAAGTGGAAAGGATCAAATTTTCCTTTCTTAATTCTTCCATGGGCTTTAAAAAAAAAAAAAAAAGCAAAAAAAGAAACAGTTAATAACCGGGCGCTCCCGTGCAGCCAGCTTGCCCTAAAGATAAATAAATACACCCAGGGAGGTAACGTCATAGGAATGAATCCAAGGAGCAACAGCTGGTGTCTTGAATTTTAATGAAATCCCCTTGCAGGTCCTGCTTGGCGTTTCTGGCCAGGGGAGGCAGGTGGGGCGCGCTTTGGTAATCAGGAAGTCGTTTTGTTGCTGGAGGTCAAAGAACAGGCGGCTGTAGGGAGGGACAATAAATGGTGAGCCTTTCAGAAAGGGCCTGCTGCCAGGCAGACAGGCTAAAAGGCAGTCACCTTTGCAGGATGCAGGCCTGGCCCCTGTGACAGCATCCCTGGGGCCCTGCCCGTCCCTCCCAAGGTGCCCCATAGCCTCAGACACGGCCAGCACGCAGCCAGACCTCATGCCTAAAGAGCGGTGTCCCTTAAAGCTAAGGATCATGTAGAACAACTGCGAAGTAGGGTTTTTGTTTTCCTTTTTCTTTCCTTTTTTCTTTTTTCTTAGAGAGGGGATGGGATGGGAGCGGGGTGGCATCTGTTGGGAGGCAGGGGAAGGTACCAAGTTCCTGAGCGGGCCAGACGCCCTAGCACTCAGCCGCCACCTCCCGCCTGGCTACAAAGTTAATCAAACCCCAAGGAAATGGAAAACAAGAGAAGCAGAAACCTGAGGCAAAAAGTGCCTTATCTTCAAAGAGATCAGTACTTTAGTTAGGGAAAGGCTTGCCAATTAACAGGCTCTTGAACGAAGCAAGTAAATAAATCCCCAGTTAGTTACCCCGCCTGGGTTGGGAGGAGAAGTCCCGGGGCTGTGTTCTGTGAAGGGCAGGGGCTTTGCAGAGAGGGGACTAAAGGGAACAAGGGCTTTCTCCTCCCCACCCCTCCTTCCACTATCCTTACCCAATGAGGCTTGGAGTGATCTAATCTGAAAGAGATAAAGCCCAATTTCCTCAGCTCTGGTGCTGATAAACACCAAGCCAAAGACCAGCTCTGGTCACAGGGCACTAATTAAAGCTCTCAGGAATCCAACCAGTAGGGTGGTCAAAAGGACAAGGGCGAACTCATATTTCTCAATGCCATTCTGAGCAACTTTAAGCGTCTCTCGTTGGAGTTTAACCCAGTGGAATTAGTATTATCATCATCCATGTCTTTCTGGATTCGGCTCCACCTTATCAGCACACGACCAGCCCAGCTACCGTGAAAGTGCTGATCGCAAACGTCAAACGTGCCATTAATTTAATGTTCCTTAGGGAGGCAGGATTCAGCAAAAACACCCACTTACATATTTCTTACTGATCCTAAAAATTATACAATACCATGTTGAAGTGGTGTGCCTTACTTATTTAAAAAACAGACATAGCAAGATACTATCTGACATTGTTGCAATTAATTAGTTCTGCAAAGCAAGTTCTGTTCCTCCAAGCCTTTGGAAATAGTATAGTAAGGTGCGTGTGATGAAATGAGGTGGGACAGAGGAAATGCAGCAAAAGGAAAGAACCCGTGTGGCTGTGCTCTCAGCAGCCAGAGGTTTTCCACAGGTGTGACCCAGTGACAGGTGAGGAAAGGAGATAGGGACAGATGGGGCAGATATAGTGAGGAGAGCTGGGAATCAGCTATACCTTAGCTCCCCTGAGAACACACAGGAAATGCCAACAGGAAATAGACAGATCTCCGTTTGGATCAGAGTTAACCCTAACTGGTACAGAAGACGTGGCTCTGGATATCTGGTGGTTCTCTTCTTCTCCACACTTGGAGGACGTATTGTGCACACTTTACTAGGACCAAGAGGAAGGTAGAGTCTGTGCTAAGGTGTCAATGGCTCTCACATTTTTTTTTTAAATCACCAAAACCTGTCTTTTTAAATGAAATTTTTCTTGGGGCTCAAACACATAAATATAGTATTTTACTAGTATAAATTTATTTAGAATATTTTATTTTAATATGTATTTATCAATCAATAAGAACAGCAAAATAACTTTGATGAAACATAAATATCTAAAATTAGGTGTCATTCTTTGCTTCGTATCAATCTCTGCATCCAAATTATTTTAGTTGTCTTTGGTTATGCTTTGGCTTTTAAAAAAATTGTTTATGTGTTTCAAAGCAACTAGAAAATTCTAATTCACGTAAGTAGATGCAAATGGAAAGTTTTTTTTTTTTTTTAGGCTCTCCTTTCAATCATAGTATATCCTTCAAATGAACTAATTCAAAAACTTGGGCAAAAAGTTGAGACTTTTAGTTTCAAATTTAATAACAACAATATTTAACAATGGCTTGCATTTCTCATCATAATATAAAAGTCAGCAACAAACGCCCTAACTTTACAGTAAGTGCTAGAATGTCTCAATAAAATATGATGCTTTGACATATAGTGATACATGTGTGGAGGCTGTGGGCCTTAGCCCTGTTTGATATTTGATTGAACACTACAGTAATGCTACGCAATTTTTACTTGAGCAGATAAGTACTGGCCTAGTTTCAAAAAAAAAAAAAGAACCATTGACCTGTGCAAAACTACCAACTTTTCTAATCAATGACACATTTACAAGAACTTCTAGTATGTCTTAGTCCATTTTCTGTTGCTTATAGCAGAGTACTTGAAACTGGGTAATTTATAAGAAAATGATTTTATTTTTTACAGTTATGGAGACTGAGAAGTCCACCGTTGAAGGACTGTGTCTGGTGAGGGCCTTCTCACTGGTGGGTACTCTCTGCACAGGGCATCACGTGGCTAGGAGGCTGAGCATGCTAGGTCATCTCTCTCTTCCTCTTCTTATAAAGCCACCAGTTCCCCTACCATGATAACCCATTAGTCCATTAATCCATGAATGAATTAATCTATTCATGAGGTGGAGTCCTCATAATCCAATCACCTCCGAGGCCCACTTCTCAATGCTGCCACATTAGGGATTACATTTCAACATGAGTTTTGGTGGAAACATGCAAACCATGGCAGAGTATATTCACAAAAAAGATAGAATTTCTATACTGAAGAATTAACTTGACAGCCAAAATTAATGCACTTATGGTCTTTAGTGTATAGAATTGTATATATAAAATACATTTACATGAATGCTTTTTCTTATAGTGTTTTAACAGTTAAAATATATTTAAAACATAAATCAAACATTTGCAGAAATTCTAAAAAGTGTTTCAAGAAATCTATGTGTCCAGCATGAGTGGAGGTTGGATTTTGGATGGGAGAAGATGAGGAGGAGAAATATATGAATGGTAAAGGAAAGAGTCAGATTATAAAGGGCTTACCATATAATATTAAGGAGTTTGAACTAGATGCTGAGAATCATGAGCAGTAAAGTGGCATGGTCAGGTCTTCATTTGAGAGAGATCACACTGGCTGCAGTGTGGACAATGGATTCGGGTGGGCATGGAGGGGAGGGCAAGAAGGGGGACAGACGGATCACTTATGAGGTGTTATGACAATCCAGGTGAGGGTTGGTGTGGCCAGAACTAAAGTCATAGCACTGTGGCAAGAAAGAACAGGGTGTACATTTAAGAGTTATTAGAGAGGCGGAGTTGACAGGACTGTTATTGATCAGATGGGACGTTGAGATGTTGAGGGACAGAGGAGAAAGAGTGATGATGCTAAATTATCTGGCATGGGCAGTGAAGTGGATGAAGTTTCCACCACCAGAGCAGGAAGTTCAGGAGGAAGATGTTGGGGAGGGAGTGGAGGAAACAGATGCTGAGCTCAGACATGTTGAGTTTGAGGTTCAAGCCAATAAGTAGTCACCAGGTCCTTGCAAAAACTGCTAACCAGAGTCCAGCACGCAAACACAAATAAGCAATGGATCTATCCTGCAAGGAACTTATAATAAATATAAACAAACAGTCTGATGATAAGGCAGAGGTGGTCAGTGCTTTAAGGGAGGAACATATCTTTGGAAAAATAAGAGAGGGTAACTGAGAAAGGTCCCTAGGTCTTAGAGGATGAATATGATTTGGGTTTTTTTGTAGCTGGGAAAGAAGAAAGACAATCTAGGAGGGGAAAACAACACAAGCCAAATATGGAGGCCAAAAAAAAAAAAAAAAAGGTAATGATTGAAGAGAACTAGAACAATTCAGTTTGTTTGGCTTAGGGTAAAAAATTTTGATATGTAAGACCAAAGAGGCAGACTAGCGCAGATAGGGGAAAGCCTCGACCATCATGCTTTATTGTGGAACCTATTCCATACATGTGGGGAGCTGGCGAAGGCTTTGACAGGGAACAGCCTGCGGGCATGGGTACCAATGCCCTCAAGCATGATTTGCTTCCTTTACTAAAGGCTGGGCCTTTGACTACAGGGGCTGCTGGGAAAATGATGTCATCGATACCCCGTCACTCTCCCCAGGTAAATGCCACTGTTGGTAGCAAGGGAAATACCAGCGGCAACGGAAAACCACTGCAGGGGGGCCATGTGGGTGAAGTCATTTTGTCTGAGTCACTAATGCTGCTCTTTCACTTATTTTGGAATCTTTGGTTTGTGCTGCGGGGGTGGATTAATTGGCAGAAATCACAGAAGTAGCTATTACTCCATCTTGATTTGGGGAGCTTGTGCAGAGATTTGAAAAATCTTATTTTACTTTTAGGTTTTTGTTTCACTCAGGTACCTTTAAAAAAAAGTGATCTTGATGTAATGAGGTGAAATTCACATCCTATGTTAGCAGTCCCAAGAATGCCAGTGAAGTGGCTTTGTCATCAGGAAACAAAAATTGAACTTTTCCCCCAGTATAAAGCAGCCTGTGGTTTGATAAAAGCTGCGAATGTAGAACACACAAAAACTTTTTTTAAAACTTCAGAAATTCATTGTGGGCAACTATTAATGCCATCTCAGTTCTAACCACTACCAATGGAAAACCCATGAGAAATGAGTCTGAAAAGGCCACAATTTTCCAAATCAAGGAAGTTTCTCTGGGCTTCTTATTTTGTTTATTTTCTGTCTGGCTACATCAGACTATGACATACCTGGTACATATATCTGTGTTAGTTTTACACACAAATACATGTACGCCCACTGCGTGTTAGGAAGGTAACGAGAAAACCACTTGTAGAGTTCTGTTCTGGAACTGTTTATTTAAATGTGCTTTTAAAAATTTCAGATGATAAAAGACATACATTTGGAATCTCTCCTAAAATATCTGGAAGCTGGCATGGATTACTAAACCATCCTAAATTAGTAGTCTTTACCAAATGTATGTGTAGTACCCCAGAGAAGAAAACTGAGAAGAAAATTGGTAAGAGTTATCGTCAGACAAATCCAATTAGAAATGACCACTACTGGGACAGCTAGCGTGGAGAAGTGGCCGACCAGATGGTCTCTTTCAAGCTAAGCCAAGTCGTATGGGGCAGTTAAAAGGTTTTTTCCTATAAGAAGGGATGGGGGATTAAATATCAACTCCACAAAAGTATTTAAAAGTGTACAGAAGATTCATAAATTTTTTATCTCCAACAAGTTACAAATCATGAGCCAGAGTTTTTAACCTGAGATGGAGGGAGCAAAAGCTTTAATTGTTCTAGAGTTCCAGAGTGCTGGGGACAGAGATCAATGTTTATGCACAAAGACATTTGACTCGAATAAAAAATTTAGATAAGCTAAACAGCTTAGCTCTCATAGAGAGCCAGAGTTAAAGCAATGGTAATTTGCTATTAAAGTTAAATGCTAAAGGTAGCCAAGTGTACTTAGGTATTTGTTTTTATTTATATCTTAATCTAAGTTGCATTCTTCTTTTTACACAAATTAGCAATTAGTTACTCAATGGTGGCAGCTACCTAAATTGCAGGCGTAGTTCTTGGGGAGTAAATAATATCTGAAGGATTATTTTTAAACTTGAAACTTATAAAATTGACCACAAATATCCATCTAGGTATTTGTGACTTTTTGCCTGAATTACTCGCATTGATTCTGCCTTTCATTTGGGAAACTTTGTGTTTTATTTATCTATAAACCTGAAAAATCAGTTGTCAGAATTCCTTCTTAACCAATCTGTTTCTTTTGCAGTCTCACATTGCTACAATTCTTGGAGTGTAACTCCAAGAACTTCATTTTTTAATTTGTTAATTATACAAGCAATACATCCTCATGTTTTAGAATCTCAATAATCAGATAAATTAGAAGTTATCTGATTTAACAAACCCCCACCCTGTACTTCAGACCCTCTCTCGTTATTACCAGTTTGATGACATGTTATTCCAGATCTATCTCTCATATGTTTGCATAATATACATTTGCATATACCACATATGAATACATATTTTTGTTTTATACTTTTTTACATAAATGTTATACTGTACATATTTGTCTATAATTTAATTTGATTTTTTTTTTTTTTTTTTTTTTAGAAATGGGGTCTTGCTTTGTCCCCTGGGCTGGAGTGCAGTGGTGAGATCATAGCTCACTACAGCCTGGGACTTCTGGCCTCAAGTGATCCTCCTGCCTCAACCTCCCAAGTAACTGAGACTACAGGCTCACACCACCATGGCCAGCTAATTTTTTTAATTTTTAGAGACTAGGTTCTTGATCTCCTGGCCTCAAGTGATCCTCCAGCCTCAGCCTCCCAAGTTGCTTTAATTGTTCTAGAGTGGGGCACGAGCCACCAAGTCTGGCTAAAAATTTGATTTTTTGCTTAACTTACTAAATACCTTGGAGATTTTTCCTTACCACTGTTTAGAGATTAATTCTATTTTTTGTTGTATTTTTCCCCTTTTTAAAAGTTTTTATTTGGAAGGAATTGTAGATTCACAAGAAATTACCACCAAATATATATGGGGGGAAGAGGGTGGGTTCCAGTGCACCCTTCGGGTAGCCTCCACTAATGATCATGTCATACATGGTGCAATATCAGAACCAGGAAACTGACATTGCTACCACCCAGAGTGTATGCACATTTCACCAGTTTTACATGTACTCATTTGTATGTGTTTGTAGATAGTTCTATGCAGTTTTATTGCATGCATCACTTTGTGTAAGCTGATTTCACTTTTAAGACTTTGTATTTTTGTTCAAATATACTCCTGGCAATACATCTTTTGGGTAAATTCCTAGAGAATGTATTTTTAAAGTAGCTTTTAAAAAAATGGTCTTAGAAATTTCTCTTATTAAAAAATATTAGGTAAGGTGATCATCAAGATTAAAGACTCAGATTCTTAATCACATTATTGTCCTTTTAGATACTCTCTTGTTCTCTCATTGTTTATTATACAGCCATGAGTTGCTTAAGGAGGGGGATGTGTTCTGAGAAATACATCATTAGGGGCTTTCATCATTGTGGGAACATCACAGAGTGTACTTACACAAACCTACATGGTGTTGCTCACTACACACATAGGCTAGATGGTACAGCCTATTGCTCCTGAGCTACACACCCGTACAACATGTTACTGTACTGAATACCATAGGCAATTGTAACGCTATGGTAACAGTATCTGTGTATCTAAACTTAGAAAGAATACAATAAAAATGCAGTATAAAAGATTAAAAAAAAAAACAGTACACCTGTATAGGGCACTTAGCATGAATGGAGCTTGTGGGAAAGGAAGTTGCTCTGGGTGAGTCAGCGAGTGAGTGGTGAGTGAATGTGAAGGCCCAGGACATTACTGTACTGTATGTGCTATGCTTTTATATGACTGGTAGCGCAGTAGTTTGTTTACACCAGCATCACCACAAACACATGAGTAATGCATTGTGCTACGATATTACCATAGCTCTGTTGTCACTAGGTGATAGGAATTTTTCAGTCTTTTATAATCTCATGGGACCACAGTCATGCATTTGGTCCATCGTTACCTAAAACACCATTATTCAGCGCAGGACTGCAAATGTGTAGATAGATAAAGAGGTGGGTGGTTGGATGGTTAGATAGACATGATAAGTCTTCCTTGCTAGACTAAAACCCACTTGAGAGCAAGAACCATAGTCTGAGAAGTCTCAGTAAAACACACTACGTCTATGTATGCCTACTGCATGCTTAGTGGATGCCTGCTGGTTGCTTAGGTTGGTTCATTGCCGGGTGCCAGAGTTATATCACCTTACCGGAGCTGCCTCGGGGGGATGATATATTCAGAGAAGCAGCAATACCAGCTAAATGGACTAAGCTGTATGTCTCCACGCAGAAGTCCGCTCCTGGAAAACCTGAAACAAACAAATTTGCTTATACTGCTCTCAGTATAATAAGCCTTAGCCAAATATTCTTGGAAACATTATATAATAAAAGCACATAGATAGTACAGTGATAAGTTTTATGGAAACAGCTTGGAGAATAGGTAGCTAGATATTTTAGTTCCAAACTCCAGCCAAGACGGTGGCAATTTCCTACATGACTTCTGGCAAATGTGCTGTGCATATTAATGAAGCAAAAGGTCAGAAAATACCCGCTGCTTGTTGGTTATCCTGGGATACTCCTGGGATACTAGGGCAAGGTTCAACCAAGGCGACATTTGTCTTACTTTGTATTCGTTTTCAGGACATTATTATTTCATTATGTATTTTAATTTCAGTGAGGTCAGCTGGAAAAAGAAACCAGAATATTAGATATTTAATGGATTGTAATTTTAAGGGACATTGCAATGAATATTTCTTACCAAGAAAAAAAAATCCTGTAAACAGATAAGAGCAATGTGTCATGGAAAAGTTGTCTTTCTTTACCAAGCTTATCCTTCCTTCAACGTGGCTCTCAAATCCTACTACCTTCTCGAAAGATTCTGTGACTAAAATCCGAGTCTGAGTCAAGCCTGAATCTACCCCTTATACTTCTGTGATTTTGGACAAGTTATTCAACCTTTGTGAGCCTCAGTTTCCTTATCATGAATAATAACAGTCTCTTGCTTGTTTTGAGAATTCAATACACTTAACACAATACCTGACACGTGGTAAGCATTCAATAAATAGTAGTCGTGACTGTCAGTGGTATTTAATACCACTATTTTCCAGCCTGTTTAAAGTGTCTTATAAGCTGAAAGCTCTCTATATGAAGGATTGCAAACAGTGTCTTTAAGTGCATAAATGTGACTCATACCTTTAGGCTTGGCATTTATTCTTTATTTAGCTACCGTATCCTGTTGCTACTTCTTGTGCTTCACACATTTGCATTCCTTGTGTGGTCTGCGAAGGCACTTGAGTTTGTGACTAGCGATCTAAACTTTTTTTTTTATCTTTTTTTTT
>VBSM01003176.1:62336333-62369605 GCA_008086735.1 Cheirogaleus medius
GTCTCTACTAAAAATAGAAAGAAATTAGCTAAACAACTAAAAATAGAAAAAATTTGTAGGGCACGGTGGCATGTGCCTATAGTCCCAGCTACACGGGAGGCTGAGGCAAGAGGATCGCTTGAGCCCAGGAGTTTGAGGTTGCTGTGAGCTAGGCTGACGCCACGGCACTCTAGTCTGGGCAACAGAGTGAGACTCTATCTCAAAAAAACAAACAAACAGAATCCATGTTGAAATTCAATCCCCAATGCAACAGTATTGGAAGGTGTGGCTTTGGGAGGTTGAGAATGAGATTAGGTGCCGTTATGAAAGGGCACAGTGGAGAGAGCTCACTCCTTTTTGCCCTTCCACCTCCTGCCACGTGAGGACACATTTCCTCTCCTCTGGAGAATGCAGTGTCCAAGGCGCCATCTTAGACGCAGAGACTGGACCCTCACCAGACAACTGAACCTGCCAGCGTCTTGATCTTGGACCTCTCTGCCTCCAGAAATGTGAGAAATAAATTTCTGTTTCTTGTAAATTACCCAGTTTCAGGTATTCTGTTATAATAACACAAAGGAAATAAGAAAGCACCTAATTCTACCCATAGACCAAGAGTTCTCCTATTATTCTTAGTTAATCCCTGGTGTTTAAAATCTCTTCATATAGGAAAAGAGAAGGGAACCGGTAGACATCGTGGAGCAATGTGTGCCAGGCAGCCAACCAGGCATCTATGAACATGATGTTAGCAAACTCTTCCTGCCATCTATAGGGGAGGTACTTTTATTCATATTATATATGAAGACATTGGGGCTCACAGAAATTAAATAATAACTTTCCCAAGATAATACACACACTAAGATGGTGAGGACTGGATTTTAACCCCAGTATTCTCCAATTCCAAAGTCCATGCTGACTTTTTTTTTAAAAAAAATTATATTGTAGCCCAAATTTCTTACTTTCATATTCTCCCAGAGAAGCAAACACTTAGACACGAAGAACCTCCAATGAAGCTCCACTGAGCAAGACTAAGGGCCACGTTGAACATCAGTTCCCTGGGACATAGTAAGCCCTCGTTGTTGAATGAATGGATTGAAGATAATGTCTAGAAAGATATATGTAACTAAAATATTCAGATAATTTTTAGGGGAGGGTAATCTCTGAATTTTTCTTTTAACAATTAATATTTGTCATTTTTTCAAAACATTAAAAGATTCATTTCAAAAAGAAGAGACAGAATTGTATATAATATTTTAGGCCAGAGGAGAAAACACTTTTTCTCAAACAGCCCAAACTCAAAGAAAACCATCTGCACAAAGATCTTCTACCAATGTTACTTGGGGACGGAGGGAGAGAAAAGGAGAGGGGGAGGGAGAAAGAGAGAGAGAGGATATGTACTTGGCCAGAGGTCAGGACAGCAACCCTACCTTTATCCCAAGCTGCCCATCCCTCATTGTAGGTGAGACCCCAGGCTGGAATTTTACATGCTATTCACCAGGAGTTGCCCCTACACTAGACTGTTAGGTCCTCATGCTGGGCGGGTAGACAGCTTAATGAGTCAGTCTAGCCAGTAGTTGTATTAGTCGGAGTTCTCCAGAAAAACAGAACCAATAGGAGATAGTATATAAATGTAGATAGAGATATATAGAGCTATATAAAGAGATTTATTATAAGGAATTGGCTCACATAATCCCAAGATCTGCAGGGTGAGTCAGCAAGCTGGAGACCCAGGAGAGCCACTGGTTTCGTTCCAGTCTGAGTCTGAAGGCTTGAGAACCAGGAAAGCTAACAGTCTAGTTCAATCCAACAGCAGGAGAAAAGTCAAAGTTCCAGTCCAAAGGCAGTCAGGCAGGAAGAATTCCCTCTTACTCGTGGGAAGTTCAGCCTTTTTCTTCTAGTTAAGCCTTCAACTGACTAGAGGAGGCCTGCACACATTAGGGAAGGTGTTATGGACTGAATGTTTATGTACTTCCAAAATTCATATGTTAAAAATCCTAACCCCCGTGGTGATGGTATTAGGAGGTGAGGGCCTTTAGGACTGGGTAGGACATAAATAGACCATGAAGGTGGAGCCTTCATGAATGGGATTAGTGCCCTTATAAAAGAGATCCCAGAGAGCTTTCTCATTCTTCTTTCCACCATGTGAGGATATGAGAAGTTGGCAGGCTCTCACCAGAACTCAACCATGCTGGCACCCTGATCCCGGAATTCCAGCCTCCAGAGCTGTGGGAAATAAATTTCTGCTGTTTACAAGCCATGCAGCCCATGGTACTTTGTTATAATAGCCCAAATGGACTAAGACAGAAGGCAATCTTTACTCAGTCTACAGATTTAAATGTTAATTTTCTCTAAAAACACCCTCACAGCAATACCGAGAATAAAATTTGACCAAATATCTAGGCATTGTGTGGCCCAGTCAAGTTGACACATAAAATCAACCATTGTAAGAGTCATTCCAAGGGCTGGAACCTCCATTTCCACCCCTGGTGCACAGTAAAGGTGCTTCAAAGGACTTGTTTCTTTTCCTATAACACATTGATCAGGGTTCCTAATTGGAAGCAACAGAAACAAAATCTGGTTAACTTATGCAAAAAGGTCTCTGTTGGAAGGATATCAGGCCACCAACAACATGGATAGGACAGTTCGAGAAACATGATTTGAATGTAACAGGCATCCGGGGAGGCTAGGTGGTAGGAACCAGCTTGCCAGAGCTCGGCCACCACCGGATTATACATGGCCTCACCAATGGACACCAAAGCCACACAGCTGCCATTGCTAAACCCCTAGCATGACTGTAACTCAAATCTCATCATTTTGTCTATCTCTGAGTTCCTCATTCAAGAATTATAGTCCCTGGTGGGAGTGTCTGATTGGCCCAAGCAGGCCACGTGCCTCCATCCTGATGCCAGAGGAATGGGAGAGGAGACATCATCTTCCATTCTGGCGTCTTTGGTGGGAGGTGGGGCCTGCCTCCTGCCCACCAACAGGATTCCCCACAACAAGGAAGTGCTGGGAAGCCCAAAAGTAGTCATTATGCTCTGCAGGCCTGTTAGAACTGATCTGCTATTCATGTGATCGGTCAGTGTTCAGAATAAAGTAAACTCAAGGCAAACAGGCCAATTAGTAAGCCTGGCACAGAGGATTATAGTCAGAAGCAGGAAGCACTGTCTGAGAAAGGGCAGTTTGCTTGCTTTTAGATGGCCTTAGTGTTTGAGTCCCAAGCAGAAATTTTGGAAAGAGTCCCTTAATCAATTAGCCTCCTGAAAAGTACTTAGTGTACATTGGTTATGCACCTGGTGTGGTACGTACAAAAGAACTACCCTTGCGAGATAAATAGGCCCTCGGCCTCTACCCCTTCGGCTTGCAGACTATTTTCACTTAGCAGGAAAGAACAAGGAGGAAACTGTCAGAAGCTGGCCCCTTGCTCTGTCTGGAGTTCATTTCCCATTTCTTCTTATATCCTCTGGGCTTTCTGTCTCCCTGTGCCCACAGGTCTTGGTTCCCAGATCAAAACTTGGACACAGAATGAACCAAGTGTGGACTGAGCCAGTGACCACACTCAGGGGTCTCTTTCTGTGGGAAAGACTCTTCGCCTGTTTGGAAACCAGTTCACTTTGAAAATCTAATGAAAGCTATAACCAACCCCTACTCCAAAATGTATGTCTTCTGTCAAAAGGTAAAATTTCAACAAATTTAGCTAAATAATTTAATTGGCTTTCTTTTGTGATTCAAGAATCAGGCAGCATCTCATCTAAAAATAGAGGCATGTCAGAATTATCGATTTTTATAAAGTAGCTGCGTAGGAACAAGGAAATAGCATAATACAGAAAATGGGTTGGTTAACTTTCCTTGGCAGGGTTAAAGCAGAGGGGGCTTCCTTATCTTCTGGCCAAAACTGGACTGTTTAGAAGTCTGGCTATTATGTCTCTCTCCTGATTTCTCAGGAGGTCAATGAAACAACTTTCTGTTTGGTGACATGTAAGTTTAGCATGAGTGACTCCATTTTGGTCTGGTCTGTTGGGTCCTAGTGCAGAAGCTCAGTCCAAATAAGTGGTGGCCTATAAACTTTATTTAACACTTCACAAAACACCCACAAAACACCAAAAATTTTGCAAAACCTTAAGAAACTTTACAATGAAATTCAAAGGAATCTAAGAAGCCCAGATTAAGAATGTGTGTTCTGAGATTAAGAAAAGAACAACCTTCCTTCCTTTACCTTTAAAGCATAAAATCTGGAGGAAAGATCACCTGTCTGTAGGAGACCTCTGGACTCAACCACCTTCTGCCAGACAAGAGAGCTCAGAACCAAATTCACTAGCAACTCAGTGGAATTTCCTTCCCCTCCTTTATCGACACTTTGAGGTACATTCACTTCCTTGCTGCCCTGCAGTTTTAAACTGTTCAAGTGTTACAAACTTTTAAAAATCCTCTGAATATTGTAATGTGTTTCAACAGAATAGAACGTCTAGTCTATTAGAATAGAATAGCTTTTGAGCAAGTAAATTCCTTTCAAGGACCACAATTCTGCTCATTACCTGGGATCAATACCGCAGAAGCATTCTTACCCTCACTCTGCAATCCAGCTGCTTAGCAAGTTCTATCCATTTGTCCTTAGAATGTTTCTAGAATCTGGCATCTAATTTCTGGGGTTTTTTTTCCCATCAGATCTCTACAATCTCATACCTGGACTGCTACAGTCAACTTTTAATTATAGTCTCTCATTTTCATCTTCCTCCAATCCATTTTATACAATAGATTATTCTTCCCCAAAATATCAATTTTATCAAATTGATGTCTTTATTGAAAGCTTCCACATGTTCACTGCCTACAGAAAAAAGTTATAACTCTGCAATGGAACGCCGTGATGGTTTGTGCTGAGTTAATTTTGCTAAAGTGGAAATACATTTCCTCAATTCCCTTCCCCAAAGACTTCCAGATTAGTGTTGCCCAAAGAAGGAACTGCATGGTATTCAGAGGGCGGGGCGAGGGTGCAGCCATCGTTTGTGCTCTGAAGGTCAGAATAGTCCCAGCTTCACGGCTCACACACATCGCTGTGGGTCCACTGGCCATCGGCCTGCGGTTCCTCGGGCTCCTGCCAGATCTCATCTTTCAGCTCCTCCAAGTCCAGGGCCAGGTGCATGTGCGGCTCCAAAGCAAAGGGCACCAATTCTCCTGCATGTCCCCTGTGTCATCAGGGCTGGAGGTGGTGAGAGACAAATGGGGACTCAGTTTTTTCCTCAAGTTTCAGTCCTCTCGGGTCCCCATTTGCTCTTGTCCTTTCCTGTTTCCTATCCAGCTGTTCTTCCTGACTGCCAACACCAGACAGTGGGCAGGCCCAACACCAGACATGAAGCAACTGCCTTGCACAAATCCCTAAACCCTGTACTAAACCACTTCGAATGGTCCTGCTCCTCTGATCAAACCCCCACGGAGGCCTGGCCCTCCCCTTTTCCTGCTTCACCTTTCTACAGACTTCAGCCCGGCACTCCAAGCAGGTTAGTCAATCAATTGCCCCAGGCATGTTATGTGAGCTCCTGGGCGCCAGTGCCATGGCCTTATCTTCCCCAGGCTCCTCCACAGTCACCTGAATTCCACCCCCTACAGGGTCCAGCACAAGTCCTCCCTGCAGCTTCCCCTGACCACTTCAGTCCCCGGTGACCTTTTCCTCCTGCCAGTGACCACAATGGAGCATCTCACTTTTTCTCATGAAAGTAAACATGGGAAATGAGCCCCAGAGTTCTGGCTGCTCCTGACACCAAGTTCCTCCAAGAATCAAGGGATTAATATCTCAGCACTGATAATCCATTTGCTTCCAATTGGAAAGTCTGATGCAGATCTTTTTGCTGTACCACCTAGGTAAAATTTAAGTTATCTTGCAATTAAAAGAAACATTATTGCACAGTGATCCATTACAGACTTTGGAGCAAATGAGTTCTGAATTTCAGTCTCTATTGCATCAGTTACAAGAGGAGATCAGGGTGCAAATTACTTTGTCTTTGTAAGCCTCAGTTTCCACAGCTATGAAAGAGAAATCATCATGTCTACTTCACTGGGGTGGTTGTAGAGACTTAATTAGATAATTTGGAGCAAGCGTACAATGTCATGCATATAAATTTGCTAATAAGTGTTTGCTATAATTATTATTGTATATGTTTATTGAGTATTCCAACATAAGAGCCATCAATAAACTATTTGCAAGAAAATAAATGTGTAACATTGTTAAACACTTACCTTGGATTGGGTGCTAGACTACACACTTTCTATAATTTATTTAATTTTCCAACAACCCTATGAGCTGGGTACTACTGAAAATTTTAATTTATACATGAAGACACCTCCATATAATTTACATGGCCACAGTAGCACAGTGTTTCTCCTACCCACATGCTGAGAAACACACATGCTGTTTCCTTTGCCTAACGTAACCTTTGACCCTGCCCTACTCTTATCGTTGTAATTATACCCTCCTGACCAGACTGCAGTGCTAGGTGTGGCCAAGAGAGCCCCAGAGCAGGGAGGCTGTTTAAAATGAGTCACATAAATGGAAAAACACATGGTTTTTCCATCTCTAATGGTAGGAAGGCTGCTAATGACTCCTGTTTTAGGTTGAAGTAGATTCCCCAAAAAGATATTGAAACCCTAATCCCCAGCACCTGTGAATGTGGCCTTATGTAAATCGGGTTTTTACAGATGATCAAGTTAAGATGAGGTCATTAGGGTGGACCCTAATCTACTATGACTGGAGTCCTTATAAAAAATGAAATTTAGACAACAGGGATGGTCAGGTATAGAGGAAAGATGATGAAAAGACATAGAGAGAATATCACCAACAAACCAAGAAACTGTGGAGGCCCCTGCTAGGAGAGAGGCCTGGGATGGGTTCTCCTTGATAGCCCTCATAAGGAACCAACCCTGCAAACACTCTAACTATGGACTTCTAGTTTCCAGAACTGGGAGCCAATAAATTTCTGTTTTTAAGCCACGTAGTCTGTGATACTTTGTTGCAGAAGCCCCAGGGAGCTAAGACAAGACCTGGTCATCTTTCCCAACCAGGGCCCCCCCCCATGTTGCCAGTGTCCCCCCAGGACCCTGCTCCCCTGACTTTTGGAAAAAGAACTGACCATTCTTGAGGGCAGATACCAGATTCTGTATTAGATGGTTTACATTCCTCATCCTGTTTAATCCTCAGACAGCTCTAGGAGGTGTTTCTACCATCCTCATTTTGGACAAGAGTAAATGGAGACAAAGAGATGTTAAATAATTGCCCAGGATAAGTGATGGAAGTGAGATTCAAACCCATGTCTAGTGCCAAAGCCAATGCTCTATTTCCACTATTTCATTCCACCTCCCTTTCCATCAAATAGCAGATGATTCAGCCTTCCAAATGTTCCTGTCTTCTGACCTTCCTCACCTTCTCTACACTTCCCATGGGAGACTCCTATAGTTGCAAAAGGAAACTGAGAGGCAGGATATTCTCTTATTAAAGCTGAACCCCTACCCAGGGTCACCAGAAGTATATACTTCCCCATCTTACAGAGATATTCAGGGAAATTTTAGCTAATTAGACTGATTGCAGAGAATGTCAGAAAGCAATTGAAGAAAAGGATTTACAGGATGTCCTTAAAATTGCAATTTTATTGCTTTCAAGTATACACGAAATATAAAGTAGGCCAACAAAGTGCTGCCTGGGGCGGGGATCCTTGGGGGATCTGCTTTAATGAATAAATAAGTATGTTTTTGAAATTAGCTTTCCATTGTTTATAGTAAATCCCCATGCAAGCTTGAAAGTGGTTGCTTTCTTATTCATGAAAAGAATTTCCCTCTATTGTCTCACTTACCCTGCTGGGGAGGATGGTGGTTATGGAAAACTTCAGTTCAGGGAGGGCCACTGATACAGAACCCACCAGTCAGAGACAAGGTCAAAGGGCAGAAGTGGATGGTGTCAGACCTAGCCCTAGGAGGACGGCAGACACAGACAGGGTCAGATGAACAGGTGTCCTTGGATCCCAACAGGCTCAGTCATTGGCCCTACTTGATCTGATGAGAATTTCAGCAAAGTTCTCTTTAAGTTCCCTGTTATTGCCGTCCTGGGTCTTTCCCATTCTCTACATAGCTCTGCCTGCCCCTCTGCAAATAGACCCTTCATTAACTCTCTTCATTTGTTGCTTTATTTTATTTTATTTTAGGGACAGAGTTTCTCTCTGTTGCCCAGGCTGGAGTGCAATGGTATCATCTAGCTCACTGCAACTTCGAACTCCTGGGCTCAAGAGATCCTCCTGCCTCAGACTCCTGAATAGCTGGGACTACAGGCATGTACTGGCTTTTTTTTTTTTTACTTTGTGTAAAGTCAGGGTCTCACTGTGTTGCCCAGGCTGGTCTTGAACTCCTGGCTTCAAGTGATCCTCCTGCCTCAGTCTCCCAAATGACTGGGGTTGCAGGCGTGAGCCACCATGCCCAGCCCATTCACTCCCCAGCCCATTGACTCACTTAAGTGTACTACCTCCCTTTTGCTGGGATCCTGACACACTGCTGTATCTCTAGCACCTAGCACTTTGGCAAACAGTAGGTACTCCATAAATATTTGTTGGGAAACAATTGCATTGACAGATGAGGAACAGATTTTGCTTCAGCTTTGAGGTAGTTCTGCTCTCCCTTCTTTCTCTTCCTAGCTTCTTCTTTCTTTACATTCTTTCTCAAATTTTTGACTCCTCAGGCTTTGGTTTACAATCTTGCTCCCAAATTGTCCCCAGGAACTGAGAACTGAGGAGGCAATAGCTTCGCCACAGTTACCCATCACCTCCTGGGGAAAAAAAAGCAAAAAAACTAGACTTTGAAACTTGGGACATCTAAAAACCTGATTTCCTAAACCAGGGTTTGGATTCTGCTTAAAATGTCAGTGGAAAATGTGACACGGTGGTTGGTGAGATAGGAGACATCTGTGCCTGGAAGTCAGCGGACTGATAAATTAGCCGTACACCCCACCCAGCCCCAATGAAATGGGCTTGTGAAGGGGAATTGTGGATTCGTGCACACAGTGCCAGTGCACTTCTCCTTTGGCGTGTTAGCATGCCGACCCTCGGGGACGAAAGGCTGTCTCATCTTCTGGGCCATAGTGAAGTGCTAAAGGAAAGAGTTCAGCTGCCCCGGGCCCTTCCTTAGGTAAGGCCACAAATGCCGAATCAGGGCATCAGGACAGTGAAAGGGGACTGGATGTTAGTACATATGAAGTTCATTATCAGGGATCAGAAGTAGTCGGGAGTATAACCAGGTAAGAACATGTTCAGCTGGAGCTCCTGGTCCTTATAGGGGAGAGATAGGGCACCAGTGGCTCCATTATTGATAGAAAACTTGATCCCTGTTTCTTTTCATCCTGATGTTTGTTTACAAATGCCTACATAAACACTGCTGTATTAAAGCTACGGCATTTTCTGTGGCTTTTAGAAGAAAGTATCTGTGAATCTCAATCCCCTCATATCTTTTTGTTTCTGTTCCTCTTGATACAAGTATTTGCTGAATGTCAGGGACATTCCCTGGAGATGGAGGGTCCGAGGAGAGGCGTGACCGCCTTCCGCCTATCAGACATTTGTAGCAGGTACCTGCTGGGGACAGCAGTCAGCTGAGAGTGAATTCAGCCTGGGTGGCAGTTCTGGCTCTGCCACTGTTCATTAGCTGGGTGACCTTCACCTCTCCGCATCTCGGTTTCCACATGACTACAGCGGGGATAATCCCCACATCATAGCTTTGTTGGGAGGATTAAGTCAGGCAACATGTGCCCAGCACCTAGAACAGTCCCTGGCCCTTCGTAGGCCCTCCGTAAGCGGCGGCTGCAAGGACCGCTGGCTGCAGGGCCTCCCTGCATTGGCCGACCACAAAGAACGTGGTGATGGGTGCAGGATGCCATGAATCCCCTTTGTTTTCCCCATCCTGACAAAAGAAATTCCTGGCTCTTGCTGGGTGTGAAGCAGCCAAAGCAGAATGAGCACTAAGAGCCCCTTTTGTCCTGACCGAGGCCTCATTTGTCGGACACAAATGCTGCTCTGGCAGTCCGGGAAGCCTGGGCCACTGTTACAAATCTGTTTGGGTTGGAGTAGCACCAGTTCACCGCTGCGACGCGTCCAAGCTCCCAGGCTGCCCGAGCGCAGCTGTGGATTCATTCAGAGTGGCCCTGCACACGGGGCTCTGGTAACCTGGGGCTTTAAATTCAGAGAATCAGCAATTAATTTTGATGACCTTGCTCCTCTCTGGGTGGAGGCTCCCTGGGGGCTCTGGCCTGCCGGTGGGTAGGATGACTTCTGGGGAGACTGCCCGGGTCCCAGGAGCAGCGCTATTGGCGTTGGAAGGGAGAGGACCTGGCAGTCTTCTCCCCCGTTGGATGCTCTCGGAGCCTGCGCGTTGTCCACGGGGCTTGGGGAAAGCCGCTGCTTTTGCCTCGTAAGTTGTTTAAGAGAAGAAAAGGCGGGAATTTAAACCAAATTTAATAAAGGAATTCATTAGGAACAGTTCCTCATTCTGTTCAGATGGACTACAGACTCGAAGACAAGAACAGCTTGGAAGCTAACTTCTGGGGCAGAGCCTCAAGCCTACCAGCATATACCCAGGTACCTGTGTGGGGACCAGGCTGGCACCAGGCTCTGTCTGGGAGTGCCACACAGCCACACCCCTCTGCAGACCACGCCCCTCTGCACAACCACGCCCCTCTGCTCAGGCAGTTTGTGTTCCCTGCTCCTTGGGGAGCAGGGAACAATCAATAGGAACAGAACCATAAATCTACAGAACTTTACTGCAAGTGAACTCATGAGCTGTCTTTTAAAATATTTTTAATTTATTTTTATTTATAATTTATAAAATATATATTATTATATTTATTTTTGGTAAAATACATGTAACATAAAACTTACCATTTTTTAACTCCCAGTGTTTTGGTTGTTTTATTTTTCTTTTTTAAAAATTTTTTTGTAGAGACAGAGTGTCAACATGTTGCCCAGGCTGGTCTCAAACCCCTGCTCCCAAGCAATCCTCCCACATGGACTCCTAAAGTGCTGGGATTATAGGCATGAGCCACTATGCCTGGCCCCCATCTTAACTATTTTTAAGTGTACAGTTTGGTAGTGTTTCATACATACATATTGTTGGGCGGTCAATCTCCAGAATTCTTCATCTTGCAAAACTGAAACTCTCTACCCTTTAAACAATCCCTCCCTATCTCCCCATACCCCCACCCCTGGCCACCACCATCCTCCTTTCTGTCTCTATGAGTTTGACTACTTCGGTATTCAGATAAGTGGAAGCATACAGTATTTGTCTTTTGGTGACTCGCTTATTTCACATAGTGCAATGTCCTCAAGATTCATCCATGTTGTAGCATATGTCAGAATTTCCTTCCTTTCTAAGGCTGAATAATATGATGTGTTGTCCTTTAAAACTGCAGTTATGTTAGGGATCCTGTGAGTAGGAAAGAGAGCAGGGTCAGCCCATTAGGGTTTGAGGTTTTCATAAGCCTACAGAGATTGACTCTTTTTATGGATTTCCATCACCCATATTTGTTGTCCATCTTCACCTGATGCCAGTCAGCCAATTGACAAATTTTTATCATTGACTGTGTAGAGACCCCTGGGCTGTGCCTGTCCTTTCTACCAAGTTCTGGGGAAGACCAGGCCCTGCATCCAGGGGAGAAGGGGGTCCAACCACAGTGCAGGTCTGACACTTACTAGTGGTGAGGTCCTGGGCAGGTCACTTCCCCATTGTGAATAGTACCTCCAAGGTAAGATAAAGATGATATTATGAATTCTCTCTAGGTCGGGCAAAGATTAAATGAGAAAATATATATATATTAAAGTATCAAGCATGGTACCTAGTAACTTCTCAACAAATGAATGCTAAACCTTAACACAAAGCAAATTAAAAATGAGATTTTTCTTTTTACCAAGCATAAAATCCAGACAGACTAATGGTTCTTCAACTTTTCTTGAGTCAGGGCCCCCTTTGAGAGTCACATATATGCATATTCATCATGACATTGAATTTCTGGGAATTCTTGAATCTGGTGATGTCCATCCATAGACTTCTGGCACAAGATCAGGGACCTGGGATCGAGATGGCAGAAGAGAAAACATCCCTAGCAAATGCAGATCATATTTGTATAGAATGAATACATAAGGCACAGAGTCCTGCATGGTGCTAAAGACACACTAATAGGGCTAAAAGAGTTGGGTGGATCCAATCAGGAATACTTCTTCATGGATATTCAGAAATTTCCTAAGAACTCAGCATTTAATTTTCATTCTACTGTGGGTGGTTCTTCAGTCTTAAGATTTCTCATTCACTAACCACCCACTGAAAGCACTTATCCTTGTGTTAACTACACAAGGTAAACACTTATTTGTGTTTGTCTTGTGGTTTGGTTGAGTCAATTGCTGGGACAACCTTTATGCATTCTTGCTCGTGTCATATGCCCTGGAGAGCCTGTTTGTTGTTGAGTGCCTCTCCCAGGGCCCCAACTCAACCTTTCTAATGAGATTGCCAGTTAAAATCCATCTGGGCATTGTTTTAAACTTTCAGATACACCACGGTGCCATAAGATGGAGTCTGTTCTCAACTGATTTAAAGCCACTCTATATATGTCTCTATGGAAGCTTAGTACAGCATGGACAAGCCTGGTTTGCATTTCAAGGGAAAACATTTCTTTAAGGGCTCAGATGGCTTAGCCCTAAAATCCAACTACCAGCCTCTCCCTCATAGAGCTATCTGTCTCAAATTCAGGACCAAGGAATACAATGCAGGGAAACCCCCCTCTGCATCCCTGCCACCCTGACCTGTTCTCCAGCAAGTCTAAGGCATGTCTTGTAAGCAATTATGCAAAGTGCTAGTTGTCATTTCAAGCCCTCTTTCCTTGGTGTTATGCCAGGTGCTCTTACAGATACCATTTCTACACCCTCCCGTCTGTGGCCTGGTGTGAGCATTTTACTAAATTTCAGTATTCCTTGTCATCGCTGCTGCAAGTGTGGCATGAAAGATTTACACAGTAACAAAAAGCCTGTTGTCTAAGCAGGTAGGAGAGAAACATATAGGGAGTCTAATCTTCTAATTGCCTAGGAACTGGCAGGTTACTTTGCTCACCAATTATAGAGCCTTTGATTTAAGTCAAATAGCAAGTCTATTAAATCTGATACCTCAGAATGGTTTGGGTAACCATACTGTTATAAACTACTTTTAAAATGGCAGTAATCTGAAGAATCCAGAGCATGATAAGAAATAAGTAGTCCACTCACCCGGCCAGAACAAATAACACAACTGGCCCCAAATATGTTAAAGCCTTCCAAACCCAGAACCATGGAAGAGATAGCATTGATCAAAAGGATTTCTACTCTTTTTTTCTCTCTCCAAAAATCTCAATTTCAGCAACGCCTAGTCTTCTCGGTGGCAATGCAAAGAAGTCAGGGTTTATTTTTTGTTTGATTTTGCTTTTTAACTAGTACTTTTCTCCTAATCACAAAATGGATTCATGCTTCATGGAGAAAGCTTGGAAAATGAAAACACAATATAAGTGTTACTTAAGATCTCACTAGCAAGACTACTTTAGTCATTTTAATGTGTGTCTTTCCTTTCTTTTATATTTATGTAGATAGATTTTTTTACAAAAATTATATGCTCATAATAAGATCTTTGATCTACTGATCTATTTACTTTACTTAGCAATATATTATATTTTCCATACCAATAGATATTTTCCTTAATATGTTTGTAGTCTAATGGCTACATACAGTCGTATCCTTTAAATGTATCATAACCCCCTATTTATTGAGTCATACATAAGGCTTTGATGGACATCTTGTATAAATATCTTTAACTTCATCTCTGATTGTTCTTAGGACAACTTCCTAGAAGTTTACCTTCTGTTATTAATACATGTATATGTTTTCAATCTTAGGCAGACTTCAAGTTCACCCTTTGATTCTACTACTTAGGACTAATTTCACCACCAAACAAAAACACAAACATAGATGCCAAAACAAAAGGAATGAAATTGCCTCCTGTAGACCCAGAAATATATCAAAAATTGAAGTTGTTCATTAAGGAAAGCTTTAAGGCCAGATCAGAGATGAGCCATTTCGTGAAACCTCAAATAGAGAAAATCAGCTATCTGCTGATATCAACAGAGAAATTCAAGAGAAGCTACTACAACACAACTCTAAATTAAACTTCCAACAGTTCCAAAAGCAAGTGTCATTGAGGAAGGTAATACAGTTAGAAAAGACACAGGTACACAGCAAAAACAATGTATTTTTTGCAGTGAGTAATAAACTTCTAATATCTGCAGATTAACATGTCAAAGATAAAATGGTTGGTTATATGAGTCACATCTATTTTATTTTCTTTTGGTGTTATGCCTCCATACATCTAAAGAGTGTAATAGTTTTACAAAGATTATTATGAAAGATAGCAGTTATCCTACCCACCCTCTCTCATTTTCTCCTTGCCAGAGGCAACCATTTTCATATCTTTTTACCTGATTCTCTTGGCATTTAACTCCGTAGTCCTAAATAGCTTATTCAGATACTTTTTTTTACCTAATACTTTTCTGGCTTTTTATTAAATCAGATGATTGAGATTATTTCTTAATTTTTTAAGATGAAATCACTATGCTTTGACTTTATACGTTGGAAGATGAGAATTTAGGTCTATTTCCACCACCATCAACACACATATGCATCTTCCCAATATAGTTATCAATCTGTGTGTGTGTGTGTGTTGTATAATCTTTGTTAGATCAATAACCAGTAATTACATTATTATAATATTCTCTGATTACTTTTCTGCACAATTTTGTTTTCCCTGGAGTTAATAATTATCATCTTCTTTGTTTGCTTAGTTTTGTATGTACTTGCCATTGAGTAAACCTCAACCTCTCAACCAATTTAGTCAAGAATTGTTTAAAGACATCCAATTATCTAAATTAGGACATTCAGATGCATCAACTATGCTGTCATTTTCACCTTGACGCTTTCTTTCCAGCAATTGCTCCAATCTGATCTGGTTGCCTGGTACACAGGCACCTCACCTTCATCCTGAGGGTCCCTTTATGTTAGATCTTCTGTTTCCTAAAATTTGTCTTCCTCTTTCTTCATTAATTCTCCCAAGAGATTTTTTTTTTTTTTTTAAGAAAGATTGCTTGGGAATTAAACATTTTGAGAGCCAGAAGATGTTTCTGTAGTACCCTCTCATTTGATATGGATATTTGACTGAAGATAGAGTAGTAAGAATTTTGATGGCATTGACCCATGACTGTGTAGATTTGGAATTGCTGTTGAGAAACACAAAGCCATTCAGATTTCCATTCCTTTGCAGGTAGCTTGCTTTTCCTCTCTGGGAGCCTATAAGATCTTCTCTTGGTTTAAGTGGTCAGAAAGCTCATGATGCTTACCTTAAAGTGGGGTCATTTTCACCCATTGTTCTGGGTATTTCAGTTCTGTGACATTTTCTTGATTAGTAATGATTTTATCCCCTCTATTTTTCTAATCTTATCTTTTTTCTTTTCCCTCATTTCTGTCTTTTTGTTCCACTTTTCGGATATTTTTCAACTTTCTGAGATATTTTGTCAACTTTATCATCTAACCCCTCTAGTGAGTTTCCATTTCAACTATCGTATTTTTAATTTCCAAAAGCTGTCTTTTATTTCCTTGATTTTTAAAAACATATAGTATTCTCTTCTTGTTTCATGGATGCTTTCTCTGAGAATATCAATTTTAACTATTCTTACTTATATGGCTTCAGTTTCTCCAAGTTGTTTTTTGCTATTTGTTTTCATTTCCATCTTTATTTTTAGAGGTGTACCTCCAATGCCTAGTGACCCTTGGTTGTCTGCTCACATTTAAGGGCAAAGCATTAAAAATCTGATTAGAAGCTCTCAGCACGTGGATGGGGCTTATCGAATGGGAGCTTCAGTGTAAGATGACCTGGTTGGGCCATTTCCTTAGGGGACCTCTGATATTAGTACCTTTAGGTCCTTCCTCTTGAACTGGACAAATTCTCCAGAGAAGGACCATCTGATCTTGTACCTGGAGGTTATAGGCCTGGCTGTCAATTTTCTGGAAGCTTAGTGAGGGAAGAAACCTGGGAGTCAATGCCCATTTCTATAGTATCCCTGTTGTCGCTGTGTCCAGTGTTCCCCAGGCCAGAGACCCCCTTCTTTTACCCTCTCTAGAAAGTAACACTCATCTACTGCTGAGATAGATGAAGAACAGTCCCTGGGCTGCACTAAGCAGGAGAAGATATCTAAGGATCGAATTGCTTCTTAATTAAACTAATCAATATTCATGTTTTTAGTTTCACCTTTAAACCCATTTCCATAGATACTTGTATTATGGATTCCTGAGCCTTGTAGGTGTCTCTGTAAAATTGCTGCTTTTTTTCTTTTTTCTGATTATTGGCCTAAGATTCTGCCCCCTCAGGTCAGCCAGATTTGTCAACATTCATCCATCTGCTTACCAATTTCCAAAATTTGTTGCTGTTAACTTTTCATTCCTGTTGGGGTTATGTTATGTAAAAAATAACGTCATTTAACTGGGATTCCAGAGGGAGAATCATAGGCTCATGAATTCCTAGAAGTGGGGAATACTTTTAAGGAAGAGAAATCACAACAGAAAAACTTATCACAAAAGTTCCAAGGACAATGCACTGAGAGGAGCAGAGGGGTACATGGGAAAATGCTCCATGCTTAGCTCTTTCTCCTAAAGCTGAAAGCAACTGAAAGAGAAAGAGGGAATACCTCACAGTAGGAAACCAGATTGGGAGGAAACTTTATTATGTTGGGTGATTTTATCTGCCCTAACCAATAAAAAGAGCTATCATTTTCAGATTGCTTCTATCTAAGTATTGCTACAGAAATTCACCTACATTAAATCACTTGACTGTCACAAAATTCAAGAAGGCAAGTCAACCTCTCCAAGATTATAGAGATAATAAATGACAGGGTCAAGACTTAAACTCTTGTCTTTCTACGACTAAACGTATGTCCCTAGGCCTTATTCATAATGTGGCATTCACAGGCCCCATTTCTCATATTATACTTGAAATTGATCAGCCATCTACCTCTATTTTCCCCACAGTTCTCCCATGCCACACTCCCACTAACACCATGCTTCATATTTCTTATTTTCCTTGAGGTGCTATTTGCTTTCTTTCCTTTGTTGGCATACTTGTTTGTTTCCTTTAACTTCTTGTTCTCCAATTAGTCAAGACCCATGTTGCCAACAGGATGATCAGGGTGTGGTTCTTAGCGATGTTATGGATGACGTGACTTGATCCAAATAACATCTTCTGGTTACTCTGAGAAATTGAGCAGATTAGAAGGAAAGAAACTTGGCTTTTATCTTTGCCAAACATAATAGATTAATAGCTAAGGACAAGAAATGATTTCTTTTGTGTATTGTTATTAACACAAAAAAAAATGAGTTTTGTTTCTGAGTAATTAGTTTCTGGTTCCTGTTAGGATGAGCCAGAAATTAAGCTTTGTTGGCACTCTGGCTTTATCCAATTTTCTTCAATTCTTCCCCAGGGTTTTGCATTTTGCTACTCGGGTCTTCTCTTTGCTGTCCTCACAGCTCTTCCCAGAATGAGCATGTTCAGATATTAGTACTCTGAAGGGTGTGGAAGGTGTGGTTGAGTATAAGATCAATGAGTCAATTCACCAGTGAATCTTTGCAATGTCCCTAGGTGCCACTGGGCACCACACCAGGCCAAGGGTGGCAAAAAGGGAGAAGATAAATGTGGGAAGAAAAGTTAAAGAGACAAAAGAAGGGAGGACAAGAAGAAAGGGAGGAGGGAAGAGTAAAAAATAGAACAAGGGGTGCCCTGGGTAAGGCAGCTAATCTGGTGACAGCTACTCCACACCTGGGTGTCCCACTGGGGACAGGTCCAAAGGGCAGGAGTTCTTCACCTTTCATTGTGGCCATAATCTGGCTTCCTCAGTTCTTCTCTTATTGGTCTGAAGCCATCCTATTTGCCTTTTCCTTTCAAATCTCAGTCACTGCAGCAGCTTCTGGGCATGACTCAGCCCTCAGATGTGATGGGGACAGCCCAGAGAGTTTCCACAGTGGAATGGGCTGCCCATGGCCAGCCCTGCATCCCTTGCCTCAGGCCCCCCACTCGTTGGTGCACCCTCCACTTTACCACTTGAGTCGCCTACTTGGCTTTTGAATGCATTTGAGTATGGGATGCCTGGCTTACACCCCGTGTGCCCTAATCTCTATGTGCTCTCGTAAGTATCATTTTATATGTGCATGTTCTTCATTCACCACCAGATCATGAAGTCGTTGAAGGCAGGAGCTCCCAGGAAATGTGCCTCACCACCACTCAGGTACCCCATGGCTGTAATAGGAGCCATTCATATCACCAGTAGCTGCCATTTATTTACTGAGCCCCTAATGTGTGGCAGGGCCTATTCTAAATACCTTACATGTGATAACTCATTTAATTCTAAAACACAAAGGCTTTTAGATGAGGAAACTGAGGAGCAGAGTGGTTAGCTTGGCCAAATTCAATGCATGGAAAAGCTGGGACTCCAACCCCTTTGGACATCACAGTCTGTGTGCTCGATCACCACTCCCAAGGACAGTCGCTGCCATCCACTGTGGACACCTACCCAGTTAATGACATTGGGAAATTCCTGGGGAAGTCTGAGAGTTGCGGTCTCTGGATTCCAATCCCTACTCTCTCATTTTCTTAGCTCATCTCTGCTCTGTAAGAGGAGGCACATCAGGGTTTCTGTCTCTAAAATGGGAAGAACAGAGCCCTTATCCATCTGAATTCTAGAGGAGCCTCTTCTGTTGATTATGCATCTCTTCACCAAGAGCCAGTCGGGGTTGCAACTCTTCTAAAGAAAAGTTGGAGGAAACCCTAAGCAAAATGAAAGAACATAGCTTTCAGAGCAGATAGCTTACTTACTGTGTGAAGGCTTGGGACGTGTTCCTGGGTTTTTTCTATGATGCCTTTGAGCCTTGCAGGAATGCAACACACCAGAAATAGCTCTCCAAGCTATTTTCTTTAAGAGAGTCCAGAAGTTTGCAATACAAAGGCATTTGAAATTGCCTTTAAGCGCCAGGTATTTAGTCATCAACATAATGACATTTTAAAAAATTTTTATTTCAGAATACATAATGATTTATTAATAAAGGTTTCCACTGCTTGTAAGTGAATGTTATTAACAAATCCTATTTAATCGGTCAATATAATCTGATTAACTGGAATAAAAGAGGCATCTAGATCCCAGTAATTCTCTGAACATGCACTACTCTAAGGGATGCCTGTGCTGCAAAGCAAAGAAGCAGCATTTTTTGAAGTTGTGTGTGAGAGGTACAAGCCATGCCCGATACCTTTCCCAGGGCGTTGTTGACTTCTTCACTCATCCGTAGTCATCAGCAACCTCGCCAGGGGCCCTGTCTGGTCTACCCAACTCCTGCTGGCAGGATAGCTCTAGTTCCACTGCCTCCCCGGTTCGTTTTGAAGTCACAAAACTCTGCAGTCTCCTCTGGGCCCCTTGTGGCTGTGATACCCAGGAGGAGGGGGCAGTGGTGCTGGAAATAGCTTCTGTTTAAGTCACAGCGGCAGAAGTAAGGGCAGCCACCCAGGGTCACCATCCGATGCCACCCTCAGGGGCCATCTTCTGGGATCTACCACTAGAGGCCACCTCCCAGGGCCCCTACCTGGGGCCACCACTACAGAGCAGCTCAGGCTGCCTATTCCTGCCTTGCCAGAGCCCGGGGTCTGTGGGTCACCATTTCCCATTCCTCTCCAGCAGTTTCCTGGGGTATTTAAGCAAACAGCTGCTTCCCCGTTCTCAACCCCAAATTTGGGCAATCACTAGAAGGAAAGATGAAAGAATGAAGTAAAAAAAACCTCAATAACTTCACTTTAAAACTCCCCAAATTCAACGCCCTGATCTACATTTGCCATAACCCCATGTCTCCCCTGCCACATTGCCCTCACTGTCCCGTTCATATTTCCATACCCGCGGCCGCTGCTCCTCCCAGACCCAGCAGGTCCTCTTCCCCACGCTCAGGGTCGGCTGGGGACGTGCAGAGGGGCTGTCTGTGCCACTCTTTCTCAGCCCCATCTCCTTTCAGCCTTCTTCAGAATTCAGGCCAGATCTCACCTTCTGGGCTCATTCCTTGACAAATTAGCCTCTAGGAATTTTTGTTCCTAAACTCTGATAATATTTCAGGGAATGAGTTAGTTATTTAACGTGCAGTGAGCCCAGGTTGTTTACCATCCATCCTCAGGGTTGAGCAAACAGACAAAAAAAAGCTCGGGTCCTGCCCTAGGGAGCTTCCAATCCATCTAGTGGAGAAACCTACCGATTAGGGTCTAGGTAGTACAGCAGGTGCTAATAATTATGGGGCAAAATTGTGGAAGTGCTTCCCAGCGGTGAAAGAAAACTCACCTGCAATGGTCAGAATTGAGCATGAGACGCAGCCTCAGAGATGATCACGGGGACTCAGGGCCGCGGAACTTCATGGAGGATTCAGCCTGGTTCTGCTTTTACTCAAGCGCCCTTCGGCATACAGTTCACAGTATTTTTATTTGGATTTTTAAAAATCTCAGAATAAACCACCCTTCCTTTTTTTCCCTCTTGTTTCCGATTTAAAAGCTCTCGGTCCTACACGTATCACCGGTCACCGGTGCGCACGGCGTGGGTCTAACCCAGGACGGGAACAGCCGCTGGGCGGAAACAGTACCATTCCTGAACATCGCCTCCCTGTGGCCACAGGAAGGTACAACCGGAAACGGCCACGGCCACTGCCGGAAGTCGGGCAGGCGCTGCTCTCACGCGCCACCCTGCTTGCCACTCCGCGTCCCACCCTAGACGATCGCCAGCAACCACGAAGATGAATCCCTGACTTGGAAACGCTGCTTCTCAAAAGCAGGTCCACAAGCAGAAGTGTGAGGAGGAAGCCCCTCCTCTGTGAATTCAGATGCTCCGCATCTTGGGATGGGGTACTTCTGGGGAGGGCAGGTCTGGGGTGGGCTGCAAACCAGTCACCTCTTCAGAAAGCTCTGGTCTTGAGGAAGGTTGTGGAGAGCATGTTCTCAGAGGCTGCCTCTCTTTTGCAGGCAGGAGTTGCCGCCTTTTGTTTGAGTACTGCTGCTTGGAACAACGCCACAGATTTTCAAAATGTGCCCAGGAAGCCCCTTGCACCTGGTAGCCCTGCTGTTAGGCCCTGCCGACAGCGCTGTCCACGCCCGTGACAACCACCAAGAGTGCTTCCTGGCCAGTGGTGCTAGCACGGGAGGAAGGGGGTTAAGCGGGGTCTGTCTGCCTCTTGATCGATGTGGGTGATTGTCACTGGGGGTGCCTGGAATTGAGCCTGGCAGCCAAGCATGGAGAGAAGAATGGACCCCAAGCTCTGCTGCGGCACCTGACCTGCTCTTGACACTTGATAGGTAAGGATAGTCTCTTGGGTCATTGCGTTCGCTGTCGGTACTACCCTGGTCTGGCTTAGGTAGCTTAGTCAACCCAGGCTGTCTTACGTCTGTGACGGGGTCAGGTTTCTTTGCTATGAGTCATTTCCCCCACTCACACAAATGGAAAAAATTGATCAGGCACATGTTTGTTTGGTCAACTCTGCAGCTTATCACACAAGGTGATGAGCATATGACTTTGTCAGCCTGCAAATTTATCAGATTAACCGCTGATGGACAAAGAAAATAATCTATGTCAACCTCTTCACTAGTGATGATAATGACAGAAAAACTTTACTTTTTTGTTGTGCTTTTTAAACTATGTATGTACTGTGAGATACAGATATTAATGTTTTGGTTGGGAAATGAGGGCTCAGTTTAAATTAACTAGAATAGAGAGAATGGAGAGAAGTTTTATAATTTTAAAACATCAGATTTGTTTTTTTCTAGCCTTGAGCAAAAATAATTAGTAAACATAAAATGAAAACTGATTACTTTACCTTATGTAACAAAGAAGAGTAGTAAGAGTCATGCCAAATGATTGGAATTCCAACATTTAATTGATTAAATGATATGGTCGTTGAGCACCTGTGGTGAATACTGTGCAGACTCTAAAACTGTGGGAGCTTATGATCTAAACAAATACCTCCAGTGCAAGGCAAATGTGTGACCAAGCATTGCATACATTGCAACAGGTCATTGCTATATAGCATTACAGCAGCAAAAAGAAATAATACCAGCCATGGTCATCTAGGAGGCATGGCAAGGGGGAGATTTTGAAATGAAAAGACCCAAAATATTTTAATGAGCAAAGCCAAGAATAGGGGAGAGGCATTCCACACAGAAGTAATGGCTTGAGCACACCTTTCCTGAAGCAGGAAAGTGTATTTAAAAAAAAAAGTGGTTTGAGTTAGCTGAAATAAAGGAATCTAGGTGATAAAGTTGAACAAATAGTTTGGGGTGATATTATTTAAAAAAAACAAAAACCTGAAAGCCAATATATCAGTCAGGGTTCAGCCATTCTATAAACTCTCTATAGAACCCAAGCTGGTGGGCCAATAGAAATGATTTAATAAGAGCAATTAGTTACAAAGGTGTCAGGAGAGCTGAAAAGCTAACTAGGTAGGGGATGGTGAAGTCACTTTGGGATTATCACCAGCAGGAAACTGCTACCATTCATAGGGCTGAAGCTTAAGAGCAAGGGCTCTGCTGGGACAGCTGGGTCCCCTGTGGATGCTGCCCAGTAAGAGCTGGGTCCATGGAGGGAGGTGTGTCTGGCATGAGCTGGAACTACCCAGGAGAGCACACCCACTAAGAGACACTGCCTGAGTTGGGGCAGAGGGTCAAACATGGCTTCTTCCTCTTGTCCTCTAACCTCTCACCAGTGCACTGGCCAAACCCAACCATGAGCTGGTTGGTAAGGGTGCCTCGGAAATGTAATTTGCAGGGGGAAAGGCAGGACAGATCTGGGCACAATTAGGCAAGTAACAGGACAGTCAAGTTGTAGGATTAGGCTATTCCATAAGCAGTAAGGGGCCATAGTTGGGGTTTGTGGAAGGGAATGTAACGATCATAGCATTGGAGGATGACAGCAAGACCTGCTAATTGGCTACGCCAGTTATATAAGCCAGGTAGGCTGAATGATGGCCTCCAAAACATATCCACATTCTGATTCCCACAACCTGTGAATGTTACCTTACATGGCCAAAGGATTTTGCAGATGTGATTAAATGAAAGATCTTGAGTTGGGGAGATTGTCCTAGATTATCCGGGTGGGACCAATGTCACAGGGGTCCTGAGTCAGAGTCAGAGGGGTGATGTGATGACACAAGCAGAGGTTGGAGCGATGCCTTTGAAGAGGAGGGTGGGGCCACAGCCAGGAACAGCAGGCAGCCTCGGGAGGCGGGAAAGGGCAAGGAAATCGAATCTTCTCTAGAACTGCAGAAGGAACCAGCCTTTCTGATAACTTTAGCCTACTGAAACTGATTTATCTCTCTGGACTCCAGAGCTGTAAGAGAATAAAACTGTGTTGTTTTAAGCCACTAAATTTATAGTAATCTGTTACAGCCGCAATAGGAAAGTAATACAGTGTTAGAGATTAAATGGGCCAAATGAATCAATGACAGAGACTCCATATCCCTAGGTATTGTTTCCAGGGCCCACAGACCACAACGGTTCTTTCTCTCCAGTTTAAATCCTCTGAAAATGTAGGCTACCCTAGAAGGTCCCATTTACACTGTGATGCAAGTCCTTGCAGGCAAGGCGTGTGTCTGTTTACCGGACTCTTATTGGGGACCTACGCAGTGCTCCTGTAGCTCGGGCAGGCCCTTGTGGTAGGCTGCTTCTGGGATGGCCCTGGCATGCACACCCTGGTGTCGTCCCCTACCCTTGAGTGCAGGCTGGACCTGATGACTTGCTTCTAATGGATAGGCTGGAATAGAGGGGATGGCGCTTCCAAGATGAGGTTATAAAAGTCTATGACTTCTTGCTTATACATTCTCCTTCTCCTCCTCTTCCTCCTCCTCCTCCTCCTCCTCCTTCTTCTTCTTCTTCTCTCTTTCCCTCTCTCTCTCTCTCTCTCTCTCCCTCCCTCTCTCCCTGCAGCCAGCTACCAGACGCATCCAGGAGACCTCCCAGCCTGTGAAGACTCTTTCTTCTCCCAAGGCCTTATGCCTCGAATATTAGACCAAAAAAGGTCAGCATTTATTTGTCTTGGGCCACTCTGTTTGTGCAGGCCGACTTCCCGAGGTAACCCAAAGCGTCCCCCAAGGAGCGAGTGGGAGCAGTCTCCGCGGCCTCCCTGCCCGAGCCCCAGCGCCTGGTGAGAATGCTTTCGTTTGTGTGAAGGTCTCCACGGCCCCGGTGGTGGATTGCTTATTTACATTCCAGAAATAAATATTGAAGAATGAAAATCAAAACCAGCAGGAATTTAGACAGGGAAATTCTGGGTGGTAAGGAGGATTCTGTGATGATTTCACAAGCAGGATTTCAGAGAATATTCTGTCCTGCTACTAAATAGTTTTGAGAATGGAACGCTCCCTTTTCTCACAGCTGAGCTGTTACCCTCAGTCCTTGGATTCTAGACCCCTGCTCTTCCCTGCTGCTGCTCTATCTTGCTTCCATTTATTAAGCACTTTCTGGATGCCAAGCTTTGTACTGAATACTTTATTTGCTTATTTAATTATCACAATTCAGTACGGCAGGCACCATTACTACGTTTATTTTGCAAACAAGGAAACATACTTAAAGAACTCAAGGAATTTACCTAAGGTCGCAGAACAGTAAATACAGACCCTGGAGTCCAGCACATACCGATTTTGACTTTAAAGCCAGGTCATTACCACTCTGCTTCACTACCTCCCCCAGAGAGGACTGCTCCCTGCCTTCATCCTTTAAATAAAAACTTTGTTATTTACATTTTAAATTGATTTCATTTGTCAACAGCGTTATGTATAAACTCACATTTATACATAACATACATAAAGATAAAACCGGTTTTGTTTTACAGGGATTGCTGTAGTGCAGGGTTTCTCCGTGTCAGCACTGTGACATTGGGGATGGCTGATTCTTTGTTGCAACCTGCAACTGTGCACTGTAGGATGTTTAGCCATAGCCCTGGTCTCTACCCACTAGATGCCAGTAACATCCTCCCCCGCAAATTGTGACAATAAAAAAATGCCTCCAGATATTGCACATGTCCCCTGGGGTCGGGGAGAACAGCATCATCCCCAATTGGGGACCACTGTGCTAGTGTACACCCAGTGGCTATTTCTAAAGGGGCAGGGGCTCCCTTCTCACAGTTCCCATCAGCTCATTCTAGAAGGCATTTTCAGCCTATCTATATGTCAGAATGTCTTAGCAACACGGTCATTTTCAACTAATCATCAAGAAGGGCACCCAAAGATGATTCAAGGCAAGAAAAAAAAGGCTGTACTTTTGGTAGGCACGACAGCTGAGAAACAGGTCCGTGACCAGCATGGGGCGGGCAGTAGGGTAGCTACAGGGGACCCGGAGAGGGGCAGAAACACCAGCCATTGTCTCTCTTTCTTTGGCATCAGTATCTGCAGGATACTCTGAGACCCACCAAAACTTCACTTTTGGATTGTTTGAGAGTAGCTAAACTCTCAACCCTAAAACATGTGTTTGTGGTTGTCACTGTCGCAAGCCCTAGGACTCTTAGCATCGTGGAGCAGATGTTGAGTTTATAAAATGATGAAGAGATACAAAGTACTGCAAAAGTTGCTCAGGCTAACCCTGCTACTACTGTTCACCCTAATCTAGAGATTTGCCATTGCCTTGAATATGGGATTCGGTACAACTTACAGAGGTTGTGTCAGCTAGTTTTCATCCTTAGAGGAACTTCTAGAAAATACTATATAGAAGCTTAGTCAGAGCCTGAGTTCCTCCAAAAATAGAACCTGAAAAAGTATTTGGGTGTTAGTAGTATATTTGGGAGGTAACCACAGGAAGCATGGTAAGAAGTAGGGGAAGTTAGACAGAGAAGGGAAGAAAGCCACTAAGGGTGATTTAAGAAATGGTGACCTCTGTGGGCAACGGTGGCTCACTTGCCCTGGGCCCTCTCAGATGTGTGCAGAACACGGTTGTGCCTCCAAGGATCAGGAAGCTGGAATGTTTATCTCCCAACCCCCACACCTCATTGGTTGAAGGTTGCTCCTGGGGGCTTCTGGGCTGCCACTTATTGGCCAAGTCAGCTCCCGTGGGGAGAGGAGGCCCTTGGTCAGAGAGAAGCAGGTGTTTAAGCTAAGCAGGCAGCCGGGTTGTATTAGTATCTTAGTTATTGGTGGATGCATAAAAAGTTACACCCAAACATAGTGGCATCAAATAACACAAATTTATTATATCACAGTTTCTGTGGGTCAGGAGCCCAGGTGCAGGTTAGCCGGTGATTCTGCGCAGTGTCTCTGGCAGGCGCCATCGAGGTCTTGGCTGGAGCTGGCAGCATCTCACGGTTTGACAGGGGGAGGATCCACTTCCAGGCTCACTCAGGTGGTTGTGGGGAGGACTCAGTTCCTCGCAGGCGGATACACTGAGGACCTCGGTTCCCTGCTGGCTGTTGGTCAAAGGTCCCCTTCAGGTCCTGGCCACATGAGCCCTGCACAGGACAGCTCACAGCACGGCAGCTGGCTTCCCTCAGAAGCCAGAGTTTGATTTAAATAATTAGTTAACCAACTAATAACAAATAAAAATTAATATGAACAATGATTTAGGCCATAACATGATTTGAATACTTTCAGTGCAGGTGGGTGAGGACTCAGGAGCTTGTTTCAAAAGGCACAGGGATCATCCAGCCTGGAGAGGTTACTAGGTCCCCATGTATGTTCCCCACACTGCAGCCCTCCACAGGTGTCTTCTAAATGACACAAGCCCACAAGGGAATAATGAGGGCCCTGCTTTACAGGTGAAGAAGTGAAGTGTGGTTCAGCCTCTCTTGAGTGAGCTGAAAAACTGAACTCATATCTGTGTGGCTCCAAAGCCCATGCTTTTTCAACTACACCAATTGCCCTAAGTGCCCAAAACAAACTAAAGAACACTACTGTATTTTTGCTTCTACAATGAAGTTTCAAATCTATTGATCCTACCACCTTTTACTGTCCTTGTCACCTGCCTGTCCAGGGTCCCTCCAACTTTCCTTCTTCTCCATCTTCCTTGAGCCTGTTGCCATTGGGCACTCCTAGGCAGGAGAGGATGGCCATCCAACAATGCCTCAGATTAGCCTGTGCCCTTGGGCCAAATCCCACCTACAAGCTGGGACTGGCAGCTGCCACCAGCTCACCTCCCTCAGGCTGGGCCTGTGTCACATCACGGAGCCCATGAACTGTGAGCTCTCAGTGACACAGTGGCAAAGATGACTTCCCACTCACCAGCTCTGCATATCTCTTAATTTCCAGTACACCAGAGTCTGGGAGGGGGAGGAAGAGAAGAAACTTGGAAGAGGAAGAGCTAGGGGTGACACTAAGGACATGGGATTTCCCCTTCTTCAGGGACTCCTCCAATGGTGTCTCCAGAGGATTTAAAGAACTAGATTTTATTCACTAATGAGTGGATTTAAAAAAGTGTGGTATATCCATACAATGGAATATTATTAAGCACTAAAAAATGAAGCACTGCTACAAGCTACAACATGGATGAACTTTGAAAACATTATGCTAAGTGAAAGAAGCCCGTTACGAAAGACCATATATTTTATGATTCCATTTATATCGGATGTCCAAAATAAGCAAATCTGTAGGGACGGAAAGCAGATTTGTGGTTTCCTGAGGCTAGGTGAGCTGGGGAAGTGGCAAGTGACTGCCAATGGGCTTCTTTTTGAAGTGATGAAAATGTTCTACAACGGATTGGGGTGATGGTTGCACAACTCTGTGAATATACTAAAAGCCATGAAATTGAACACTTAAATAGGCAAAGTACGTGCTGTGTGAGTTATATCCAATAAAAGTGTTGTTTCTTAAAAAAAGGTTCATGCGCTGTCTGAGGAAGTGGGTTCAGGGGGACATTTCACGTGAAACTAATGAAACTTGAACTTCAGGTCCTTCACCTGCACAGGCCCTACCAAAATAAATAATCAAGTCATAGCTAAGGTTGAATTCATCATTCTTTAATTCTTTTTCTTAAATAACTACCCCCAAACCGTATAAGCTTTAGGACTCACAAAACCGGGGTCTGCCTACATCAACATTCATTATTTTTTATGATCAGAAAAAAAGTCATCATGACTTTAAACTTTAAAAAAATCATGAATGCACCTCCCTTTGCACAGAGCTAGGGCCCCAAGGAAAACAGAGCCATTGAATCTGTTGAGATCTCCTCACAGTCACCTATAATGACATCGCCATGTGACTTCATGGGGAATTTGATCGCAGGCTCAGGCTGGAATAATTCATAGGTCCCTCTGAGCTTGAGAGAGGGAGAAACAAGGACACGTAGACCTCCCTGTCCATGTGGGAGGTGGCTCTGGAATACCGGTTTCCAGGAGCTTTTCCAAGAGTACGCTGCTCAGGCGCATCATGAGGTTGTTTTAAAAAGATAATAATTCACTTATTTATTTTTTAAATCCATGACTTGACTTTAGCCTTGCAGAGTCTCCCTTCCCTTTAATATTTAAGGAGAACTGGTTCTAAGTCTCTAGTGCACAGATGGTGGGAAATCTACGACGCCTCACCCTACCCCCAATAATCCCAGGTCTAGGAATACTTGGGCCTCAGGTGTCCAGGAGCAAGACTTTAAAATCTGTTCCCGACACAGTTCTAAGTACAGAGCCAAACAAGAGGTGTTAGAGGGGAAATGAGCCACTATAAACCATCCTTTCCTCAGGCCTGGGGGCTGGTGTGGGGTCTGAGCACCAGACATGCTTGCCTGGAGTTCGGGAAGGAGGATGGGGAGGACCCATTCAAACTGGCAGGGTACAGGGAGGCTTTCCCAGGCTCTGGGTTCCCAGATGTCTAGAAAGAATCCGAGAAGCAGGCCGAGTAACAGGACTCCTGAGCTTCTACCGAGAGAGAGGGAGGCCACCGCTGAGAGACGACTCCTCTGGGAACCGGTGTCCTCCCCCACCGCCTCTCTGCGTTGGAGGCTGTGTGACCCCTCAGTCAGGAACGAAGCCAGTTAGAAAGAGACTCAAGGCTGCTGAAATTCAGGCTCATGGAACACAAACAAAATGCCCTGTTTTTACATTAATGTGAGATTTTGCTGGTGGCCAATCAAGAGGTCTCCTTATTAAGGTAATGGGACAGAATATTCTGGTCTGGGTCCTGCGCATGGTACTTTAACACCGCTGGCGGGTCTCTGCAGCATCTCAGTCTCTGAAGCAAGATGCTCATCAGTATTCAGGACCCATCTCTTTAGGCAAAACCTTTAATACCTTTGGGATTTCCCCAGAAACTGTGTATGATTTTAAATATGTAAATGCCGAAAAAGAGTGCCCAGATTTAAATATTAATAGCCAGTTATGCAAAATGGGAAGGAATTCAACTTAGCACACATCGTGGGGCCCGTATCACACTGCAAAGGATGTGTGAGGTGGGATGCGGGTCCTGGACCCCTTCACGCTCTCCTGATGCTGCCTCCTCGCCCAGCGTTCACGTCCCCACTCCCTAGGGATAACCTAGTCAGTACCGGTGAGACATTTAGCTATAAATACCATTTACGCAGTCTCTATCAAGGGAAAGAAAGAGCTAACATCATTCAGCACTTCCCAGCTCCATACGAGTGGACTCTGTATATGTGATCGGATTTTAGCCTCACACGGCCCTGGAGATATACAGCTAATTGCCATTTTTCTAAAGAAGGAGCAGAGGCTCAGAGAAGTTGAGTGAGTTGCTCAAGGTCACCCAGCTATAATGTGGTAGAGCACGGATTCCAACAGGTCTTTCTGATGTCAAAGGCTTTTTTTCTTTCCACGATACCACCCTTTTCCAACTCTAAACAGCAAAGGGATCTTTGGCAACTACCTGAGGCTATGAAGGATGTTTCTGAAATTTTCACTTCATTTAATTTTATATGAATGAGGAGCTTTTATTTAACTTTATGAACATTCTAGGAAAGCCATTGATGGGAAATTCAATTTACAAGTTTTTATCCAATCTCGTTTTCTCCCCTGAACTTCAAACCACAGATCTGATTTGACATCTCCACTTGGGTGTCTGATGATGCTCCCAAGTTCAACGCGTCCAAGACAGTCTCCTGAACACACTCAAAGCTGCTACTCCTGCAGCCTTCCCCAGCTCAGTTACTAGTGACCCTGACTTTCAGCTGCTCAGGCCAAGTATTCTGCTGTCCTCCCTGACTCCTCTCTTGCTCACTCCCTACATCCCACCCAGCAGCAAACAGTGTCGGCTGCACTTCCAAAATATATGCAGAATCCAAGCACCTCCCACCACCCACCTGCCAACTTCATTCTCTCTCCTGAATTACTGTTTGGGGTCCTGACTGGTCTCTCTTACCCTTGTTCTCCTACAGCCTTAACACAGCAGCCACAGTGATTTTGTTAAAGTGTGAGTTTTCTTTCCTCTTCCATGCAAAGGAAGAGCCTGCTGTCCCCTGCCCCCTGGCCTTGTGCTCTGGCCCCTGGGTCCCACCTCCTGCCTCTCTCCCTTCCGCCGCTGCTCCAGCCACGTTGTGGCTGAGAGTTCCTTGCTGAACTCTCTTGCTTCAGACCTTCACCTGGACGGCCCCCAAGTCACCCCGGGCCAGCCCCTCACTCTTTCAGTTCTTTACTCTAAAGCCACTTATGGGGAAGCCTTTCCTGGTTGCCTGTCTTAGTCTGTTCAGGCTGCTGTAACAAAATGCCATAAATTGAGTGGCACTCATTGCTCATAATTCTGGAGGCTGGGAAGTCCAAAATCAAGGCACCAGCAGATTCTGTGTCTAGGGTGGGCCCGCTTTCTAGTTCCCAGATGGCGTCTTCTAGCTGGGTCCTCACATGGTAGAAGGGACTACCTAGCTCTCCAGGGCCTCTTTTATAAGGTCACTAATCCCATTCTTGACAGCTCTGCCCTGGTGATCTAATCACCTCCCAGAGGCCCCACCTTTTAATACTATCACCTTGGTGATTAAGTTTTCAACAGATGAATTTAGGGGAGGGGGACACAAACATTTAGTCCATAGCATGGCTCTTTCTAACATCACAACCCACCCTTCCTCCTTCCCCTTCCCTGCTTCCTTTTCTACCCACTTGTTACTGTGTGACACACTATATATAAACATGTTTATTTTGTTTCTTGTCTGTCTCCTCCACTAGAATATAAGCTACAAGAGGGCAGGGACTTTCATTTGTTTAACAAAGTATCCCTGGAGCTTGGAAGAGCATCCGGCGCACAAGAGGCCCTCAATCAATATTTGTTGAGTGAATGAATAAATGAATCCTCCCCTCCTTATTGCACTTTTTGGTGCATACTACGTACAAAGAAACATAAACTTTATGGTCCCTACAGAATATAATTCAGCCAATGTTGGCTCTGGCTCCAAATTCAGTTTCAGTAGGACACAATTTTTTAAAGTAATATTTTATAAAATTCCTACAAAAATATTAGTATTCAAGACAGCAAATTCTTATTTATAGTACTCAATATATGTAGGTATTCAGTATTTTTTTCAGCTGGGTACAGTGGTTCATGCCTGTAATCCCAGCACTTTGGGAGGCCAAGGCAGAAGGATCACTTGAGGCCAGGAACTTGAGACCACCCTGAGCAACATAGCAAGACCCCATCTCTACAGAAAATTATAAAAATGTTTTAAAAAGAAAATTTTTTCATTGACAAACTCATTAATGAATGTGCAAATAAATAGGTGCGTCCATCATTCAAACTGGAGCTCTGTTTCTATAAGAACCTGAGTCTGTCTCTGTCTCTACATCCTAGAGACACTTGAGTTTCGCAGCAGTGAAAAAGAATCCACATTCCCCTAAAATTTAGAACACTGCAGTCCTTCTGGAAAAAGATCCATGTAGGAAAAAAGTACCAATGTCATGTCATAATTAACTGCACAAAATCTAATTGTAAAGAGGAAAGTGTGTAGAGAATTAATGAGAAGAGACCCAGAGGGAAAAGCTTGGGTTAGCAGTCAAATTCTGCTCTAAGAAAAAGGCAGATGGGAGAAGATGAAGGAATATATGTGTTATAATAAACCAAGCTTTTAAAAAGTCTTAACCACAGAAAAGTGAAAAGAGAGTCTATTATAAACGAGGAAAATGCCTGAATGATGCTGCCCTTAAATGACTGGTTATCTTCATAGAATCTCTAATAATGTCAACCAAATACAATCAACCAGGGGAGTTGGGGAGATGACACCCTTACAGGAGGTAAGTGTTGTAACTCATAAACTTTTTAAATATTTTATTATGATATGTTTCAAATATATACAAAGATACAGAGAATAGAATAATGAACCTCATCTACCCGTAGCCCCATGGCAACAGTCACAGCTAATCTTGTTTCCTTTTAGTGTTTTCCATCTCCCTCCTTCTCCACCAAATGAATTATTTTGAAACCAATCCCAGACATCACATCATTACATCATTACAATATGAGCCTCTTAAAAGATAAGAAGGACACCTTTTAAATATTATAACACTATGAGCAGACTTAAGAAAACATTAATAGTAGGCCTGGAGATGCTGAAAATGAGCAGACAAGAACGAGCTATATTCCCGTGTAGCAACTAGTACAGGGCACCTGAATAAAAAATTCCAGTAGGGAGACAAATTCTGCACCCTTAGAACTGACACTGGCTCACCGACTGCTAGTCAACATCTCCAGTTTCTCCTTCATTTGCTCCTTTATGAATTCAAGGTCACCTGGCCACAGAGCACAATAATATCAAATCCAGGGTTCTGGAGAGGGCTTGACCCCAGCTGTGTCACAATTCAGTGTGTGACACTGGGCAAAGCATTAAACTCTCAAAACCTCATCTATAAAAAGGGGACAATAATAGTATCTAGGTAGTATCTAGTAGGTTTTTTATAAGGACTGAATGTGCTTGTACTCACATTCACTCAGCAAAGCATTTAGCACATAGCAAGTGTGCAAAATCCATTAACTTCTGCTATTAACATTGGAAAATGTGGTGGGTGGGCATACCAAAATCGGGATTAAGAGTGATGCTTTATCAATACAAGTAGATCTACCATTTGATCCAGCAATCCCATTACTGGGCATCTACCCAAAAGAACAAAAGACACTCTATAAAAAAAGACATCTTCACTCAAATGTTTATAGCAGCACAATTGCAAAGATGTGGAAACAACTGAAGTGTCCATCAATACGTGAGTAGATTAATAAAATGTGGTATATATATACCATGGAGTACTATTCAGCTATAAGAAA